>BSBN01000316.1:8322500-9522500 GCA_027924645.1 Cunninghamia lanceolata | reverse complement strand
AATGCTCTACCTGTAGATCTCTTCTTCCATGTCACCATGAAGAAAAGCTGTCTTCACATCCATCTATTCTACCTCCAAGTCGTAAGCTATTGCAATTGACAATAGGAATTGAATGGATGTCATCTTTGCAATGGGAGAGAAGATCTCACCATAATCTATACCCTCCACTTGTGAATACTCCTTTGTAACCAATCTAGCCTTATACTTCTCAATACTGCCATCTGCACCAATCTTCTTCTTGAAAACCCATTTGTATCTAATGGGTTTCTATCCAGGAGGAAAAGGCACCAAGTCCCAAGTTTGATTCTTTTCCAAAGAAGCCATTTCTTCCTCCATGGCCTCCTTCCAGGAACCTACATCCTTCATATCCAAAGCCTCCGATACAGTTCTAGGTTCATCACTGTTAGTGATTAAAGTAGAAGCACAACTAGAATCAAGCAATGTAAAACCAAACCTTTGAGGTTGCTTTCTTATCTGTGTAGACCTCCTCAAGAGCTGAGGTTGAGGTTCAAGTTCTTCCTCTAAGCTTTCAGAGCTGCTAGAGCTCTCCTCATCATTAGGTCCAACTTTGTCTTTCTGTTCAATCTTCTCAGGGGTGAGAGGAAACTAAACAACATCCTCTTTCTTTTCTTTTTCTTCTGGTTGCAAAACAGTAGGAGAAGGTGTAAGCTCTCTGAATATGACACTTCTGCTATACAACACTTTTTCAGCCACGGGGTCCCAAAGCTTGTATTCTTTCACACCAACACTATAGCTGATGAAGATACACTTAACAGCTTTATTCTCCAACTTTGACTGCTTCTCCCTAGGCACATGTGAATATGCCTCACAACCAAAAACATGAAGATGCCTTACTGAAGGCTTTCTACCAGACCACACCTCCATGGGTGTCTTTCCAATAAGAGCTGATGTAGGAGATCTATTTACCAGATAGCAAGCAGTGGCAACAGCTTCAGCCCAAAACTTTTGTTCTAGACTAACTCCACTAAGCATACTCCTAGCCTTCTCCATCAGTGTCCTATTCATCCTCTCTGCAACTCCATTTTACTGTGGTGTGTATGGAGTTGTCTTATGTCTTTCAATCCCAAGTTCCTTACAATACTTATCAAATTTTGTAGAACACAACTCACCACCGTTGTCAGTTCTCAAACATTTAATCTTTTTACCAGTCTAATTTTTAGCAAAAGCTTTAAACCCCTTAAACTTGCTATAGACTTCAGATTTGCTTCTGAGAAAATAAATCCATGTCCTTCTACTATAATCATCTATAAAAGATACAAAGTATATAGATTTTGATAATGAAGGAACATTAATAGGACCAAACACATCAGAATGAATGAGGTCCAACACACCAGAAGACTTATGAGAACTCGAGTAAAATTGAACACGGTTTTGTTTTCCATAAATGCAATGTTAGGAAAAGTCAAACTCAAGATTACAATCATATAACCCCTCAACGATGTTCTTATTTTTCAGGGTACGTAGACCCTTCTCACCAATGTGGCCAAATCTCTTATACCATAACATTGTCTTTTCTACAGGAAGTTTAACTTCCAATGCACGATTACAACCATCAAGACTAGAAACAATAGATTTCTTCACTGCTCGTTCAGATGGTGGGGATGAAGTGACTGCTGCCCTCTTCCTTGAGTCAGAAGAACTATTGCATTGTGCAATGCATGCTTCTAGCTGAAACAGAGTACCTCTCTGAGTACCCTTAGCAAGCACCATAGATCCTCTAGTCATCTTGCATCCTTCTTTCGAAAAGACAACCTGCACACCTGCATCATTCAAACTACTTACAGAAAGTAGGTTCCGTGCTAAGCCTAGGATGTGCATAACCCCAGAGATCCCCTTCACTCGACCATTAAGGAATCGGATAGAGACTCTTCCATGACCAACAATCTTTAGATGAGAGTCGTCACCTAGATACACCTTTCCACCATCAAACTCCTCATACTTAGTGAACCAGTCTCAATGTGAGGTCATGTGGAATGATGCACCAGAGTCGATTAGCCACACATCATCAGATGCATGGGTTGCTAGGGCTGCGATGAAAGCATCACCGTCATCTTGTGATTTGTCAGAATCTAAATCAGGAACTTTCTTCTTTTTCTTCTTCTCCTCTTTGCATTCCTTTCGGAAATGCCCAGTCTTGCCACAGTTCCAACAAAGAGCCTTGGACTTTCCAGGAGATTTGAATCTCCCATGGGATTTAGATCTACCCTTCTCAGCTTTCTTGTCCTTCTTCTTCCCTTTCTCCTTGGGTCTTCCATGAACTGCAAGGGCTTCTTTGGCTGCCTCAAAAGACTTTCTCCGCATCTCTTCAGATAACAGTGAAGAAACCACCTCTTCCATTTTGAATGTGGATGTGGTGCTTCTGATTGCCATGACAAGATGATCCCATGAGTCTGGCAAAGAACAAAGCAGGGTCATACACCAATCCTCCTCCTCCATCTTTACACCAATAGATGTCAATTGTGCAACCAGCATGTTAAAGGCATTCATATGCTCAGCCACAGATCCTCTGTCCTCCATTCAAAGAGAATACAACTTCTTTCTCAGGAAAAGTTTATTGACTAGGGATTTAGCTTGATACACATCCCCCAACTTCTTCCAAAGGAGTTTTGCAGTTGCCATCCTCATGGACATTTAACAACACATAATCAACAAGACTAAGTCTTATGAGACCCTTAGCCTTCTAATCCTTGAGATCCCACTCATCTTGAGTCATTGTAGCTAGTTTAGTTCCATTCACACTTTCCCAAAGGTCTCGGTCAACTAACATGTCTTCCATCTTGAGCTTCCATAGCTCGAAATTACTGCCAATGAACTTCTCTACTTCAAACCTTCCTGATGTGCCTACCATCTCCTTGCTGCAATAAGATACAAAATGCTCTACACAGACTCCCACTCAACCTAAGATTAGCTCAAAAAACACCTACCCTACAACTAGGACCAAAGGTGATCAAGCTCTGATACCAACTGAAAGGAAGCTAGGTGTGCGGAAATGCTTCCTACACTAATCTATTGAGGAGAGGGCTATGCAAATTCAACTTTATCCTAACTATTATAGTGATGTTAAACCATTAACATGAGATATAGCAGAAAAACACAAGAACCAGAAAGTAGACAGAAGAAGAGAGACAAAGATTTACGGTGGGAAAACCCTTATCAGGTGAAAAGCCCCACACTCAGAAACCTGCACAATGTATTAACAAATCTGAAATAATGTTTACAATACACTTGCAATGCTAGCTTCAATGGTCTTCAACACTCATGTCTAGAGTCAATCCGATAGCATAACAGTACTTGTAAACCTGTGATACAAACTCCATCTCCAAGCACCTGTTTAAATAGAACATTCAAGGCAATTTTGGACCTTTCTTTGAATGGGCATCCAATATGGCATCTTGGACCAAAACCCATGCCTAGGGACACTTGGTCAACATTGTAGAATGTGTATGACACTTGTCCACAGCTCCCATCCCAAAGAGGTTGCCTATTTCCAAAATGGGCTATGACAGATGCTCTTACGACACTTACGACCGTCATAGAATTTGTCATATCGGTTACAACTTACAGCTGTAAGAGAATCTGTCATACACATGCTATAAATAGCATATTCTCTTACAACACATCATATTCCACCTTGGGGCACCCAAATATGCCTCATTGAAAGATGCTACATGACACATGTCATTACCTATCTTACAGCCTACTATTGTCGACTCTTACATGTCATAGATTCGTCATAGTAATCTGTCAGAACCATTTTGGTCAAACATTCCTTACACAACATAGAAGATGCCGACACATGCCAGAATATTCCTACCACTAAGTGGGATGCCTATCTCCTCATGTGAGGAAAAAATAACAAGTTGTCATAATCCATGTAGGATTGACACATCACCGTGCCACATCCCACAATATGACAAAGTGGAATTTCCAATTATTTACAACATAGGCAATTAAACAATAAATACAAACATTACAAATGCAAAGAATTACCAAGGTTGAGACACCTTAATTTCCAACATATTTCTCCCACCAAATCTCTTGCCTCTTGGTCTTCCTTATCCATTGTGGATATTACTTTATAAGAGAGATGTATTGTTGCTATCATTCATTGTATTTGTACTTCCTACAGAGATAATAAAATTGTTCCCTTGCTCCTATGGATGTACCCAGTTTATGGTGAACCACGTTAAATTTGTTGTCTTGTGTGTGTGATCTTTTTGTCTATTGTATTTCTATTTTGTTTTTGTTGTTCCATTGTTTTAATAGCTACTTCGTTTAGGAAACGGTCTGGGTTGCAAGGGATTTTAGTCGTCAGTATATTGTTGCACTCCTCTTGCCTTTCAATTCACCCATTTTCGTAGAGCTTTATGAATCCTGGAAGCTCTTCTTTTATTGTTGTTCCTTTGGTCTTGTTTTCCTCCATTTTTTACGACCCTTGTTTCTTGGATTGCTTGTGTCTGATTCGAGCAGGGGATTTATAAAAGGGAATGGAATACCGAACTTGAAAGAGATTCGAGGTGGATCTTTGTTTTAGTGGCCTTTTGTAATTTTGTCTAAGACAATATCTAGACCCGCAGATGCCTGTCATGTTAGTGAGATGGAAGCCATGAGCATTAGTTGCCCTGGATCTTGTTGTTTTTGACTTAGAATTTTTGACAGGTGGTTGTGGAATAAAAAATTGGAATTGATTGTTAGGTATTGATTTAGAAGTTTGATTACCTGGCTGTTGAGAAGAAGAGACCACTTCAAATTGAAAACCCACATAAGGATTGAAGAGAACCAGAGTTTGGCTAGTGTGAATTTAATGGTTTAGCTTTAGTATGCTTGAGGGTTTATTGTTTCATTTTTCTATTTTTTCCTATTTTTATACCATTTTTTGTTTTTCAAAGGATTTTATATCATTCATAAGATTGTGTTGCTACGTGATATATGAGTAGCTTGAGAATGCTTGAGGGCTTATTGTTTCATTTTCTCATCTTTTCATACTTTTTATATGGATTTTGTTTTGGTTTTGGGAGGGTTTTATATCACCCACAAGATTGTTTTGCTACATGATACAGAAGTAGCTTGAGTATGCTTGAGGGTTTATTGTTTCATTTTTCTTGTCTCTTCATACTTTTATACTATTTTTTGTTCTTATTTTCGAAGGGTTTTATATCACCCACAAGATTGTTTTTCTACCTGATACAGAAGTAGCTTGAGTATGCTTAAGGGTTTATTGTTTCGTCTTTCTCATCTTTTCATACTTTTTATATGGATTTTTTTTTTTGTTTTGGGAGGGTTTTATATCACCCACAAGATTGTTTTGCTACCTGATATAGAAGTAGCTTGAGTATGCTTACGGGTTTATTGTTTCGTCTTTCTTGTCTTTTCATACTTTTTATACGGATTTTTTTTTGTTTTGGGAGGGTTTTATATCAACAACAAGATTGTTTTGCTACTTGATACAGAAGTAGCTTAAGCATGCTTGAGGGTTTACTGTTTCATTTTTCTCGTCTTTTCATACTTTTTATATGGGTTTTTTTTTATTTTTTTGTTTTGGGAGGGTTTTATATCACCCACAAGATTGTTTTTCTACATGATACAAAAGTAGCTTGAGTATGCTTGAGGGTTTATTGTTTTGTTTTCTCATCTTTTCATACTTTTTATACATATTTTTTTTTTGTTTTGGGAGGGTTTTATATCACCCACAAGATTGTTTTGCTACCTAATATAGGAGTACAAGCACTGAGCGATATTCATTCCACAAAGTTACCCAAGAGAGGATCTTAGCATCATCCATTATATTGTACCTCTAAGGGATCTGAACCCTAGTGGATGGTGTAATCAAGGAACACACCATCATCCTCACCAATTGCGCTCAATCAATTGAGCTAAAACCCTTTGGTGTTTTGTAAAGAGTTAAGTATTAATTTTACTTTTAATTTTGTCATTATGGTAAATTAAGTCTATTAATATAGGTTTTGTCAAGTTATCTATACTTTTTGTTGTAAAAAATAAAGAAGATAATATTAAAGACAACATTGACATTTATATTTAAGGTATAGGATGAAATATATTGAATCTCTTGTGGATATTTGTCTTTCTATAGATATTGTAGATTATGTTTATCAATGGTATGAGAATTTTAGTTTAATTACTTCTTATGTTGGTCATATCCCCTTGAAAAGTAGTCTCTAACTACCTAAATAAATCACACTTGGCAACCTCATGGCATCAAGTTTCCTAGGGCTTGTAGCTTTACCAAGGGCTTCCTTTTTATTTTAAAGACTCCCCAACAAGCTCACATGCTTTTGGACCACTCCAATTATTGATTTATGTGAAATGATTTGTTGGTGTTCATTATGGACCTACAATTTTAAGGCTTCTGAGCAAGCCTCGCTCAAGGTCCTTGTTTACGTTGAGCTTCTATGTCCCCCCATTCATTTCTAAGATTTCCTAGAGCAAAGTATCCAACCTTTGGGTCATTTTAATTTTCATGAATGAGAAATAATTTATTTTTCTCCTCCCCACCTAAGGATTTGTATTGAGGTGGACCTCACCATTAATCTTAACAAGACTATAAAGATTCAAGATGGGGCCCTACACTTTCACAGAAGGTGACCTACATCAATCTTCCTAATACTTGCTTTACGTGTTAATTCCCTAATCACAAAATTAAGTATTGCCCTCTTATGCCATGTTTAGTTTCTATGTTGTCTAGTAATGATGAGTGTTAGGACATTGTGGGACATTGTAGAGTCTAGAATTGCATACTTCATAATTCTCACTCTATACATTGAAAACCCATTTTAACATCTATTTCTATGTTGAATAGTCATTTCAACATCCATTTTTTCTAACATGTTTTAGGGCCTATTTAACATATTTCTAAACCTAAAATCCTTCACTAAGTTTTTATGTTGACTAAACTTAATTTTGTATCTATTTCCTACTTATTCTCGATTTATTGAAAATTTACACCCACTTGGACACTAGCTTGATTATGATAGTGCACTTAGTCACAAGTACACTCACAGTAGTGTCCACACATGCATACCACTTTAAAACATTCAAAAATCTATTTTTTTGGCCTTTTTATATTTTTCAAATGGCTAGCTTAACTTAAAAAACAAATTAAAGGGGGTTTCTAATCTATCTCAGCATTTGTGAATGCTCTCTTCATCTTTTGAATTATTAGAATTTTCTCCTCTCTACTTTTTGGCTATATTTTGTATTCCTAACATTTTCTTACAATTCTATTTCCATTCTTCCATTAGCACTACCTTTAACTACTTCCATAACGAAAAAACCTGGAAATCATTCCCTATTCTCTCTTCATGGCATCTTAGTGGATCCATCTTTATCTTCCTCCCTTCATAGAAGCACTACACACACCTATAGAAAAGCCTTTGTAGTATTTTGTTACATCATTTAAGCACCCACCACTTCTACACTCCTACACCATCATCTTGCACACACTCCCAATCTTTCTAATTCACTATTAAGGTTGAAACACACTACCCATGTAACTAAGGTAGTCTCCTATGCAGAACCAAAAATTTTCCCTAGATATAAACTCCTACTATTGAAATCTCAATAGAGGAAAATTATATCAGAATTCTATAACCATTGCCAGGACTACTATAGTGAATCCTTCAGTACATGTGGTGGATCCATCCCACCTTGATGTTTGATTAATAAAAATGCCATGCGACATCCAGAGGCCTTCCTTCTTTTATCCATTTTGATATTTTTAGTGACGTGATGGAGTTCTGGTAATTGTCTAAGCCTCGACAAATGCACACTATCTGATGCTCCATATTTGGTCTATTACAAAGGCTTGTGAGACTTCCAAAAAGAGGTAAATAATAGTTTCTCAAGAAGCCCTGACATTATGACACATAGTGATGTGATCCATATAATAAAGTTAATAGTGCTTTGTATAAGCATTGGCAGGCCCCATTTTTTTGGTTTAAGTTATAACTTAAATGAATCCATGTGGCATGCTCCTAGAGATTCCTAGAAAAACAAATGACAAACCTTTATAAAAATAACACAGACTATCCAATCTTCCACCGATTCATCTGATGGCCCATGAGACATGTATCCATTGCAATAGATAAGTGATTCAAATTGCATACCAGTAACACAAAATTTGGCATCTGTGGCTTCCCTATGTCATCCTAGGGAGTTCTACAACACTAGAGTAGTAGAGGTAGGTTGGGTCACACCCAAAATTCAAATTTCCCATAACAGTAAGGCCAAGCATTTATTGCTAATGACTACACAATGCTCAAACAAACAAATTTTACCTACCAACATCATAATAGTGCAATACTAGGCAACATACTTCATAGACCAAATATTGAAGGTTGTACAACTATGCCCAACCACTGACAAGTGAAATTAAGGCATCAAAATTCTAGAAATGTTTCTCCCTTTGCAATTTTCAAAATTCAAATGTAATTTGGGTGGGAAAATTATTGTGTGTTCAGTATTCTATGAAAGGAAGCTAGGTGTGCAGAAATCACTTCCTACACTAATCTAATGAGGGGAGGAGAGTGTAATTTAATTTTATCTTTACAGTCATAGCTATGTTAACCCAATAACAAAGATATTGCAGAAAACACATACACAAGAATGTAAGACAGAAGAAGAGAGACACAAGATATATGTGGGGAAAACCCTTACGGGTGAAAAACCCCACACTCCAAAACACAACTCAAATATATTCCATAAACAAAGAAGGTTACAATACAATCTCGGGGCCAATTCTCTTGCAAGAGTATTTGACACTCATATCTTGAGATGTTCTAGTAGCATAACAGTACCTGTCAAAACCTGTAGTACTTCCCCTCTCCAAAGTACATGTTTATAAAGAGAATACAAGGCAAAAATGGCTCCACATTGAGATGGGCGTCCAACATGGCCTCATGGCCCAAAACCCATGCCTATGGACACTTGTCCAACACTGTAGGATGCTCCTTACACTTGTCAAGTCACCCCATCCCAAGGAGGTCACCTATTTCCAAAATGGGCTATGACAGATGCTCTTACGACTGTTACAACCATCATAGAATCTATCATAGCTGTCATAACTTACAGTTGTTAGAGAATATGTCATACATAGGCTATAAATAGCATATTATGTTACAACATGTCATAGTCCACCTTGGTGCACCCAAAGATGCCTTTTCCAAAGATGCTTCTTGACACATGTCCATACCTGTCATAGGATCTTCTATTTCTGACTCTTACATGTCATAACTTTGTCATAGGAATCTGTCATGACTGTTTCGGTCAATATTCCTTTACACAACATCCAAGATGCTGACACATGGCAAAATATTCCTACCACTAAGTAGGCACCTATCTCCTCATGTGAGGACAATATTACATGTGGTCATATGCCATGTAGGATGACACATCACTGTGCCAACTCCCACAATATGACAACATAGGATTTGCAACCAAATTATACAATAGACAATAAATAAATAAATACAATGAATTAATACAAGGAATTACCAAGAGACACCTTAATTCCCAACATTCTAGTCTATAAATAGTGGTTTGCATGCCCCTTTCAAACCAAATGACACCTTGTCGATTTTGAAGAGAGACTTTGCACAACTAAGCTTTTAAGCCTAATGTGTTGGTTGTTTATCATATGACACTTGTACAAATAAGATTTTGAGCCTGATGTATTGATTGATTCTTGCCTCTCTCTTTTTCTATACAAGGGAGCTTCTATGTACATGTTTTTTGGAGTGTATGCATGTAATATTGTAATGATCAATGAACTAATAAAAATCAAGTATTGTCCCATGTGATTCTTAACTTGTCTTTGTTTATTAGAGGGTATTATTTGTATGTCTCTTTTTCATTGATTATTGTATAATGAGCTATTAAGCTCTACTCTAGTGGTAAAGACAAACTATATCTATTCGACATGAGCCTTTATTTTTCTTTATTTTTCTTTTTGTAATCTCTACCCATTTTCCCCCAACATAATAGCTTTAGGCTTAGCCTTAGATAGATAGGGAGTTGGCTCTCCAATCCCAGAGATTGTCTTTTAGGGACTACCCTCACTATCAACCTACATTGTTGTTTGTAAGGGTTTTCATGTTCTCATTCCTATGTGGAACAGTAGCCATTGAAAAAGGCCTTTAGATTGAGCCAATAATTTCTAGCACACCCAATAAGACTCAAACAAATCTAAAGGATTTCAACCTCTACTAAATGACTCAAACCCACCCTTGGCTAAATCTTGATGGATTCTTGACCATCAATTCCAATATTTTTACCTGGTGACTCTATATCCATTAACCCAAAAAAAGCTTATAGCCCTTAAAATTACCAGAAAATATACAACCAAAGCTAATTCTCATTGTTATGGAGTAAAATGTGTACATTAGTATTTTACACCTAGCTTACCACCTGAATGGATCTAAAATGTTTGCAATTGTTAATCAAGACCTATTTTAACACCTTTTTGAACATTAAACAATTAATCCTCGATCCCAATGATAAAACCCAACCAAATAACAATGAGGCCTATAGCTATGGTAAAAATCAGGGCTGAATCACAAACAACAAGATATCAAACCTAACAAGCACAATAGAGCACAAGATAGCATGAAAATCAAAACAACAAAGAAAATGCAAACCGAATCTCCACACTACGCTTGGTTTATATCCATTTCTCTTCTCAACCTTGCATAGGCATGCAAGATTTTGAAGGTTGAATATGGGAGGAATGTTGGTTGCTCATTCCAACAGCACAATAGTACTCAAAAGCTAGATACATACAAATGGCTTGTGTAAGGTTTGATTTATAGAAAACGCTGATTTGAATGAATGCTTGAGATCAAAAGTTCAAATGAACGATGTGGACGACTAGGATCAAATAAGGTTTTCCACTCCATGAGGAGTTGTAGTCATGTGACAAGTGTGCAGAGGGGAATAAAGGAGAACTAATTCAAATAAAAGATTATTTAAATTAGTTGTGCATGTGACATGTGACATGTGTTTAAATGTGATGAAAGGTGAGGGCCTAATTCAAATTTTTAATTTGAATTAGTTGGAACATGTGAAACAAAGATTAATTAAATAAATATGATTTATTTAATTAATTGGAAAGTGGGATAAATGTGATTAGGAGTGGGATTAGGACAAACTGTCATATGATGTCTCTAGTAAAGTGTCAACTAGGTGATGGTCAAGACATGGACAAATTTAGGTGTCTACATTTTACCCCTCTTTGAGATGATGTTCAAGATGATGAGATTTATGTCAAGTAACATCATTTCAAATAAGCTAAGGTATGGATAGAGGAAAAGGATGATGATGCACCCTTGAGAGGATGGATAGGTTGGACAAACAAGGATAGGCTCTCGAAATGAAAGGGATCGGTCAAGGAAGAAAGAGAAGGGAATGTATAGAGGAAATGAATGATATGTTATGCTGCAATGAAGGTGAGAAACCATGAAATTTGATATAGCACTAGATGTTATGCACCAAGGTATAAGGACCAGGGTGACAATGTGTCTTGTACACCAGCGTAATCCAATCTTGTCTAAGTATGAGGAAGTAAACTTAGAGCATTAAATTCCTAATGCACAAAAGGTATGATATTACCTTAGATGCAAAGCTTAATGCAAAAATCTATTCCAACATACACAATATATGAATATTATCTAGAAAGATTATGGATTTGATTCAATGCAAGATGAAATGATAACACACACAAGCAAGCAAGCATGCATGCACAAATGATTCAAAAACAAACAAGGTATTGCCCCTGTCAAGCTGTAAACCAATGATTAAGTGATTTATTGAATGTTGATTGATGATAGTGATAATGTCTGGTTTCAAGAAATGAAACATGCCGTATAAGATGTCTGGTCTAGTTTCAACAATGTAATATCCTGTATAAGACAATTGATATGATTGATTGATACTAGTGTTGTTGGCCATACAAATCAACACTAGAGTTTGGTTAATGATTGATTGATTGATTGATTGATTTGGTTTACGTCAAGATTAGGATCAAGACCATTGATGCAATAGGATAATTTGACTTGATTGATTGACTTGATTGGTATGGATTGAGGATGACATGCATTTGGATTATTACTTGGATTGACTTGAATGATGTGGATGATGGATTGATTGGAAGAATTGAATGATTGAATTGATTGATTGGATGGAATTTATTGATTTGATTTTTGTTGGATATTTGATTTTTTTGTATTTTTTAGGATGTTTTGATTTTTTTTTGGATTTTTGAATATTTTGGAATGACACTGGATTATAATTTTGATAGCCTTTATGCTAGATACCAATGACAAGGGAAAACCAAGTCTAGGAGCAAGGATGAAGGTGGGATGGGATGAATGGATAAAAGGGTGGGCAAAAGCTCATGATAAGTGGATGGAATTGATGCATCATAAGGGAGAAAGGATGTGATCTCCAAAGACTATGTCGCATAGGAATAACATGCGCCATTCTAGGTGTAATACTTAGGATTTTTCATGACAAGGCCTATGATTGTATTTGATGGAAAAGATGAGGTATATCAAGAGATATCCAAAGCATTTGTCAAGATTTTTGCCACTATATCTTTATCAAGATCAAAAGGAGGAAGGGAGGATGAATGGATTTAATAGGATAGATATATGTAGGTGGGTGTAATGGCTAATGATGGTAAGAAAGGATGGCTAATGGTATGGAAATGGGAAATGGTATGGATGAGACAATGTGCCCCCAAGTGTAAGTGACATAAAAGATCAACCTACACATGATGCCTGTTTGCCAGGTTTTCATCATGGTACTTGTTGGTAATCATTTATGTTTAAGGTTTTTGAGCTTGAATGTTTGCAGGTTTTCTCTTGCAAACCCTAAAATTTCTGAGTCTTGGGGTCTTGCATTGTTTTGTCTATTCTGTTAGTGGCCTTTTGTGGTGGGTTCCTGGTTGTAAATCTCATCCTCATGTTTTAGTTTTTGTTGGTTGACCAGCCCCCATGTAATGATTTACTGCTTTTTCTTGTAACACTCATGAAAAATGCTAAGTTTTTGTATGTGCAATTGCAAATGTACATCATCGGGCTTGTGAAATTTCCATCGGCCTCCAAAAAATTGATAAAAACTGAATTATATGCATTTTATATGTATATCGGGCTCTAAAAGGTGCATATACAAAGGGGGAATCTTTCACAGATTCTCAGGAATATTCTCGCTTTGTATATCAGGCTATATACAAAGCCAAGTATACAAGGAGGTGCTAATATGCAATTGCCACAGTGGTGAGTGGAAGATACATTCCTGGAATATTCTGTAGAAGATTCTACAGTTGTATATTAGGGGTTTGTATATTTGTGTTTGCATATTTGACATACAAGTGCGCAAATATACATTTGCTATAGTGCAGAGGTAGAGATGCATGTGGTGGGGCCTGTGGATATACAAGGCAGAATGTACATTCAAAAATATACAAAGAGCCCACGACATGCAAAGTGAACAGTGCCGTGGACACTCAAAGATACATGCAGCAAAGACACAAGTGGATGGGGCCCGCAGATATATACAAGTGAGTTTGTATATGGTCTATATACAAAGGAAATATGCATTTGTAGATGTACAAGCCAGATTCCAAAGTGTTTCAAATGTGCTTTTTGATTATGGCAAAGTCTGACTTGTACATTGCATTTGTATATGCGATGTGCAATCAAATGTGCAAGGGAAAGAGAAAAATAGGTCAGGCCCACCAGTTATATACAATGGTAATTGTATGTATGTCAACATACATGCAAAACATACAAGTGAAAAGGTGCATTCCAGACCTGAGTAAAATTCCAAGATGCTTCATAAGAGTTTGGGGTCCACAGCATGTATATTGGGTTTGTATATGCAGCATACAACCTGATATACAAAACAAAGATATACAACATGAACATGAAGGAAGAGTCAAATACAAAGAACAGTAATTTGAGGTCCGGGAGTTCTATAAAGTGATTGTATGCTTGTGTAGTAGCCAATATGGAAAGAGATTATCGCCAAGACCATATGTGTCGGCCAACCTTTCTTGGGTCATTCCGATGGCTAATGGAGATCAAATGCACAGTGACGAAGGACGAGTCACAAGTTGCCACGTGCCTGGGAACTGTTGCATGTATATGCATTTTAGCATGCATATACAAGGGCAAAAAGGTAAAGTGGAGAGAGAGAAGGGTCAGCGATAGAAGATTAAGGTGCTTATGTGGCACGATATCATTGGCTGGCAGCTCTTCATGCATATTTTGGGGCCATTGATCTCGGTGATGGGTTTTTGATCAATGGTCAGGTTTTAAACCTTCAACAATGGTTTTTTCCTTGTGTCTGCAGCCATGTTTCGAGCGGGAAAACTTCAGTGACGCGCTGTTACATATTTTGACGGTAGCTGAGGGTGGTTGAGCCATTTATGACATAATTGCAAATAGGCATGGGCTGATGGTTGAACGGCCAAGTACCAGGTTCATGACAAAAATCTTCTAGTGGCGGCATAGGGCTCGAGCTCAACTACTCCTCACCCTCCTCTTGCTTCTTCCCATTGTGTCCCCTACTGCTGCATTTATTATTTTGAGTGCCATCCCTCATGCATTGAATCTGGCAGATTTTTTATTTGCCTTGTAATAAATTTTGCTGGGTACACAATCTTGGTATAAAAAGCCAAACTGTGTTACTTGTTGGTTTTTGAAAACTGGACAATATTTTGGTACTTTGATGAGATACAACTTCATTAGTGGCCCTTTTTTGGATGTTTTTGTGAGTTTATGAATCTCATGTTATATGTTTAATGCATAAATCTACTGGTTTCATGTTGTTTTAAATGAGTAATGCTTCATTGCATGTGTTCTGTTACTTGTCTCCAAATTGAATGTATTCTTCTTTTGAATCTAAACAGCTAAGGGGTGTCTAAGATTCTTGAATATAGATTTGCTATGTTGAATGCTTGGTCTTTTACTTCTACTTAAGGAGTAGATTAAATGTTTTAGGTTATAGTGTTAAGAAGAATATATTACAGTGAGGATCTTCTAAGCAGAGGTAACTGAATACCCAAATCTGGGAAATATCTGTAAGGTAGATATTAAACAATCCCCTTGAAACTCAATCATTAATATGGGTTTATGTGTACATTCACATGTGTATGTCTATTGACTCCAACCCCTGGATAGGCACCGATCCAGTTTTGTATTAAGGTCACAACCCAGAGTCCTAGTTTTACATCCAAATATTAAATCAACTCAAACTTCATATACAAACCTTTAGGACTTTAGAAGTAGTTTTAGGATCCAAAATCCTCTATCTACAACTAAATATAGGGCCAAAGCTAGCCCCTTTGCACTTATCTCACAGTTTTGGTCTGCATAAGAGAGGATTTATCTGCTTTGTGTCAACATCCCAGCAAATTCACAAATGCATTTTATAGATGTTGAGTAGGGAATACCCCCCTTGGTTTTGTAGAGCCTAAAGAAGAAGAGGAGATATTTATAGTGTATATCTCCTATACTATTGGCCCCTAGCCTAGGAATCCTGTTGATCATTGATGGCTATTTTGTAGGGATTACTGGGAATAAGCATCCAGTCTGGGAAAATAACCAACAGAAATTGGTGACTCAACTGGGGAAAAACTTTGTGAAAGAACCTTAATTTTAAAAGAAAATATACCCTAATTTTAAAAGAAAATATTTCCTAATTATAGGTGGCGACTCCGAACCAATCTCCCAACTGGTAAATTAAAAATTTATATGCAAGGGAGAAGATCCCAGCGTAATACTCTATTTGAAGAGTTACCCATAAAAATGATGTATAGGAAAAAAGGGACTGTTCGAGCTAGTCAAGATGGTTCTCCTAGCCCCAAGAAAAATGATTTTATTCAGGACAATCCAGGATCTTTAGAGTGGACAATACCTTATTTTTCAAATATTGAAGCTAAGATCCAGAATGTATATGATAAACAACAGAGTGATGGATTGAGAATAAGGTCAAAGGTGTTTCAAGAATGCCCTTTCCACGATTCCCCTGACAGATTTGAGGAAGCTGAATCCTTAAGGGATGATGATAATGATGATCAGAATATGATAAAACCATCCTCTTCTATGCCTAGAGAGGAGGAACTAGCCAATGAAATTAAGAGTTTAAGAGCAGAATTAGAATATCTGCAGGCTATGAAAATCAAAGATGACATGAGACAGAAAGTACAGGCTTTGAGAGTTGCTCAAAATGATTCAATTCCTACCCTTGAAAATGCAAATATGTAGAGAAATGAACACAGGAACGAAGTACAGGATCAGCATAATGATCAAAGACAGAATGCAAATAATGCTAGAATAACATTAAATAATGTAAGAAATTAGAATGCAAATAGAAATGCCAATGTTATTTAGCCTGGTAGACAACCTATGTAGCTGGACAGATTCAGACAACTTGTTTTTTATGGCATTCCTAGTTACCCCAATCCTATTGACAAACATGTAAGGCTGCAAGTGCCAAAATTTTTAGGAAATAATACTGTATCAGGTGAAGACCATCTAAAAGCTTTTCAGAATATCATGGACAACTTTGAGGTTGAGCATGAGGATATCTTTATGAAGTCATTTATGCAATCCTTAGTTGATGAAGCCAAGGAATGGTATAAAGGTCTACCTGATAGAAGTATTTCATCATGGGAGGATTTCAGGAGAGTATTCAAAGAATAATATGGTGACAAAATTGATCCTAGTTTTTTCATTAATGAATTTACTGGCATTACCAAAGGATCAAATGAACAGGTTGCTGATTTCAATGCTAGATTCACCAAGGTATTGAACAAATTGCCCCAGGACCTGAGGCCTAATGAACATATGTGCATAGTATTGTACATAAATGCTTATGGATTGAGAGACAAGAGCCCTACTAGCCTTAGAGATGCCTTCAAGATTGTAACAAATATTGAAAATAACAGAAAAGCATCTGGTAAGACAAATAGAAGAGATGATGTGAAAATTCTACAAAATCCAAATACTAAATCTTAGAATATTCAAGGCAATGAATCTACTTCTGAGAACAAAATAGATAAGTTGGCAACTATTGTTAAGGACCTGAGCTATAGAATGGCTAAAAATGAAAAGGGAATAGGTCTTGACAGATAGGTTTACCAGAGGTAAGAAAGAAGACCATCATTACATGATATGCCATATAACACCAATTGGCATAATGGTAAGCCTATTCTTCCACATAACGACTCAAATCAGAGGACTCAAAATGTTAAGGAAACTCTTGACCCTTTGAAGAAGGCTGTAAATATTGTTAATGACACCCCATGGTGTATCATATGTCAAATGCCTCATATACAGTCACAATGTATGATTGCTCAGTCTTTATACAATAATGTTGTTGCTTGTGATGAGTGCAATGAGCCACATTGCATGGAACATGAGAATGTCAATATGCTATCTACAAATAGAGAATATCCTTCTCATGATGTTGATGTAAGTAAAAGTGATGAGATTCAGGCCTGCCAACAGTTTCCCTATGATGAAGATGAGGAAAACAACTACACTTATGCTCAGGATTCATACAATTACTTGAACAACTTGAGGAGACCTTCTGATGAAGAAATTAGAGCCCTCACAACTACAGTAGTAGCTCAGGTCAAAAGAAATTATAACCTAAGAGGTAAGGCTCAGGTAAGTGGTATACCTCAACCAGAGAATACTTTTATGAGCCAACCTGTGCACAGTCATAAAGGGTTTGAACCATAGAAGAAACAATAGAGCAATAACAAGCAAAATTTTAAGCAAAAAGCAGGTCATGATCCTCAAGGACTAGAAAATACAGTCCCCCAGGTTGAGGATCAAAATAAAATTTCTCAGGGCAAAAATGATAGTCAAGGAGCCATAAAAACTAAAGTTAGATCATCTCAGAATGGAAGTAAAACTGTGGAGCAAGCTACAACTATCATACAAAACTATGCTCCATTTGGCATCACTCAGGTTTTATCTCAGATAAAAGTTTCCGTCCCACTGATGGAGCTGATGAAAGTGGAAGAATTCAAAAATAAAGTAGTCTCCTTGATTTCAGGAGTACCCTGTCAAGCCAAGTTGAGTGATGAACCTCAGGGTAAGAAACAGGCCCTGTGCATTGATGAAGATGAAGTTCTTGAGGTATATTTGGGGATGACCATGACAAAATGTCCTTCGTAAGTGGAACCATTTTATGTCTCCCTTGTCATAAATGGAAAAGTGATTAAGAATTGTATGCTGGATTCAGGAGCATCAACAAATATCATGCCATTGGCTATCATGCAACAAGCTGGGTTAAAGATAGATAAGGCATGTGGGAAGTGCTATGCCATGGATGCTAGAGAAGCACCTGTCATTGGAATCATGAAAGATGTGGATTTCAAACTGGCAGCATATCCATAAAAGTACAAAATGAACATTATAGTTGTTGATATCAAGCCACAGTATGGCATGTTGTTGTCAAGAAGATGGGCATCGTTGATTTGTGGGAGTATGCAATTGGATCTGTCATATGCTATGATCCCTATGAATGGTAAGAATGTCAAACTAATCAGAGAAGAAAGGTCTACAGTGACAGTGGAAGATCAAGAGTCAGAGGAATAGATATGTTTTGTGAACACTGATTGTGATAATTTTAGAGTTGTCTCAGATGATCAAGTAGATAAAGAAAAAAATATTTGCATCCAAGAATTGGATCAACAGGGTCTCTGGACCATGTATTTTGATGGAGCTTGTTTGAAGGATGGCTCTGGTGCTGGGATTGTATTTCTGTCTCCAGCTGGTAAGCTTCTCAAATTCTCATTCTTGCTGAAGTTTGCCTATACAAACAATATTGCAGAGTATGAGGCTCTGTTATTAGGATTGAATGTTGCCTTGAAGCATGGAATTAAGATGCTCAAAGTATTTGGTGATTTAGAGCTTATTTTTTCCCAAGTTAGAGATAAGTATGCATAAAAAAATAAGAGGTTAAAATAGTATAAGCATGCTGTTTGGGATACAATTGAATTGTTTGATGCATTTCCAGTAAATTGGATAGAGAGATCAAAAAATGTCAGGGTAGATTTTCTAGCCAATGTAGCCATAAGGCCGGATGATATCACTTTATCAGATGTTACAAATGTTGAAGTTAAACTCAGACCTGCAATGCTAGATAATGTATGCAGCTGGCAAGTATTTAATGATGATAAGGATTTACTGAGATTTCTACATTGCATTGATGAGTATGAGAACCAAGAAATGGATTTTTAGAACTTTGTGGAGGTTGTAGATGGAAAGGAAACTCTCTTAGGGAAGGAGGTAATTCAACTCAAGACAAACAAAATCCCTAGAGGGCTGGTTGCTTTAGAGAGAGCTTTTGATAATAGGGACCAATTTGTTACAAAGGCATCTCCAACAAACAAAAATGATTTAGAGGAAATAAACATGGGAACATCTCAGGCCCCCAAAGGGGCATACATTGGCAAACAACTCAAACCACATATCAGAAGTATGCTGATTGCATTATTGAGAAGATATAAGCATGTCTTTGCTTGGTCTTATGAAGACCTGAAAGCTTATAGAGAGGACCTATTTCAGCATGAAATTCCTTTGAAGCCTGGAGCTAAACCATTTAGACAAAAACAGAGGCCTGTCAACCCAACCTTAGCTCCTAAAATGCAAGAGGAACTTGTGAAACTTAGGGAAGCTGGAATAATCATGCCTATCAGACACTCAACTTGGGTGTCTAACCTTGTCCCAATCAGAAAAAAGAATGGTGATATAAGGCTGTGTGTGGACTTTAGAAATCTGAATATGTCTTCTTTGAAGGACAATTATCCATTGCCAAACATGGAAGCCATGTTGCAGAAGGTGACTGGTTGTGAACTTTTATCTATGATGGATGGTTTTTCAGGGTACAATCAAGTGAAAGTAAAGGAATCTGAACAGTTCAAGATTGTTTCCACTACTCCATGGGGAACCTATGTATATGTGAGGATGCCATTTGGACTGACAAATGCAGGTGCCATGTTTCAAAGGGCAATGGATGTTGCTTTCACAGGATTGGTTGATTCAATCTTGGATGTGTATTAGGATGACTTAACAACTTATTAAAAAAAAGAAGAGCAACACTGTATGCATTTGGAGCAAATTTTTATTAGAGCATTAGAGTATGGCATCTCACTCAACCTAAAGAAATGTGCTTTTGGGGTTGTAGAAGGAAAATTGCTTGGACACATTGTTTCCAAGGATGGAGTCAGGATTGATCCTGAAAGGGTGGCTGCAATTGATAAAATTCAGATCCCTAAAATAGTGAAAGCTATTCAGTCCTTCTTTGGACAAATTAATTTTGTTAGGAGATTTGTGCCTAACTTTGCAAAGACCACCAAAAATATCTCCAAAATGTTGAAGAAGGGTGTAACTGTCAAATGGGAGGATGAAGCAACTAAATCATTCCAGAACATAAAAGAAGCTATAAAGATGGCTCATGTACTAAAATCTCCTAATTTTTCCAAGCCATTTCAATTATTTTCATTTGCTTCTTTCCACACTATTGCTGCATGCTTGTTGTAGAAAAATGAAGAAGGGTTTGAACAGCCTATAGCTTTCTTTAGTAGGTCATTACAGGTTGCTAAATTAAAGTATGACATCATGGAGAAGCAGGCGTATGCACTGGTTAGAGCAATTAAGAGCTTCAGGCTATATTTGGTAGGCTCTCAGATAATTGCATATGTGCCTCATGTAGCAGTCAAAGATATCTTCACTCAGCAAGAGGTAACTGGAAGAAGATGTAGATGGATAAATAAGTTGCAGGAGTTCAACATAGAGATACAGATCACGAAATTGGTAAGTGGACAAGGTTTAGCAAAGTTGATGACATAGTCAAACCTAGAGGCATGCCATATGAATGTAGTGCATAATGAAGTTATAAATATGTTAGAATCTGAGTGGTATAAGGACATAATATATTATTTGCGAAACTTGAACTATCCTTCCCACCTCAGTGATATCCAGAAGAGAACTTTGAGGTTGCAGGCTATCAAATACATCGTTGTTCAAGGAGAACTGTATTGCAGAAATCATGATGGTGTATTACTCAGGTGTGTGGATGAGAATCAGGCTAGGGACATTCTAAATGATATGCACAATGGAGTGTGTGGTGGACACTATGCTGCCCATACAACAGCCCACAAAATCCTCAAAGCTAGCTACTGGTGGTCAACTCTTTTCTTAGATGCACATAGAATGATAAGAAAATGTGATCCTTGCCAAAGGTTCTTAGGAAAGCTAAAATATGGAGGTGCATTACCCCTTAAGACTGTAACTGTAGAAGCTCCATTTCAGCAATGGGGGATTGATTTCATAGGGGAGATCTTAGAAAAATCTAGTGGAGGACATAGTTGGATTCTTGTTGCCACTGATTACTTCACTAAATGGATCGAGGCCATTTCGACTAAAAAAGCCACAAGCAAAGTGGTGATGGACTTTATTTTAGAGAATATTATTATCAGATTTGGAGTACCAGCCAAATTGGTCATAGACAATGCTATGTGCTTTAGGTCTGGTGAATTTATTGATTTTTGCAATAATTATGGAATTGATTTGTCTCATACATCACCATACCATCCGCAAGGAAATGGTCAAGCAGAGTCAAGCAACAAGAGTCTCATTAAAATCATCAAAAGGATAGTGGATAAAAATAAGAAGTCTTGGGACTCAAAGTTGAAGTTGGCGTTATGGGCTGACAGGGTGACAGTGAAAAGAGCAACTGGAAGATCTCCTTTTGAATTGGTATATGGTGTAATAGCTAGGTTTCCTGTGAATAACCTCCTGCTAGTTTATAAATTCATCCAAGGGAACGATGAGGAGATTGGAGACCCAATGACTGAAAGAATAAATCAGCTGGTTGTACTTGATGAAATCAGAAGGGAAGCACATAAAACAAACATCAAGAAGTAGCAAAAGGTGAAATACCTATTTGATAAAAGGGCTGTAGTGAGAAGGTTTCAGATAGGTGACTTAGTGCTTATGTGGAATGCAAGGGGCTAGGATAAGGGAAAGCATGGTAAATTTGAACCCTTATGGACTGGCCCATATCAAATTAGCAATATCTATGAGAATGATTCTTACTTTCTCCAAGCCCTAAATGGTGAACTACTGGAATTGCCTATGTATGGTAAATTCCTTAAAGCCTTTTTCACAAAAATGAGTACCTTGTGTGCACACTGTAAATTAGGTGTAAATATTTTGTAGATGTCTTGGTGAGTCAGTTGTGTTTTGAGTTTTGGGTCTTGTCTAGTCTACCCCGAAGTAGTCTGGTCCTCGTTGCAGTCTTGTGCCTGCATGTCCCCAATCGGAGCCTGTGTTGGTAATCATTTATGTTTAGGGTTTTGAGCTTGAATGTTTGCAGGTTTTCTCTTGCAAACCCTGAAATTTCTGAGTCTTGGGGTCTTCCATTGTTTTGTCTATTCTGTTAGTGGCCTTCTATGGTGGGTTCCTGGTTGTAAATCTCATCCTCATGTTTTAGTTTTCGTTGGTTGACCAGCCCCCATGTAATGATTTACCACCTTTTCCTGTCGCACTCATGAAAAATGCTAAGTTTTTGTATGTGCAATTGCAAATGTACATCATCGGGCTTGTGAAATTTCCATCGGCCTCCAAAAAATTGATAAAAATTGAATTATATGAATTTTATATGTATATCGGGCTCTAAAAGGTGCATATACAAAGGGGGAATCTTTCACAGATTCCCAAGAATATTCTCACTTTGTATATCGGGCTATATACAAAGCCAAGTATACAAGGAGGTGCTAATATGCAATTGCCATTGTGGCAAGTGGAAGATACATTCCTGGAATATTCTGTAGAAGATTCCGCAGTTGTATATTAGGGGTTTGTATATTTGTGTTTGCATATTTGACATACAAGTGTGCAAATATACATTTGCTATAGTGCAGAGGCAGAGATGCATGTAGTGGGGCCCATGGATATACAAGTCAGAATGTACATTCAAAAATATACAAAGGGCCCGCGACATGCAAAGTGAACAGTGCCGTGGACACTCAAAGATACATGCAGTAGAGACACAAGTGGATGGGGCCCGCAGATATATACAAGTGAGTTTGTATATGGTCTATATACAAAGGAAATATGCATTCGCGCATGTACAAGCCAGATTCCAAAGTGTTTCAAATGTGCTTTTTGATTATGGCAAAGTCTAACTTGTACATTGCATTTGTATATGCGATGTGCAATCAAATGTGCAAGGGAAAGAGAAAAATAGGTCGGGCCCACCAGTTATATACAATGGTAATTGTATGTATGCCGACATACATGCAAAACATACAAGTGAAAAGGTGCATTCCAGACCTGAGTAGAATTCCAAGATGCTTCATACAAGTTTGGGGTTCGTAGCATGTATATTGAGTTTGTATATGCAGCATACAACCCGATATACAAAACAAAGATATACAACCCAGATGTGAAGGAAGAGTCAAATACAACGAATAGTAATTTGATGTCCGGGAGTTGTATAAAGTGATTGTATGCTTGTGCAGTAGCCGATATGCAAAGAGATTATCGCCAAGACCATATGTATTGGCCAGCCTTTCTTGGGTCATTCCGATAGCTGATGGAGATTAAATGCACATCGACGGAGGACGAGTCACAAGCTACCACGTGCCTGGGAACTGTTGCATGTATATGCATTTCAGCATGCATATACAAGGGCAAAAAGGTAAAGTGGAGAGAGTGAAGGGTTAGCGATAGAAGATTAAGGTGCTTACATGGCACGATATCATTGGCTGGCAGCTCTTCATGCATATTTTTGGGCCGTTGATCTCAGCAATAGGTTTTTGATCAATGGTCGGGTTTTAAACCTTCAACGATGGTTATTTCCTTGTGTCTGTAGTCATGTTTCAAGCGAGAAAACTTCACTGACACACTGCTATAGATTTCGACGGTAGCTGAGGGTGGTTGAGCCATTTATGATAGAATTGCAAATAGGCATGGGCCGATGGTTGAATGACCAAGTACCAGGGTCATGACAAAAATCTTCCAGTGGCGGCAAAGTGCTTGAGCTCAACTACTCCTCACCCTCCTCTTGCTTCTTCCCATTGTGTCCCCTACTGCTGCATTTATTATTTTGAGTGCCATTCCTCACTCATTGAATCTGGCAGATTTTTGATTTGCCTTGTAATAAATTTTGCCGGGTACACAGTCTTGGTATAAAAAGCCAAACTGTGTTACTTGTTGGTTGTTGAAAACTAGACAATATTTTGGTGTTGTGATGAGATACAACTTCATTGGTGGCCCTTTTTTGGATGTTTTTGTGAGTTTATGAATCTCATGTTGTATGTTTAATGCATAAATCTATTGGTTTCATGTTGTTTTAAATGATTAATGCTTCATTGCATGTGTTATGTTACTTGTCTCCAAATTGAATGTATTCTTCTTTTGAATCTAAACAGCTAAGGGGTGTCTAAGATTCTTGAATATAGATTTGCTATGTTGAATGCTTGGTCTTTTACTTCTACTCATGGAGTAGATTAAATGTTTTAGGTTAAAGTGTTAAGAAGAATATATTGCAGTGAGGATCTTCTAAGCAGAGGTAACTGAATACCCAAATCTGGGAAACATCTGTAAGGCAGATATTAAACAATCCCCTTGAAACTAAATCATTAATATGGGTTTATGTGTACATTCACATGTGTATGTCTATTGACTTCGAGCCCTGGATAGGCACCGATCCAGTCTTGTATTGAGGTCACAACCCAGAGTCCTAGTTTTGCATCCAAATATTAAATCAACTCAAACTTCATATACAAACCTTTAGGACTTTAGAAGTAGTTTTAGGATCCGAAATCCTTTGTCTACAACTAAATATAGGCCCAAGGCTAGCCCCTTTGCACTTATCTCATAGTTTTGGTTTGCATAAGAGAGGATTTATCTGCTTTGTGTCAACATCCCAGCAAATTTATAAATGCATTTTATAGATGTTGAGTAGGGAATACCCCCCTTTGCTCTGCAGAGCCTAAAGAAGAAGAGGAGATATTTATAGAGTCTATCTCCTATATTGTTGGCCCCTAGCCTGAGAATCCTTTTGATCATTGATGGCTATTTTGTAGGGATTACTGGGAATAAGCATCCAGTCAAGGAAAATAACCAACAGTACTTATCCAAGGTGCCACCAAGGGTGGTTTTCACCATTGGACGAAGGGATTTCTCTTTACTATTTTGATTTATTTTTTGTTTTTATTTTTTGATAGGAGAAGAGGAATATGGATAGGAGGGACTCAAGTGTCTAGTTCCATGAAAGGTGATATTGCCCCATAAGAACTAAGTGTCATCACATGGACCATGTAAAATCTCATTATCTCATCGATGTTGGTAAGGGATTGCATGAAAGTGAGATGGATTAGGTGGATAGTGGATTATGATGTGGATTATGGGGGAAAGGCTAGTGTATTATGATGTGGATTATGTAGGAAAGATGGTGGATGAAAGGCTTATGCAAAACCATGGACCATAGGAAGGTGATGGGGAAGATATATAGGATAGTGCTTGAATAATGGGGTGATGGAGGTATAGAAAGGAATAATGACCAATGGTTGCACACACTATGATAAACATTGAAGCTTTTGATTGGAAGGTGGTGTAGGAAGCAATGGACATGTTTGCTTAGTGGATGGTTGATGTAGCAATTTAGGTACCCACATAGACTTAGAATTGTTATGATTTTTGCTTTGCTTGTGGGATGAAGGAATTTGAAATTTTGGAATGGAATGGAATTTATGAATGGATTGGTATTTTTGAATGGAAGAGGGTTGTTGGGATTTTTGAGAAGAGGATGCCTCATTTGACTTGATTTCTTTTTTCTTAGGGACCCAAACCATTTTGCTTTTGGACTTTTCATGTGGAGGTATGGGCTTGGATAGCTTTTTGGATGTATTTTGCTTTGACTTTTTGAATTGATGTCCTAAGGCATTAGGATCCTTAGGATTTGTAGCTTTATAGGTAGAGGCATCCAAATTTTTATTTTTGAATCCCATGGGATGGGTGGAAGCTTTATGTTTAGACAATGTGTGCTTTTGTTGGTCATGATTAGGATTTTTAGAGGACTTATGGATAGATGGATTAAAAGTGGATTGGATGATAGAGATATTAGGTGTTGGGAGAAATAGTGGTAAATTAGATGGAGGGATAATAGGAGTTGGAAATAGTGGAGGTAAATTGGATGGTGAGAGGTGTATGATCACATGATTTTAACACTTGTAGGATGATGGAGGTGGAATGGACAATATAATGGATGGATAATGAGGGTGGATGGTGTTGGCTTATGATTAGGATTAAGTGAAGGGGAAAGGTCCCATGGTGGAGGAATAAAGGGGGTGTTAGATGTTGTAGGCTTAGGATTGGGAATTTGACTAGATTTAAGGACAAAAGGATTGATTGGATTGGTGGATATGGATAACTCCATATAGGTTTACTTTTGTAATGTTTGAACTTAGGACGTGGAGTTGATGGATTGGCAAGTGGCTTGCATGGTGGTGTTGGGGTAGAACTAGGAGGATTTTGGATTGGCATGTGATTGGATGGAGGTATAATATACTTATAGGGCCCACAAGCTAGAGTGGTGTTCCTCTTGTAAAAGGTATGAGGATTTAAAGACACTTGATCTTGTTTCAAGGTGTGACTTGGGATCACATGTTCTTGTTGTAGAATGAATTTATAGGTTGATATAGGATTCACATGATAGGTGGATGTATTTGGGTGGTATGAAGTGGAGGGGGATGACACATAGGATTGATGTGGAATTTGTGGTCAAGGTTGTGTTAGTTGGATTTGACAAGTGGATATGAATTGTTGGGCTTGAGCTAGGAGGTGTTGTATTTGAGGTGATTGGATTTGTCAAAATTTTTGAATGATGGCTTGGAATCATTGTATGGTTTGTTGGTCTAGGGGTTGTGGTACTTGGTGAATTGTTTGAATAAGGTCTTGTAGTTGGGGTGCTAGGACCTTGTTTTTGAATGTTGGCATGGTGTCACACATGTGCTTAAGTCTTTGCATTTCATCTTGTTTCTCAAGGTATGCCACATAGTTCATATCATCATTAGAAGTAGGAGGAGGGGGCCCTTCAAGTACGAGTTTTGGTCTTGCATTGTTCTCACCATTAGGATTAGAAGAAGGGACTCCTCAAAGTATGATTTTGGGCTTAGGATTTGTCTCATTATTAGAACTAGAGGGAGGGTCTCCTCTAAGTCTGACCTTGGGCCTAGGATTTGTCTCACCATTAGGATTAGAGGGAGGGCCTCATCTAAGTATGATTTTAGGTCTTGGTTTGTTCCCATCATTAGGATTAGATGGAGGGCCTCCTCTAAATATGAGCTTAGGTTTTGAATTTGTTGTATCATTAGGATTAGAGGGAGGGTCTCCTCTAGGTATGAGCTTAGGTTTTGACTTTGTTTCATCATTAGGATTAGAGGGGGGACCTCCTCTAAATATGAGCTTAGGTTTTGAATTTGTTTCATCATTAGGATTAGAGGGAGGGCCTCCTCTAGGTATGAGCTTAGGTTTTGACTTTGTTTCATCATTAGGATTAGAGGGAGGGCCTCCTCTAAGTATAAGTTTGGGCTTAGGATTGGGCATAGGATTGCTAAGGATTAGGACCATTTTGGAAAGTGTTTGACTAGGACTAGGATGATGTGGAATGATTAGGATATGATTAGGATGAAAGATTGGATGATGTGGAATGACTAGGATAGATAGAATATGCTTAGGTATGAAATTAAATCGAAATGTGAGATGATAATTAGGATATGATTATGATATGAGGTTGATTGGATTATAAATGAAGATGATGATGTGGAATGATGACAGTATGATTAGGATGTGATTAGGATAGGACAAGTAGGATGATTAAGATGTGGATTAGGTGTGGTGCAGGAGCACCTACCTGACAGCTGGCCTCCATGAGGCAGTTAGTTTGTTATAGGTCTTGTTAATGTTTCCAAGAAGGTCTTATAAGACCAATGCATGTAATAAGGTCCAAGTTGACCGTGCTTTTCTATTTTTAGGTAGTTTGTTATGACAGCTGATGACAGATGTATAGTTTGTTAGTTTAGTTGGATCCTCCCAGCCGCTTGGAAGCTCCCAGCCGCTTGGAATCGAGTGGTAGTACTCGCAAGCAGTTCCTATTTATGTAGTAGGATCAGTTGGTCTTAGGACAGATTGAGATATAGATACATTAAGGAGCTAGATTGCAGAGAGTGAGACAGAGAGAGAGACTGAGTATTGTACTTGCATCTTTTGAAATCAATAAAGAGATCCTGTTTGTGTCAATTTTTTGTTTGGATTCCATTGTGTAATCGAGTTGCTGTTCTGGTGGTTACATGGATTCACTGATCCATTCCACCAGTTGATTCATCAAATCGGTGGAATGGCTATGTACAATAGTTTAGGATTTAGTTTGCATTTTCTATTTGTTCACATGCATGTTTGCAGGATCGTCGTCGAGAGGTGTTGAGAACCCTAGCATGGGTATGTGCTAGGTCGTGCTGGTAGTTCGAGTCTGGAAAGTTGTCCAGGAAGCAGATCGGGTCACCCCAGGAGGTTCGGCGGATCAAAATTTGCTAAGGTTGGAAAATCCATCGCAACGGCATCATCAGGATATTTCTGTGTATATTCTGCAGTTACTTCGGGCGTCATCCGAGTAGATGGAGGTGAGCATGATGCAGTAGTTTGCATAAGGTGAATGCGCATTGGGGTGATGATCGCAAGGTGTTGCCGAGGAAGAGCATATCGGCATAAGGTAGAAGATCGGGTTGACAATTCCATCGCGGGCCGATAATGTTAAGTTTGGCCGACAGCAGGATATTGAGGGAACTGCATATGACGTCATCGTCATCAGGATAATCGTCATCAGGACATTCTGAAATATCACCCGATAAAGGTTTATCCTGCTGACCCTAAGTGTTTTGGCATAGGCGTAAGGCATCGGGGAGTTAAGTGGATCATGAGAGGATATTCGACAGAATATTCGTCATCAGTATAAAGTTGAGTTTCATCATCAGGATGTTTCAATATGACCGGATAAGTCATATCCTGATGCTGTTGTTTAAGTAGTCGGATATCAGGGTGACGTAAGCATCGAAGGAAAGGTGCGTGAAGTGTCGTCATCAGGATATATGGAGGGAACCGGATATTTTATATCCTGCTAATGAAGATGATGTCGAACATCATGATGCTGCAGATAGAGGTTGGCGGTAAGATGAACAGTGATCGTCAGGAGGATGTTTGCGCTTGCTGAATATGATGATGCTGCCGATAGCCGAATATGATGATGCTGCTGACAGGTGAAAGGTCGAAGGTTTGTCTGCAGGAGGATATCAGTCGGTAGAGAAAATATGATGATGCTGACAGTGTTAATGGAAATATGATGATGATGAAGGGTTGTAGACATACAGGCTGTATGTCAAGGTTTTAGTGTGGATGCCTCTGCATCATAGTGGATTAATGGCTTTTCCATCCTATTTGTAAGCTTCTGTTGCGTTTCCTCTACATCATAGTGGTAGCAGAGCAAAGGAAGGATCTTCTGGAAAAGATCAGGATATAGTAGGATGTCAGATGAAGAAGGAACATCTGAGATTCTGGCAAGGATGACCAACGTTGAGTTGGCAGTTCTGGTGAAGAAACAGATTGCAGAGAGCAAGGCCATGAAGGCTCAGAATCAGGAATTGAAGGATGAGTTAGAGAAGTTGAGGAACAGAGTAGGTTCTGGTAGAGAAGAAGATAGGGAAGAAGAAGAGATCCCTAGTTGGAACGAGGAGGACGTTCCTGCAGACCAGAGACCACTGTTGAACGCCCTCAAGGCCATGGAGAGGAGAACCATGGATGTGAAATTAGATTTGCCAGTGTTTACAAGAAAGATGGAACCTGATTCAGTGATGGAGTGGATAGACTCCTTGAACAATTTCTTTGAAACAGAGGAGATACCAGAACAACAGAGGGTGAAAATAGCCCAGTCAAAAATGAAAGGAGCTGCCTTGACATGGTGGAATTTCGTCCAAGATGATAGAGTACAGGAAGGAAAGCGTAGAGTCACTACATGGAAGAAAATGATGGCATTAGTAAAGGAAGCTTATGTCCCATTGGATTACAGTATCCAATTACACAAGAGGAAGCAAAACCTAAAGCAGAAGGAGCTAGATGTCAGCTCATATACAGAAGAATTCATGAAACTTTGTGTGAAAACAAAGGTAAAGGAAAGTGAAGAAGAGAAGGTAGCCAGATACCTTAATGGATTGAGGTTCAATATTCAGGAAGATTTAAGTCTGTATAATCCAGATATAGTTCAGAAATGCTTTTAGTTGGCATTGAAAGTGGAAGAGAAGTTAAAGAGAAAACAAGAACAACATAATAGAGGAAGAGGAAACAATATGAGGGGAAGAGGATCAGCCCCTACAACAAGGCAAACCAATGAGGGTCAAGAAGACATTGGTAAAGGACAGGGACAGTCTGATTTCAGAGGTGGATGGAAAGGTAATAGAGGCAGATTTGGAAGTGGTAGAGGTTCTGCTACATTTTCAGGAAAGTGTTACACCTGTGGTGAGTTTGGTCATCCATTTTTCAAATGTCCAGAAAGCAAAGGTTCATCATCCAGAAATGACAGAACGAATGACAAGAGAGTACAACTTGTGCAAGAAGAGAAAGTAGAGCAAAGTGTGCAAAGTTTAAACACTTATCAAGATAGAGTTCCTGACAATTATGGATATCCTGAGGAGGGAGAAGCATTGATGCTTAGGAGAATTAGTTTGCAGGCATCAAAGGATATGATGCAAAGAAGAGCTCTTTTCAAGACCACATGCAAGAGCAAAGGTAAGGTATGTAAGGTTGTCATTGATACTGGTTCAACAGACAACATGGTATCTCAGGAAATGGTAGATAAACTGAATTTGGAAAGGATTCCACACCAACACCCTTACAAGGCATCTTGGGTGAGTGATAGTCAATCACTTTGGGTATATGAACAGGCATATGTTGATTTTCAGATTGGAGCATATCATGATAGAGTTTTGTGTGACATTTTGCCCATAGAATGTTGTCACCTACTGTTGGGTAGACCATGGCAATTTGATAGAAGGGTACTGTATGATGGGTATGCTAATACCTACACCATCAAGAAAGATGGGAAAACTATTATGTTGATGCCATTACAGGAAGATGTTGCAGTACAAAAGGCAGCAAAAATCATTTTAGTGGGAAAGAAGGAATTTGTGCAGAAGCCTATAGGAGCAGGCATACAGGTAGTTGAGGACATTGCAAGGAAAGAAGTTGTTAAGGACAACAGTTTGAAGAAAGTTTTAGTTGTGACTGACAGAGGTCAGCAGCAGGTTCAGCAACAGGTTTGCAAACAGCAACCAGTTGAGAGGAATGACAAGGATGTTGTCATAGTTGGGACTATTGTTTGTCCTATAAAGGTTGAAAGGAAGATAGAATTGAACATTGTAGAAGTTCAAGAGGCAATTCCTAAGGTTATTCAACCAGGTATTCAGACAGAGGTTCTGGTAAAACAACCTAACAAACACAAGGTATGTGTGAGAAGGGCCTACATTAACAGGCCTGAGGGTTTACTTGCAAGAAAGCAAGTTACAGTTCAGAAGTCTTGGAGCAGCCGAGAACCAGCAGAGGACAAAGCTAGAACAGGTCAAGACACTGCAAAGGCAAAGTGTAAAGGTGGAGGACTTCCACAACCTAACTCATGGGACATGAGTTCTTTTCTATTGGGGAGTATGGTGCAGGAGCACCTACCTTACAGCTGGCCTCCATGAGGCAGTTAGTTTGTTATAGGTCTTGTTAATGTTTCCAAGAAGGTCTTATAAGACCAATGCATGTAATAAGGTCCAAGTTGACCATGCTTTTCTATTTTTAGGTAGTTTGTTATGACAGCTGATGACAGCTGTATAGTTTGTTAGTTTAGTTGGATCCTCCCAGCCGCTTGGAAGCTCCCAGCCGCTTGGAATCGAGTGGTAGTACTCGCAAGCAGTTCCTATTTATGTAGTAGGATCGGTTGGTCTTAGGACAGATTGAGATATAGATACATTGAGGAGCTAGGTTGCAGAGAGTGAGACAGAGAGAGAGACTGAGTATTGTACTTGCATCTTTTGAAATCAATAAAGAGATCCTGTTTGTGTCAATTTTCTGTTTGGATTCCATTGTGTAATCGAGTTGCTGTTCTGGTGGTTACATGGATTCACTGATCCATTCCACCAGTTGATTCATCAAATCGGTGGAATGGCTATGTACAATAGTTTAGGATTTAGTTTGCATTTTCTGTTTGTTCACATGTATGTTTGCAGGATCATCGTCGAGAGGTGTTGAGAACCCTAGCATGGGTATGTGCTAGGTCGTGCTGGTAGTTCGAGTCTGGAAAGTTGTCCAGGAAGCAGATCGGGTCACCCCAGGAGGTTCGGCGGATCAAAATTTGCTAAGGTTGGAAAATCCATCGCAACGGCATCATCAGGATATTTTTGTGTATATCCTGCAGTTACTTCGGGCGTCATCCGAGTACATGGAGGTGAGCATGATGCAGTAGTTTGCATAAGGTGAATGTGCATTAGGGTGATGATCGCAAGTTGTTGCCGAGGAAGAGCATATCGGCATAAGGTAGAAGATCAGGTTGACAATTCCATCGCGGGCCGATAATGTTAAGTTTGGCCAACAGCAGGATATTTAGGGAACTGCATATGACATCATCGTCATCAAGATAATCGTCATCAGGACATTCTGAAATATCACCCGATAAAGGTTTATCCTGCTGACCCTAAGTGTTTTGGCATAGGCGTAAGGCCTCGGGGAGTTAAGTGGATCGTGAGAGGATATTCGGCAGAATATTCGTCATCAGTATAAAGTTGAGTATCATCATCAGGATGTTTCAATATGACCGGATAAGTCATATCCTGATGTTGTTGTTTAAGTAGTCGGATATCGGGGTGACGTAAGCATCGAAGGAAAGGTGCGTGAAGTGTCGTCATCAGGATATATGGAGGGAACCGGATATTTTATATCCTGCTGATGAAGATGATGTCGAACATCATGATGCTGCAGATAGAGGTTGGCGGTAAGATGAACAGTGATCGTCAGGAGGATGTTTGCGCTTGCCGAATATGATGATGCTGCCGATAGCCGAATATGATGATGCTGCTGACAGGCGAAAGGTCGAAGGTTTGTCTGCAGGAGGATATCGGTCAGCAGAGAAAATATGATGATGCTGACAGTGTTAACAGAAATATGATGATGATGAAGGGTTGTAGACATACAGGCTGTATGTCAAGGTTTTAGTGTGGATGCCTCTGCATCATAGTGGATTAATGGCTTTTCCATCCTATTTGTAAGCTTCTGTTGCATTTCCTCTGCATCAAGGTGAATGACAAGGATGATGACTAGGATGATTAAGTTTTTGATTAGGATGAAATGACAAGGATGAATGTGTTGGAAAGAATGTTTAGAATGACTTCTTTATGTGTTCACTATAGGGATATCTAGGAGGATATACTCCCTTTCTCTTCTTTTGCAACCGTGTCCATATAAGACTTGCTAGATGATGGAAATGGGGTTGACCTAAGGATGATAATGCAAAGTGCACTATACTATATTTTTGGTATTTTTGAGATAAGATTGTTAAATGCAACTAAGGGTGGCAATGCAAGGTGGCTATGCCTTATGTAATATTTTTGGTATTTTTGGGATATAAGTATGCCTAATGACACTAAGGATGGTAATGTAAAGTGACAATGCAATATACTAGTGTTTATGGAGATGTGGGGATGAATGCAACTAAAGTTGACAATGCAAAGTGAAGATGTTCTATGCTAATATTTTTGGGAATTTTTTTTGGAATATAAGGATGACAAGAATGCAACTAGGCCTAAGGTGATTAGTGAGACTAAAGCTATGCTAGAAGCCAATAGGTTCCAATTTTTGAGAAGTTTGATCAAAGGGATACTAATGTCAAATTATGACCTTATCAAAGTACTAGTTAGATTAATCAAGACCTTGAAATGATAATATTGAAGAGAAAGGTGATTGAAGTGAGCTCAAACTAGACTTATGAGTTGAGACACACTTGTTGATTGGAAAAAGATGAACCTAGACTAGACTTGTGAGTACTAGGCCCAATTTGTTTGGTTGATTATGAAAGAGATGACAAGGTCTTGTATAATCCAAGTTTGTATCTATGATTGGGGTCAAGTATGATGTTTTCTCCTATTTCTCAACCTCAAAGAAAATTGAAACTAATGGTATCCTAGAAATGATATGGGTTGATTATGATAACCTAAGGTGAGATAAATGCAATGATTTGGAATGAACTATCTATAGGATGAGGCCTAAACTTAAGAGAATGAAATGGATGGTTGAATGGACTATGCAAGTCTTTGGTATGTTGACACAATTGCAATTTGAGTTTGATAGGGAAGGTAGGTGTTCAAAGGTTTCCCTACGATTGTGGTGTATTGTTTCTATGTTTGTTTGGGCAATTTGTTTGAAAAATTAGAAGACACATCAAACATAGAAGACACTTGGAAATTAATTGGGCTATTTTGGTGACTCTTGACTTGGTTTGCATATGTGTATGTTCAAGGGCTATCCAACCCCAAATTTCCATGGGCTTAGCACAATACAAAAACAATTCACACACATAAGACACTTTCTATCCCTAAGTTCATTGGCCAATGGCAGCTTATTCAAGTCCACAACTTGGAATCTCCGTCAACTCAAATATCATCACACCTAAAATGGGTGTGTACATGTTTTTATCTTTGCGAAAGAGGATGAATAGGGGCCTCTTGGAATGGAAGGATAACCCAATCACCCTTTCCCCAGAAAGCTATGTATAGCTTATGCTAAGCCAAGGATTCCCATCTCATCTCAAGGAAGCCTTATGGCGAGTAATCTTGTGGGCAAAACCTTCTATACCCTCACATTGAACAAGACACCAACAACTCAATCAAAAGGAAAGGCCTCTAACTAATTTGTCTTCTAGTCACAACTTGGGGACTTACCACCTCGTGAGCATCTAGCAAGCCACTTAAGGCTTTAACCAATCCTACTAGTGGTACTAACAAATACCTCACGTAAACATGGGTAGGTTGTATTTTTGGATTGGCACTATATGGCAAAGGCTAATGGCAATTTAGACTTGGCTTTCACCTTATCTATTTATATAGCAGCCTGAGGGAAATACCGCTTGGGTTCACCAACGAGTTCTCATTAAGAATGTGTCTCAAAGGCAGACCCACTCTAAAGGGTTACAAAAGCAACACAAGTAAATGTTTTTGATCTCCAATTTCATACTAGGATGCGAGGAGATAGCATAAACATTTACTTGGTCACACTAGCACATATTCATTGACCTTTAGAAATTAAATGTGTCATGTGATTATGAAAATGTTGAGAAGAGCTTTTGATTCCCAAGATCAATTAGAGTATGAGGGAAGAGCATACACTTCTTCAAAACATAAAAAAAACCACCAAACAAAGAAGACAAATGATGCAAGTTTATTGTTCTTTTTAACCCCAATGCGTGTGATAAAATGCAAGTTCTTTTTAAGCCAATGAGTGTAGATATGCAGGTTGTTCTTTTTAACCCAATTGGTGTAGGAGCACCTTGGCAAATTAATGTTGCCCTAGACAAATCTTTGAGTTTGAATAAATTTGTAATGATTCAACATTGTAATAAGGTTATTTGAGTCATCTTTCATGTGTTAAGGTCCTAGGAGGGGTTTAATGTTTAAGTCTTATGTCCATTTTTGACAAGTTGTCATACAAAATGTAAAAATTTAAAAGATGTAAAATGAGGGAAGGTGAAGAGTCATTTGGCTCTTAGTTCATTCCAAGGAAGTTAGGAACTGAAGAGTCAAGTTGGAATGCCTTTAAAAGGCCTTGTAGCCATTAGGAATTTGTGGGTGATTGAAGAAATGAAAGTTCAATAAAGAAAACCATTGTTTCCTATATATTTCATCAGAAATTTGTTGTTTTCAGTTGTCGTATGGCCTGGTATGGATGGGAAATGATGTCTAATTGATTGTAAGTGGTAGTGCATTCAATCACCTTCCATTTTCTTCTTGTCCCATGCATTTTGGTTCTATTTTGAGTTAGTTGTTGTGATTTCTCTAAAAGTGATTAAAACCCTGTCTTAGGGTAAACAGTCAGCATTTAAAATGGTGTTCCTCCTAATTCACCTAATGGAATAAGATAAAAACTAGGAAAAAGATAGTTCTATGTGTATTTTCACTAATTCCAAGTTTATAGAGTTTATGGAGGATGTTGGGTCCTATTTCTATCATGCCCTAGCACTGTTCTATCTTGTTTGAGACTGGTAAAAGGGCAGTAATGATGTGTTTTTGATGACTTTAGTATGGGTTGAACCTATTTTATGGTGGTATTACTTGGGAAGTGTAGTAAGTGATATAATTTAATGTTCTTCAAGTTAAATTTGATAAAAGGAAGAGTGTTAGCACCATTAAACAAATCAGTCCTGTTATGACTGGTTATGACAGTCACTGATAAGACTGAGTATGAGGCAAGTTTTTGTTTTAGTGAGTGGTTGTAAACCCTAGAAGGGATTAAATAAGATGCTTTAAATGTTTTTAATCCATGGTAAAGGTTGTAAGATCCCTGTATTGGGAGAGTACCAAGAAGACACAGGGTTGACAGTTAGGAAAGCATTACTCAGGGTTAAGGGGTAGATTACCAGTCCATGTGGGAGTTTCTGTTATAATACAACACATGCAATTTTCAAACATCTTTTGAATGGTTCAAAGAGGGATTTAAATGTGTATTTAATCCTTGTGTTTTATGCTAGAATTTAGGTTATGGACTGACTGTCCTGAATGAAAGGCTGCTAGTTGTAAGGGCATCTTGTGAAGGCACTAAAATAAAGTTGTTAAGTCTGAGCTATTAATGACCTTGTATGGTCTTACCCTGTCACATACATCATTTCAAAGAGTTCCATGGGATTAGTTTGCAGAGATTGAGGGAAGAAGTAAGTTTTTGGTTTTGTAGTCTACAAAGAGTCAATGTCAAGATGAAGAAGGAATAGGTGTCATAACCCATTGTTGTGAAATATGGTTTGAGATTCCACTTTCAAAGTGCAGTCAAACTGTCATTTTCTATCCTCTATCCTTGCAAGTATAGAACATAGTTATTTGGTTAGAGACCATGTGTTGGTTATGTGTTGAACAAGTTTTTGTTGGTTGGTTACAGTGTGAGTGCCATAGTTGCACATCAAGGACAGTCTATGAAGGAATGAGATTGAGAGACTGAGTTTTTCTTCCTTTTTCCTCTGCATCATATTGGTATCAGAGCTAGCAAAAGCTCTGGGAGGAGATGTTATTTCTGAGATGAAGAGTTGAAACAATATGTTTGGTTGGTGACCATTATTTTGTTGCTAAGTTGTTTGGTTGCAGGTGCTTGGTCCATCTAGCTACAGAAGGGTGTTTTCTGAGATTGTGTGTGGGCAGACAAGATGAGGTCTATCATGACCATTCTCCAATGGAGATTAGGCTGGATAAGGGTGCAGAGAGAAACCATGGAGGAGAGAGTGGTAGGTGCATCACCAAGATTTGTTGTTGGGTGAGATGGATGGTTTGGTGAGTTGGTAAAGCAGTGAGAGAGATGGATACCTGACTGAAGAAGCACTTGATGTTGCAGCCTAAAGAGTACTCCACTGATGGGAGTAGAAGGAGCCTGAAGAAGCTCTAAAGATGATGGTAGTTTAGATTTTGTTGGTTGGTTGGTCACCTTTCTATGGATGAGAAGATTTGAAGCCTGAAGTTGAGAGGATTGAAGATAAAGATAGAGGACATGTAGAAAAATATTTTTGTTGTAGGTACATTTCCAAGGGACTTGGAAATTTTGTTGGTTGGTTGTATGGTGCAGGAGCACCTTGGCAAATTAATATTGCCCTAGAAAAATCTTTGAGTTTGATTAAATTTGTAATGCTTCAACATTGTAATAAGGTTATTTGAGTCATCTTTCATGTGTTAAGGTCCTAGGAGGGGTTTAATGTTTAAGTCTTATGTCCATTTTTGACAAGTTGTCATATAAAATGTAAAATTTCAAAAGATGTAAAATGAGGGAAGGTGAAGAGTCATTTGGCTCTTAGTTAGTTCCAAGGAAGTTAAGAACTCAAGAGTCAAGTTGGAATGCCTTTAAAAGGCCTTGTAGCCATTAGGAATTCGTGGGTGATTGAAGAAATGAAAGTTCAATAAAGAAAACCATTGTTTCCTGTATATTTCATCAGAAATTTGCTATTTTCAGTTGTTGTACAGCCTGGTACGGATGGGAAATGATGTCTAATTGATTGTAAGTGGTAGTGCATTCAATCACCTTCCATTTGCTTCTTGTCCCATGCATTTTGGTTCTATTTTGAGTTAGTTGTGATTTCTCTAAAAGTGGTTAAAACCTCGTCTTAGGGTAAACAGTCAGCATTTAAAATGGTGTTTCTCCTAATTCACCCAATGGAATAAGATAAAAATTGGGAAAAAGATAGTTCTATGTGTATTTTCACTGATTCCAAGTTTGCAGAGTTTATGGAGGATGTTGGGTCCTATTTCTAACATGCCCCAGAACTGTTTTGTCTTGTTTAAGACTGGTAAAAGGGCAGTAATGATGTGTTTTTAATGACTTTAGTATGGGTTGAACCTATTTTATGGTGGTATTACTTGGGAAGCGTAGTAAGTGATATACTTTAATGTTCCTCAAGTTAAATTTGATAAAAGGAAGAGTGTTAGCACCATTGAACAAATCAGTCCTGTTATGACTGGTTATGACAGTCACTGATAGGACTGAGTATGAGGCAAGTTTTTGTTTTAGTGAGTGGTTGTAAACCCTAGAAGGGATTAAATAAGATGCCTTAAATGTTTTTAATCCACGGTAAAGGTTGCAAGATTCCTGTATTGAGAGAGTACCAAGAAGACACAGGGTTGACAGTTAGGAATGCATTACTCAGGGTTAAGGGGTAGATTACCAGTCCATGTGAGAGTTTCTGTTATAATACAATACGTGCAATTTTCAAACATGTTTTGAATGGTTCAAAGAGGGATTTAAATGTGTATTTACTCCTTGTGTTCTATGCTAGAATTTAGGTTATGGATTGACTATCGTGAATGAAGGGCTGCTAGTTGTAAGGGGAAATTGTGAAGGCACTAAAAGAAAGTTGTTAAGTTTGAGATGTTAATGACCTTGTATGGTCTTACCCTATCACATACATCATTTCAAAGAGTTCCATGGGATTAGTTTGTAGATATTGAGGGAAGAAGTAAGTTTTTGGTTTTGTAGTCTACAAAGAGTCAATGTCAAGATGAAGAAGGAATAGGTGTCATAAACCATTGTTGTGAAATATGGTTTGAGATTCCACTGTCAAAGTGCAATCAAACTATCATTTGCTGTCCTCTATCCTTGCAAGTATAGAACATAGTTATTTGGTTAGAGACCATGTGTTGGTTATGTGTTGAACAAGTTTTTGTTGGTTGGTTACAGTGTGAGTGCCATAGTTGCACATCAAGGACAGTCTATGAAGGAATGAGATTGAGAGACTGAGTTTTTCTTCCTTTTTCCTCTGCATCACCAATGAATGAAAGTATGCAAGTTGTTGTTCAATTTAAACCAATGAGTGTGAATATGTAGATTGTTGTTCCTTTTAACCCAATGAGTGAAAATATGTAGATTGTTGTTCCTTTTAACCCAATGAATGTGATGGCAAACAAATTGTTGTTCTTTTTAGATCTCAAATTGAAGTGTTCCTAGTTTAACCGAACACACATATGAAAAGAAAAGAACCCTGCAACAAATAGATTAGTCATTTAAAACAAGATTCTCCTCCAAAGGATGCCATAAGATGGAAATTAGAAATCAGTACCAGAAAATCACCTACTAAAGTGTGCAAAATAAAAAACATCAAGTGAAATACCCCCTTTGCAAGCCACCAAGACCAAAAGGCCAAGAAATTGAATTTGGAAAATATCTGAGAAAATTGATTAGTCACAACAAAGCAAATAGAAGCATCAAAAAATTTAGGAGATTCCAAGCAATTTGAAAAAACATTTCACTAAAATCTGATAAAAAATGCCAAAGACCTTCACGTTTGACGTTGAAAAGCAATGTTGACTTTGACAAAAATTTCACCTAACAAAATGGCACTATTACATAACTAAATCTACACTACTACATAGTTGGTTGAGTCATCTTTCCAACAAGCCCTTGTTTGTGAATTTTTGTCATTGTATGCCCAAGTTATGACAAAAAGAAAAAAATACCTATTTGGGCATGTAGGAGGGAGGTGGACAAGCTGACTGCCAATGCCTAACCGTTAGAGGTTAAGGCTGGGTAGTCACATGTAATGGCCAATGTTGGGTAGTTTAAGTTTAAGTAGGGCCCTTGGTCACTGATATGACCTAGGGCTTAGTGGATTGAAAAAAAGAGAAGGCATGGGGGGCTCGTTGGCCATTCCCCCCGATCAGCAATGTGACCGCATCCTAATACCCATGGTTGAATGCTTAAACGACATCAGGGTTTAATGTTTAGGGATTAGGTTTAGGGTAACCATTAGGACTTATGTGTTCATGGCTTATCTCAGGTGGCTTAGGGATGTTTGACGGTTCGAGGATTGCAGTCAAAGGGTCGACGATCTAAGTTCCAAATAGCAACAGGTGAATGATTGCTAAGATAAGTGTTTCGATGGTGGTGGTGGCTGTGAGGTAATGTATGTGAAGGATTTGGAGGGGTGTAGAATTAGTAGAGGTAATATCAGGTGGTGACAAGAGACATAAGGTTTCGAGGAGGTTCTTACAGGCAACGGCGGACAGGAAGGGTGGAGAGTTTCGACCGACAAAGAATGATCCGCTGCGGAAATGATAATGATGGCAGTGAAGATAGTCACCACCAATGGCAGTGACTGATTCAAAAGAGGCTAGTGACCAGGTGTTTTAAACATAGGTCAGATGTTCTAGGCCAGCAGTTGATAGCTGCAGTGGAGGGTATTTCAATGGTAGTCAATGGGAGTGTTAGGGGTTTAGGGTTTCGATGCAGGAGATCTAAGTGGTGGCGAAAGGGATAGGAAATGGCAGAGTGGGAGATATAAGGGTTTTCAATGGGTATTATAGTTTAGCAGAGGGCTCAAAACCTGCAACAAGATTTATTAGAAAAATAAACATGCAAGACCAATATAAAACCTGCAACTAGAATCAAAACAAAAACCAGAGATTTTGAACATTAACCTGCAACTCGAAACCATTAGTAGTTGCATAGAATGGTACAGTGTGTCTGTACAATATGAATCTGTATAGTATGGACTATTGTACTAATTTTTTTTTTTTAAATCAAAAATTTCATAGTAAGCAAAACCTAGGGTGTTTTATGTTAATCTTCGCCTGCGAGGCCTGCCGGACTCAACAGTGAGGTCCGTTTAAGGCCAGAAAGCCACCTATGAAACCTGTCTTTAATAAATTGACAAAAAACACTCGATTAAAATTGGGTTCACCAAATGTAGTTAGGGTAAATATCAGGGTCGAATCACAAACAACAAACTATCAAACCCTAAGAAGCACAATAGAGGACAAGATAGCATGAAAATTAAAACAACAAAGCAAATGCAAACCAAATCTCCATGCTATGCTTGGTTTATCTCCATTACTCTTCTCAACCTCGCATGGGCATGTAAGATTTTAAAGGTTGAATATGGGAGGAATGTTGGTTGCTCATTCCAATAGCATAATAGTACTAAAAAGCTAGATATATGCAAATGACTTGTGTAAGGTTTGATTTATAGAAAAGGTTGATTTGAATGAATGGTTGAGATCAAAAGTTCAAATGAATGATGTGGATGACTAGGATCAAATAGGGTTTCCCAATCCATGAGGAGTTGTAGTCATGTGACAAGTGTGCAGAGGGGAATAAAGGAGACCTAATTCAAATAAAAGATTATTTAAATTAGTTGTGCATGTGACATGTGATGTGTTTGAATGTGATGAAAGGTGAGGGCCTAATTCAAATGTTTAATTTAAATTAGTTGGAACATGTGAAAGGGAGATTAATTAAATAAATATGATTTATTTAATTAATTGGAAAGTGGGATAAATAGGATTAGGAATGGGACTAGGATAAAATGTCATATGATGTCTCTAGTAAAGTGTCGACTAGGTGATGGTTAAGACATGACCTAAAATGTTTGCACTTGAATTAGGACCTATTTTAATACCTTTTTGAACATTAAATGATTAATTCTCAATCTTGATGATAAAACCTGACAAAATAACAATGAGGCTGACCTAAGCATACTTAAAGGGAATTATGATAGAGTTTTTGAGGCTAAAGGACAAGGGCACCCAAGCACCCTAGTCCCTCATTTAGCCTAGATCTAATTTAAAGGTATGTCAACTTAAGACATCTTAAGTGGTTCCTCATGTCAGATCCATTTGGTTTTATTCATTGTTAGTGAGTGGGAATGCATATAAAATTAAGTTAGTTTATTCATTTGAATATCTCTAAGCTATCTCTAACTTCTTGAAGGATTCTATCTCTCTCTTCTTCTCTCTCATGCTTCTCTAAAGCTCTCTATGGTGGATTATTGCTGCGGCACTAACTTCTTACAAGTCTTGTGAAGGTCTTTCTACTTCTTTGGGCTACACAAACTTGAGTCAAGTTGTGATGCCACATCAAGCATGCTAGGGTTTCCATGCTCATGGTGACTTCTTTCCTTCATGCTTTGTTCTAGCATTCCATTCTACTTCAGATTTGCCTTTGCCCTCCTAGGGCACACTCTTTTTATCTCTCATGATTACTATTGTAGAGGTGGAAACACCATTCACAGAGATTGACTTAGGAAAGCTCATAAATAGCACCCAACCATTTTCCTTCTTATGTGTGTGTAGGTAGCATCTGGAAGAATCTATAGAAAACAAGTTGTAGGGAGCAGGAACATAGAAGGGCGAAGACATAGGAAGTTTAACATTTTGAAAAACCCTAATTAGGGTCTAGGGTGCTCAAGAAGCCTAGTCCTTTGAAATCCCAAGACTGGATCTAGGTTCTCCTCTATCCCTTGGTCTTTGTTGTGCTTTCAGATTGTCTATATCTATTTTTGATAGTCTGTTATGCTCCAATCTTACTTAACTAGGGTTTCTACTTTGGCCTAGTTTGATTGGTTGGATTTGGTTGATTCTCTTCTATACAGGAAATAAACAAAGTCCCTATAGTTTGGATCTCCTTATTGGGTAGAAGCCAATCTTGGATTGTGTTCCAATGTTAATAGAAGAGGGTTTGACCTAGTTAACTGTGTTAGGCTAAGTCACTCTTTTCTACTAAACATTTTGGTGAACCTGACTCTTCTTGCACTTTAACATCCTTCTTGCTTTAGATTTGAGTTTTTTTGCTTCCCTAGATCTGATTAGATTTGATTTCATTATTCATTTTGTATACCTACATAGCTAAATTGTGCATAGTTTCAAAACCAGGGTTTGCAAAAAACCTTGCATTTCTAGGAAATCTAGCTAATCTTCAAACTAGGAGTTGTAGATTAGTTTGTTGTTTCAAATATTGATGTATTCTTAGGTTGGTATAAGTGATATCATTTGTTGTACCTGTTCACATTTATGATCTTGCTTTCTTGCATGTGAAATTGGAAAAACAAGCATTTCATTATAGATCTTGAAAGAAGCATATTTGTTGCCTTATTTGCATGTCATAAACTTAGATCATCATAGCATGAATTAAAATTCTGATTTTTGCTTTAGATATGATTGGTATAACAACATTTAATCATTTCATAGTGATGCATCTTGCATTTAAACCTCTTGTTTGCTAGGGTTTTGTCAAAAAAGTTGCATTTTTGGAAAACCTAGTCAAATTTAAAACCTAGAATTTGTAATTAAGATCTTGTTTCAGATTTCGTTGCTATCGTCTACATTTCAAATTTGATCTTACATTTTTGTAGCATGTCATAAATGTCATTTGTATTTAAAAATAATTCTTACATTGAAAAATTTTGGTTTAGGGAGTAAGCATTTAAAATCTTGGGTTTTAATAGTAAACCCTAGCTAGTCTTGGATTTATTGCACCTTCATCAAAGCAAAGTTCTCTAAATCTTTGTTGCATTCAAGTGGATAAATTGTTTAGGCACTTCTTTTGCACATACTACACATCCTACATTTACAAGACTTAGTTTTTGTGGTTACCAAGAATACCACATTTTTGGAAGACCCCGCTTTTCTTGCAATTGTAAGTCTTTGATTACAATCTTATTTTGAAATTGGTGGTACTTAATAAATGAATAAATATTATTGTACATTGTTGTTCTGGGTAAGTGCACAAAGATGAGGGACCAAAAGGGGGTCTTAAGATGCCATTTTTTTTTTAAAATTAGGAAAGATTGATGTTGGATGAGAAATTGAAGATAGTTACACTCAAAATTTGAAGATACAACAAAAAAAAGAGTCATAGTGCTCTGAATCTAATTTCTAAACTACTATTTTTTTTCAAAAATGGTTGAGATTAAGGGGTTCAAAAAGAGGGAGCACACAAATTGGTCATATTTTTCTCAAAAAAACATATCATAATGTTTGGTGTGCTCCCCCTAAAATGTTAATATTTTTTTAGTATTTCAAAAATTGCTTCAGTGAGAAATTAGCTAACACCATGTAGTTTATCCCTGATTTTTCTGATAATTTTTTCATGAATAATTAATTTTTTACTAATTTTTAAAGTAGACACATCTTGAAAAATAGAAAATTGAGTGTGCTCCCCCCCTAAATTTTTTGAAAACTAATCAAAAATCAATTTTTTTTATGAATACGTGTAGAATGGAGACTAGTTTCTAAAAATGTAATTTACTTGGAATTTCAATTAACGGTTAAAAAAAAGTCAAAAATACCAGACACTAGTTTTTGACAAAAAACATATACACTAACAAATGAAATTAAAGATGAAATCCTTAACACACTCAAAACGTGAAAAAATTATATGGTTAGATAGCTAATAGAGAGCTTAAGTTTATCATGGTATTTTTTTAACGTTTCATTGAAAAAGGTGTAATCCTGATGGGGAGCATGCTCCAAATTATGTGAATTTTGTTAGGATCTAGAAAACACATCCTTAGATGACCTAAACACAGTCCAAGCCTTTGGGTTGGAAGCCCATGGAAAATCCAAGCCAAAGGCTTAGAAATGACCAAGGCAAAGCATAACGCGAGCGCTTTATAATGCACTTGATTTATGCTCTCTCTCTCTATATATATATATATATCCCTCTCACTCTGTCTATCTCTATCTATCCATCGCTCCCTCTATTTATCTCTCGCTCTTTCTATCTCTATCTCTATAGATATCTCTTCCCCCTCTCTATATCCCTCTGTCTCCCCTTCTCTATCTATCTCTCCCTCTATATATATCTCTCTATCTCTCCATAATTTTCTCTATCTCTATATCTCTATCTATTTCTCCCTTTGTCTGTCCCTCTCTATCCTACCTCTCTTTATATATCTCCCTCTTTGCATCTCTATCTCTCCATCTCTCCATCTCTCTCTATCTTTCTCTCACTTACTCTCTCCCTCTCTCTTTATCTCTCTATCCTACCTCTCTATATCTCTCTCACTCTCTATATCTATCTCTCTCTCCTTATGTCTATCTCTCTATTTTTTTTGTCTATCTCTCCCTCCCTCTCCCTCTCTTTCTATCCCTCTCCCCCATCTCTATCTCTATCTCTCCCTCTCTCTATCTCTCCCTCTCCCTCTATCTCTTTCTATTTCTCTCACTATCTCTAAGTGTCTCTCTCCCTCTCCCTCTCCCTCTCCCTCTATCTCTCTTTGTTTCCCTCTCCATCAATCACTCTATCTCTCCCTCTGCCTCCATACCTTTCTGTCTCTCTCGCTATCCCCTTATATCTATATTTAACCCCCCTCTCTCCCTCTCTATATCTCTACGTATCGATCCCTCTATCTCTTTATCTCTCCATCCTCCCTCTCTTCCCCCCCCTCTCTCCCTCTCTCCATGTGTGTATTCCTCTAGCTCTCTCTTTCTCTCTTCCTCTCTATTTTAAATTAGGCTCTAATTCTCTCTCCATTCACCCCTCTTTGTCTCTTGAGCTATATATCTCTGTTTGTCTCCTCTATCTCTATATTTATCTTAGAGAGAGAGAGAGAGAGAGAGAGTTTTGCTTTTACAAAATGCACTAGCATTATGGCTTAGTATTATTAAGCCTAAAACATGAGCACGTTATAATGTGCTCACATTTTAGGCTTGGTAATACCGAGCCATAATGCTAGCGCATTATAACATGCTCGCTTTATGACTTGTATGGAAACAAAAAGTCATGTGGCAACTTTTTGGTCCCTCATCTTTGTGCATATACCCTTCCATATCATATTTACATATAGTAAACAAGACATTTCATTATGGACTCTTCTAGTTGCTCCTCTTTGGTATCTTTGCATGCATATATCATAGATTTTGAAAATTTCTCTAAATTCATTAATATGCATCCATATGTTTTAGATCACATAGAATCCATGTATGATATTGATGTTTCTATATGTTCCATAAATGATATCCTTTGTTATATATATGATTTTGATAGCTTCATAACTCTCATGGGTATGTATCCTTTGATATTAGAGGACTTTCCTAATTTTATCTCCATGAATTATCATAAGAAAGATGATGGTGATAGTTCTTCTTCTACTTCTTCTACAAGTCATGATAATGCCATGTCTATTCCCATGGATGTACTCTCTAATACATGTGATGGTGACCTAACTTTGCCTATTTCACCCTATGATTTGGATCCCTCTCCTAAAATTGTTCCCACTTGTGAGAATATTTTGGCGCAAGAGGATGAAATCATTGACACATTTATTAACATTACTTTACCTTCTCTTCATTTGGATGATCTCTCTTCTAGAGATGTGACATTAGAAGATGTTGACCATACTACTTCTATTTCTACCATAGTACATGAAGTTTCTATGGCTTATCTTATGGATCTTCTGCCTTTGGTTGAATGTTCAACTACCATGGATATCACTAAGGATGTGAAGACCCTTGGTCTTCCTCCTTTGATTGAATGTTCAAGTATCTTAAATATCACTATGGATGTGAAGACCCTTAATATTTCTCCTTTGGTTGCATGTTCAAAATGCTTAGACATCACTAAGGATACAATCATCAACAATTTTTTTAACAACATTTTACCCTTCCTTCATTCCAATTCTCTCCCTTCAAAAGATGATGCATTAATGGATGAAGAATGGTCCCTCACATTAAATACCTTGGGGATGGATGTTGAGCTTACTCCAAAGGAAAACAATGTCAATTCAATCATCATTAATAGACTTATTCCGCCCACTAAAGGGATAGTGAATAAGTACAATTCACCTCTTTTCTCTAAACTAGTGATTAAGGTTAAATGTGTTCCAACACCACCTCGACCCCCGAGTTACATTCTAAATTATGTAAAACAAATTACTCAAAGGAATCAAGGTGTTCAAAATGTGTCGCAACAATTTCATAATAATGTGGTTGCTCACACATACAACATCTGCAATAACAAGCAAAGTAAGCATGAACTGAGTGTGCCCATTTCTCTTCCACCTTCTCAACCTATCCTACCTCAAGCACCTCATATTCCTCAACATATTGGTAAAGAATATGATCTTGTCGAGCAGCTCTATGCTACTTCAACTAAGATTTATCTATGGGATTTAATACAAAGATAGCCTACATACCACATAATGTTCCAAGATGCTCTACAAAAGGTAGTTGTTCCACCTTCTATTAGACCAAATGATGTAGCATCTCTATTTAGTTGTATGCATGTGACAACATTAGATATTTCATTTCAACAACATGAATTACCTCCCATAGAAGTTCAAAAACAATATGAGCCTCTTATGATATATGGCATTATTAATAAAATGAGGGTGAGACACACTATGATTGATGGTGGATCAGGTCTTAATTTTTGTGGCATAGACTTATTACATAAACTCAATATTAATATATCTCTCATCAAACTAGATAAACTCAACAATCGTGCCTTTGATAATGTTGGTAAACAATCACTAGGTACAATCACCTTAGATATTAAGGTTGGACCTGTGACATTGCCTACCCTTATCCATGTCATGCTTAGATCTCTTGCATACAATCTTCCTCTTGGTAGATCGTGGATTCATGCCATGGGGCAGTCCCGTCTACCCTTCATTGCTCAATAAAGTTCATTTTCAAAAACAAACCTTATAGAATTAAAGCTGATTCATCTCACGAAAACTTCTTGCAAATAGAAACCAGACATCAAACTCCTTTAAGTAGTTTGATCCCTTCTCTAACACTATCCTCCACTACTAACAACATTGTTGGTTAGGATAGTGTTGGTACTTTGAATGCATTTTTTGGCGATGATTTGGGTTCGTTAGATTTTACACCCTCCTTTGCGGGTGAATATAAAGTCTCACCCTCATACCCAAAATTCTCGAAGGTAAATGAAATTTCCTCAACATAATTTTCTACTCCTAGAAAGTTTAAAATCAAGATTAATGATGATGGACCCATTAAAATTGATGAAGATCTACCTCCTTCTACAAAAATTTCAGTCATTTGTTATGAAGTATCATCTAATTTTAATACATGTCTTGATAATGATGAGGTCTCTTTATATTTCGACCCCCATGGGATTATTGAAACAAAGATTAACCCTCCTCACCATGATCAAATGTATGATCCTTCTACTTCTTATTTCAACAAATATAGTCATATGAGCTCTCCTCTTCCTTCATACTTAGAGATGCATTATGGGTGTGGATTCAAAATTATTTCTAAACAAGGATACAATGGAAATGGGTTAGGATGCAAAGAACAAGGAATTAAGGAACCTGTGGAACCAACACCACACTTGTCTAAAGTAGGCTTAGGTTTTTGACCTTCTCTTGTGTTCTCTCCACCATGTTCACAACAAAAAGGATTGCTTCATACTCTACCTATATCTTCTTTTTTATCTCAACAAGATTGTACGTTGTCAAATATACTGAAATACCACCTAATCACTCTTCCTCCTCCAATACACAAAAATATTCAACAAAATAATCATTCAACAACTCATTATTGTGCCTATTATCGAGCACCTGACCATTCAACTAAGGAATGCCAGGTCTTGGGTGACAAAATTCAACAACTTTGAATAAGGTATGGCTCTAGCACTCTTCTCCATGCTTGATGTAGTCCCTAGAGCAACTTATCGTATGTCCATTTTTAATAATCATGTTGGGGGAGGATAATTTTTTATAGGCTGACTTGCAAGAGTGGTCCCTTCTTCTCATTTATGTTATGCTTGTAAGTATTGTTATCCCTGTATTGTGATGTTTTGTTGATTGTTAGTTCTCCCTTGGCATCCTTGTTAGCACAAAGGTATAAGGACTAAGAACGCATTGTGTCATTCCTCTTTGTGTATCTTCATTCTTCTAGATGTTGTGATGTACAATTTTGTTACTTTTATTGGATGGTTTAGCATCCTTTCATGTTGATTTGATTTGTGTGTACTCTACTTTCATGTGATCTTTCCTTCATCATCTTCATAAGTTATGATGTTTTATGTATGTGACACCTTGTTGCAATGCTCAACATCTTACCATGACTACACTAGCCATTGTGTATCATGCTTGTAAGAATTGCATTGGTTTGCTCATCCTGGGGGAAACTCCTTGTCATGATGTAGCTTTTGAAAACACATATCATTTGGGCATGTGCTTTTAGAAAGCTCTTGTGCCTATTTTATATTTATTCATCACTCTACCCTAAAGGCAATTGCTCCCTGATGGAGTTAGAAATCTCTTTGATGCAGTCATGGTAGGAGGGTTCATAGAATGAACTATCCAAGCCATGCAACAAGAGTAAACACAATAGAAACAACACAAAGATATGAAATAAACAAATGCAGATTCAGTTATTCAGTATATCAAAGAACTCAAATACAAATGGGCTGGCAACATGCAGGCTTACAATTTGGCTCACAGGCCTCGAATCAGAATATACACAAGATATGCCTTTGAAGTACCTTTGCAAAGAATGTAAACTATCAATCTTCTAAATCATGAGAACTTTATGAATGCATTCCTAAGGATCTATTACATCAATATATATCATCTTCAGAACAATAGATTCCTCCGCATCGGCCAAGGAAGGTCACAAACTCCAATGAAGAGCTGTAACGTGTGTACATAGATAGGTCAGACCTAATCATGCAGAACACCTCCGCAAATGAATGGAATGATGTACGGATCTCAGGGAAGGTCGACCATGAAACAAAGATCATTAAATGATGTGTCATTAGGCTCCACAAGTCTTCTCCTCTAGCTAATTATCTGAGAATGTCAGGATGCTTTGCTACAAGAAAATAGTCGATCTTCTGATAGCGATATATTTTTGGTAACTGATCCAAATGCTCTAAATTCTAGATATGATGTAGAGGAATGAATCTAGATGCTAATTCTAGCTCTGCAAGATGTGAAATGCAACTATGGTAGAGTGCGGACCAAAATACAGAAACTACTAATGACTGAACTACTTGAACTAAATTGCAAACAAACTAAAATGCAAATGTTTTTTTTGGTTGATGCAAGATTGCTCTTGAACTAGGGATGCTCCTACATCAGACATATGGGGTTATTGAAAAAGTGAGTTCCTCACTTTGCTGGGGCTAGGGGAGAACCAAGATGGTCCACCTCAGCCTAAGAAATCCATGCTGAATCTTCTTCCAGTCTACCTTTCCACTTCACAAGATATTCTTTGTATTGTCTTCCTCTAGTGCTATGTCCAACTCTGCTATCTAAGATGTCTTCAATTTGCTCCGGTCCTTGTTGTGGTAACTGCTTCTTCAAGTCTTATTCCATACTATCACTGAAATTTGCTTCATGATACTGATATAGGTCTGCAATGTTGAAAATAGGTGATATACCCAATGCCTCTGATAACTCTACTTCATATGCATTTCCTAAATCAAATTTTTTGAGTATCTTACAAGGTCCAAACTTCTTCATCTTCAACTTGTTATATGTCCCGAATGGAAATCTCTCTTTTCTCAAGTATACCATTACTTCATCTCCCACTTCAAATTCCTTATGTCTTCTCTTCTCATCTGCCTTGTCCTTATACTTACTATTCATATCCTCCAAATGCTTCTTCATCTAATTATGCACTATCTTCATGTGATCTACAAATTCCTCTGCTTCTGCACTTCACTTTTCTTCTATGCCAATATCTCTCAATTCTGCAACTCCTCTAGGATTTATTCTGGTAACAATCTCAAAAGGTGTTCTTCCGATACTCCTATTTACTAAATTATTGTATGCAAACTCTGCTTGTGAAAGAATCAAATCCCAACTTCCATCCTTCTCTCCAACCAAATATCTCAACAAGTTTCCCAAACTCCTATTCACTACCTGTATATGTCCATCAGTCTATGGGTTAAATGCTGAACTGAACTTCAAATCTGTCTTCATCTTCTTCCAAAGTGTCTTCCAAAAGTATCCAACAAACTTTGTGTCTCTGTCTAAAACTATACTCATAGGTAATCCATGTAATCTCACAATCTCCTTGAAAAATAGGTCTACTACATGCACTGCATCAGTTGTCTTCTTACAAGGCATGAAATGAGCCATCTTTGAAAATCTATCAACCACTACAAATATTGAATCATGTCCTCTTTGTGTCTTCAACAATCCCATTACAAAATCCATGCTTATGTCTTCCCAAGGTCTCTCTGGTACTATCAAAGGTCTATACAATCTAGTATTCTGACTACTCCCTTTTGTAACTTGACAAACTCTACAACTCTACACAAATTTCCTAACATCCTTATGTATCTGAGGCCAAAAGTAGTTTTCACTTACCAAAGCCACTATCTTATCAATGCCAAAATGTCCTGCTAATCCACCACTCTGTTTCTCCTTGATCAAATTATCTCTCATTAAACTCTTAGGTATGCACAACTGATTTCCTCTAAACAACATATCTTCCTAAATGAAATAATCTAGCCACTTACTCCTATCTATCCAACAGGTTCCTTACATGCTTTCCAAGGTTCTACAAAATCAGTGTCTCCCTCATATATATTCTTCAATTCATCAAAACCCAACACTTCAACTCTCATTTCTGTCAACAAGTTTCTTCTTCTACTCAACGCATTAGCAACTTTATTTGATTTTCCACTCCTATGCTTCAACACAAAAGTGTAACTCTGCATGAACTCTACCCATCTCATATGTCTCTGATTCAACTTACCTTGACTGTTCAAATACTACAAAGCTTGATGATCTATATATAGTATGAACTCCTTAGGGAACAAGTAATGTCTCCACTTCTTCAAGGCTTGAATTATGACATAGAACTCTTGATCATAAACTGAATATCTTCTCCTTGCATCATTCAACTTTTCATTGAAATATGCTACAAGTCTACCTTCTTGACTTAATAATGCTCCAATCGCATTTCCACTTGCATCACAATCAACTTGAAATACCTTATTGAAATCTGGTAATGCCAACACAGGTTGCTCTATCACTTTTTGCTTCAATAATTCAAAACTTTTATTTTCTCCAAATGTCCACTCAAAGTCTTTCCTATCACCTCTCATTGTCTCTATCATAGGGTTACATACATGACTGAAATTTATGATGAACTTCTGGTAGAAACTAGCCAATCCATGAAATGATCTAAACTCTCTAATGCTCTCCAGTGTAGGCCATTCAACAATTGCTTTCACTTTCTCAGGATCCATCTTCAATCCTTCCTCATAAATCACAAATCCTAAATACACTAGTTCTTCCTTAGTGAAACTACATTTCTTGATGTTTATCAACAATTTCTCTTCTCTCAACCTCTACAAAACTTATCTACTATGCCACAAATGTTCCTCTTTTGTCTTACTGAAAATTAGAATATCATCCAAGTATACAATCACAAACCTACCCAAGAATTTCTTCAAGACTTCATTCATCAATCTCATGAAAGTACTCGGTGCATTGGTCAATCCAAAAGGTATCACTAACCACTCATAGAATCCTTCATTTGTCTTAAAAGTAGTCTTCCATTCATCTCCCTCTTTGATTTCTGATATGATGGTATCCACTCTTCAAGTCTATCTTTGTGAAATATCTTATTCCACTCAAACAATCCATGATATCATCCGTCCTAGGTAAAGGAAATCTATACTTAACTATGATTTTGTTTATTAATCTTGAGTTAGTACACATTCTTCATTCTCCATATTTCTTAGGTGCTAATACTGTAGGTACTGCACAAGGACTCAAACTTTCTCTGATCAAACCTTTTCTCAGCAACTTCTGTATCTGTCTATTCAATTCTTTATTTTCTATCAGTGTCATTCTATGTGCTACTTTGTTAGGCAAACTAGCTCTAGGTATAAGGTCCATGTGATGGATGATACTTCTTATAGGTGTCAATCCTTCAGGTATATTATCTAATATGATGTCCTCATACTCTATCAGCAACTTTCATATCTCCTCTGGTTGTTCTCCTCTAGTCTCTTTCTTCAATGTTTCAGGTTTCTTAGGAATCAAAGCATAACACATATTCTCATGTCTCAAACCATCAAGAAATTTTCTTCCATATACCAAACAGATTCTAGCATTTCCACATTCTTCTCTATTAGGATAATCTTCTAAAGGAATCAAAGTAATTCTCTTTCCATTTACTATTATAGTGTATGTATTCTTTCTCCCATCATGTATAGCTTTCCTATCATACTGCCAAGGTCTACCCAACAAGATATGACATACATCCATAGGCATAATATCACACAGAACTTCATCATGATAAGATCTAATATGAAATTTCACCAAACATTGTTCACTCAATAGTACTTATGATCATCTTGAATCCATGCTATCTGGTAGGGCTTAGGGTGTTTCAATCTTTCCAATTTCAACTTAGTCACCATCTCCTCTAAAACTAGGTTATATGAACTACCACTATCAATCACAACTTTACAACACTTACCTCCTGATTTGCATCTTTTCCTAAACAAACTTTTCCTCTGCGGTGGTTCCTCATTTGTTTCTACTTGAAACAGTTCTCTTCTCATCACAAGTGATTCTCCTTTCTCTAGTTTACCAACAGAACTTGGTGATCCAACAAGTTCTTCCACATAGGCTGCTCTTCCACTATTCTCTATCTTCTTACTTGTACTACCCTGATTACATTCAAACGCTCTATGTTCTTCACCTCCACACTTGAAACAAGTGCCTCTGAATGTTCTTTTATCAAATCCTCTTCCCTCTCTTCTATATCCTTCACTCCAGTATGCACTAGGGTTTCCTCTCTGGTGAGAATTTCAATCATCTCTCTGGTAAGCATTATTATCTCTGTCCTCCTTAAATGTGTTGTCAAACTTGTTCTACTCCACAAATGATCTATCTCCTCTGGAAAATATTCTACCTCTCTAAAAGTTACCTCCTCTACCTTTCTGTCTCGTAACATGTCTTTTATTCATCTTCTCTTTAACTTTCAGGGCAAACTAATATACTTCTTCCAAAGATGTCATCCTTACCAAGCTTAGTTCTTCTTAAATGCTCAATCTCAGTCCATTGGTTTATCTATTCACTTTCTCCTTGCTTGCTTCACTATGTCCCATCCTTATAATTATCTTATGAAATTCTTTAGTGTGCTCCTTCACAGATTTCTCCTTCTGTCTCAAGTTTTTCAATCTTTTCAACAACTCCAACTCATAGTCAGCAAGTATGAATTGATTCTTGAATTTTGTCACCATCCTATCCCACTTCATAATCTTTTCCTTTCCTCTTCTATTTCATTCCAACTAAACTTCTTTCCACCATATAGCAGCATGTCCTTTCAGTTTTGTCTTTGTAAACTATACCTTTTCCAGATCTTCAATCTCTTCATATTCAAAGTATTCTTCCATGTCATTTATTCAGTCAATCAATTCTTCAGGGTTCAAATTACCAGTATAATTTGGCACATCAATTCTAGGTCTTTTTCCAATCTTCAAAATAGCTTGCAACATCTTTACTTGATCTGATTCTTCTTCTTCATCACCTCCTAAGGTTTCACCAATTTGTTCGACGGATTGAAATTCTTCTTCATCATCACTTTCAACATTAGGTCTCAGTGTTAATCCTCTTCACCTATCTTCTTCAATAACATCCAATTGAATTTGCATCATTTCATCATCTCCATCATCTCATCCATTCTTCCAGCCATTGTTTCCTAGGATCAAGTGCAAACTGCCTCAAGTTCAGCGATCGGTCTACAAGGTGACAACTGCCTCACAATTGGTGATCGATTGCGACACAAGTAACCTGCCTCAATTCAACGATCTATTCATAGAAAGATCTTATGGAATTCCCTCACCAACTTTGCTCAACTCTCTCCCAAAGATTTGAACTTTTGCTCTGATACCACTTGATGCAGTCATGGAAGAAGGGTTCACAAAATGAACTATCCAGGCTATGCAACAAGAGTAAACATAACAGAAACAACTCAAAGATATGAAATAAACAAATGCAGATTGAGTCATTCAGTATATCAAAGAATTCAAATACAAATGGGTCAACAACATGCAGGCTTACAATTCAACTCATAGGCCTAAAATTAGAATATAGATAAGATATGGCTTTGAAGTCCCTTCATGAAGAATGTAAACTATAGATCTTCTAAATCATGAGAACTTGATGACTGCTTTCCTAAGGATCTATTACATCAATATATATCATCGTAGAAACAATAGATTCCTCCGCATCGGCCAAGGAAGGTCACAAACTCCAATGAAGAGTTGTCATGTGTGTACATGGATAGGTCAGACCTAATAATGTAGAACACCTCTGTAAATGAATGGAATGATGTGCGGATCTTAGAGAAGGTCAATCATGAACCAAAGATCATTGAATGATGTGTCATTAGGCTCCACAAGTCAAGGAATGCTACACAAGTCTTCTCCTCTAGCTGATTATCTGAGACTGTCAGGATGCTCTGCTATGAGAAAATAGTTGATCTTTTGATAGCAATATCTTTCCGGTAACTAATCCAAATACTCTGAATTCTAGATATGATGTAGATGAATGAATCTAGATGCTAAGTCCAGCTCTGCAAGATGTGAAATGCAACTGTGGTAGAGTGTGGACTAAAATACAGAAACTGCTACTGACTGAATTGCTCAAGTTCAACTGGAAAATGAAAGGAAATGAACTAAATTGCAAACAAACTAAAATGCAAATGTTTTTTTGGTTAATGCAAGATTTCTGTTGAAGTAGGGATGCTCCTGCATCACTCTTTAAGGTGGGGGCATATATCGTGCTATGAGCCTTACTCTCATCTTTCTATCAAAACACTTGTTGATTATCTTTGTTACTCCACTCTCTTGGAAATGATTATGACAAGATTGGAAGCAAGATCTTGAGTCTATCTTGTTCTCCTAAGTTGAATCTCCTTGCACATTTGGGAGAAGGGTTTCACCACCAACTAGAGTTTGGTAGTAAGGTCGCTTCATCTTCTTACTCTACAAGGCTTCAGATAAATCTTCTTGCGGGAGGTAGTTTGTATATTCCCTTGAGTAGAAACAATTTTCTTAATGTGGATCATGTGTATGATGTGTTTGTACTCCTGTTGTTCCTTTTATTTCTAACAAACCCCTTAGCATTATTCTTATTTCATCTTGGGGAATGATGCATAGTGATTGAGACAACATTTAGATTGAGGTCTCCTTTGTCATGTTGACTCAGGGTCTTCTATTATGTGCTTCTTGTGATTGATGTTTGATGCATGTATTCTTCTCATATATTCTTATTCTATCTATATTCTTCATGCCTTATGTGTACTTCATGTGCTCTCTCTATGTATTCCTTATGTGTTCTCCTTGAGTATTTTGTGTGTATTCCATGTGTGTGTTTCATGTGTATTCTATGTATACTTTATGCCTTATGTGAATGCTTCGTGAAAAGCGTGTATACTTTGTGTATTGCGTCTATGCATTGTGATTTCTCAAGTGTATGCCTTGTGTATGTCTTGTCCTATCTCATGCTTTCTAAGTGATTCATATATGAGTGAATTATGTCAGGTGTCTTATGTGTATGCCAATCATCATAGACTCCTAGAATCCTAAACTTAGGGGATTGATTACCCCTCAATTTTGGTGACATTATATGGTTTCTATGTTTATTGTGTTTGAAATTTGTCTTATCCTTCCTTTAGTGTGTTAAAGTGTAAGTTCATACCCATGCTAAAGTGGGGGCTAAATATTATGGAGTAAAATGTGTACACTAGCATTTTACACCTAGTTTAGCACATGGGTGGACCTAAAATGTTTGTACTTGTTAACAAGACCTATTTAACACCTTTTTCAATATTAAATGATTAATTCTTGATATCAATGATAAAACCTAACAAAATAAAAATGAGGCCAACCTAAGCACACTTAAAGGGACTTATGTTGGAGTTTTTGGAGCTAAAGGACAAGGGTACCCAAGCACTCCAGTCCCTCATTTAGCCCAAATCTAATTTAAACATATGTTATCTTAAGACATCTTAACTAGTTCCTCATGTTAGGCCCATTTGGTTTTATTTGTCATTGGTGAGTGGGAATGCATATAAAAGCAAGTTATTTTATTCATTGGAATATCTCTAAGCTATCTCTAACTTCTTGAAGGATTATAACTCTCTCTTGTTCTCTATCAGGCTTCTCTAAAGCTTTATATGGTGGATTATTGTTGTGAAACTAACTTCTTGTAGGTCTTGTGAATATTTTTCTACTTCTTTGGGCTACACCAACTTCTTGAGTCAAGTTGTGACACTGCCTCAAGCATGCTAGGGTTTTCATGCTCATGATGACTTGTTTCCTTCATGCTTTGTTCTAGCATTCCATTCTACTTCATATTTGCCTCTACCCTCCTAGGGAATACTTTTTTTATCACTCATCATTGCTATTGTGGAGGTGGAAATACCATTCATAGTGCTTGACTTAGGCAAGCTCCTAAATAGCACCCAACCATTCTCCTTCTTGTGTGTACATGTAGGTAGCATCTGGAAGAATCTACATAAAACAAGTTGCAAGGAGCAAGAACACAGAAGGGCAAAGAAATAGGAAGTTTAACATTTTGTAAAACCCTAATTAGGGTCTAGGACACTCAAGCACCCTAGTCCTTTGAGCTCCTAAGTCTGGTCTCTACTATGTTTTCAAATTGTCCATATCTATTTCTGATAGTCTGTTATGCTCCAATCTTGCTTAACTAGGGTTTCTACTTTGCCTTAGTTTGATTGGTTGGATTTGGTTTATTCTCCTCTATACAACAAATGGACAAAGCCCCTATAGTTTGGATCTCCTTCTTGCGTATAAAGCCAAGCTTGGATTGTGTTCCAATGTTAATAGAAGAGGGTTTGACCTAGTTAATGTTGTTAGGCTAAGTCACTCTTTTCTACTAAGCACTCATATCCTTATCTAGTGCCTTGTGCTCATTCTTGGAAGAAGTTCTTGTACCACACCATAGCTACAAGTTCAAAACCCTCAAGGAATACCTACCATGGCTACATAATAACCACCTATAACACATCTCACATGGAGCACTAAAGGTCCTTTAATTCCCCTAGTACCACCTATGGTGCGGTGGGCCATACTAGATGTTGCTCTATGTTCTCATTCTAATTTCATAGGGGAGAACCATCCTACTCTAATAGAGAATCTACATGACATAGTGAATCATTGTAAAATTCACAACAATGATGAAGAAAACATTGTATTAATATTGTTTGCCAATTCCTTCAAAGATAAGACCTTTGATTGGTATCGATCAATTTTGCAAATGTCTATTGTTGATTAGGACTAATTATGCCAAGTTTTTTGTAGAGCTCTACTCTTCATTTTTCTTTGGACTAGGAGTCAGATGGTAGCCTATCTTTTTGATACATTTTGTGATAGGCACAGGTAGTCAATTTTCAAGAAGGGCATCACCACACATAAAAATTTCACAAAGTTTTAACATTATTAATTCTGACAAGTTTAAACATTGTGATATTTGTTGATTCCTCCAAATTAACATTTGTTAGGGTCTATTTTGCTAAAGACTCAATAAGAGATAAGGAGATAGCATAGTTGTTGATTCATTTGATATGATGTTTTCATGTGGTAACATCGCACAAGTTCTAAAGATGGTGGGTCTAGAAGATTTTTAACATTGCACCATTGGCTAAAGAAAATGAGGCATCTCTAAAGTAGGCCCTGTTAGTGTAGGTTTTTATTTTCCTAGTTGGGTTATTTATTTTCCTAAATTCCTAGGTTTTTCCTACACATGTTATTAGGCTTGCTTAGGTTTAATTAAGTGAGTATTAGTGTGAGTGGGTGCAAGGTGTTGATATCTTCCATGAGAGTTGCACTTGCCTATTTTAGGCTATTGTGGTGGACTATTCCCATTGGTCATATTTTCTACCTCTCCCCTCTGTCTTAGTTTATTTATACTCACCTCCTAGCTTGTATTTTGCATCTTTTACTTTTGCATCCTCTTAATGCTAATTTTCTTCAAGAGAATTTGCATTACTCTCATGGAGACTAACTCTATGCTGCTATTTTAATTTCATATCATTTGCATTCATAGTTTAATATCTATTCATTTGTAGTAGTTTTTTTGGGTTATTCGTCTTTTCATATTATAACATGGTATTAAAGCTATTCTAGTATAGAATAAATTTTACTTTACTTTTTAAGAGATTCAAGGGGTGGGGGTGGGCTAATAATATTTTCTTGCAGGTTTCCTAAAAATCTAGTATGCTCTTCTCTTGCATCTTCAGATGATCTAAAGAATCAGAAAAGTCTGATAGAAATATTTTAACCTCTAGGGTCTTGCATTTGTTTTGTGAGATCTAGGTGATTGCAACATTTTTAGTTATACTGACAACATTTTTTATTGTTCCAACGTGTCTAGGAAGCTCAAGAATGCCAATATTGGCTTTTGTTTCATCTAATTTGAAGATCATTTGACACAGTTGTGGAATGTGGGTTTCAAGCTTGGATCTGGAGGTTAGCCTCTCTTCGTAGCATTTTTAGACTAAAAGGGCCCTACCATTGGATCCAGGAAGTCTTGCAGATAAATCTTGACATATTATACACATAGTTTTGGTGTTGGGAGTTAAAAAGGCAAAATTGTTTTTCAGAAGGCCATTTTGGCCCCCCAACACGCATTTCTGTGGCTATTCATTATACCAAATCTGCTAAAATTTCAAAATTTTTTAAAAAAATGATTAGCATTGTGTTAAGCATTGAGCATTTATCACTTTTAGCACCTTAAGTGCTTCAATGTTATATGGTCCTTGACCCATACTAAAGGGGCTTTAGCCTTTGTAAAGGCCTCGACCTCCTTTAGTAGGTTGCAGACCCTCTAGGGGTAGCATGGGTGTGGCTTCGGCCCCTGCCCCCCTTTCTTCAAGGCTTCAGCCCCTCTTTGCATTGTCATGTGAGCCCCTAAAATGTCACACCTTTTCTCAACAAGGGGATCAGGTGTGGATTATGCCCCCAACCCCTCCCTTGGAGTTTAGCCCCTTGGGATATTCTTGTTTCTGCCATTCGACTCTATACCAAGTCAATTTTTTTGTCATTTGGTGGCATTCTTTTCTTAGTCCTTGTACCAAAATTGGCATCATTTCTGGAGTTTAATTGCTACATGTGGCAATAGCCCTAACTAGTTTTGACAGTGGAAATCTATTTTTAGTGTATACACATAAAAATGGCTCAAGTCGACATAAATAAATATTTAATATTTATTTTATTCCTATTCTTCGATCAATAAATAAATATCTTAATTTATTTATTTGGTTCACATTTATCATATTCTTATAACAAATTAAATATCCTAAATTCCTCTAATGTCATATCTAATCAAATAATCTTAAATTATTTAATTATTTCCTCTAAGTCAAAGTCCTATGTCTAAAATCCACATCACTTATCCTTGTCATCTCCACATCATTGGACACCTCATCATGTTACACCAATAATTAAATATTCTTAATATTTAATTAGTCAATTATCCTCTCAAACATGTGCCCTATTTCTTCTCAAATATCAAACATGGTCAAGGACACTTGTCTCCTAAATCCTATATTCCCTCTCACATTCCAACAACCAAGGACTCCTTCCTCCATGTTCTTCTCTTGGTCTTCCACCTTTGTCTCATTGGTCATTGTGAGCATCATGACATGTGGCTTATGGTTCCACGTATTCCTCCACCTTGTCATCATAGTGGGAACATCTTCCACCTTTATCTCCCTCATCCCAACCAATTTGATCTTGGCCGTACATGTGACAAGACTTATTCTCCACTGTGGATATTTGATACTTGGATTTGAGTTACCCTTGGCCTATAAAAAGCAAGCTCCTCACCTCCATTTTATCAATCACAAGAGCTATAGTACTTACATGCAGCAGAAATTCCATCAAGCGATCAAGTGTGCCTTTGGACCCCATTTGCATTAGCATTAGCATCATAGTATCATCTAGTTTCATATCAATATCCATATCATTATCAATGGCTTCATATCAAAATCATCATCATTATCTTATCTTTGCATTGTAGGTTTGATCACATTGCATTTTCGTCCACAAAATCCGTTCCTCTCTTTGTCATCTTGGAAAGGAAGGAAGTACATTTCTGAGAGCAATATTATCATCAACAAGATCATTGGGAAGATAGGAAACAATGGAACTCACAGGTTAAATCAGTTTGCAAAGGTATAACTTATGTTTTCTACATTTTCTTAGTTTCATTGATGTATTGAATTTGAGTAGGAATTCTAGAGTATTTGTAGTATCTTAGTAGGTTCTTCCATTAGTTTCAAATTATCAAAAGGTCCTACTATCATCAAACCTATACCAGGGGCAAACTAGGGCATGTATCATACTCGAGATTTTTTTTTCTTTGAAACAACGTGATAAAACACATTGTCTCAAAGAGGGGAAAAATGTATACACATAAAAAATGGCTCGAGTCGAATTAAATAAATATTTAATATTTATTTTATTCCTATTCTTCTATCAATAAATAAATATCTTAATTTATTTATTTGGTTCATGTTTATCATATTCTTATAACAAATTAAATATCCTAAATTCCTCTAATGTCATATCTAATTAAATAATCTTAAATTATTTAACTATTTCCTCTAAGTCAAAGTCCTATGTCTAAAATCCACAACACTTATCATTGTCATCTCCACATCATCAGACACCTCATCATGTGTTACACCAATAATTAAATATTCTTAATATTTAATTAGTCAATTATCTTGTCAAACATGTGCCCTATTTCTTCTCAAACATCAAACATGGTCAAGGACACTTGTCTCCTAAATCCTATATTCCCTCTCACATTCCAACAACCAGGGACTTCTTCCTCCATGTTCTTCTCTTGGTCTTCCACCTTTGTCACATTGGTCCTTGTGAGCATCATGACATGTGTTTTATGGTTCCACATATTCCTCCACCTTTTCATCGTAGTGGGAACATCTTCCACCTTTATCTCCCTCATCCCAACCATTTTTATCTTGACCATACATGTGACAAGACTTATTATCCACCATGGATCTTTTGACACTTAGATTTGAGTTACCCTTGGCCTATAAAAAGCAAGTTCCTCACCTCCATTTTATCAATCAAAAGAGCTATAGTACTTACATGCTACAGAAATTCCATCAAGCAATCAAGAGTGCCTTTGGCCCCCATTTGCATTAGCATTATCATCATAGTATCATCTAGTTTCATATTAATATCCATATCATTATCAATGGCTTCATATCAAAATCATCATCATTATCTTAGCTTTGCATTGTAGGTTTGCTCACATTGCATTTTCATTATCGATTCCTCTCTTTGTCATCTTGGAAAGCAAGGAAGTACATTTCTAAGAGCAATATTATCATCAACAAGATCATTGAGAAGATAGGAAACAATGGAACTTATAGGTTAAATCATGTTGCAAAGGTATAACTTATGTTTTCTACATTTTTCTTAGTTTCATTGATGTATTGAATTTGAGTAGGAATTCTAGAGTATTTGTGGTATCTTAGTAGGTTCTTACATTAGTTTCAAATTATCAATCACACATTGGCACCCACCATGGGGCCTTGCCCCATTTTTAACTTCCAAATTTGAGTTTTTGGTGTACTTATAGTCGTAATAGGTCGTTCCTGCACATTCGAGTTCCAGTTCTATGCATCTGTGAAGAAAATTGCAATCCGATGCATATGATCATCCCTGATGCGCATCCATTCTTCATGTGCATTTAATTCATTCTGTTGAGCATATAACACTTCTTATTGTGCATTTGTCTTTTTACGCATATATCTCATTCTGTTGCGCATTCATTGTCTGTTTCAGTGCATTTGCAATTAGGTAGTTTTAGTATAAGTCTTTTGATAATTTTTGATGCTTACTTTTGTGGTAGCTATCATCGATTGTTGAAGAAGTGTATTCAAACTATTGATAAATTGGTTTTGTAGGTTTACGGCTTGGTTTAGGCATCATTTACACTTCCATTATTAATCTAGTGGCACTTAGTTTAAAATAGGAGGAGTAATTCTATCTTGTATACAATCTTCACTTAGTTTTAATTAGGAGGAGTAATTCTATCTTGCATACAATCTTCACTTTGTTTTAATTAGGAGTAACTCTATTTTGCATACAATCTTCACTTAGTTTTAATTAGGAGTAATTCAATCTTGCATACAATTTTCAACTAGTCTAAATTAGGATGTTAAATTGGACAAATTTTCCATTACAATCTTGCATACAATGTAGGAGGATAAATGTACAATCTTGCATTTAAATCTTGCATACAAATCATTCACTTAGTATAACTAGGGGGTTTAAATTGGACAAATTGTGCATAAAGAACTTGCATACAAATCCAAACTTAGCATAAATAGGGGGAAGTAATTTGGTTATCTTTCCTTTGTTATTATCGTGCAAATATGGCATTTTTTGTTGTTAGATTAGTCACACTTAGCTTAATCTAGGCGGTCAATAAACAAGTGTTTGTTGTGCTTGTAAAAGGTAATAGGCATATGCTCTCCCCTTGGAACATCTTGGGTGATCAAAAAGCTAGACTCATCTACTCTTTCTTGTTTACCCTTAGCTTGGCCTGCTTTTGGATTACGATTCACCCAAAAGGGATGACCTTAAGCGGAACTTTCCTTTGACCTGCTATATAAATAAGATAAGGCGAAAGCCAAGTCTTAACCAATGTCGGCCTTGCCTTATGGTGCCAAATTGAAAAGAGGTGTACTAGCACTTTGTGGAAATGATTTTCACATTGTGTGAAGTATTTGAAACTCTTAGTAGGATTGCTCAAAGCATTTAGTAGCTTGTCACATGTTCGCAAGGCTTTGCTCCCTCAAAGTTACTAAGAGCCATTGTTTTAGAGATCAAAATATTTTTACTTGTTGACGCAGGAGGTCAAACCTCTAAAGCCACCCAACATTTTCACTAATCATGTGTAGAGATAGAAAATTCACTCTTTTTGGGGAATGAAACTTGGTATGCCTAAGAAGTGTGTGCTGTGTAAGGGGGAGCTAGTGCTACCAAGTTTCTAGTTGTCCACCTTGATTTAACTGGCTGGAGAAATCCAAGTTGGGATTCAACAAGTAGTATCCTTTCTCGCTTAGGATTGTACTTGTCTTCAAATTTGTTTTTAAACACTAAATGTCACAAACAAACATCAAATTATACTGCTTGTGTTTTCTTGCCTAAAATTTGACAAATCATCAACAAAAATATTTAGGTTGCATAGAAAAATGTGCCGATAACAAGAAAAATTGATCAAACACTGCCAATACACAGAACTACACATTTGAAACTTATTGTTGCGCATTTGACACTTCTTTCTGCACATACAGATCCTGCTGCGCATATACAACACCCTACTATGCATTTGAACAGTATTGTTGAGCATACATTCTACTGTGCATCCAAAAAATAGACCTGCACATACAAATTGTGCATATAATCCATAGAACTGTGCATTTAAACTCTATTTCTGCACATATAAGGCTACGCGTCCACAACAGTGAGTTGTTCTTGAGATTTTGAGAAAAAACCAAAACTAGTTTTGGATACCCATTTCTACCTAGAATACACTTGAGAATTCATTTGAACCATAAAAATTCATCCCAGGCACATTTTCAAACATTTCCTCATATCTTATACTTAGCCTTTACAAACTCAAACAAAATCAAAATTTTCCCAAAGGTGCCATTAAGATCTTCCATTTTCAAAACAATATAGTTAGTTTCCCTATCAGGATCAATCATCCTCTATCTAGAAACTAATCTAAACATCTTGATAAGGTTAGTCTACATCAATAGTGATTCCTATCATCCCTATTTCACTCACTTTGGATCAACACTTTGATTGCTATACACCATAGCTCAAGACTATTATTTGAACAAAGAATCAAAACACCACCTTTAGAAAATCTCATCACGATCACAATCAACCCAATCTTTCATACAACCAATACCCCATCACAAACATTCACTTACATCCCCAAGTTTATCACCCAACTTCATTCATATCACACTTTTGTATGGTTGAAACTAGGTCTCAAGCCAAAAGAAGAAAAGAAATCGATTACACAAATAGTAGTGTGCACTCTTCTAGTGATGGAGAGGAATAAATCAACCAAGAGGAACTTGATAAATGCTTACAAGACCCAAAATTTCAAAAATTGATGGATAAGGTCATAACAACGGATCCTCATAGATACTTCCTCTTACTAGCACAACAAGGAGCCAAACTACCTGCTGATTTTGACATTTCATAACTGAGAACAACAAGCTCATTAAATGGAATAAAAGTTCCCAACAATGAAAATGCTAAGGATATGTCAAATCCTTTAGAAACACTCACACAACAAATCCAAGCCTTACAACAACAATTTGTGGACTTGCAAATGAGAACATCCACAAAACATTACTCATTAGAGGATATATCTCCATATCCTTTTGACAAAAGCTTAGTCATGGTACCTTTCCCTTCAAGATTTGAAGTCCCTAAATTTGACAAATATAGGGGGAAAGGTGATCCACATGACCAGATTCGAGAATTTAGCACTGCATGCTTAGAAGTCACCCATAATAAGACATATCTTATGCAACTCTTCCCATGCAGCCTAGGTGGTCAAGCTATGGAGTGGTTCTCACATCTACCTCCCAGAATCTAAACATTCAATGAACTAGTGGATAAGTTTGTCACTCACTTCTCATACAACATTGAACATGAGATTTCAATGTTAGATCTATATAATAACAAACAAAAGAGTGGGGAATCTTTTGCCACTTTCTTACAAAGGTGGAGACCACTTGCTAGTAAATGTCCTTATCATATTCCCAAGAAGCAAATGATTGAAATGTTTGTCCATAACTTGAACACCGAATTAAGCTGTCAAATACAAATCCAATGTCCTACTTCCTTTAGTAAGGTCATTGAAATGGGATTACTTATTGAGAAAGCTTTGATAGCTAAAGGACAAATAAAAATCTACAAGGATGTCCCTAGTTCAAACAAGAACATGAATAAATCAAGTTTTTGGAGTAAGAACAAGAACATTGTAAATGATGGAGTTGTAGATGCAAAACATGTGACACCAAAACAACCTATCCTAAATCTATCAAGTCCACACAACAATACACCTCCAAACAAACCTCCAAACAATGAACCAAGACCAAAAAAATTTTCTCCTCGTAGAAAATTTACACTGTTAGGGGAATCAATTGAATTTGCCCTAAGGAAGCTCATATCAAACAACCTCATAACACTTCCTACGGTGAGAGAATATGAACCCAAGTTTAAACCCTCTTGGTGGAATGATTCTACTTTTTGTGAATTCCATAGAAGTAAAGGTCACAAGACTAACGATTGCCAACAACTAGAACACACCATCCAAGACTTGATAGACCATGGAGACATATCAATTGATGGACATGCATCTAATGATGACCATATGGCATTCAAGAATCTGCTCCCTAACTATGAGAAGGGAGGTCTGTCTAAGAAAAACAATAATGGTGGTAACAATGCCAATTACACAAATGTATCATATGAATACACTATTAACCACATTTCTGAAAGTGATTCACATGTAAATTTGATTACTATATGTTTAGTGGAAAATTGTATTTGTTAATGTTTTAGTGTTTTGATGTTTAAATCATCCTCTCCACTTTACATTCAAGAATCTAGGGTCGAGTGGTGAGAAATATCATACCCTAGGTCACTATGAAATGTAGGGAAACTTGGATTAGGGAATTTAATTATAAATTTCTCTTCTCTTATGCTCAATTGACCATTAAAACCCTAATTATGTAAATATGGCAATAAACTAACGAATAACAGAAAATGCTATTGGAGACGAAAGTGAAATGGCAAATCACAAAATACCTATCTTCGGGGTTCCGAGGCGGAATAGTCGGGGACATTGGAGTGGGGACCCAAGTCCAAGGTACCAGTTTCTTTGTGGGATCTGGACCTCCTTCCGACACTGAATAGCCCTATAACTTCTGTTTCTAGGAAATCAGCTATGAAGGACACTAAAGCAAGCATCCAAGTCTTAGAAATGCTCTAGTGTCTTGCTTCTCTTCAGATCTTGAATCCTTGATGCCTGCCAATCCTTCTCGCAACTTCACCTTTCCCAAACGTGACACTTGTAACTTGCAATCACAAGACTTGGTTTGGGGGTTGTGGTGTTTAGGAGCTTACCTCAATCAAGCCCTAGAAGGACACTTAAGTCTTCCAAACACCTTTGTTAGATAGAGAGAGTGTGCCCTTGTGAGGCAAAGGCCAAATCCAAATGAAACAATGATAAAAAGTACAATGATATCACCTTGTAGTGAAGATTTCATGGGAGGAAGATGCTCTTCATTCCATGAGGAGATGAATGCTCAAATCTACAAATACAAAAATATAAACAAAACAAGTCTACTCTTACAACACAATGAAAGCCTTGAATCACCTTGAGAACACAATAGCTTGCTAGTAATCATCTAGTTTACAAATGAATGCCTAAACATGCTTATGTATGCAACTACAAGAACTCCCACCAAGATTTTTGTAATTCAAACTTATCATGTCGGCAAAGGACCTAAGTAACAATCATAAACCAACACCCAGAAATTAGGGTTGCCCCAAAATAAGGTAGGACTAAGGCACGGGTGCCCAAGTCCTCCCCCCTATTTTGGGTAGGGTATATCTTGAGTGGTTCTCCTAGGTCCCATTTGTCATGTTACCTAGGGCTCATTCCATCAGGATGCCAAATTATGAACTAAGATGTCCTAAATGCATACAAAAGACCTGGGAGCTAAACCTTATGAGGGAAAAGCTCCCAAGGGGACATTTTTTGACATTACATTTAGCCCCAACTTTAATGTATGTATAAACACGAGGCCAATACATGCATTAAAGTAAGGTCACAAACACAGCAAACACATCAAGCATAGAGAAGACACACCAATCAAATAGAAAATAGTAACAAGCACACAAAACACGGAGAAGATAGTTATAGTCATGCAGAACATGGAGAAGATAGTCAATGCATAGAAGACACATTAATGCATGGAAGACAAACATGATTTCTTTTCTTTTCTTTTTCTCATATATATATGAAATACAAATGCAAGTACTAGAAAGTAAACAAACCTCCCATAATACATGATGCACTCATCATGTAGGTCTTTGTATATATGGGGTAACACACATGCAAGACACGTAAAACCTCCCAAAATGTAGGATGCATATGGGGCAACAGACACGCCGCACAAAACAAGCACACCAAAACACACACACGTGAAGACACAGAAGACAAGCTATTGTGTGTTCCCTATTTCTAGGCTCATCACCATCTCAGGCACGTTACAGGCACACATTGTTGATTGGGCTTCGCCACAACAATTGCCGAAGACACACTGAAGGGTTGAGTTAGTCATAGAACTTCTCCCCGCCTCCACAGAGAACTTTTGAAAATGCAGCCCCAAACACATCACAGAGATGTCTTACAGTGAAAAGGAAGCATGGCATACCACCCCACCCACGTCACAGAGATGCCTTATAGTGAAAAGGAGGTATGAGCTCAAAAGTATACAACCTCACCTACATCACAGAGATGCCTTACAGTGAAAAGGAGGTATATGCAATAGATTTTAAGATAGATTGGTTGATTGCAAACAAACTTAGGATGTAGGAAGTACTCATTGCACTAGTCTGCACCTGAGGAAAAACACATTGCTAACATCTACAATAGATAGCTTACCTTTTATATGCCCCCACCTTAAGGTGGTTGATATCAGTTATCGATATCAAGTACGTTAAGGTCGGAAGAAAACACACAAGGGAACACTAACTTTCATAAAGCCCATGCCCCCCAGAGGTGACATGTACCTCACAATCACCAAATGTTGCCATAAACACATCCCTGCAAGAAACATGTTAGTGTCTACAACATCATAATAAACAACAACATCAATGCATATGAAATCTGAGGTATGCAAGATTCAAGGTAGACAAAGTGCATGGAGCAGCAATATTGTTTATGATTTGTAAATGAGATAGAACACCATCAAAATCATCACTACATGGAAAGCATGAGTACTTCCACTAGCCAAGCATCGGATAAGATATACAACCCCATCGTCATATTAGGAACTAAGTCCATTTTTTGATTGCTCTCGAAAGGGACACTAGGTCTGCATCAATATAAATGTTTGTCATCATCCGCCCACTAGATGGAAACACTAGAGGAAGGGAAACAATAAATAAGAGAGGAGAAACAAGTGTCTTAGGGACAATCATGTAGGAGGGTGCCCCCAGGTGTCACCAACTGCAACACTATGTCCATAAGACACAACACACAACAATGAAATCAGAGAGGCAATATAGAAGAATGATGATACAAATAGAAGAAGGTCACAATAGAGGCAGTCTCCTGGTATCTTGAACCTTATGAGAGAATCCAAGGTCATCCCAGGAGGCCTAAACAACACACAACACATCATGGGGGAAGCACATCACGAGAGAAAGAAAGGGGTAGAGATACTTACCTATATGGTCTTCATGCTAAGTCTCATCATCAAGAAAATTATCATCATCCTCCCACTCCCTAATGTTAGAGGAAGGTGGGATATAAGGTGTCATAGCCCAATTCATGTCTTACTGATCATGTTGTTTATTGTTAGGATCATGTTTGTTTGGTTTAATGTTAGGATCAATGTTTTCTTGTTGAGATGCAAGGTAAGCTTGTCACCTTGCCTTCCTCCTTTTTACATGTTGATGTTATATTTTACGACTTAGCTTTTGTAACATAGGGCTTTGCTCTGTTATGGATTTTTGTGTTGTAGAGGAGGAAGCACCAAGGTCAAAGTTAATTTGTCTAGGTGGAATGTTTTCTTGTTGAAGCGTACTAGCATACTTATTCTCTATCCTCTTAGTGACGTCCAATGACTTGAATATTCAAACAAAGGAGGGACATTAAAGGTCTTCTCTTCCTTAGTGAAATCCAAGGTGTGTGAACATCAACTAAAGGAAAAAGGTTGGTGGGATGATCCATAGAGGTTGGAATTTGATTATTGTTAAATGAATGCTCATTTTCTTCCCATGGAATGTTCTTTGTTAAAGGGAGCTCTTCATTCACTAATGCTTCATCTTGGCTAGGGAGAGCAGTGGAATTATTAAAGCTATCCCTAGTCTTCTCATTTGAGTATTCATTTATAGGGGAAGTGGGATAACCTATGGTATTATCATTAGCCTTTTCCTTGCTACTCATGGAAAAGAACTCAGTTAAGCTTTCTAATATCATAGGATGTTCACTCATGAGGGTTAAAAATTGGTCAAAATCAAGATCTTTGATAAATGCATGCAAAGATGCCATTGAGAAATAACATGAAGGTACCATTCCAATTTAAGATCAGATTTTGAGAAGCTTTTCAAATTGATGCAAAAGACAAGTGCAAAAGAATGTATGAAAATGACTTAAAATGCTTGATTTTTTTGTACTTTTTCAATGCAAATGAATGAAGCAAAGGGTGTTATAAGTATTTTAATCAAGGGAAGAAAGTTATATGTCTGATATTAGTCCAAAATAGAAATAATATCACTCTCAACACACTCTTGATGCAAACCCAAGATAATGCAAAGTCGAAATATACTGAAAATATGTCAAAATAGGCACTTTTTTCACCAAAACTCAATGCAAAAGAGCATAGCAAAATGTGTTGTGAGGAAAATTATGATGTAAAGTAAATAATATCAGTAATAACAGCCACTTAGTGCCAAAATATCCAACACAACATGCTTTTAGTGCCTCTTAAGGTCAAACCCTAGTGAAAATATAGCAAAAATGGGCTATTTTTCACGGTTTTTCAATTCCAAGACCTAGAAAAGGGGGTGTTGTAATGAATTTTAGGATATGAAGAAAGTAAAATAAATTATATCAATCAATGCAATCCATAAAATTTATCACAACACGCTTGAAGTGCAAACTAGGTCAAACCCTAGGGCAAAAATAGCCAAAATGTGTAGTTTTTCGCAAAATTTTCACTACAAGAGCCCGATAAAAGGGTGTTGTGAAGCTTTTTATGAGGGGAAACAAATGATTACCCTGATAAAATCAAATTAATTCAAAAAATTTTTTTACAACACACCTATGGTGCACATTTATAGAGTTAATAAGGCCAAATTTAGTGAAAATCGTTGTTTTTGAAGCCCTAGGTTTGAGATCTTGGGAAAAAATGCTATGTGAATGTTTTAAAGTCTGATTTATGATGGAAATTAATTAATCTCAGATATTAAAATGATTTTCAAGCTCTAATATGCAAAATGCCAATGCAAAGCTAATGAAAATCCATTAAAATTGCTAGTTTTTGTTGAAATTTTCAATGCAAAAATGCAAATATTTTAAATCTAAATACAAATTTACACTAAAATTAAAGACTATAGACAAATAAAAATTTGAATGAGCCTCTAAAATCAGTAGAAAAATCTGAAAGAAGATTTTGCCTACTAGCCCTAGATTTTGGAATTACTAGGTTTAATGAAAATTGTCAAAATTTCTACAAAAGCCTAGCAAATTAATGATGAAAATGCAATGCAAATGATTGTATTTTTGTGTTTTTTCTATATTTTATATCATATCTGATGCAAAGTCATGAATTAAGAAAATTTAGAAAGAATTGATGCAATTTAGTAAGCCAAAGAATGATTTTTTTTTTAATTTTTCAAAATTTTCAATTTTTTTGAATTTTTCTCAATGCAATAAAATGAATGACTCTATGAATAAATGAAATCAATCCAAATCTGAAGAAACACACTCAGTAAGTTGGAATTTAAGTCCAAAAACATGGGTTCACCAAAATGTTTAGTGGAAAATTGGATTTGTTAATGTTTTAGTGTTTTGATGTTTAAATCCTCCTCTCCACTTTACATTCAAGGATCTAGGGTCGAGTGGCAAGCACTATCATACCCTAGGTTACTATGAAATGTAGGGAAACTTGGATTGGGGAATTTAATTATCAATTTCTCTTATCTTATGCTCAATTGACCATTAAAACCCTAATTATGTAAATACGGCAATAAACTGACGAATAACAGAAAATGCTCTTGTAGATGGAAGTGAAATGGCAAATCACAGAATACCTATTTTCAGGGTTCCAAGGTAGAATAGTGGGGACACTGGAGTGGACGCCCAAGTCCAAGGTACCAGTTTCTTTGTGGGATCTAGATCTCCTTCTAACACTAATCAGCCCTATAACTTCTATTTTTGAGAACTTAGCTACGGAGGACACTAGAGTGAGCACCCAAGTCCTAGAAATGCTCTGGTGTCCTACTTCTCTTCAGATCCCAAATCCTTGATGCCTGCCAATCCTTCCTACAACTTCACCTTTCCCAAATGTGATACCTGTAATTTGCAATCACAAGACTTGGTTTGGAGGTTGTGGTGTTTAGGAGCTTGCCTCAGTCAAGCCCTGGAAGGACACTTAAGTCTTCCAAACACCTTTGTCAGATAGAGAGAGCATGCCCTTGTGAGGCAGAGGCCAAATCCAAAAGAAACAATGATAAAAAGCACAATGATATCACCTTGTAGTGAAGATCTCATGGGAGGAAGATGCTCTTCATTCCATGAGGAGATGAATGCTCAAATCTGTAAATACAAACACATAAACAAAACAAGTCTACTCTTGCAACACAATGAAAGCCTTGAATCACCTTGAGAACACAATAGCTTGCTAGTAATCATCTAGTTTACAAATGAATGTCTAAACATGATTATATATGCAACTACAAGCACTCCCACCAATATTTTCATAATTCAAACTTACCGTGTCTGTAAAGGACCTAAGTAATGGTCATAAACTGACACCCAGAAATTAGGGCTGCCCCAAAATAGGGCAGGACTAGGGCATGTGTGCCCAAGTCCTCCCCCTATTTTGGGTAGGGTATATCTCAAGGGGTCCTCCTAGGTCCCATTTGTCATGTTACCTAGGGCTCATTCCATTGGGATGCCAAATTATGAACTAAGATGTCCTAAATGCATGTAAAAGACCTAGGAGCTAAACCTTATGAGGGAAAAGCCTAGTGATAAATTTAAGAAATCCCTCCTAAAAAAAGATATAAAATCCTAGCGAATCTTCCATTTTTTTGAAAAAAAATATTAATTTTTATTGGCAAATCTGTCCTTTTTTTGAAAAAAAATATTTAATTTTATTGGCAATTTTTTTTAAATCACTAGAAATTTGTAGAAAATCACGGCGAATCTTGACAAAAAAATAGGAAAATACATTAATTACCATGGTGAATCCTCCTATGGAAAAGTAAAGGCTAAAGGTGGCAGTGATTGACTAGTTTAAAGTGTAGTGCTCATGTTTTTAATTCCTTAATTCCTTAATATTTTAAGTCAAAGATTGAATATTTTAAATCGGCCCTAAATTAATTTTCACCACCATTGATTTTATTTATAATCTAATGGTTTCGGTTCTATTCCATGGACCAAAATATACCCATGGAGCTCAAATGCCCATGGGGCCCAAAATTACATTTGGGACATTGATCTTAATGGAGATCAATGACCAAAATGCAATTTTGGGCCCCATGGGCATTGAAGCTCCATGGGTACATTTTGGCCCATGGAATTTAACCCTATCCGTTAGATTATAAATTGAGATCAACAACCCAAATATAATTTCAGGCGCAATAGGCATTGGAGCTCCATGGGTACATTTTAACCCATGGAATACAACTGCAGTTGTTAGATTATAAATAAAATCAATGATGGTGATTAAAAATTGGTGATATGGTCCTAAAGTAACCAATAATTATATAATATTATTGGCGAATTAATTTCATTTTTGTACTTAAACTTATAAAATTCAGGCAAATTTGATCTAATTAGGTAGCGAATATTGTGGCAAATTTTTGAGTTTAAAATTTTAATAAAATAAATATTCTGGCTATTTAACTAGGACTAAAATAAAAATTTGTAAAAATGTGGCGATTCAGGTCACCTTATAGCTTGTACTATTAGCCAAATTTTGAATCCCCAATTTCAACTATTAGCCAATTAGCGAATATTAGCCACTAAAAAAATCACTAGAAAAGCCCCCAAGGGGACATTATTTGACATTACACTATAAATAAGAAGCCTTATTGTAATGTAACCACTCATCATGGAAAGATTACTCTCCAAGGGGCTCCACCTAAACCATCTTCCATATCCAATCAGTATAATGTTCTAGATCAACTCCAAAAGACACCTGCACATATACTTGTTTTGGAGCTTTTGCGTTTCTCACCATCCCATAAGGCTATCCTAGAAAAGGCTCTTTTGGAAACCACTATACCAACAAATCTAGCCCAAGAGCAATTCCAAGCCATGGTAGGACATATTACTACCCCTCACTTCCTATCTTTTACCAAAAAAGATGACATGTCCATTACTCAACCTCACAATGCGTCCCTTCACATTGAAGCCCTCATTCATAAACACAGAATAAAACGGGTCCTTATAGATGGAGGGGTAGGTTTAAATATATGCACATTAAAATTAATCCTTGTATTGGAGTTCTCTGAGAATGTTGTTGATCCAAAGAAGAAGATCACAATCAAGGCCTATGATGAAGAAGAAAGGACATCTAAAGGTACTATTATTTTTCCCATACGAGTTGGACCGGTAGAGAAAGACGTGGTTTGCCAAGTACTTGAGATGCAACTTGCCTACAATATTCTCCTTGGCCGACCTTGGATACATGCAATGAAAACCATACCATCCACCTATAATCAATGTATACAGTTCCCTTACAGTGACCAAGAGATCACTATCCAAGGTGATCCAGATCCATTTCAATACTGCAACACCATTAAACCAAAGCCCAAAGTTGTCATACCTACCAACCAATCAAGCTCATCCTCTACAGCCCTTGTTGACCCAAGTTCAATACCTTCTACATCCAAAACCACTGAACTAAAAGTCAAGCTCAATGATAAAGGGGTATGATGCAGAGGTAGGAGGACCAAAACTATCCTCAATAACATTAACAAATCAAAGAACTAATCCAATTTCTTTTTTCAGATTTAAGAGAACATTAATACAGACTTTTCATCCAATTTTCATGAAGATCCAATGGTAGGAGGGAAAGTTATGACTCTTTTCCCAAAACTACAAACCCTAGGCAGCATTCAGACCTGCCCTCACCAAAAATGCCATAACTTATTCAAATCTTAATAAAATTTGATGCAACAAAAAGAAATGGAAAGCAGACTCAATACTCTTTCCAACCATATATAGCTTGCTCCTGTATATATCCGTACAAAACCGTACCAAACGCTGCAATGGGACTGTTGCAGGAAAAATCAGAAAATTACAGTCCATAAAACACTCATATCTTTCACAAAACTAAATAAAAATGCATGGGACAAGAAGAAAATGGAAGGTGGTTGAAGGATATAACATTTTCAATCCATTAGGCATCCATTCAATTCCATATAGGGCTGTACAATAGTAAAAGACATCAAATTTCTGAAGGAAAATACAGGAAAGTATTGTTTTTTCTCATTCCATGCTCAAATCTTCAACCACCCACGAATTCTTCATGGTTACAAGGCCTTTTAAAGGCATTAAAACATGTCTCTTCAGTTCATAACTGATTTTGAGCAAACCAAGAGCCAAATGACTCTTCACCTTCCAAGTTTGCATCTTTTTCCAATTTTGCATTGACAACCTTTACATGGTTTGCAATATTTTGCATTTTTAAAACTCCTAATGACCTAAACACATAAAAATGACTTGATTGACCTCATTACACTATTGAAACATTTAAAATTTAATCAAACTCCTATAGAAGCATCAATTTATGAAGGTGCTCCTGCACCAGGGTAGGAGAGTATTCCATTGAGCAAACGTTTTGTCTTGAAAAACTACCCCTATCACCCAAGTCTTATGGAAAATCCTCTATGGACAAACCACAAACATTGAAAACTCCTAATGGTACTTTTATCAAATGGGGTAATCTATTAGATGAAATTGATGAGAAAGATGTCCTTCAATGGCTATATAAAGAAGAAGATATGGAAGCCAAGCCACAAGATCAACAACCCCAACTACAAACTGATCAATATGGCCCAGGTTTTTCTATCTTGCAGAGAATGGGATATGGTGGTCATAGTCCCATAGGCTTGAGAAAAGAAGGTATCATAGAACCTATAAAACCTTCTTCCTTATCATCTTGAGACACTACAGGGCTAGGTATAAAGGAAAAGAAAAGGAAAAGGTTACCACCAATCTAGTTGAGCAAATTCACAAATTGCAAGAAGAGAGTGAAACAGACTCTAACCAATGAGAATGGGATAGTCTTTCTGAACTATCTTGTGAAGACAAAGACATTGATGTGGTTCAAACATATAGCTCAATAAATACATACCATGAGGGTCAAAGCTCAAGGCCTAGATCTCTAGAATTTGATTTGCAAAATACCGAGTGTGAGTCTCAAGAGGAAGGTCGGATGTCGCACTTGATAGACAATACTAAGGAGAATATTGTTTTAGACCTTGTAAATACCCCCACAAACCTAGACAACTCCTCTGTCCTAACATCATTTCCCTTTAGTCATATCAACCCAATGATCCCCTACCTTTAGTACATCCTGAACTTATAGATTGGGAACTACAAGAGGCCCCCGAACTAGATAGCTTTCAAAATGACGATGCTATCATTGACTATCTATAACTAAGGGATCACTTACCATCAAGAGATCATAAAACTAGCTTTGCTATAGAACTCCATGATAGGGCTTATTTTGGAGAGAGTGCTAAGACTTTTAGTCACAAAAATGTAAAAATGAAAAATAGATCTAATGGTGAAAACTGCTCTACGACAGTGTTAGATTGTGGAAAAAGTAAAAAAATAAAAGATGAATCCGATGGTGAAAACCTCTCTGAGGCAACAAAGGATGAGAGGCTTGACACTCTCCCTAATCTTACACATTAGGAGAGGTCCTCAATTTTGATAGAACTAGCAAAACCTATTAGCATTGGCACAGAAGATAATCCAAGGATAATCCATATGACAGAATGTTTATCTAAGAAAGAAAAGCCAAAATTCATCAAATTATTCAAACAAAGACAAATAAATTTTTCTTGGTCATATGTAGATATGCCTAGACTTGATATAGATCTCATAATGCATCATTTATTACTAGCTCCAAGAGCTAAACTAGTAAAATAAAAACTAAGGAAGATACATCTGCATATAGCACTATTAGTGAAAGAAGAATTGAAGAAGCCATTAGATGGTGGGTTTATCAGACCAATTGACTATTCAGAATGGATTTCCAATATTATTCTTGTCTCAAAACTAGATGGAAGGATTAGACTTTGCAATGATTTCAGGGATTTGAACAAAGCTTGTCCCAAGGATGACTTTCCTTTGCCTAATATCGACATCATTGTGGACCTTACAGCGGGGCATACTATGCTATCTCTCATGGATGGATTTTCTGGCTAGAATCAAATCAAAATAGCACTAGAAGACTAGCACAAGACCACTTTTACATGTACATGGGGTACATATTGCTAGTGTGTGATGCCATTTGGACTAAAAAATACAAGAGCGACATACCAAAGAGCAATGAAAACAATTTTCCATGATATGATGCACACCATCATGGAAGATTATATAGATGATATTCTAGCCAAATCACTCACAAGAGGACACCTGCAAGTATTAGATAAAATATTTCAAAGATTGGAGCAATTCAATATCTGTTTGAATCCAAAGAAGTGTGTGTTAAGAGTCACATCCAACAAACTTTTAGGATATATAGTTTTAGCCAAAGGAATTGAGGTGGATCTGGCCAAAGTGAAAACAATAATGGACATGCCACCACCTAGGAATATCTATCAACTGAGGTTATTGCAAGGCAAGTTACAATCAGTTTATCTCACAATTAGCCAACAAATGTCATCCATTTACCCATCTCCTTCACAAGAACATTCCTTTCAGATGTGATGAGGGGTGTGCACAAGTTTTTAACCTCCTAAAAGAGTATCTGATGAATCCTCTAATCTTGATGCCTCTAATACAAGGCAAACCACTTTTTCTTTATATTTTAGCTACACCAACTACTCTAGGGGCTTTATTGGCACAACAAGACTATGAAGGAAAGGAACGAGATATTTACTACATCAGTCAAACATTTGTAGACTATGAGCTACAATACATGCCTATTAAATGAGCATGCCTTGCCATAGTTTTTGCATCGCAAAAACTAAGACATTATATGCTCACACAATCAATCAAGTTGATAGGAAAGATAGATCCATTAAAGTATTTTCTTAGTAAGGCTACTCTAATAGGAAGACTATCAAAGTGGGTAATGATTCTCAGTGAGTTTGACATTGAATATGTGGATAGAAGAGCTATAAAAGGCCATGTGATTATGGATCAGTTAGCGGATGCACCATTGCATGATGAAAATCCATTAAGCTTTGAGTTTCCATATGAAGCCATTTTCAGCATAACAACCCAAGCATGGAAACTCTATTTTGATGGATCCTATACTTAGCATGGGTTAGGAGCAGACATTTTGTTGGTCAGGCCTCAAGGGGATACAATCTTGAAATCATATAGACTATTTTTCCCTTGTACCAACAATGTTGCAGAATATGAGGCATTAGTCATTGGTCTTAAAATGGCTATAGAATGGAAAGTCTGAGAGCTTCATGTGTATGGAGGTTCATAAATAGTTATAAATCAGGCAAATGATGACTATCAAACCAAGGATGAACAGTTAATACCCTACAAGCATATGGTAGATGACTTTAAATAATATTTTGTTGTGATTTCCTTTGAACCAATACCAAGAATGGAGAAGAAAGCTGTAGATGCCATGGAAACCATTGCATCACTACTAGAGATACCTAAACATTAGTCATGTTATGAGTTCTTAGTGGAGCCAGTGTCTAATCCAGCTTACGATATCCCTGAAACTAGAATCATATGCCACATAGTAGAATCTGATTCCCCCTTGTATGGAAATATCTATACCTATTTGAAAGAGAACACCTTACTACCTAATTTATCCAATAATCAATGATGAGCCTTCATCCATCAAGCCTCTCTCTATACCATAATTACTAATACCCTTTACCGACTAGGTCTTGATGGTACTCTCCTTAGGTGTCTTGAAAGTGAGGAATATAAAACCGCCTTGAGAGAAGTTCACGAAGGAATTTGTAGAACCAACTCTAGTGGTCCTACCTTGGCTAAAAAAATCATGTGTACGGGATACTATTGGCCAACTATGGAAACGGACTCTTATCATTTTGTAAAAAGGTGCAAGAAATACCAAATTCATGGAAATTTAATACATGCATGGGCACAAGAGTTTTAGCCTTTAACGACTCCATAGTCTTTCTACCAATGGGGACTCGACTTAGTGGGCAAGATTCACCCCATCATCCAATGACCATAAATTCATAATAATCACCACTGAGTACTTAATTAAGTGGATCGAAGTTGTACCCCTAGCCAATGTCACAAGCAAGCAAATTGCCTCGTTCATCTTGAATTATATCATTTGCCGCTATGGTATTCCTTTATCCATTATCAATGATAATGGAAGACATTTTAAAAACCAGGATGTCAAAGAGCTCTATGACAAATTACATATCCAACACTGCTTTTCCACCCCATATTACCCCTAAGGAAATGGTCAGGTGGAGGCGTCTAATAAAACCATCTTGAAAATCTTGAAGAAGACTATCAATGATGCTGGCCGTGATTGGCATATCCAATTAAATCCTACTTTGTGGGACTACCATACAAGTATCTGCACACCCATAGGTGCAAACACCATATTCCCTTGTCTATGGCTCTGAAGCAATCTTGCCCATAGAGGTTGAGTTACCATCTTTGCGAGTATTGTTAAAAGGTCTAATAAATGATGAAGAATATCAGGTATCCAGACTTCAGGTGTTAGAGCTGTTGGAGGAAAGAAGACAAAATGCCTTTAATCATCTCAAAGCCTATCATCAAAGGATGTTGAGGAGTTACAACCACAAAGTAAAACCCAGAGTCTTTCAAGTCAGTGACTTAGTTCTCAAGGAAAACCCTAGAAATCAGCAGGATAGGGAAAAGAAAGGCAAGTTTGAACCCAATTGGCTTGGTCCATATGTAATCATTGCTACTTACAAATCATGAGCCTATCAATTAGCAACATTAGAAGGTGAGTTGCTTGATGAGCCCATCAATAGTATGCATCTTCGCAAGTTTTATACCTGAAAACCCCAATGCAAGGGAATAAAAAAAAAGCAAGTGGTGAAAACCTAGAAACAAACGCTATTTGTGATAAACTGCTTCCTCCATCTTTTAGGATTTTAGTCCTCATTCATCTTTTCTTACTGCATCTAGCAAATCACATAAAGAGTACATATCATGGCTTGTTACTCGCTCACCTTTATCACCTTATCTAACCTCAGGCTATCCATCCAATCCTTCACCCATCTTGTCATTCTGTCATTACCCCATCATTAGTAACATAGTCGAACTATGTCACCTCTGAGCTATGATGTAGGAAAGGCCATCATTGATGAGCCACTGAGGCTTCCCATCCATCCATACCAATCGTCTGACCATAAGAATTACACTCCATCAGTTCATTCCACTACTAGTGTCAACCTTCATTGTCGAACTACATTGCCTTTGAGCTATCATGTAGGCAAATCCATCATCGATGAGCCCTTGAAGCTTCCCATCCCCTAGGTCTTAGGTCCACATAGTCCACACCATCGAACTACATTGCCTCTAAGCTATCATGTAGGCAAGGACATCATTGATGAGCCCTTGAGGCACTAGGTTAGTCCCTTAGGGCCCATCGCATTGAGTTTACCATCCATTCAGTCCATATGTTTCATCCATAAATAATTATATTGATGCAGAGTAGGGGTTAGGTTCAAACAAAATTTAGTGATGGTTAGACTGATCATGTATAGCAGGGGCAACTTACTGGCAATGCATGGCTTGAAAACTAGGCAAAAGTGCCATTTCAAGGTTGGAATACAACGACAACTTGTCAAACCTTCCAACAACCTTAGACCACATCAAAATGACTGGTAGACACTCACCAAACTCACCAAACAACCTGGTCACTTGTTTTTCCAATCGTTTCTTCACAACTAGCCATAATTGCTTATAGCCCTTGGAATAGAATTTTTTGGGGCATAACTTGTAGAATCTAAGACAAACCCATGAACCAATTAACTTTTTGAATACCCATTAAGCTCCTACACAATATATCTAACATGCAGGGGTTGTTGTTTTGGCATGAAGGCTTCAAAAACTGGCTGTACCTGTTGGTCTAGGCCTAATTAGGCCTCTTTTACAAAGCAACTATGAGTTAAACCTACTCCAAATTTGTAAGCCCTACTCTAGGGCATGAATTAGGTTGGAAGTGGATTGATTATGTAGGTTTTTAGGATCTTAGCTCATCCCAAGTCAACTTTTCAACAAATCTCTACTCCACTTATGCTTGTAAGCCTAATACATGAAGATATTAGGCATAAATACATTCAAAACGTGCTCCAATCTAGTCCCCTACTCCTGTAATGAAAACCCAATTGAAATACAACACACACAAAATCCATTACACCCATTTTTGGATTTGACATATGTGGAATGGGCTAGGAATCCATCGATTCACTAAAACCCTCCAAAACTAGGATTTAAGACCCGTTTTAACCAAAATAGTTATAATAGACTACAAACATAGTGAAAATCTCCTAATCTAGATGCAAATGAATGGTAACATAGCATATTTCATGATTTGATGCATTAGAGTTCTTGACAGTCTTGTACGGATCTGTACAAGGAGTGCAAACACAGGAAAACACAAAAAATGCAAAAAACTAGAACTTTTTGTTATTTTCTTCAATCAAAATCACTTTCTCACACCTTCACTCCTCTTCTCTAACCTTCTATGAAGTGTGAGAGGTCTAAATACATATCATGCAACCCTCAAAACATAATGGTTGGCATTGAAATCCTTCAAACAGGCTAAAAATAGCCTTCCACTAACATTCTACCAAATAGCTTGGCTAAGAGTATGCCATATTCAAACCTCTAGCCCTAAGTGGCCTTACATGCATCAAATGGTCTTTATGAGACCTTATTACATCAATTATGGAGGAAACATTCCACCTATACTCCTATTGAGACCAAAAATACTCAAAAACATCTAAATCCTAACTCACCAATGACCTTATTCCTAAGAATTCCAAAATGGGCTTGGTGCCCCTACACCATACAACCGGCCTTGAAACTTTTCCAAGTCTCTTGGAAATGCAATTATAGGTTTCCCAAAATTGTCTACTCCACCTCCTTGATCTTCAAATGCTTCTCCATCTGGAATGCATCTCCACTGAAGTCTAGCATCCTTCTTGGCTTTAGTGACCTTCTTGTTGCTTATATTGTGCAACTTACTTGCTCCTTGGCAATGTTTACCTCTTGCACACAGGCCTGTTCTCTATTCTCTGACCTTTTCACCCTCATTTGTTGATGTCATACTTGCTTTGGCATCTACATAGATGTCCTTATCAACTATCTTCTCACTTATCCTTTTTCCCACCTTTGCTACTTGCCTAAACTTAGTCACACTACCTTGCAAACTATTCTTATCTACTTCACCTTCTGCCTTATCCTTTACCTACAGATTCTCTGCCCTTAATGCCACTATATCAATAGACTTTACCTCTGTCTTGCCACTCCCAAAAATCTCTATCTTAACAGTCTCAGACTACCCCTTCATCTCCTTTGTTCTCAGTGGACATATGACTGTCTTCATCTTCACTCTTGGAACAAACTCAAACTCAACTCTTTCTTGCCTTGCAACTTGATATTGCTTCTTTGCTGCAAACTAACCTATTTCAAGTCCTATCACCATCATCTCATCAAAACTTGATCTTATACCTATTCTTACACCTGCAAACAAACACTTATCCACTGCTCCATGAACTCTCCTTCTCATCATCTCAGCTGCATGCTTGAATCCATCTGCTTGCTTTTGCCAAACACACCCATTCACTACACTCTTTGTTCTCACAATCACTCTCAAGTTCTCTACTCTTAGAACCTCCATTGTCATGGCAGCATATGACTGCCTACCAACCTCTCTTTTCTTTGAAGGACATAGTATTGTCCAAACCACACTATCCTCACACTTCTCCACTTCATTTGGAGTCTTTACAAACATTCTATGCTTCTCTTGGCCTATCGCATCCTTGGTCTCTTCCATCACTGAGACCTTCTTCAAACTCATTGTTTTAACCTCTTCACCACTTGGGGTGACTGCAACTTTCATCTCAACTCTCTATGTGTGCTCAAATCTGGCCACACTTCCTTGTATCTTACCTTCCATCTCTTTACCTTGACTTCCCACTCTTTGCATTTGATACTCTACCTCAAGGACCTCTATCCTACCAAGTTTATGATCATTTATGCTAACAAAATCTAACTGTCCACCATCCTCTTTGGACACCATGTTCTCAACTTGCTTCTCTTCAACCTCAACCATTTTAAACTCTTTCACTTTCCATTTACCTTGGATCATTCCACCTTTACTCCCATGTCTTGTATCAGATTTTCTGTCTCTATTATCACTGTGTTTTCAGACTTATAAACCTCTATCTTGACAGTGCTTAACTGCCCATTATCTTCTTCTTCCTTCAAAGGACACAATACTGTACCTACCATGATCCCTTCATGTATTTCAATCCTATCTTGGCTTACCTCAATCCATTTACTTCTTTTTTTTACCTTTTACCTCTGCCTTCATTTTTTCTACCTCTAAGACCCTTTTCCCATTGGGTTTGCCATCTTCTTTATGAACAATCTCCTGCTCCTTTCCATCCTCTTTATCATTAGCCTTCTGCTACACTTTATCCTCTTGTCCAATCATTAGACAATATATCTCTTCCACAATGACCTTGATAAGTCACTCTTTCCCTTCCTTAGGCAACTCATTTGTATTCACATCTCTTTCTCTTTTTAGGATCTCTGTCCCAAGATTTCTTTTCTCACAAACCTCTGTATTAGATCTACTCATCACTGTCTTGTCATCATTTGACTGTCCTGCAACCCCTCTTGCTTTAAATTGCAAAAACTTAGATCTTCTCTTGTCTTCATCATATTTTCCAATGTTGTCTTGAACTTTCAAGGTCAATTCATCCTTAACCTTCTCTATTTCAGACTTCATCACCAACTCATCATCTTTTCTTTCTAGACTTGTTGTCTTGACATCTTTTACCTTTGTAGTGGCTACATATTCTTCATTTTTGACTTCATCAAACTTCATGTACTCCGTCTTGCCAAACATGATTACTCTTGCTTCTTGGGTCTTCTCCTTAGCATTCTCCTACAGTGGTGTTAGTTTAAAAGTGGTTCCATCCTTTTCTATAGTGTAAGTATTATGCCTCTCATCATATATCGCATGTCTATCATACTGCCATGGTCTCCCAAATAATAAATGACAACTCATAGGTACCACATCACAAAGAATTTTATCCTTATAGACACCCATATTAAATTCAACAAAATCTTGTTCACTTACCAAAATTGACTGATCATCATTCAACCAAGACGCTTTATACGGTGCTTCATGAGGAATCCTTTCTAAATTCAGTTTATCCACCATTTCTATGGAAACCATGTTGTTAGTAGAACCAAAATCTATCACAACTTTGCATACCTTTTCTTTGCATTTTTAGGTTGTTCTAAATAGTGATCTCCTTTAACTTAGCATACCTTTCTTTCAACTCTCTGATTTCTTTTGCCATGGTATCTTTTGGATGCATCTTGACCCTTCAAATTTCAACTGTCAAACCTCAATCTTCAACTATTCCCATGATCTACTACTTGAGCTCTGATACCACTTTATGTAGAGAAAGGGTTAGGTTCAAACACACTTCAGTGATGGTTAGATTGATCATGCATGGCAGGGGCAACTTGTTGGCAATGCATGACTTGAAAACTAGGCAAAAGTGCCATTTCAAGGTTGGAATACAAGGATAACTTGTCAAACCTTCCAACCACCTTAGACCACATCAAAATGACTAGTAGACATTCACCAAACTCACCAAACAACTTGGTCACTTGCTTTTCCAATTATTTCTTCACAACTAGCCCTAATTGCTTGTAGCCCTTGGAATAGGGATTTTGGGGCATAACTTGCAGAATGAAAGACAAACCCATGAACAAATTAACTTTTTGGATACCCATTAAGCTCCTACACAACATATCTAACATGCAGGGGTGGTTGTTTTGGCATTAAGGCTTCAAAAACTGATTGTACCTGTTGGTCTAGGCCTAATTAGGCCTCTTTTACAAAGAAACTATGAGTTAAACCTACTCCAAATTTGCAAGACCTACTCCAGGGAATGAATTAGGTTGGAAATGGATTGATTATGTAGGTTTTATGGATCTTAGCTCATCCCAAGTCAACTTTTCAACAAATCTCTACTCCACTTATGCTTGTAAGCCTAATACATGAAGATATTAGGCATAAATACATTCAAAAAGTGCTCCAATCTAGTCCCTTGATCCTGTAATGAAAAACCAATTTAAATACAACACAAAAAAGCCATTCCACCCATTTTTGGATTTGACATAGGTGGAATGGGCTAGGAATCCATCGATTCACTAAAACCCTCCAAAACTTGGGTTTAAGACTCGTTTTAACCAAAACAACTATAATAGACTACAAACATAATGAAAATCTCCTAATCTAGATGCAAATGAATGGTAACACAACCTATTTCATGATTTGATGCATTAGAGTTCTTGACAGTCCTGTATGGATCTGTACCAGGCATGCAAACACAGGAAAACATAGAAAATGCAGAAAACTAGAAATTTTTGTTATTTTCTTCAATCAAAATCACTTTCTCACACCTTCACTCCTCTTCTCTAACCTTCTATGAAGTGTGAGATGTCTAAATACATATCATGCAACCATCAAAACATAATGGTTCGCATTGAAATCCTTCAAACAGGCTAAAAATAGCCTTCCACTAACATTCTACCAAAATAGCTTGGCTAAGAGTATGCCATATTCAAACATCTAGCCCTAAGTGGCCTTACATGAATCAAATGGTCTTTATGAGACCTTATTACATCAATTATGGAGGAAAAATTCCACCTATACTCCCATTGAGACCAAAAATACTCAAAAACATCTAAATCCTAACTCACCAATGACCTTATTCCTAAGAATTCCAAAATGGGCTTGGTGCCCCTGTACCGTAGATCCTTTACTTGACTAGGGGCAAAATCCTCAACCTAGTTATAGAATTAGATTCTTGAATGTCACAATCTTAGAGGATAACAATTAGGATCACAATACTATTTCTAGATAACATGCAACATGACAAACAAACCTTTTTCAACAAAAAACTTGACACAAGACATTAACCTATATTAGACAAAAATGTGCCTAACCTATCAAGATGGTTATATCTATTATCATCGAAAGAAAACATATCTATGGCAAGAAGATTGGATGGTTGTTATAAGTTTACGTCTTAGGTCTTGATTTTCATTATCATGTTTCCTATGCTACTTGAGGATGTCCAAGACTAGAGGAGCTATGATGGGCCATGATTATTTTCATTTGTTTGTTGTTTGTGGAATAATCTTTAGTAATGTGATGACTTATCTAACGACATGAGCAATGAAAGATCATCAAGGACATTATGGGTCTAAGCTTGAAAGAGTGCAATCCTTGTCTGTTGATATATGCAAGCAATACTCAGGTCATCTAGATTCAATTTTGCCTAGATGCTTGTATTAACTTGCTAAATCAAAATCCATGTAAGAAATACTCAGGTCATCATGGTTTAATTATACCTAGATGCTTGCATTTTCTTACAACATTTTACAAGCTCAACGATGAAAAAAGTACTTCAAAAATTTGTATACAAGATGACAAAATCTCATTTGTATATGTTAGGCTTGCTTTTAATTTCATTTATAAGCATTACATAATCATCATTTTCCAAGTGGCTTAAGATCCAAGTCCTCTCTTTCATTTCATCCAAGTTAACCATTTATCCACATCATTTTCTAATTCTTCCAAAGTGATCTTTTTCAAGAGTAAATTTGGCATAACAAAACTCATCAAAATCAATCCAATCATCAAATCAATTCAATCAAATCAAGAAATGATCTAAATGCAAGTCATCATTAAATCATACCAACTAAGTCAATCAATCTTGTCAAATTATCCAATCATAATCAATGGTCTTGATCCTAATATTGTCGTAAACTAAATCAATCAATCAATCAATCATCATCATCAGTGGGATATGTCTTTCCAGCATATTTGTGTTGATCTAGGGATATATCTTTCCCCACAATGACAACACTATCATCAATAATTATCAATTAATCATTGGTTTACAACTTGACAGGGGCAATACCTTGTTTTTTTTTGTATCATTTGTGCGTGCTTGCTTGCTTTCTTGTGTGTGTTATCATTTTATCTTGCATAACATATCTTTCAACTCTTTCATCTATCCCTTATCTTGCATACTCCATTTTTTTATCCATCCTTTATCATTTCATTTCATCATGAGATCATTCATCATCCTTTTGCAAAAATCTAACCCGACCAATCTCCTGAGGGGGCATCCTACCATCATCAAACCTGTACAAAGGGTAAACTGGGGCATGCATCATACTCAAAATAATTTTATTCTTTGAAACAACGTGATAAAACACATTGTCTCAAAGAGGGGTAAAATGTATACACAAAAATGGCTTGAGTCAAATTAAATAAATATTTAATATTTATTTTATTCCTATTCTTCTATCAATAAATAAATATCTTAATTTATTTATTTGGTTCACATTTATCATATTCTTCTAACAAATTAAATATCCTAAATTCCTCTAATGTCATATCTAATTAAATAATATTAAATTATTTAATCATTTCCTCTAAGTCAAAGTCCTATGTCTAAAATCCACATCACTTATCCTTGTCATCTCCACATCATTGGACACCTCATCATGCTACACCAATAATTAAATATTATTAATATTTAATTAGTGAATTATCCTCTCAAATATGTGCCCTATTTCTTCTCAAACATCAAACATGGTCAAGGACACTTGTCTCCTAAATCCTATATTCCCTCTCACATTCCAACAACCAAGGACTCCTTCCTCCATGTTCTTCTATTGGTCTTCCACCTTTGTCTCTTTGGTCCTTGTGAGCATCATGACATGTGGCTTATGGTTACATGTATTCCTCCACCTTGTCATCATAGTGGGAACATCTTCCACCTTTATCTCCCTCATCCCAACCAATTTGATCTTGACCGTACATGTGACAAGACTTATTCTCTGCCATGGATCTTTTCACACTTAGATTTGAGTTACCCTTGGCCTATAAAAAGAAAGCTCCTCACCTCCATTTTATCAATCACAAGAGCTGTAGTACTTAGATACTACAGAAATTCCATCAAGCAATCAAGTGTGCCTTTGGCCCCCATTTGCATTAGAATTAGCATCATAGTATCATCTAGCTTCATATCAATATCCATATCATTATCAATGGATTCATATCAAAATCATCATCATTATCTTGGCTTTGCATTGTAGGTTTGCTCACATTGCATTTTCATCCACAACATCCATTCCTCTCTTTGTCATCTTAGAAAGAAAAGAAGTACATTTCTAAGAGCAATATTATCATCAACAAGATCATTGAGAAGATAGGAAACAATGGAACTCATGGGTTAAATCAATTTACAAAGGTATAACTTATGTTTTCTGCATTTTTCTTAGTTTCATTGATGTATTGAATTTGAGTAGGAATTCTAGAGTATTTGTGGTATCTTAGTAAGTTCTTACATTAGTTTCAAATTATCAATCACACTTAGTTTTTTCTTACTACATTTGGAGTCTCTCTATACTGGTTGAAGTTGACTGAATTGGTGAAGGTTGACATTTAATCAGGGCTCCATTCATGATCACAATATTAAAGACAATTTTCAAAGTCTTCGGTCTTGCTCATATTGGCTCCGATTCCTAAGAAATTATTTTTTATTTGGGATAATTTTTTGCACTCTACACATTGGTGTAAATGATGCTTTATTCTGGTGCATGGATTTTCCAAAAATTACAGATTCTCATAGGTGACACTGTAGAGTTCCCATTTTTGGAACTTTAGTGACTCATAACTTTCACGTAAGACCTCATATTGTGGTACTTCTTTTTTTGGAAGTGGATGATTTTTCAAGTAGATTGCAGTGGCGTTTTGAGTTTCACTTGGTTTCATTCCAATATTGTACTTTCAACATACACCTATTGTTGAGGATTTTGTAAAACATTGAAATCAAGACCACTAAGTAATTCTTGCTAGTGGCAGTTGTAAATGCACTATATATAAAGTACCAAATCATATTTTCTTGGGGGGGTTCTTTGATTGAGTGAAAAGGGGGGAGTGTCTTGTGTGTGTTCTCTTCTTTTTAGCACTTTTTTAAGCATTTCTTCATCATGGATCAAACAATATTACCCACATTAACTCCTTACAACTAATTTGTGTGGAAATCACGCATGACAATCTACTTAAGGAAAGTTGGATTGCATAGGATAATAATGGGACTAAAAAATGAACTTGTTAAAGATGAAGAGAATCCTAAGTGGTTTAACAAATGTGATGAGGCCTATAGAATATTGTGTTTATCTATTTCTCCTGATTTTCTCTTTCACATTGAGTTTTTGGATTCACCAAATGAAATCTGGACAAAGCTAGAAACATTATTTGGCACACAAGATTCAATGAGGGGTCATATGTTGGAAAATGAACTAATTAGTTTAAGTCCATGCAACTTCAACACAATTCAAGATTTTTTCACAAAATTGAAATCACTAAGGCTGCAATTAAAATAGTGTGGAATTGAATAGAAAGATGAACAACTAATTCTTATTATTCTCTCTAAGCTAAGTTTAGAATATTATGTATTTGTTTCTACCTTCTAGGCTACTAAGCGTGCAATTGGTACTAAATTCACCATGCCATCTTTGGATGACTTTTCTATCTCTCTCACACATGAGAAAGATAAGCTAATCTAGATGGGCACTCTAAAATCCTCTAAGTGACATACCTTGGCTGCCAAGGATGACACAAAAGAAAAAAAAAGGACAAAGTAGTAACAATAAGGATAAGAAATAAAAGAATAGCAAGGAGAAGAAGGATCAAATACAAGTTGCCCCAAAAGTAGCTAATGAGACCCAATCTTCTAATGGTGACAAGCCTAAGAAAGAGAAGGTCAAATGTGCCTATTTATAAAAGACCTAGGCATGATGAACATAAATGTTTGAAGTAACAAATTGATCACTTGACTCGCATTCTTGAGAAGAATAATATTAGTGTTCCTGAATCTATAAAACAGAGTTCTAATGAGGGGTCTAACAAGGAAAAGGATAACAAAAAGGGGAAAGGAAAGGGTAAGGCTCTTGTAGTAGTTTCTTCACAACCATCCACTTGGTTTCTTGATTCAGGTGCTTTGCACCAGATGGCTTCATCTCAGGAAGAACTTTCATCTTTGGACACATGTACTATGCATTCTATTTTGATGGGTGATGACACTCCTATTGAAGTGTGTGGGAGAGGGTCTATTGATGTGGGGATGGCACATTCCATGATGTTCTTTGTGTGCCCTCATTATCAACTAATCTCTTGTCAGTATATTAGATCACTCACACAAGTTCAGGAAAGAGGGTTGAGCTCACTCCTAATTCAATGGTGATTCATGAGTTGTATAGTGGTTCTACAATTGCAGTTGGGAGAGTAGATCATTAGTCTTAGCTATATTTGTTCTCTCACTTTGTTCCTGATCCTCCTTTGTCTATTTTTCTCACTCATTTAGATGATGTGAGTAAATTATGGCATGAGCAGTTTTACCATCTTAACTTCCGCTACTTGTAGTAGCTCAACCAGTAGACTATGGTCATGAGGTTGCCTTTAGTTTAGTTTTCAGGTGGTGTTTTCCAAGGTTGCATTCTTCGTAAGAATCCTAAGGAAAAAATTGATAAAGGTAAGGATGGAGAGCTTCACAAATACTGGAGTTAGTTCATAGTGATTTGCCTGGTCCATTTCCTTGTCCATCCTTCAAAAAGGTTAGATTTGTTCTAACTTTCATTGATGACTTTTCTCAATATACTTGGGTGTACTTTCTCAAACAAAAGTTTGAGGTATTTGATCACTTTTAGGACTTCCAAACTTTTGTAGAGAAGCAATCTAGGAAAGCCATCAAATTTTTGCATACTTACAATGGTGGTGAATATGTCAACCATCATCTTGAGTAGTTTTACACTTCAAAGGGGATTGATATGCATCATTTAGTTCCATACACTCCTCGTTAGAATGGTGTGGTAGAACGAAAGAATAGGCCCTTGAAGGAAATGGTGAATTGCATGATTCACTTGAGATCTCTTGCACCATAGTATTGGGCATAGGCCATTAACTATGCCTGTTATATCTAGAACTATGTTCCTCACCAAGACTTGAAGGGAGTCACTCCTTTTGAAGCTCGGAGTGGTCAGAAACCATCAATTAAGCACTTTCAATTTTTTGGTTCTCCTGCATGGGCCCACATTCCTATAGAGAAATGTAAGGCCTTGGATCCACAAAGTGGGCCTTGTATATTTGTAGGCTCTCCTGATGGTGTGAGGGGTTATTGATTGCTCCACCCTACTACACATGAGTTATTAATTGAGAGGAGTGTTTGTTTTGAGGAGGGATCTTTGAGCTCAACTCCTATCATTTTTCCACCTCCTTCTACTTTGACTTTGGAGTCACTTGGGCTACATGATAGATCTTCTAATGAGTTAGATTCACCTAAGTAGATTCTTGATGATGAGGAGTCTTCTACCGATGTTGAGTGTGATTAAAAGGATTCAACTCCCTCTCATTCAAAGGGTGATGATTCTCCTCTAGATTCTCTAACTTCTAGTCAAATCTAGGCTAGATAGACCTTACAGTTTGCAGGTGATTGGGTTGGGGATCCATCAGACACTAGGCAGACTCATTCATAATTCCAAGATGCTCCACATGTCTTCATTGTTACTACCTCCGATCAATTGTCCTTTCGAGAAGCTTCTAGTATTCTTGAGTGGGATACAACTATGTAAGAGGAGTATAGTTCCTTGATGAGGAACCACACTTGGGATCTTATCCCTCTTCCTAAGGGAAGAAAAAATGTTCAATGTAAGTGGATCTATCAAACAAAGTTTACAACAGATGGGTCGGTTGATAAGAATAAGGATTTCTTGGTTGCTAAAGGATTCTCCCAGGTTCTTGGGATTGACTAATCTAAGACTTTTAAGCTAGTTGCTAGAATTAACTCCATCTAACTTGTTCTTGCCATTGTTGTAGCCAATCATTAGGAAGTACTCTAGATGGATGTGAAGAGTTCTTTCCTTCACAGTGACCTTCAGGAGGAGATCTACATGGAGCAGCCACATGGATTTGTTTAGGATTCTTCACTTGTATGCCACCTTTGGAAGTCTCTCTATGGCCTCAAATAGGCCCCTCAGGCTTAGTATGCCAAGATGGACTCCTTCCTTTTGACAGTTGGGTTTGTAGACACCCAAATTTGTCCCAACTTTGTCCATGTCTAGAAACACCTTGTTAAATCATTAAGCCAATTAATTAAATAAATTTTATTTATTTAATTAATTTCCACATCATATCTTATCCCATCCTATTCATTTATCCTATTAATTAAATAAATAAATTTTATTTAATTAATATCCAACTCATATCCCAACTAATTCAAATATTTTATTTGAATTAAACACTCACCTTTTATCATATTCCAACACTTGTCTAGTCAATCATGTGTTGTAAGACAACTATCATTCATATCCGTCACATGCATAACTAATGGAACCTAAATTTAGTAGCTTTCAATCCTAGCCATTCACATAGCCTTTGAATCTCCACCGCCGATTGATCTTGGCTGAGCCCTATATAAACACCCTCTCATTCCATATGGGGGGATCCAACAATCATATAGCACCTACATTATCATCTTGAGCATCTTGAGCATCTTGAGCATCTAAGCATTCATTTGAGCTTTTCATCATCCATCATGGCAGCTTTCAGCATTGCAATTGTTCATTGTTGAAGAAGCAGTCCACATCTCTCAAACAAGGAATCACATGGTCTAGGTGATGTTATGCTTGAATTGCATTGTTCTTTGATTTCATTTAGATTAGATTCCTTGATGATGGTAGGGTTAGGGTTTCATGACTTTGTCTGATCTGCTAAGCCTGACTTTTCACCTATCACATTTTGGCACACCTGGTGGGATTCATGTCCTTGATTAACCTCTCTTGTTTAAGTTGTTTTTATGAAGTTTAGATCTCTTGGAGTGCCAATCTTTCATTTTTGCAAGCTTTTGTAGCAAAAATTTGCATTTTTCTAACCCTAGTTTGCAAAGATTTGGCTAAAAATGTATGTAGATGATCTCTTAGCCCAAATCTAACCTCACCATTATGTCTGGGAGGTCGTTTCCATAAATTTTGAGTACAAATTTGGCTAAATTTGATGAAAAATGGAGCATTTCGTGAAGAAAACAACAACCGGTCTGCAGAAATCCGCCTCCGGTAATTCAGGTCGCCTTTGAGCAAACAGCAGCCGCCTGGGCTAAATCAGCTCACCTTTGAGCAAACAACAGTCACTTATGGTCAAATTTGGCTCACTTTTGAACAAACAGTCACAAGCTTTTGGTAAAATTTAGCTCACTTTTGAACAAAAACTGATAGCATCTGGTAAACTTGGTCGCATATGGTTATTATCTGCAATCTCTCACCCAAAACTTTCCAAATCACTTTTGGGCTATTGTTAGTCACTTTTTGTCTTTTCTTAGTTGCATATGAGCTATTATCTATCGCTTCCATCCTTTTTTGCATCGCTTTTGAGCAAAAATCCGCCGCTTTTTGCATATCCTCGTCGCTTCTGCACTGAAATCAGCCGCCTATGGTGTTTTCTGGATCACCTTTACATCGACAGTGATCGCCTCAGGTATGATACGCATCGCTTTTGTCCCAATAGAACTCGCCTATGTGTTTACACTGCTAGTTGTCGGTTTTAAACTGTATTGATCACTTATGACCCAACAGTGACCACTTATGCATTTATTCAGATCGCTTTTGAAATAACAGTAGTCGCATTTGATATGATTCGCATCGCTTATGAACAAACAGTATCCGCCTTTGATGTGATATGTATCACTTATGAACTAACATTAATCACCTGTGTAGAATAGGGTTTTGTGGAGAGACTGTATTTTTGCTGGAAACAGATCACTTATAAGCCTAAAGAAATTGCATTCGATTTTCTGCGTCGCATATGAGTGGAAATAGGCCATATATGGTATTATTATATTCGCATCTATGATATAACTGATCACCTAAAAACATATTGGGGTCGCTTCTAAATTAATAGTGATCGCCTATGTAGACTAGGGTTTTTGTGTTTCAACTTTTTGCAGATACAGATCGCGTTCAGGCTATAAACGGTCGCTTCTGCACTTATCTGCCTCGCCTATAAGCTGACAAGGGTCGCATCTGGTATGTTTCTTATCGCATTAAATCTTCAGAATCTCACCTGTTGAAAAATACAGATCACTTCTGATCAATAGTGGATCGCATCTGGTGCTTTTCCTAGTTGCTTTTGATCTGCAAGGGCTCGTCTTGGTAAAACAACAGTCGCTCTTGAAAAATAGTTGTTCGCATTTGGCAACTGTAATTTGCTTTTGTTGGTGTCATTGTGCATCTTGGTGTTTCTAGCATAACTTTCACATACGAAGGCCAAATCGCACAAACAAGGACTCATTGGAAATCTGGGAGGACAAGCTTCACAACTGTACCACTTTTATTAGGTGATTGTACTATTTTTCAGGCTTTTTTATCAGTCAAAGTTCAGGTTCATTGCAAACTTCATTTGAGCATAACTTGAGCAATTTTGATCATTTTTCAGCGAAACTTTTTTTCAAATTGCTTAGAATCTCCTAAACTTTCTGTTTATGCAATCTATTTTTCTGTATTAGATCATTTTCATCAGAATTTTCAGATTTCATCTTTTTCATATAATCATCTTTTTTGAAAGTTTACTTGTTTCTTTTTGGAATTGGTGACTTGTAGAGGCATCTAAGGAGCTGGAGTAGCATTGGCATCAACAGCTACAGCAAATTGGAAAGTGATTGTATCAGGTGCACTCATTCTAATATTTCATCTCTTAATCTTGATTGATCACGCATTTGGACTTTGGGATTAAAATGTACATTGTTTGCTATCACATCATCGAGAAATTGGGATAAAATGAACAAATGTCTTTCATCACATTTGGATTTGGATCTAAAATGAACAAGTGTTTGAACTGTTTAATCACACATTGATTTCTAAGGTTAATGAACCCCATGCGAGTGTGACCAAGTAAATGTGTATGCTCTCTCCTCACATCCCAACACGAACTTGGAGATCAAAAACATTTACTTGTGTTGCTTTTGTTTAGCCTTAGAGAGGCCTACCTTGGTATCCACCCCAAGGGAACGTCCTCAAGCGATACTTTCATCCGGTCCTCTATAAAAATCAGAGGATAAGGCGGAAGCCAAGTCTAACCGGTATTAGCGCTCACCATATAGTGCTAACTCGAAAGGAGGTGTACTTTTGTGTATATTAAAACTCCTAGTAGGGTTAGTTAAAGTCTTAAGTGGCTTGCTGGATGCTCGTGGGGTGCCGGTCCCCTAGATTTTCACTAGAACCTCCTTGTGATAGTGGCCTTGCCTTAACTAGGACTTGTTGAATTGTCTTCATGTGCTTGCTTAACCATCATCACATTCTTCCAAACTAAAACTTGCTTATGTGTCTTGCGTGAGTGATTCATGTGTGTATATGCATAATCATTTGTTTGAATATTGCCACATCAAGCTCTAAACACCCAAACACATAAAGACAAGTAATCCTACACATTCTTCCAATAACATTCAAACCCAATCACTTTCATCCCAAACATAGCCTAGTTATCATCCAACCCTTCATATCCACATCATCCAAACAATCCACATCATCATCAAAATCCCTAAACAAGCACTTGCTAAAAGGACTTAAGACAAACACTTGGTGACAACATGTCTACACTAGAAGACCTAGAAATCAAATTCCAAAGATTCCTCCAAAATCTTTATCAAGGATCACAACCCCTAAACCAAGACACCATTAAAACATTACAATTCTTCATCCAAAGAGCTCAACCCCATGCAAGCCAATCACCGCAACTACAACAATTCATAGCCCAAGTCCAACACCTTTTAGCCACTAGTCAAGCTCGACAAGTACAACAATCCTTAGCCACTTCCTATCAACCTAATCCACTTCATAACCACATGTCATATCCATCCACTTCCTATCAACTTATTCCACCTATCGACCAAGTCAATACCACATCAACCTATGAACATCCACCTCAAGCTTATCCAATCCCTCATACCACCATTCCAACGCACTACCAAGCCCATCCACAAAGCCATCAAGTGATATTACAAGAACAACATCCAAGTCCCAATAACCCTTTGTACATAAATCAAGCACGTCCAAGTACACCTTTTCAACAAGACCATCAAGCACCATTGATAGACCTAAGTCCACCTTTGCAACAAGAAACACATGCAAGTCCAAGTGGCCCCTTGTACATAAATCAAACAAGCCCAAGTTATCCTATGCAAGATCTAATAACCTTTGACAAGGGAGATACCAATCTAGAGTGGCCACCACCATCCAATCACATGCCATCACATGAACCAACAAGTCCTATCCCAACACCACCATGTGATCCCAATCATAGTCCATTGATCCCTTTACCTTCCAAACCACCAAGGCCTTCATTACCTTCCTCACCATGTCATTCTAATTGTTCACCAAAGGATGCGGCTGAGAGAGTTTTACAAAGGATGCTTGAAGCAAAACTCATTAAACTTCCTAAAGTCAAACCATGTGAAGAAAGTCCATATGATGAACATGATTATTGTGCATACCATAGGACCAAAGGCCATAATACAAATCAATGCCCAATATATCTCTCAATTGTTTACAAGGTGTACCCACCTATAATGAGAAATCGTGCCACATCATCCCCATCTAGTCCAAATCCTAATCCATCCAATCCAATTAGCTCTCAACCTAATCCTTGTCCTAATCCTAATCCAACACCATCTACTATTATCATCCATCCACTATATTTCCCATCCACCCATACACTTGCAAAGGATGTGATCCATTGGCTACTAGATAGGAATAAACTACCCCCATGTCAAACACCAATTCATGAGCCTACCAATGAACTTCCAAAGGTTATGTCCAATCCTATAATCTCATCATGTGGTTCACATATCCTTGAGCCTCTTCAAGAGCCTTCCATTAACATACCGAGCCCTTTAAGCCCATCATGTGACCTACAAGCCAACAGGTCTATTCAAGAGTCTCCAACCACAAGCCTAAGTCAAGAGCCATCATGCCTTCATGTTGATAACTATCAAGAGCCTATCAAGTCCACTCAAGAACCTTCCACTTCCATCCAAAGTCAAGAGGTATGCCAAGAGCATAATCTTAAACATGTGGAAATATTGAACCTTAATCTTAATCAAGATCAAAGCACCTCTACATTCAACCTATCCATGACCTACTTATGGGTTGCCCTCAAGCTATTAGCCATCACCATGACCTCATTCATGAGCAAATTTATCCCTTTTATAGCCCACTTAATCCTATTTTTGCTCATAGTTATGATCAAGGTTCTAGCTAAGATCATGAAAACCATGATGATCCATTTGGCAAAACTTTATCTATCTCATGATCAAGATGATATCTATGATGAAGAACCTATTAAAAAGTACCTTGATCCTATCCATAATCCCGTAACCATTCATGAGCAAGATATCCAAATTGCTCCTAGTCATCCTCCATCTAGCCCTATCCATAATGAGCAAACATCCACTTGTCATAATGAGACATGTGCCTCTCAAGAACACATACGCATAAAAGATCAGACAAATAACTTGGATCTTAGTGAACACAATGCTAATCAAGCTCCTAATGGTCCTCCTTCCACATCCACCATCGATTCCACTTCAAATCCACTATCATGTCCTAGCGGTCTGACCACCTTTGTCCACGAATGTTCTTCCTTAGGACAAAAACAACCTCTATCCACTTCACCTTCTCCATCCAATAATGAGCTCAAGTCTAATGTTCAAAGCACACCTAGTCCCATTGTCGATCGCACACTCCAAAACATGAACTACCAAGGTAAAGGCTTAGGCCTTTATGAACAAGGTATTTTGGAGTTGAACCATGTCAAGATTCCTCCATGCTCATATGGCCTTGGATACACACCCCAAGGTAAAAAAGCTAAAGATGTTGGTAATCCCTTCATGCATCCTAAATCTACCACTTTCCATCGCAACCCCCATCATCTACCCAAAACATATGTTGTCATTCCAACTCCATCATCCTATAAAAGTCAAAAGCATGTGACTATACATCTTCCACCATCCACTTTGCCTCCACTTTTACCAACTCCTAATATCCCTCCATCCACCTTGCCACCATTGCTTCCAACACCTAATATACCTATCATTCATAAGTATCCTTACATCCCTAATCATCACCAACAAAAGCACACATCGTTTAAGCATAAATCTTCCAATCATTCCATCCACTCCACCCACCCCATGGGATTCAAAAGCAAAAATTTTGATGCCTCTACTTATAAAGCTAAAAATCCTACCAAAAATCCTAAAGGTCTTCATACCTTAGGACATAAAGAATCAGACTCAAAGCAAAGTTCATCTAAGCAGGCATCTAAACTCTTACCTCCAAATGCAAAGCCCAAAAGTAAAATGGTTTGTGTTCCTAAGCAAACAACTAGCAAAATGAATGAGGCATCCTCATCCACATCTAAGCAACCATCCAAACCCTTACCTCCAAAAGCAAAGCCCAAAAGCAAAATGGTTTGGGTTCCTAATAAAAAAACTAGCAAAGCAAATGAGGCATCCTCATCCACATCTCAAGAATCCCAACCACCTATATCCATCCAAAAGCTTACTTCCATCCAAAACTTTCATTCCCTTCAATAATCCCACAAGCAAAACAAAAACACTAAAAATATTAAATCTATGTGGGTTCCTAAATAACTTCATCAACCATCTCCTAAGCAAACATCTCCATTGCTTCCTACACCACCATCCAATCAAAAGCTTCAATGTTTATCACGGTGTGTGCAGCCGTTGGTCATGGTTCCCATTCATTCCAAAACATTCCCACATAACTACATCTCCACATCTTCTATCCATTATCCTACATATCTCCCCAATCACCTTCCTATGGTCCATGCTTTTGCATAAATTCTTTCATCCATCTATCCTTGCATGAACCTTTCATAATCCACATTATAATCCATTATCCACTTAATCCATCTCCCATCCATACAATCCCTTTGCCAACATCTATGAGCACACTTGACATGGTCCATGCGACGACATTCATCTCTAACGGGACAATATCACCTCTCATAGCACTAGCCACTTGAGTCCCTCCTATTCATTACCATGGTGAAAACCTGGCAAACAGGCGCCATGTGTAATTGTCAACCCATCTAAAAGCTAAAAAAAAAAAGAAAATAAAGAAAATAAAAGAAAAATAAAATAAAAGTAAAGAGAAAGCCCTTCGTCCAACGGTGAAAACCTAGTAAATAGGCGCCTTGGATAAGTACCATGATGAAAACCTGGCAAACAAGCATCATGTGTAGGTTGATCTTCTATGTCACTTACACTTGGGGGCACATTGTCTCATCCAACCTATCCATTTCCAAACTATCCATCCCATTATATCATACCAACCTATCTTATCCTATCTTGCCATCCTACCATGCTTAGCCATTACATAAACATGCCTATCCTATTTATCCATTCTTCCGCCTTTTGATCTTGATGAAGACATAGGGGCAAAATGTTGAAACATGTTTGGATCTTTCTTGGCATACCTTCTTTCCAAACCAAGTCCTATCCATTGACAATTTATCCATCTCATTTAAACCAATCCATCATGTCATCCTATTTTCTTAAGCATTGTCATGAAAAATCCTAAGTCTTCTACCTAGTATAGGGCAAGTTGTTCCTATGCAACATAGCCTTTTGAAGATCACATCCTAGCTCCTTTATGATCCATCCACTATGGCATATCCTTATCACGAGATTTCCATATTATAGCTTATCCCAATCCATTTATCATAAGCTTTCCACTATAGCCTACCTATCCATTTATTATGAGGCATGTATCCATCCCTTATATGGCCTATCCTCTTATCTATCCATCTATCATGAGCCTTTCATCCCATTTACTATGAGCTCATCCTTTTATCCATCCCTTGCACCTAGACTTGGTTTTCTCCCTTGTCATTGGTATCAAGCACGAAGGCTACCCAAATTGTAAATCCATCGACATTCAAAACATTCCAAAAAAATTAAAATATTCTCAAAAAACAAAAAAATCAAATATCCAATGAAAAATCCAAGCAATAAGACCGATTCAAACATCATCCAAACCAATCCACTCCATCAACATTCAATCAAAATCATCATCATCATCATCAATTCTTCCTATCAATAACATTCATTCATCCATTTCAATCAATCACTTCATCCAGTCATATCAATCAAATCAATCTAAGCAATGATCTTAAATCCAAGTCACACTAATCCATATCAAGCAAGCTAATGAATCAAAGAACATTATACAATCAAATCAACAAGTTTTTGATCCGAATCATGTCATGAGCCCAATCAATAATCATCAATGGGATATAGTGTTCCCACATCCTTGTGTTGATCTAGGGATATAGCTTTCCCCACAATGACAACACTATCTATCAAACCAATTAAACAATCAATTATTGGTTTATGACTTGACAAGGGCAATACCTTGTTTGTTTTACATTCTTTGAGCACACTGAGAACACTTGCTTATGCTTAGATTGAGTGGACACTCTAATCATCACAGCAACACTATCATCATTCAAAACAATCCAATCATCAAAACAATCAGCCTAGCAATAGAAAACATCAAAACCAAAGCACATCTAGCCAACTATCAAAACAAATCCTATCAATCAACAACAATCATCCAAACCAAAGCACATCAAGCCAACCATCAAAACAAATCCTATCAATCATTAGCATCAACACCAAAGCAAATCGACTCAATCACATCAAATCCAATCACTTCAGCAAATCAAAAGCAACTCAATCCACCACATATCATCCCACAATCCAACCATTCATCCAATCAACTCAATCCAAAGAATCAAAGCAAAGATCCAAATGCAAGCCCATCCTTAAATCCAGACCAATCAAGTTAAGCCAAGTTATCCAATCACAATCAATGGTCTTGATCCTAGCCTTGTTGTAAGCCAAATCAATTAGCCAATCAGTGAACCAACTCAGCAAACAACCTTGTGTTGATCTAGGGATATAGCTTTCCCTACTATGACAACACTCTCAACAACAAAACAATCAAACAATTAATCATTGGTTTACAGCTTGACAGGGGCAATACCTTGTTTGTTTTGAATCATTTGTGCATGCTTGCTTGCTTGCTTGTGTGTGTTATCATTTTTTATCTTGCATTTGTATCACATCCATATCATTCCAACTAATATTCATATCTTGTGTATGTTGGAATAGCTTTTTGCACTATCCTTTGCATCTAAGGTCATCTCATACCTTTTGTGCATTAGGACTTTAATGCTCTAAGTTTACTTCCTCATACGTTAGACAAGGTTGTATTATACTGGGGCACAAGACACATCGTCACCTTGGTCCTTATACCTTGGTGCATAATGTCTAGTGCTATATCAAACATCATGATTGCTCACTTTCATTGTAGCATAACGCATCATCCATTTCTTCTATCTATCCCCTTATCTTTCTTTTGCAGCCAAGCCATTTCTTTTCGAGAGCCTACCCATGTTTGTCCAACCCACCTAACCTCTCGAGGGGGCATCATCATCATATCTTTCCATCATCACTATCCTTTTCCTCTATCCATACCTTAACTTCTTTGAAATAATGTTACTCGACATAAAGCTTATCATCTCGAACATCATCTCAAAGAGGGGCAAAATGTAGACACCTAAATTTGTCCCAACTTTGTCCATGTCTAGCAACACCTTGTTAAATCATTAAGCCAATTAATTAAATAAATTTTATTTTATTTATTTAATTAAATCCTATCCTCATCCCAATTAATTAAATAAATTTTATTTATTTAATTAATTTCCACATCATATCTTATCCCATCCTATTCATTTATCCTATTAATTAAATAAATTTATTTTATTTAATTAATATCCAACTCATATCCCAACTAATTCAAATATTTTATTTGAATTAAACACTCACCTTTTATCATATTCCAACACTTGTCCAGTCAATCATGTGTTGTAAGACAACCATCATTCATATCCGTCACATGCATAACTAATGGAACCTAAATTTAGTAGCTTTCAATCCTAGCCATTCACATAGCCTTTGAATCTCCACCATCGATTGATCTTGGCTGAGCCCTATATAAACACCCTCTCATTCCATATGGGGGGATCCAAAAATCATATAGCACCTACATTATCATCTTGAGCATCTTGAGCATCTTGAGCATCTGAGCATTCATTTGAGCTTTTTATCATCCATCATGGTAGCTTTTAGCATTGCAATTGTTCATTGTTGAAGAAGCAGTCCACATCTCTCAAACAAGGAATCACACGGTCTAGGTGATGTTATGCTTGAATTGCATTGTTCTTTGATTTCATTTAGATTAGATTCCTTAATGATGGTAGGGTTAGGGTTTCATGACTTTGTCTGATCTGCTAAGCCTGACTTTTCACCTATCATAGGGTTCAATCGATGTCATTCGGATCCTAATGTCTATAGTTTGTATTAGGATGATTCACTCCTATTTCTAGTTTTATATGTTGATGACTTGTTGATCACATGGAGTTCTTCATCCACCATTAGTGTAGTCAAAACTACCCTTCATGACAGGTTTTTGATGAATGACTTAGGCTTATTGCATTATTTTCTCAGGATTGAGATCTTCTAGTCTGCTTCCGGTATCACCATCATGCAGTCCAAGTATGCTCTAGATTTTCTCTCAAGGTTTCACATGGCTGACTATAAGCCTACTCTGACTCCCTTCCTTTCTGGAGTCAAACTTGAAGCTCAGTGTTCTTTGACATTTGTTGATGCCACTTTCTACCAACATCTTATTGGGAGTCTCATTTATCTAACTCATATGAGACCTGACATTTCATATGTTGTAGGCATGGTCTCTAGATTCATGCAGAAGCCCCATGAGTTCCACTAGAAAGAAGCCAAGTGGATTCTTCACTACATTGATGGTACTCACAGTTTTGGGATTCACTACATAGTGGGCATTGATCTTGACTTGGTGGGCTACATAGATTCAGATTGGGCAAGTGATTCTCAAGATTGTAAGTCTACTTTAAGTTACATCTTCTCACTTGGTTTAGGTCATGTTTGTTGGTTGAGAAAGAAGTTGTTTGCTATTGCTCTATCTTCTAGTGAGGCCAAGTATCAGGTGGCTATGAATGCTAGCACTAAGGCCATCTGGATTTAGAATCTTTTAACTAAGTTAGGATCTAGATCAGATGACCATTAGTCATATTTTATGACAACCAAAGTTTCATTCAAATCTCACAGAATCTGGTCCATCATCAGCAGACCAAACACATTGAGGTTCACATTTACTACATCTGAGAGCTCATCCATGGCCACATCATTGACCTTTGCTACTATCTAAATTCTAAGTAGATTGCTAATATCTTCACCAAATCCTTCATAGAAATCAAGTATGTTCATATATGAGCTTTGTTGTGGGTGCAGAAGGCTTCATTTTCTAGGGGGCTTCATCTTTTCACTCAGAGTCCTAACTCTCTCTACTCTAGAGGTCTCTTCTCTCTCTATTTGGGGAGGGCTTTTTCTCTCTTTTCAAGGGAGGCTTCCTCTCTTTGGGGGGATTCTTATGTACATGGGTACCTCATCAGGCTTCATTTGTCAAGACCCATCTTTTTCACCTACCTAAGTTGTGCTAAAGGGGGGCATTAGTGTAGGTTTTTATTTTTCTAGTTGGGTTATTTATTTTCCTATATTCCTAGGTTTTTCCTACACATGTTATTAAGCTTTCTTAGGGTTAATTAAGTGAATATTAGTGTGAGTGGGTGCAAGGTGTTAGCATCTTCCATGGGAATTGCACTTGCCAATTTTATGCTATTGTGGTGGACTCTTCCCATTGGTCGTGTTTGCCACCTCTCCCCTCTCTCATAGTCTATCTATACTCACCTCCTAGCTTGTATTTTGCATCTTTTGCTTTTGCATCCTCTTAATGGTAATTTGCTTCTAGAGCATTTGCATTACTCTCATGGAGACTAACTCTATGCTACTATTTTGATTTCGTATCATTTCATTCATAGTTTAATATCTATTCATTTGCACTAGTTTTTTGGGTTATTCATATTTTTAGATTCTAGCATGCCCTCTTTATATTCCATATGAATTAAAGAAAAAGAAATGCATGATGGGTTCCCTGTACCACATATTTTTCTAGTGCAATATTTTGGAGTAGGAAAGTTCAAAATCTTTTTTTCCATTGTGCCATTGGTCGAGAGATGTGAGTCAGCTTTTGGTGGGTCCAACTTCATCAAGAGAACAAAGATGAAAGAAATGTACCATAGGGGACACATGGGAGAACTGTGTAAAATTTTTGAGAAGGTAGAACTAACACATTCTTTTTGTTGCACCATTAGTTGGATATCACCAAGTTTTAGGTAATGGCTCCCATTTCTCTCATCAGGATACAATAGATTTTGAATTGTTGATCATAGCAAAGATTATTGAATAGTTTGTGCATCATATAAATACTATCAGAACCACCAAGTGCTAGGGATTGTGCTATTAGATAAAGTAAAGTGAGTCATCTCATTTATGGGTCTTACAACAAAACCAATGGAGACACTTTAGAAGGACATGTGGAAGCTTAACACTCCTTTGAGATACTCCAGTTTTGTCATAGTCTTTTGATTACACGATTGGCTGGAGCATAGAGGTGCAACTCATGCAACATAAAAGGATCATCAGGTCTCATGCATTTAGACCCCCAAAATTTTGTACGCAAATCTATAGATAACTATAGTTTCCATTGGCATGAGATAATTCATGCATTATTGTAACTTCAGTAAAATCATATAGGCCATTGGCCACTGATATAAAAGCATTATAGTGAATCAAAAGGGAGGAGGGGACTATAATAAACCTTGGCCTTTTTGGATACTTCTTAGAACCAATTGAATATTTGAGAATTGTACATCTTTCCTTTTTGTAATTTGTTCTTGATTCTGTTATATAGGAAAAGAGATTCAGGCCAACATGGACATTACCCTAAATCAATCTTTCTCCACATAACATTGGAACACAAGTCAAGGAGACTCAATACACAACTTACATTACTCAAAGGAGAGATGAGAGGTCTCTTGATTGGTCCCTTTATATTCAAAGAGAGAGATCTTATGACTTATTATCAAATCTAGGGTTTCTAAGGCTAAAATAGAGAAAACAAGAGTTATAGACTTGAAACTATCAAAAACCCAGAAAGCATCGGTAGGGAAGAGCTGAATAGAGCTGAGAGAACATGATTCTAGAAGGTTTTGGTCATCCCAACAAGGGGGATAGGGGTGCTAGGTGCCCTAGATCCATATTAAGGTTCTGCAAGATCTTCAGATTTGGATATCTTCACATGTCAATCTTCTTGCTTCTTGTCACTTGTTGTCATCTGATTCCTTTGAATGAAACCTACACACACAAGAAAAGGAAGGGTTGGTGCTATTTAGGAGATTTCCTAAGTCAAGCTCCATGAATGGTGTTCCTACCTCCACAATAGCAATGATAAGAGATCAAAGAGTGTGTACCTTAAGAGGACAGAGACAAATCTAATGAAGAATAGAATGTTGTAATAAAGTATGAAGGAAAGGAGTCACCATGAGCATGGAAACCATATATTTCTTGATGTGGCATCACAACTTGACTCAAGAAGTTGGTGTAGCCCCAAATAAGTAGAGAGATCTTCACAAAACCTGCAAGAAGTTAGTACAATAGCAATAATCCACCATAGAGATCTTTAGAGAAGAATAGAGAGCATGAGAGAGATAGAGTGCTTGTGTGCCTAGATTGGTTAGAGATGTTCAAATGAATAAACTAACTTTCTTATATATGTATTCCTATTGATTCTTGGGGAATTAAACCAAATGAGGCTGACATGAGGAAGCATTAGAGATGTCCTAAGTTGACATTACCTTAAATTAGCCCTATGCTAAAGGAGGGACCAAGGCACTAGGCACCCTTGTCATTTAGCCCCAAAAACTCTAGGATAAGCTTAATTAAGTGTGTTTAGTCCAGCCCCAAATCCATCTTTTGGGTTTTGTGCATTGGGATTAAGAATTAATTGTTTTAGGTCCACCGGGTGCTAAACTAGGTGTAAAATGGCAAGGGTAAACATTTTACTCCATAACATTTAGCCCCCACTTTAGTGTGGGTATGATCTTATGCTCATACTCACACTAAAGTATGAAGAGGATAGATTTCAACCACCACAAATATAGAAGCCATAGAATATCACCAAAATTGAGGGTTGATCAAGCCCCCAAGTTTAGGATTATATGAGTCTATGATGATTAGTAAGAGGAGTTGCATACACGTAAGACACATGACATAATTCACTCATACATTAAGCACCTAGAAAACATGAGACAAGACAAGACATATGCAAGGAATACACTTGAGAAATCACAATGTATAGACACAATACACAAAGCATGGATAACATACACAAGGTATACATGCAATACACAAAGTATACATGCCATACACAGAGTATACATGCCATACACGAAGTATACAAAGAATATGCATGAAGAAAACATGGAATACATGCAAAGCACTCAAGAGGCATACATAAGGGATACATAGATAATACATGGTGAAGCATGTACAAGGCATGAAGAATACATAGAGAACAAGAATATACGAGAAAAATACACACATCACCACAAGAAGCACCTAAAGGAAGACCATTAATTAGCATGAAAAAAGAGACCTCAATCTAAAAGGTTGTCTCAATCACTATGCAACATTCCTCAAGATGTAATAAGAAGAATACTAATAAGGGGTTAGTTAGAAATGAGAAGAACAAGAGGGCACAAACGCATCATACACATAATCCACATCAAGAAAAGTATTTACACTTAAGGGAACACACAACTCACCTCCCACAAGAGGATATATACGGAGTCTTATAGAATAAGGTGTTGCAACCATACCCAAAGGTACTCTAGCCAAAATCAAGTTGGTGGTTCGAACCATTCTCCAAAATTTGCAAGGAGCTTCAACCTAGGAGAAAAAGATAGAATCAAGATCTTGCTTCCAAGCTTGCCACAATCCTTTCAAGAGAGTGCAGTAGCAAAGATAATCAACAAGTTTTTTGATAAAAAGATGAGAGTAAGGCTCATAACATGATATATGCCCCCACATTAAAGTGATTCTGTTAGGATTAAGGCACCATCAACCTTGTAAATCCTATGTAATTAATTACTCCTAATATTGTTTGTAAATCACCCATAAGGGATGAAAGGTTTCACCACCAGTGGTCTTGTTTTAGTTTGTATCTGGTCCTTGATGTTAATTTGTCTGTGACGGGGGGTTGTGGGGGGTTTCCTCCTTGCATGGGGTCTAGGGGGATCATCCCCTCGGCGGGGGGTCTAGGGGCCATGTGTTTATTTATATTTTATCATTGTAAATTTGGACCATTCATCATTAGGTCATAGATCTAATGGTTGATATTATGTCATTTTTCTTGCCCTTGAAGACAACCTCCTTTTATAAGGATATTTGTACTACATTTTATTAGAGTTGAGAGTAACAGGCACCACTAGATTAAAGACTAAAGAAACAGAGGAAGTGCATGTATTGTAATCTCATATTTGAAGATAATACAACTTAGAGCCTCTTTTCTTGGTGGAGTTTTTTACCCAAAAGGGATTTCTCGATGCTACATATTGTGTTATGTGTTTAGTTCTTAATGCATGTTAAATCTGTGTAGTGGTTTTTAATTTCTGTTGCAACATCCATTGATTCTACATTGTTTAGAGGAAATAAATAAGTTTTGAATAAGATATCCATTGTGTGGTTTGCACCTTCATTTCTAACATTTGGTATTAAAGCCTGGCCATTTTTGATTCCTGGATGGTAGTGTGAAGGTTTTTTAGCTACAGTGGGAGATTTGGTTATTGTTTATTTACAGATCTTGTTTAGATATCATGGCTTCATCCACTGTTGCTTCTACCTCTGGGTTGGACATTGAAAAGTTTAATGGAATGGGGTATGAATTATGGAAGCTAAAAATGGAGGATTTGCTAGAAGAAAGAAACCAGTGGTTAGTTGGTATGAAAGAAAAGAAACCTGATGATGTTGCTCAGGTGATGAGTGGGAAAGACTAGATAAAAAGGCATGAGGTACAATCTAGTTGTCTTGCATATTTTGTTCTACTAAATGTTGCGAGTGAGAAGTCTGCACATAACTTGTGGAAGCATCTAGGTGAGATCTACCAAGCCAAGAGTATGGTAAATAAGATTTATTTAAAGCGTAAGTTATTTTCCATGAAAATGAAAGAGGGTGAATCAGTTACAAAGCATTTGAATTCATTTAATTTGTTATTGAGCCAACTAGCATCTATAGATGTTGAGGTGAATGAGGAAGATAAATGTATATTGTTTCTCTGTTCTTTACCTGAGTCATGGGAGAATGTTATTTTGGATATCAATTCTAACCTCATAGATCTGAAGTTGGATGTTCTTGTTTCAATTCTGTTGTCACATGAATTGAGGAAGAAAAGTTTAGATAGTTCAGGGAATGCTCTTAGTGTCAGGGGAAGGTATATGGAAAGAGGACCAAAAGGAGATCAGAAGGGGTCTAAAGACAAGTCTAAGGGTTATTCTAAGACTCCTAGAAAGAAGAACAGAATCAAGTGTTAGAACTATGGAAAGAGAGGACATGTGAAAAAGGAATGTAGAAATTTGAAGAAATAATGAGATTCTGCTACTGACAAGTCTTCAAATGTAGGTGATGAGGTTCTAGTTTTTGCATGTAATGTTGTTTCTCATGATCATTGGTTGGTTGACTCAGAATGCTCATACCACATGACCCCAGATAAAGAATGGTTTTCCACATACGAAGAGTATGATGGAAGAAATGTGTACCTTGGGGACAACTCTACATATCCTATTGTTGGATGAGGGAAGGTAATGTTGTGTTTCAGTGATGGGAGAATTAAAACCCTCCTTGGTGTTTTGCATGTTCTTGGATTGGCTAGAAATTTGATTTCTATTTCAAAGTTGAATGATCTAGAAATACATGTAACATTTGATAAGCATGGATACAAATTGGTGAGAGGAAACTGGGTGGTAGCAAAGGGGAAAAGATTGGGAATTCTATTTAAGCTAGAAGCCACTACTGTTTGTAATGCCTCTTATGCATCTGAGACTAATACTGAAAATACATGTATGTTGTGGCACCGTAGATTAGGCCACATAAGTTAGTCTGGTTTAAAGACTATTTTAAATAAAAGTTGTTAGATAGTTTATCCTATACTGATGAGAGTTTCAAATTTTGTGAACATTGTGTGTTTGGAAAATAGAATAGATCTCCATTTCCTTTAGGTAGTAATAAATCTAATGATAAATTAAAAATTATTCATTCAGATGTTTTTGGTCCAGTGGATGTTGAATCAATTAGAAAATCTAAATATTTTATTTCCTTCATTGATGACATGTCTCAAGGTTTACCAAGATTTATTTTATGCATCACAAATCTGAAATTTTCACTAAGTTTAAGGAATTTAAAGCCTTAGTTGAGAAGCAATCAAATTATAATATAAAGGTTTTGAGATTTGACAATGGAGGGGAATACTATTCTAAGGAATTTGATGAATTTTGTAAGCATGCAAGTATTGTTAGACAGAAAACTACTCCATATACTCCACAACAAAATGGAGTGGAAGAAAGGATGAATCAAAAAATAATGGAAAGAGCTAGAAGTATGTTGAGTGAATCACAGTTGAATAAATGTTTTTTGGCAAAAGCTGTGTACTTTAAACTATTTGATTAAAAAATCTCTGTGTAAGGCTCTTGTTTCAACTCCTTATGAAATGTGGACAGGTAAGAAACCTTTTATTTCACATTTAAGGGTATGAGGCTTATGTTCATGTGCCTTAAGAATAATGTACTAAGTTGTATCCAAAATCTGAAAAGTGTACTTTCATTAGATACGGTGATAATGTAGAAGGTTATAATCTTTGGAATCTACTAACCTAAAAGATTATCTATTCTAGAGATGTTATTTTTAGGGAACTTAGTGTTATTTCAGAACCTGAACAACCAAAGGAAAAAGAAGAAAAGGTGAAGAGAGTGCCTTTTGAATTAGAGCATGAAGATGCACCTTGGGAAGAACATAATGATGGATTGGGGGTGAAGAAGTAGAAGAAGGCTCGAGTGAAAGTTCTGATGAGGAAGAATCTATTGTTATAGAAGAAGTTGGTATAGATGAGCATGCAAAAGAACCTAAAGAGTCTATTACTCCACCTATGAGAAGATCCACAAGACAATGAAACCCAATTGACAGGTATAGCCCACTAGATTTTTGTTGTATATTTTCTTTATTGAGTATTGATGATGAACCTAGATTCTATAGGGAAGCTATTCATGTAGATGGTAGTGAGTCTTGGAAATTAGATGTGTAGGAGGAGATGATGACTTTAGACTCTTGCAATTTTCCCAAAGGAAGAAAGGCCATAGGTTACAAGTGGGTCTTCAAGAAGAAGTTTGGAGTAGATGGTTCATTGGAGAAGTACAAGGCTAGACTAGTAGCCAAGGGCTACTCCCAGAGAAAGGGAGTTGATTTTGGTGAAATTTTCTCTCCTATTGCTAAATTAACTTCTATTAGATTTCTCTTATCCATTGCTACAGCTCTTGATTGGGAAATAGATCAAATGGATGTTAAGACTACATTCTTGCATGGAGATCTTGAGGAAGAAATTTACATGCAACAACCTACAAGTTTTGAGGTAAAAGGGAAAGTACATTGGGTTTGTAGATTGAAGAGGTCTCTTTATAGTCTAAAACAGTCCCCTAGAATGTGGTACCAGAAATTTGATTCATTTGTGTAGAAATTGGGTTTTGTTAGAAGTGAGGAGGATTATTGTGTTTACATTCATTGTATTTATGATTCTATCTTGATCATTACATTGTATGTTGATGACATGTTATTTTTCAGTAATACTAAGGGTATGATCATTGAGTTAAAAGCCCAACTTTTAGGTGCATTCAAAATGAAGGATCTTGGAGCTGCTAGGTATATTTTGGGGATGGAGATCAAAAGGTATAGAGGTAACATAAAACTTTGGTTATCTCAAAGTAAGTATGTGAACACCATTTTTCAAAGATTTAGTATGCAGGACTGTAACCCAATTAGAGTTCCTTTACTCATTGGTACTAAGCTTTCATCAGATATGTGTCCAAAGAATGAGGATAATTTAGAGGATATGTCTAATGTGCCATATGCTAGTGCTATAGGGAGTTTGATGTATGCAATGGTTTGCACTAGACTAGATATTGCCCAAGCACTTAGAGTTTTATGTAGATTTATGTCTAACACTGGTAGACAACATTAGAATTATGTGAATAGGGTATTTAGATATTTAGTAGGTACTTCTGATTACTATTTGGTTTATTCTGGTATTAATAGTGCTTATAAAACTTTGGACATATAGGGATTTGTTGATGCAAATTGGGCAGGTGACTTGGATAGTCAAAGGTCCGCCAATAGCTATGTGTTTACTTTGTTTGGTAGAGGAGTGAGTTGGATGAGCAAAAGGTAGCCCACGGTTTCTTTGTCCACCACGAAAGAAGAGTTTATGGCTGCTACCCATGTCTCTAAGGAAGTAGTTTGGTTGAGGACATTGTGTATAGGTATTGGTTTTGATTGCAGGATCACTCAGATTGGTTGTGATAGCCAAAGTGCTATTTGTTTGGCCAAGAATCCTATGTATCATGCTCAGACTAAGCATGTTGATGTACAGTATCAATTTATTTGAGAAATGGTGGCAAATGGGAAGATTGAGTAGAAGAAGGTAGACAATCAGGAAAATGTTACAGATGCTTTGACCAAGCTTGTGAGCACATAGAAATTTGTTTGGTGCAGAGAGGCCAAAAGCCTTGCTTCTCATGCCTAATTATTTTATGATTTTCCTATGGGTATTTATAATGTATGATGTCAAGTGGGGGAACGTTAGGATTAAGGTGCCATCAACCTTGTAAATCCTATGTAATTAATTACTCCTAATATTATTTATAAATCACCCATAAGGGATGAAAGGTTTCACCAACAGCGGTCTTGTTTCAGCTACATGTGTATATCTAATCCTCGATGTTAATTCATCCATGATGGGGGTTGTAGGGGAGTTTCCCCCCTGTAAGGGGTTTGGGGAGATCATCCCCCCAGTGGGGGGTCTGAGGGCCATGCGCCTCGACAGGGGTTTAGGGGCAGTGCCCCTGAAACCACATTTTATTTATATTTTATCATTGTAAATCTAGACTGTTTGCCATTAGGTTATAGATATGATGGTTGATATTATGTTGGTTTTCTTGCCCTATAAAGTAACCCCCTTTTATAAGGATATTTGTACTACATTATTATTAGAGTTGAAAGTAACAGGCGCCACTAGATTGAAGATTGAAGAAATAGAGGAAGTCCATGTATTGTAATCTCATATTTGAAGATAATACAACTTGGAGCATCTTTTATTGGTGGAGTTTTTTACCCAAAAGGGGTTTTTCCACATTACACACTATGTTATGTGTTCAGTTTTTAATGCATGTTAAATCTATGTAGTGGTTTTTAATTTTTGTTGCAATATCTATTGATTCTACATTGTTTAGAGGACATAAATAAGGTTTGAATCATATTTCCTTTGTGTGGTTTGCACCTTCATTTCTAACAATTTCTAACTCCATTAGGGAGAAATTAACTTTAAGGTATATTAAGGAAGACATATAAAATAGGCACAAGAGTTTTCTAAAAGCACATGCCCAAATGATATCTTTTCTTAAAAGGTACATCACCATAAGGGGTTGCCCCTAAGAATGAGTAAACCAAGGTGATGCTTGCAGGAATGATACACAATGGCTTTTGTAGTCATGGTACGATGATGAGCATTGCAACAAGGTGTCACATGAATATGAAGACAATGGAAGAAAGATCACATGAAAGCAATGATTGAATAATGAAATGATGCTAAATCATCCAAGAAAAATAACAAAATTATACATCATGACATATAGAAGAATAAAGATACATATAGAGGAATGACACACCACATTCTTTCTCCTTGTACCTTTGTGCTAACAAGGGTTCCAAGGTAGAACTAACAATCATCAAAACATCACAATACAAGGATAACTGTACGTACAAGCATAACAAAATGAAAGGGAGGGACCACATTTCTGATTCCGCCTATAAAAAATCATCCTCCCCCAATTTTCTTATTATAAAATGGATGGAGGACAAGGTACTATAGGGACTACATCAAGTGTGGTGAAAAGTGCTAGAGGCATACCATGTTTGAAGTTGTTGAATTTTTTCACCCAAGGCTCTACATTCCTTAGTGGAATGGCCAAGTGCTCGATGATATGCATAGTAATGAGACATTGAATAATTATTTTTTTAAATCTTTTTGTGTGTTGGAGGAGGAAGAATGATTAAGTTGTCTTTGCATAGACTAGGCAACATACACTCTTGTTGAGATAGAAGAGAAGATATAGGTGGAGTAGGAAGCAACCCTTTTTGTAGTGAACATGGTGGATAGAACATAGGAGAAGGTTGGAAATGTAAACCTACTTTAGACAAGTGTGGTGTTGGTTCCACAAGTTCCTTAATTCCTTGTTCTTTGTATCCTAACCCATTTCCATTATATCCTTGTTTAGAAAGAATTTTGAAACCATGCCATAATGCATCTTGAAATTCGAAGGAAGAGGAGAGACTACATTATTAGCTTTGTTGAAATGAGAATTGTGATCATGTGTTGAAGAAGTAGAAGGATCATTCTTTTTATCATGGTGAGGAGGGTCAATCTTTGTTTCAACAAGTCCATAGGGGTTGAAATCTAAAGGGACCTCATCATTACCAAGACATGCATTAGAAGAAGATGATCCATTATATGTTATCTTTTTAGATTAAGTTGATATTTTACAAATCGTCTCCATTCTTGTAGAAGAAAGTGAATCATCATTAGTGGTAAAATCAATATCAATACTTCCATCATCATTACTTTTGAGTTTAAGGTTTTTAGGAGTAGGTGATTGTGTTGAAGAGATTACATTTACCTTTGAGGTTGTTGGGTGTGATGGTGAGATTTTATATTCACCCTTAAAGGTGGGTGTAAAATCTAACGAACCCCAATCATCACCTAAGAACACATTCTAAGGGCCAAAACTATCATGACCATCAACATAGGGTAGTGGTTTAGATTTTATTAAAGAAGGGATCAAATTATTTAGAGGAATTTGATGTCTTGCTTCCATTTCCAAGAAACTTTCTTGAACCGGTTCAGCTTCAATCGTATGGAGCTTGTTTTCAAAAATGGACTTTATTGAATGATGAAGGGTAGATGGGAATACCCCCATGACATGAATCTAGGGTCTACCAAGAAGAAGATTGTACGCAAGAGAATTAGTCATGACACAGATAAGTGTAGGCAATGTCATAGGTCCAACCTTAACATTTAAGGTGTTTGTACCTAGGGATTGTCTACCAACATTATCAAAGCCATGAATGTTGAGTTTATCTGGTTTGATGAGAGATGTATCGACATTGATTTTATGTAACAAGTCTATGCCACAAACATTAAGACCTGATCCACCATCAATCATAGTGCATATTATCCTCATTCTATTAATAATGATGAATATCATAAGAGGCTCATATTGTTTTTGCACTTCTATGGGAGGTAATTCATGTTGTTAAAATAAGATATCTGATGTCATTGCATGCATACAACTAAACATAGATGCTACATCATTCGGTCAAATAGAAGGTGGAACAACTACCTTTTGTAGAGCCTCTTGGAGTATTCTGTGGTATGTATGAAATGTTTGTATTAAATACCATAGAGAGATCTTAGCTAGAGTAGCACAGAGCTACTCAACAGATCGTATTCTATACTAACATGTTGAGGAAGATGAGGAGGTGGGGGAAGAACAGGTTGAGAAGGTGGAAGAGAAGGACACATGCTTGGTGCTTGATTACTTTTCTTGTTATTATGTGTGTTGTGTGTGTGAGAAACTACATGATAATGGGGTTGTTGCAACACATTTTGAACACCTTGATTCTTTTGAGTAATTTGCTTTGCAAAGTTGAGACTGTAATCAAGAGGTTGAGATGGTTTTGGAACACCTTGAACTATAATCATAGGTTTAGAGAAAGGATATGGATTAGGTTCCTCATGAATAATGATTTTAAGAATATTTTTAACATTAATACACTTATTCACTATCCCCTTAGTGGGTGGAATAAGTCTATTAATGATGATGGAATTGACATTGTTATCTTTTTGAAAAATACAAGATTTAGGAGGATGAGATGAATGCCCAATATCTACCCATGGGGGATCCATTATGAGAAAAGGCTCTTCATCCAATAATGCCTCATGTTTTGAAGCAAGATCATTAGAATGAAGAGAGGGTAGAGTTATGTTCAGAAACGTATCAAAGATTTTCTCCTATTGTGCCAAAATATCCTCACAAGTCAGAACAATTTTGGGAGAGGGATTCAAAACATAGGGTGACATAGGAAAAGATAGGTCACCATCATATGAATTAGAGGGGAGATAAATGGAAATAGACATGGAATTATTATGGCTTGTAGTAGAAGTAGAAGAAGAACTATCAACATTATCTTTCTCATGGCAATTCATGAAGATGAATTTAGTAAAGTCTTCTAATATAGAAGGATACACACCCGTGAGAATCATGAAGCTAGAAAAATAAGATATATAACAAAGGATATCATATATGGAACATATATAAATATCAATTCATACATGAATGCAATATGGTCTACGATATATGGATGAATATTAACAAATTTAGAAAAATTTTCAAAATCTATAATATATGCATGCAAAGATTCCAAAGAGAAACAACTAGAAGAGGCCATGATTAAATGACTTGTCTACTATATGAAAATATGATATGGATGAGCAATGTACAATTAGATTTAATCATTAATCAAGTACAACCAATATCAAATAAGATTTCAATCAATGACCTACAAGTGCAAGAGAAGCGGGGTTTTTCAAAATTGTGATATTCTTGGTAACCACAACAACTAAGTCTTGAAAATGTAAGATTTGTAATATGTAAAAAAGGAGTACCTAAATTATTTATCCAATTAAATGCAACAAATATTTAGAGAACTTTTCTTTGATGAAGATACACAAGTGCCTAATAAGGTATGCAATTAGAAAGTTTTGTTTGTGCCTTTTTTCTTTCAATATTTTGAAGAGAAAACAAATGTATGAACTTTCTTGCTTTCTAAATTCAATAAATATGACAAGTATGATAAGTTACAGAAACCTAAAATTGAATTTAGAAATTAGTAAATATAGCAAATATCTGAAAATAAGATTTCAAATATAACCACTAAATGCAAGACTAGCTAGGGTTTACCACCAAACCCTAGATCTTATCCCTAATCCAAAATATAGTTGTAAGAATGCTTTTTCTTTCGTAATTTAAACACAAATGATATTTATGATGCACTGCAGAAATGCTAAATCAGATTTGAACAACAAATCAACATCACCAAGATTTGAAATAAGATTCAACTCAATAAATCCTAGGTGCAAGACTAGATAGGTTTACTAAAAATGCAAGATTTTTGAAACCCCTACTAATGAAGAAGTGAAAATGCAAAATGTGCAACTAGGAATTGATTAACTAATTCAATACTAATCAGATCTGATACAAAAATAAAGTTTTTAGATGCAAGATATGTCGAGTTCACCAAAATGTTATATAGGAAAAGAGATCTAGACTAACATGCACACCAACCTAAATCAATCTTTCTCTACATAACATTGGAACACAAGTCAAGGAGACTCAATAGTCAGATTACAATCCTAAAAGGAGAGCTGAGAGGTCTCTTGATTGGTCCCTTTATATCTAAGGAGAGAGATCTTATGACCAATTATCAAATCTAGGGTTTCTAAGGCTAAAATAGAGAAAACAAGAGTTACAGACCTGAAACTGTCGAAAACCTAGAAAGTAGTGGTAGGGAGGAGCTGTACAGAGCTGGTTGTAATGATCATTTTTTGAATACTTGTTGTGACCATTAATATAGTTCACCACCTATTTTTCTTTGATCTTCATTTAAAATTTTACAAATTGAGCCAACAGTGCTATGTTCCCTTAGTTTTTTGTGCATGTTTTTACACTAGCATGAAAGAACTTTGACTTTGATACTAATAATTTTATTACTAGGTGAATTGGTAGATGATCTAGTAGATTAGCTAGTGATGCAACAAAATCATAGAATACATAATTCAAAAAATATGCAAACCAAAGAGAAATTCAAGATGTAGAAGGATTTTGGTAGATTGGCCACTTCTATTTAGAAAGAATATGACAATATACAAAGGTTTTAGAAAAGGATCTATAAATTACTCTCATTGATATATAGGATGTACAAATCAAGTATTTACATATAATAATATAGGTAGGTCATTAGCTAAGTTCCATAGAGATGCTAACAAGTGTCCAACATATGTGGCCTATGGTGCATGTAGATGAGGTGATACCAGATTTCAAACCAATATGGTGTTAGTTGTGTCATAGGAGTATGCTACATATATTCACCATGTGTAAGATGCATATGGTGCCATTTAAATGATCATTTTCTATGGTTAAATGGTCCCCAAGTGGAATGTGAATATGGAAGCATAACATGTGGATGTTGATGTTCCTTATGTCACACGTGTATGTTCTAACTAGGCACTGAGATGTGAAACCACATGCGAATCCACACTATGCGCATATGCAATGTTGTGTAGTTATGTGCAAATAATACATATAAAGTAGTGTGAATTGTATTGCATAGAGATGCACAATCATTGTGTTAGGTGACTTGAGTGATGTTGAGTGTGCTAATAAAGTGGATGCATGAGGTTGTGCTTAGATCAAGTTGACTATAAATTCTTGATGTGAATTTTTCTACAGTACCATATTTTCTTTTGCAACACATTCAAAAAATATAACCTAAAATTCCATTTTCTCTTTATCACTTAGGACTTGCTTTGATATCATCTAGTTGGGAATCTTCCTCAAATTCTTCCTTTAGATTTTTCAAAGGATTTAGCACATATTACCCATTTTTTTTATAATAGTGTAGGTGTTCTCATAGCCCTTATGTACTACTTTTTTAATATTTCCAATGCCTCCCCAAGAGTACATGGCATAAATCCATGTGCATGATTTTTTACACAGACCTCATCCTTGTATGCATTGATGTTTAAACTCACTAGACATTGCTCCTTCACCATAATGTGATCTCCCTTCTACAACCATGAAATCTTATAGGAGTTTAGGTGAGCCATCTTCTTCAACTTCAATTTTTTCTACCATCTTGAACAACATAACATTTTAAATACTCCCAATATTAATTATTATCTTACAACATTCCCCTCTTGACTTTGAGACTATGCCAAAAACTCCTCCACTTACCTAGTCTCTAGAATCCTTAGTTGGCTTCAATAATAGATGCCTCATCATGAGAATTTCATGATTCTCAAATCATTTGACTCCTCTTATTGATCCTACTAACTCCTCATCAAATTTGATGACATGTGCACTAGTCTCTACTAACAAAATCCATTTGATGACATTTAATGGCTTAATGGCCTTGTTGTTTGCATAAAAAACAAGTGTCGTGGAACCATCTTCCTTGTAATTAAATTCCTCTTAGTTCTTTCTTAATATTTCGCTATCACACCTAATTATGGTTATATTTAGAGTACTTTCTCTATCTCCTCTACTCTACAAAGATTTATCAATACTTGACCCACCTATTCCTCCATTACTTCTACCTTTTGATCTAGCATTCTTTTGTTACATTTTGTATAAACCTAAAAATGACACGACTCTATCCAAATAAATATTTTTAATATTTATTTAAGTCTATTTCCTCTATCAATAAATAAATAATTAAATTTATTTATTCAATTCATATTTCTCTAAGTTAATTAAATATCAAAAATATTTAATTACTTCTTCTAAAGTCAAAATTAAATAAAATCTTTTATTTAATTCCAAACAATTAAATAATTTCTAATTATTTAATTAAGTCATGTATTCTTCCAAATTTAAATAAATTATTTAAATTTATTTAAATCCTCTTAGTCTCTAAAAATAAAATATAATAAAATATTTTATTTATTCTTCTATCTTGCACAAGATAAATTAAATAAATTTATTTATTTAATTTGCTTTCTTCTAAAAATATCTTCTTGCTTTCTTTCTAGAATTGCAACTCACGCATATCTAATTAATTTATTTAATTAGATATTTCATCTATTATTCCTCTCATCTTTTTAGGATTTATTTCCTTTAAAGAAAAAAATCAAATCAAATCTTCTTCCCTCTCCATAATCAATTAAATAAATTCTATTTATTTAATTAATTTCCTTATTCTTCTATTTTCCATCAAATGATTAAATAATTTTAAATTATTTAATTATTGCATCCTTCTTCTAAAAATAAATAAAATTAAATATTTTATTTATTTATTCATGATGCACATAAATTAAATAAATTTTATTTATTCAATTTGTATTTCTTTTTTTTTTTAACAACAAGGGGGGTAAGTGCAAAAAGATGGGGGGCCAAAAAGTGGCCAAATATTTGAAAAAAAAACAATATAGAACGCGAGTGCGTTATGGTTTGGTAATGACGAGCCTAAGGCTCGTCAAAACCAAACCATAACGCGCTCACGTTATAACGCGAGCACGTTATGAAGTGCTATAAATAAAAAAAAAAAGGTTTGCATCTCATTTTATTTCTTTTTCTCCATAATTCCCATGGTCCGCAAACCCTAGAAGGTGTGCTCGCATTTTGGATTCCTCAATTCAACACAAAAATCTTATTGATTCATTGCCAAAATGCCGCCACGACGTCGAGCATGCCAAAAGAGTGAGTTTATTTGTTTTTTTGTTTGAATTTGTTTCTAAATAGGTAGGTTTGAGTTGATTTTTGATGTATATTTCATTAATTGTCAAGAAATGTTAATGCACCTCCTCCTCCTCCTCCTCCTCAAAATCCACAAAATCCTAAGGAGGAAATACCTATAGAACAACAACCTCCTCCATCCATTCCTCGACATGCCCCTGGTACACAAGAAAATATAATGGGGCAAATTGAAAACAACAAAAAGGAAATTGAAGATATAATTGCAAGGTTGAAAGATCCTTCCACTTCAACCTTGCATAGGTCCACACTTGCCGAATCTCTTGAGTCTATGTTATCAAATATAGATTCAATTAGCAAGCAAATAACTAGTTGGATAGATAAGAAGAGAGAGTTTAGAGATTACTATGTAGACAAGTTGTCATACCAAGATGTGAAAAAATTAAAAATTACAAAATTAGACTTGTGTTTGATTTTCACAAACCCACAAACAAATCAACCTCCAGCCATTACATGCAAGAGGTTCCCTATCCATTGGTGCAACAACCAAGTGATAAGGGACAATTTTGGGCAGAGGTGGTGGATGGTTTTCGACCATCCTCCATGTAATAATAATGAGCTCCCGCAATACTTTTTGAGGAAACTCTACTGTGAGTTTGCCCTCAATAAAGTGCCAAACTATTTTGATATGCGGGACTTCCAGGGTAGAGGTGGGGGGTTAGCACAAGATAGACCAAGGGTACATCTTGACCCACAGCGGGTAGTGAGATGAGTAATCAGCAGACCAACCCATGAGCATGTTTCTATCCCTTCCATTGTGAAGGAGAGTGTTGAGGTCGATACACTACAATCCATTAGTACCTTGACCCAGAGCATCATAGAGCATGCCGGTCCTACAGCACAGAGTGGGTTGGGAGATAGTACGAGGAGTAGGGTCCCACCCCATGCTTGTCAGGCTTGCAGGTTAGCCTGTGGTGATGACCCCATGGATAGTCAGGACGCAGGTGCACATGCTACATCTACAGCTGAGCAGATGGTGATGACAGATACCCTCCTAAGTGAGACTTTCAGCCTTGATACTCAGGTAAATATTAGCAAGTTTATTGAATTTAATTTATTAAATTTCATTTTTGAAATGCAAGATTAACTAATTTAAATTGATGATTTTAATGAAATATCAAGGTCATAGCGTTGATGCAGTTTTCAGTGGTTCTCCACCTGCATTTTACACTAGATCATCTACTATCGGGGTATGTAACTAGTAAACAATTATAAATATTACATGTGACTAGCATCGTTATATGAATGGTATTCTAATATCTGATTTTGGATGTTGAATAGGTTAATACTGTGCAACACCTGCTAGCGGTGGTGGACTTCAAAGCCTTATGGAGGTAATAAAATAAATAGTTTGATGAATGAATTGTACTTACCAGATTTTTGTATGTGACTTGTGTGCTTTATTGTGTATTTCCAGATGATGTAGGATGTAGAGACACCTCCCCATGTTCATAGGGCAATAGAGCAAGGTGTGGCCTCTGCGATTCATAGCTCCATGGCATTGACAGGGGTATGAGGCAGATTAGTAAATTTCAATTTACATTCATTGTTATAGTTGTCTATTTTTGAAAAATAAAAAGATTATTGATTTGAAGTTTAATTTCTATCTGGATGGTTTCTATAGGACATGACATCACTAGGGCCTATTCCTACTACTGAGGCAAGTGAGGAGATAGATTATATGTTAGTGGTAAGTGATTATTTTGTTAAATGTTTCATTTTTCATAACATGTAATTTCTATATATTAATGTCTATACTTTTTATTGTAACAGATAAAGATATAGGAAGAACTAAATAGGAGGAGTAGCCCTCGGGTTCATAGTAGACCACCCACATGTACGTCTCCATCCCCTAGAAGATCAAAGGCTACCCATGATCTATTCTCTTCACCAGCTAGAGGGGAATGACTTTTTATTGTGTTCCTTTGTTGTATGCCTATATGGCATTTGTGGACATATATTTTGTATTGTATATAGTTGACATTGTATGCCTATATGGCATTCTTGTAAGCCTATATGGCTATTTTGTATATATGTTATACTTATATCGATAGATATTGATGTATGCCTATATGGATATTTGGTTAATACAAATATTTTTTCTTGATGGCGTCCATACTTACATTATAAATCCACATTTGAATGGATATTTGTAGATGGCTACTTCACATATTTAAAGTCCAATTGTAGTACATATGATGTTTGTTGATCTAATAAGCAAGCTATTGTTATTCAAGTATCACCTAAACCTCATTTTGGAACTAAAAGATAAAAGTTGTATTTAAAAAAAATGAATCATCATGTTGAACAAAAAATATTAATATTCTTTATGAGTAGCATACAATGTCAACTATATGCAATACAAAAAAATGAATCATCATGTTATTCTTTATGTTTGAGATCCTGAAAATGATTAAGTCTGGTAGCCTGATATCCTGAAACACTAGGATGAATATCCAAGTCATTAGGATGATTGCGCCTTGAGAAAAAGTCATTAAGATGAGCACCTAAAGGAGACTTTCTTAAACATTCAAACATTGAGCAACAAGCATGAAGGGTTAAGGTGCAATTTGCAACTCATAAAGCCTCAAAAGGGTGCCCAAATTAGAGAGAGCATTCATTTAAGACAAGGCACCCATTGACACCTGTTCCACCATAAAAGTGCACCTAAGGTGGAAGGAGAACAAGCCTCTAGTAAGTGAAGTGCACCTATTGTCTAAACCACTTCATTATGGCACCCTAGCATGAGGAGGAGTATATAATCAATAGGAAATGGCACCTAGAATGCAAATGAAGGACTAAGTGGCATTTTCAATAAACATCAATTCACCTTGAGCTTTTAATAAATACATCAAATTGAGCCCCATAAGCCTAGGCACCCTTTGCCTGCAAAAGAACCTTATATCGACATCAAGAGTTGGTCGTATCGACGTATTGATAGACCTTGGTTAGGCTTTGCTGATAGTGGTCAGTCTTGCCGACGAGTGTGGTTCGAAGTTGAAGACATCGGTGTATCGGAAGATAATCCCATCGGCACATCGAAAGAGTAGTTGAGAGATTCACCAATGAAGGGGGTCACACTGATAGTCAAAATCCATCAGTGTATCGGCCCAACAAGATTAGAGTTCACCAATGTTTGGAGTCTCACCAATGGGTGTGGTCCGAAGGTTGTCATTGGTGAGATTGGTGTATCGGTAGAAGAGTTTTTGAGTGTGCTGATGGTATTAAGTCCTACCAATAGGCAAGGGACTTAGAGTCTCGTATCAGAGTGACAAAGACATTAGTGTGAAAGGATATAAAGTCACTAATAGCGGTTTGTCTGACCGATAAGAGTCAATGATGGGATGTTTGTCAGAAGTGAAATCAAATGGAGTCATGGTGGCATCGGCCTACCGGATGATGAAATTTTAAGCTCGTCGATGGTATGTTGTCTTGCCAATAGTGAGTTTGAAGGTTCAAAACTTGATAATTCTATGCTTCCAATGTGTGTTTTGCATCAGACACTCATCCCTACTATAGTCTAGCATTCTCTAGTTGTGTTCTCCCCTTTGTTTTTGTGAACGCCTCTGGAAGTAATGTTGAGTTACTTGTGATGTCCTTATTGACTGGTGTTGTTTTGGATTCATGTGTAGTCCTTGTTCCTTATAGTCTGTTGTCTACCTGACTATTTGTTGTAACTTATTGAACCACTATGATTTTGAATATTTAGATTTAGAGGGCATTAGACACCAAAACTTCTTGACCTTTAACAACCCAACCTAGAATCAATAGATTTTTATCCATCCCAACTATTCTAGTCAAGACAAAGCATGTTGATTCTCATTCAATCCAAAGTTCATTAACAAGATTATCTTATCATAATATTTAGGGAAATGACCACCTAGATGGACAATGATGTGAGCTATCTATAAAGAAACTTGCAAGAAGTATAGGAGGCATGAGAATCCCTCCATGTTGTTTATCAAGTTGAATGATCTATGACACATCATGTATCATTAGAAAATATTCTCGAAGAGAAAGCAAGTGAAAATACTCAAAACAACCCATAACAAGGTGGAGAAGTTTAAAGGATGGAGGTTGCAACACTTTCCAACCTCATAGCCACACTAGTCCAATGGATTAGGATAATACTATCAAGCATCCACATAATAGTAGATAATCTTATCAAAAGTCATAGAGAAATTTCTAAGGACCAAAGTGTTATCCCTATGACTTGACACATATTGCTTGTTTCATAAAGCAAAGGGACATGATATAAATATTGTTTTTATATGGAGCCTAATCAGACTCGGAGGTTAAATTTACCCAACTTTTATCAGTGTGGTTTCTCCCCAAATATTTTCCTACTAGTTTTGGCACCTTGAAGTCTAAGTGAATGAAAATTGAAGTCTAAGTATTTTTCTTCAGGATCTAGGTGCCAGTTGAAGGTCATAGTTGCCAAGAAGAACACCTAGCAAGAGGAAGTCTTTTGGAGTCTCCAAAACACATCAAACACTTGACTAACAATAAGATAACTTTTTCCCAAGTTAGGCACTTCAAGAGGCAAGTTAAAACATGAATAAGCACCAACTTGTCTAGGCGTAAACTCAAGCTTGTTGAGGATACACATGGCGCCCAACATTCCTTGGTGATTTCACGAACTTCAAACACTCAGAACTATTCAAGGAATGCCCAATGCCCCTTCTCGATGATAGGCACCAAAGTGAGGGTAGAATTGTGCCTTGATGGCATTAGGCACTATCTAGAGTATGCTACTCCATGGAAATGTGCCTTCTTGCTTAGAGTAATTCAAACACTCTGTTAGGTCTCAAAAATGCAAGTTGCTAATCCTAAGAGGATGCCAGGCTCTATATTTGGATTTGCAACGTTTTTGAACTAACTTGACGAAATCAACCTTCAAGGTTTGATGATTTCCTACACTTTAGGTCCTGCTACACCTAGGTGGGTGAACCTTGAAATATTAAAGCAGTCTGAGTGTGGCTGAATGGACTAACTAGGTCTATCTACAATGGCATAGGATGTAGGATAGATGACAAAGCTGACTAATTAATTCTGTGTGTAATGTTTAATAAGTGATTGGCAGAAATTGTATAAGCAATATCAAAAAAAGGTTTTAATTAATGAGTTGAATGAGACTAGTGCCTTGTTGGGTAACAGAGTCAATTTGAAGGACTAAGAACAGTAGTTTCTAAATGGTAATAATTCTTAGATATTTGGCACAGTTCTGGTTTATAGCTTGTATAAACGTGCAAGTAAATGACTGACAGACTCTTCTTGATAATCCAACCAAATAAAATCAGATATCTTATAATTCACCAGAAGGTACTTTAATCCTTACTTGAAGGAACCAAATGAAATGAATAGACAAGATTAACAGATAATATTTTACTGGAGACAGTGTGTCAATCCTAATTATATGGCTCTACTTAGTAATCCCAACTTACTACTTCCAGGCTACTGTGAATAAATCAGAAGGGTTTAATTCCTTAGGATGGACACCAACCGAATTAATCACACAGATACAGCGAATGTGTATTGACAGATTAAATATATACTTGATATCTTAATCTGAATAACAGGGAGATGCAGAAATGGAGACAGCCACACAATTGAATAATTTCAACAAATAACTGATACCAAAGTAGAAATACTGAATCAGAAAACTTCAAATTTCTTCTTCAAAATAAAATATGCAACACGGTCATTTTGGAATATTATGTATATGTATATATGAATATCTTCTACTGCTGATGATTTTTCAGCATAGATTGTTTGAACTTATATAGATATTTTCATGAGGAGATACAACTCTTCAATAAGTCTCTTGGGATTTTAACCAATACAAACAATAATTACATAAGCTTAATTAGGCTCTGTTTAGCCATAAATAGACTTTTGACAGATGATCTAAGTACTCCTGCGCACGGTGAGAATCAGTAAGCTCGACTGCACTCCTGGTGATTATATCAAGGGTGACCATTTCCTCCAGTTGTTTGCAAACTTCTGTAGATACAGAGGCTTTATCTTTTAGAGCTCCTGTGGCTTTGTGCAATATAACTTGACAATCAACAGTCCACTCTTCTTTGCTCTTTACCTCTCCATTATCTTTGAATATCCTGGGCACCCTTGCGTCTGAGGCATCAGTCCCTTCCTTAGCATCAGCTTTGAGTTTATCATAATAATTCTGGTGCCGTTTGAGCAATGCTCTTGCATCAGAGATATCAGTACCATCAGTGGCACCTCTGTTTTGCAACTTGATCACCTTTTCTTGTATCCTCTTATCAAGCCTTTCATGTTCTTTGACTGCTTTATGATTTTCCGAGTAGTTATCCCAAAACTGGTTTAACCACTGTACCATGTTTGCATACCTGCTCTGCAGTATTGTAACAAATGCATCTATTTGAATTTGTTTGTCCTGATCATGGGATATCACTTGACTACTTTGTGATCTCTCACCTTGAGTTATTCTTTTTGTAGATTGGCCAAAGGTGCTCTTAACAGCGTCCTTCAAGTAGTCATTCTCTTTTGTTAATCTTTCACAATTCAGCTTATAAGCATCTCTTTCCTTGATTAACATCTGAGCTTGTGCTTTATTTAACTTTGCAACATTGATACCAATGTCTGCAGTAATTATGGGGTCAGTTTCACCTGCTCTGAAAGTCATAACATGGCCAAAAGTTTTTTCAGTGTCTATGATGGCCGTCTTCTTATGGGGAGGATACAATGCCCATATCATTAAAGAATTTTCATCATTATTGTATCTCGTTCCCATATAGACTTCATTAACTCCTTCTGGAGTAAGCTTATACTTATCATTAGCATTATTCAAAAAGCTATCAAAAACCAGAGTAGAATTTAAATCCAAACCGGGAAAAATCATAACCCCTGCATCTTTGAGCAGCTGTCTGCCTCTGCTTGGTGTCATGTCCTGCATTTCCTTATCCACTGTCTCCTTTAACATATCTAATAACTGTCTTTCATTGTCAGCAGAAACATTATCTACTGACTCTCTAATTTCTTTTCCCTTGTATTTATACAGGAATGATTTAAATTCCTTCGAATGAATGAATGTATCATCTGACACAAAAGAATCATAAGCCTTTTGCCATGGATCTTCATCAGCAGACCCCTCCTCATCATGTATCACAACTGGAGGCTGATATTGTTGCATTTTTCTTTTAGACATTTCTATTGTCTTATCTTGTGGCTGTTCTTGTTCAGTCAATTCTTCCTCTTCAGAGGATACCACTTCAACTTCTGCCAACTGCTTTTTCTTTTCATTCAAATCTATGTTATATTTCTCTACCACCAAGTCGACTTCAGCCTCTTCCAAATTTCTAATGACATCATCATGTGGATAATGTATGTGCATGTATCCACTGAGATTTTGTTTTCTTCTTGCATAGTCAATGAAACCCTCAGGGTCAAACCCTTTCCTCACCTCAGCAGTCACCATGTTATAATGCATTAGTTTATCCAAAATGAGATTGTATCCTTCTTTTGAAACCACAGTAAAATCTCCAAAACACAAAGTACTGGGCATGAATGATTGTTTATCATGCGAACTTAGATGCATAACATTTGAACAATGCATTTGCCTAATTATTTCCAAATATGCAATTCTGTCAGGGACAGTTTTAGGCAATATAAATGGAGCATCCTCAAAACCATACACTCTGTTCATAGTAGCATCCTCAAAACAATACCAATCTCCCCAATTATGAGTGACAGTAGGGGGGCCACCAAAATCTTTTGGTCTGAGGAATCTTTTTATTTCATTTGAAATTGAATATTCACAGGGGTGGTTGAAATACCTATATAGCACTTTAACACAATGCTCTTCAAATTGAGCATAGCTGGAGTTAGCATACCTGCTATCCCAGATTCTGGTCCACATTTGTACAGGTATCTTCTCCCCTTTCTTATCCGCAGCAACAACTTGAAACTCATTTGGCCACAATCCTACTTCCTGGCCATAGTATAAGACCATATGCATGAGCATCAAGTAATGCTCAAAAGAGCATGCTGGAGCATTGTTTTTTATTGCAGATAGACCAAAGTCTATTCTAGTAGCAACATAGGAGGCATAATCAAATTGTCTGGCATTGTGACATTGAATATCAGAGGTTATGACCATTAGAGGAATAGTCATGAACTCAGGGACCTCTGAGCCAAGGACTTGGCCTACAGAATAGTAAGTATATTGAATGTATGGTTCAAAAATGGATACATGAAAGGGAGGGCCATCATTCTCAGTCAAGGGTATCACTTCTCCTTCAATCCTGGGTCTATGAATGGGTAACCTCCATCCATTGTAGGTTGTATCCATTCTCCAGTATTCTTTATCCAAATCTTCATAAACAATAGGGACAGTGCACAAATCATCCAAATCATACACCTCACAAATAGCATTTTTTGATAGGTGTATAATTGGTTCTCCTTGAGGGTTGCAGATAGTTTTCAGGCCTGGATTGTAATGCCTGGCTAACAGTTGCAGGAGTTCTACATTCAAGAATACATTAGGTACAACCAGTTTGCCTAAATTCATGTGCCATGGGTTTGACACAGGAGCATTTCTAAATCTTCTGTTGTAGTGGAATCTGAAGAGTTCATATCCCCTAATTGGGGTCCAAATATCTCCCAGGCGCTTATGTTTGTCTTCCAATTTTTCTACTTCTGCCCTGAGTTGGGCAGACCTCCTGGCCTTGGGAGTTGACCCAGGCAACTGATCAATCAAGTCCTGATTTAGTTTTCTGTCTTTCACTTTTTCTTTAGGGGTTTGATCAGTTTTTTGCTTCTTTGGTTTACTGGTTTCCCCTTGTGATTTTCTTCCTTTTCCTTTCCCCGGAGTTTCCATTTTTGAAAAATTTGGCAGGAAATTCAAATACAGGCAATATAGTGGTTTGTGTATGTGTACCTGTCGTTCGACGGCTGGAATTGGAAGCCTTTGCTTTTGCCCTAAGAATTCTTCTGTATTTTGCTCTCGGACGGTTTTTTGCAATTATAATGATCGTATGAACTTCGTAGCCGTTTTGTATTAATTATCTGATCAATTCAATGTTCATCGCTGTGAAGTGTCACATCGCCATAACTCTTCTTATCAGCGTGATTTTTGAAATGTCTGGGTGACCTCAACCCTTTTATTTATGGCGCGGATAGTCAATCGGCGTGACCCCTCAATTGTATCCCCGACGCCATGTAGTATCATATTTCAAGTGGGTGCGACCATCGGCATGACTTCCTTCATCGCCAAGGGTTTTAGATCTCTCTGCGATATGGCGAGTCCCACCGATATGCTTTGCTTATCGGGAAGATTGAGACCATCGGGATACTAAAATTATGTTTTCCCGATCTTTATTGTCTTACCGATAGTCTCTTCATGTATGAACTTTTATCTTTATCGGAATGACTTTCACTATCGGGATAGCTTTCTCAATAAATCCCGATCCAAATCATCTCCCCGATGCCCTTTGTTATATCCTTCATCGGGCAAAGTTTAGTAAAGTGTCACCGACACCTTTTGATCGCCGTGACTTATGAATCGGCAAGACTTGTTTCTTTTGTTCTGATATGTCAAGTTATCCCGATAGAGGTGCATCGCTGTGAGTCTTGCCGATGGCTTTCTTATCGCCAAGACTCTTGATCATCGGAGACTTACTTGTTTTCTATTCCGATGGTTCATTTCTCACCGATGACTATTGCTTTGTTACCCTCGCATGCTGTTCGGTGAAACTTTTGCCGAAAGTGCTTCATCGGTATGATATATACCGTCGGGGCAGCTTCTAAAAGATCATCCGATAGATATTTGTCATGCCGATCGGCATGACCACTTGCCTTTCTTGCCAATGTAAAGTCATCGGTGTTGCTTACTCCATCGGTGAGCTCCATAATTCTTCTTCTGATCTCTATTTTCACGCCGATGGTTGTTTTCAAATAATTCCTTGTGTATCGGTGTAAGCCACACGACCTCTTGCCGATGGATTGATTTTGATGAAATTTGACACTGCTCATCCCTAGACATTTTATGAGATACAAAAATTTTATATTATGGTCCTTTTGGGATATTCCTCAGGGTTTATTCAAATATGATGGAGTAAGGAAATAGTAAAATTTTGAAAATTTTACTGTGCTAACAGTGGCTCTGTCTGGGATGTATACTCCCTGTGAGTATACAAGGATCCAGATCTCCTGGGGAAGCAGACCACATCTTTTATTATTTTGGGGTGAGGTTTTATGAAACTGGAAAAAGGAAAGGAACAAATGATGGGGAGCGGGAATGATTCCTAGACTACTGTGCATGGAGTAAGATATTTTTGAGAATTATTTGAATGTTATCCATGCACTGGCAACACTCAATTTTCTTTGTACATGTTTATGAAAAGAACTGCTTCAAGTATTGCCCATGTACTGGCAATTCCTGCTCCTCTCCTGACATATTCTGTACATAGTAAGAATCATCACCTCCCTTGCCAGTGATAACAAAAGGACCCAACCACAGGGCTTCAAATTTTCCATGTTTTCCTTTGTCTTGACATCTTGCATTCCACATTAGTACCAGATCATTTATTTCAAACTTTCTTTCTTTGGCCTTTTTGTCAAAGAGATATTTTACCTGTGATTGTAATTTAATATTCTGTTTCTGAGCCATTCTTCTTGTTTCATCAAGCTCTGCTAATTGTTCCAACCTTTCCTCCATTGGTTCAGGGATATTCAAGTCTTCCTGGAGAATGAATTTGTATACTGGTATAAGATTTTCTAATGGTAATCTTGCTTGGGTTCCATATACCAATTCATAAGGGGATCTCCCAATTGCCCTTTTTATAGTAATCCTGTCAGCCCATACTGCCATTCTTAATTTTGAATCCCAAGCCTTCTTATTTCTATCCAACATTCTTTTTATGATTTTCAACAGACTCTTATTACTTGATTCAGCTTGTCCATTGGCCTGTGGATGGTAAGGAGCAGCATAAGAAACAGTGATACCATGTGTGCTGCAAAAACCTTTGAATTCATCAGATCTAAAGCACATCCCATTATCAGTAATCAGTCTTACAGGAGTACCAAATCTGCATATAATGTTATCCATTAGAAAATTTATCACAACTTTACTAGTAGCCTGTCTGGTTGGGATTGCTTCCACCCATTTTGTAAAGTAATCAGTAGCTACTAAAATCCATCGGTGCCCCCCACTTGATTTCTCTAAAATTTCTCCTATAAAATCAATACCCCACTGATAAAATGGAGCCTCAACTTGCATAGGTTTTAAGGGTAGTGCTCCATGATACTTTGACTTCCCTGAGAACTTTTGGCATGCTTCACACTTTCTAGTGTACTGGTATGAATCGTTAAAGACTTTAGGCCAATAGTACCCTGCCCTCAAAATCTTGTGGGCTGTGGTTTTTGCTGAGAAATGTCCTCCGCACATGCCTTCATGCAATTCCTTCATAATATGTTTTGATTGATATTCATCCAAACATAATAGTAGAACCCCATCTCTATTTTTCCAATAGAGATCTCCACCAATGAGTACATATTTTGAAGCTTGTAGTTTGAGTGTCCTTCTTTTGTTATCATCATATCCTTCAGGACTCTTCATATGTGTTAGATAATATACTATATCAGTATACCATGGAGTGCGTTCAATACTGGTACTTGCATCAACATTACATATATGGGAAGCTTCTAGATTACTTTCAGCCATCAATTTGGCAAGACCCTGTCCTCTTACTAATTTAGTGATTTGGATTTCAATGTTGAATTCCTGAATCCTATTGATCCACCTACATCTCCTACCGGTGACCTCAGTTTGGATCAGTACATCCTTCACTGCAGCATTAGGAACATATGCTATGATTTTAGCCCCTACCAAATATGGTCTAAAGTTTTTTACTGCTTTTACCAATGCATATGCCTGTTTTTCAATAATGTCATACTTCAACTCTGCATTCTGAAGGGACTTGCTAAAGAAAGAGATTGGCTGTTCATATCCATCATTGTTTTTCTGCAACAACACTGCTGCCACTGTATGATAGGAAGCAAATGAAAAAAGTTGGAAAGGTTTGCCGAAGTCAGGGGATATTAAGACTGGAGCTTGTTTGATGGCCTCCTTAATGTTACCAAATGCTTCCATTGCTTCTGTTGTCCATTTTATATCTGAGTTCTTCTTCAGCATTCTTGATATAGGACAAACAATCTCTGCGAAATTTGGTATAAATCTTCTGACAAAATTTATCTGACCAAAAAATGATTGTATAGCTTTTACATTTTTTGGAATAGGGACCTGATCAATTGCTTTCACCCTTTCAGGATCTATTTTAACTCCTTCCTTCGAGACTATATGGCCAAGCAATTTTCCTTCTGTTACTGCAAATTGGCATTTTTTAGGATTCAATGATATTCCATATTCTAGGGCTTTGACAAATATCTGTTCTAGATGTGTGCAATGATCTTTGCCTTTTTTGAATATGATGTTAAGTCGTCTTGATAGACTATCATAATCTTATTGATCAATTCAGCAAAAGCTACATCCATCGCTCTTTGAAATGTTGCCCCAGCATTAGTTAATCCAAATGGCATTCTCAAGTATACATATGTTCCCCACGGAGTGGTGAATGCGGTCTTGAATTGTTCAGACTCCTTAACCTTTACCTGATTGTAGCCGGAGAAACCATCCATCATGGATAGTAATTCACATCCAGTAACTTTCTGTAATATCGCCTCCATATTGGGAAGAGGATAATTATCTTTGAGAGAAGATTTATTCAAGTTTCTGAAATCCACACACAGTCTAATGTCACCATTCTTTTTCCTGACAGGTACTAAGTTTGAGACCCAGGAAGAATGTCTAATAGGTTTGATTATAGCTCCATCCCTTAACTTTGTAAGTTCCTCCAACATTTTCGGAGCCAATGTAGGATTAATCGGCCTTTGTTTCTGTCTGAATGGTTTTGCATCTGGTTTGAGTGGTATCTCATGTTGAAATAGATCCTCTCTATATGCCTTTAAGTCATCATATGACCAAGCAAACACATGCCTATACTTCCTAAGTAGATTGATAATTCTACTTCTGATTTTCTGGTCAAGATTCCTCCCAATATATACATTTTTTGGGGTTGTCTGAGTCCCCAAGTTCACTTCCTCAAGATTCTCAGGTATCACTGGTGTTTCTTTCTTCTTGTATCTATCATGCCCATCAAATGCTTTTTCTAATGCAATAAGCCCTTTGGGTATCTTATTTGTCTTCAGTTGAACCACTTCTTGGCCAAATAGGGTTTCTCTCCCATCGTGTTCCTCCACAAATGCACTGAAATCAATTTCTTGATTTTCATAATAATCAGCACAATGTAAGAAATTGATTATATCAGCATCGCTGTCAAACACCTGCCAGTTCTGTATATTATCAGGGATGGTAGGTCTAGTTTTAAATTCTACTTCTGTGATCCCTCCTAATGTTAGATCATCTCTCTTTAATGCAATATTTGCTAAAAAGTCTGCCATGATGTTTTTAGACCTATCAACCCAGCTGATTGAAAAAGCATCAAATAATTCAACACTATCCCAAACTGCATTTCTGTACTGTCTTAATCTTTTATTCTTAGATAAATATTTTTCTCTTACTTGGGAGATGACCAATTCAGAATCACCATAGACAGCCAACTTTTTTATTTTGTATTTGGTGGCTATGTCTAGGCCAATGAGTAGGGCTTCATACTCAGCTACGTTATTGGTGCATTCAAATGTCAGTAAGAAAGAGTATTTGAATGTTTTACCTCCTGGTGAGATAAAAACTACTCCGGCCCCATTTCCTATCTTGCTGCATGCACCATCGAAATACATTTTCCACAAATCATTTTCTCTTTTCATAGATTCAGTGTGTATTGGGTCAGTGTTATGCAATTCTGGGGTAATTTCTCCAACTTTGAAAACCCCTAAATCTGTGTCACAAAAGAAATTCACCTGATGCCGGTCCATTCTTTCTATAATATTGTCATACCTTGGTTCTCTGCACAACTTGATTTCCTTGTCACCTACTGGCATGGTGGCATATGATAGATCTAATTGAACATTACCTCCTGTCATTGCAGCCCACTGCCTTGATAACAGCATTCCATAATACAGTGGGATATCAACCACAGTGATGTCAATGTTATATGTTGCCTCAGGATATGAAGCAAGTTTTATTTCTACATCTTTCATAATACCAACTACTAGAATAGATCTGTTATCCATTGCATAACATTGGCCATACGTAGTATCAACCCACATCCCTAATTCTTTCATCACTGCTATAGGCATGATATTCATAGCAGCACCTGAATCAATCATACAATTCCTGACTATTCTGTTCTTGATTACTAGTGTAGTATAGAATGGATCTACCTGTGAGGGATTTTTTGTAAGTGTGTCACCAAGGTATACCTCAGGCATCTTAAAATTTTCTTGATGTACATTATTTGTTGTTTTTTCAAACCCTTTATGTTTTGGATTAGGTGTATCAGAAATCATCTTGACGACTGTACTCCTATATTTATCTATTTTCATCATCTCTAAGAGTGGGACTGATCTCTTCACCTGAGACACTGCCTGTGCAATGTCAAAAGAAGGGGTTATGATTTGGTCATTCTTTTCTGTTTTTGTATTCTCTTTTTCTATATTTTCTTTCATTTTATTTTTATCCCCCTTTTCTGGTTCTTTAGGTGATGATTTTGTATTATTCCCCTTGTTATTCTGGTCTTTTATGAATACACTCCCAGGAGTTCCTTGCCCAGCATTTGTTGTTCTATTCCTTAAGTTATAAGTGTTTCGAGCTTGAGCCACTGCAGCTACTGTGAGAGCTTCTTTTTCATCCTCAGTAGGTTTTCTCCATTGACCATATGGTTTATTGTCATAAATATCTTCCTGGTCTGAGAATACCTGCTGCTCTCCCATGTTAACATGATATTTTTGGTTCCCTACATCATACTCATACCCTTCTTCCTCTGAAGAAGAATAATCTTCTGTTACCACACATGGTGTATCCTGCATCATATTGATGGTGTGATTATCCCTATTATAGTTGTATAGCATTTCCTCTTGCTGTATTGATTTAGCTACCTCACAGTATTCAGGTGAATGTGGCAAGTTACATACAGAACACCAAGGTTTATTTTCTGCCATATGTGTCATGTTTCTCTTCAATGGATCAGGAGTATCCTTTCCATATGGCTGCTTTCTGTTGTTGTCAATAGGTCTTCCATCCTTCCAATTTGTATTGTAAGTCATATCATGTAACCTAGGTCTATCCTGCCTATGCTGACCCTCTGGTTTAATCTGTTGAGCATTTGGATTCTGAAGATTTCTATGATTTTCCCTTTTACTGACCATTCCTGCAGCCTTTCTATTATTTTCAATAGTTATGGCTATTTTCTGTGCTTCAGCCAACGTTGCAGGACACCGGTTTCTGAGTTCATATCCTATTTTGGGGTCAAATGCCTTCATATAGATACTCAGTGCTGCCTGGTCAGATAACTTGGCTCCATGTGGTACCTTATTATGTAACTTGGAAAACTTCAGGTTGAAATCAAATACTGATTCATTTTGATACTTCTGTATACTTATTAGTTCATGTAGTGCAAACTCAGGAGCGTATTGGTTACCATACTGATCCTTAAACTGGTTATGGAAATCAGTTATTGAATTGATTGATGCATCGGGCAAGCTATTAAACCAATCTTTGGCATCTTCAGTGAGGGACATCATAAATAACCTCATTCTAATGTCTTCCCAATCCATACCTATATCCTGTACAAAAGCATTAAAACTTCTGATATGATCTTCTGCAGATACTGCATTGTTTCCAGTAAACTTGGGAACCATGTTTCTCCAAGTACTATCCATAGGATATGGATATAACTAATATCCAGTCAAATCAAATTGACTGCATATATTAGCAAGGTTTTGGGGAGGGAAATTGAGATGTGGTGGATTGGGATAGTAATTATATCCACCTGGTGGCTGATGATATGCATATTGTTGATGTTGGTTCATATGGGGATTTATGTGTTGATTTTGTGGCCTATAATATTGTTGACCAGGGGGTGGGTAATTATTCGCCATATGTAGGGATGCATTACGTATGGGAGGTGGTCTGGGGTTTTGGGGAATAGTGTTCTGATGACTTCCAGAAGCATGTGAGTTTTGAGCACTACTTGTATTTTGTTGTGTATTTCTTGAAATATTCCCTCTATGCAGGGGTACATATTTAGGGGGAGTTGTTTTGGCTTTATTTCTCCTCTGTTGAATTTCTTGCTGTAATAACTCCTTCTCCTCTTGTATCTTGTACCTTTCGAGTTCTTTCCTGAGCATGAGTATTTCCTGTTTCTCATCACTCATGTCTTGATTATTTATTTCCTGATATTCTGGATTGTCATTCATTCCCTGATTTGACAATTCATATCCTATCTCCTCTCCCTGGTCAAACGAGACCTTGAAATCATGTTCAGCTTGGTTCCTATCAATATCCCTCATGACCTTTGCATCATGATCCCGCTGTTCTTGAGGAGTGGGTCTGTACCTTGCCAAAATATCATCAGTTGCTCCACTGAGGTTCTCGTTTGAATCATGCAGAGGTGTGAATTTGTTGTGAATTGCAATATTTTGTTCTAAATCATTCTCCTGGATGTCTAGATTATTATCTTGGTGGGAATATTTTGGATTCACATTTCTTTTGGAGATGTTTCTAAGTGGTGGAGATGACTGCAAGTTTCTGCCTTCCATCTTGGATCTCCTACCATCCATTTGAAATTTTTGTTATGATTGTAACTAGAGTCGCCACCTATTGAATAGGAAAAGTTTATATTTTTATCTGTAAGGTTCTTTGTCACCAGCAGAGTCGCCAATTTGTTAGGTCTCAAAAATGCAAGTTGCTAATCCTAAGAGGATGCCAGGCTCTATATTTGGATTTGCAACGTTTTTGAACTAACTTGACGAAATCAACCTTCAAGGTTTGATGATTTCCTACACTTTAGGTCCTGCTACACCTAGGTGGGTGAACCTTGAAATATTAAAGCAGTCTGAGTGTGGATGAATGGACTAACTAGGTCTATCTACAATGGCATAGGATGTAGGATAGATGACAAAGCTGACTAATTAATTCTGTGTGTAATGTTTAATAAGTGATTGGCAGAAATTGTATAAGCAATATCAAAAAAAGGTTTTAATTAATGAGTTGAATGAGACTAGTGCCTTGTTGGGTAACAGAGTCAATTTGAAGGACTAAGAACAGTAGTTTCTAAATGGTAATAATTCTTAGATATTTGGCACAGTTCTGGTTTATAGCTTGTATAAACGTGCAAGTAAATGACTGACAGACTCTTCTTGATAATCCAACCAAATAAAATCAGATATCTTATAATTCACCAGAAGGTACTTTAATCCTTACTTGAAGGAACCAAATGAAATGAATAGACAAGATTAACAGATAATATTTTACTGGAGACAGTGTGTCAATCCTAATTATATGGCTCTACTTAGTAATCCCAACTTACTACTTCCAGGCTACTGTGAATAAATCAGAAGGGTTTAATTCCTTAGGATGGACACCAACCGAATTAATCACACAGATACAGCAAATGTGTATTGACAGATTAAATATATACTTGATATCTTAATCTGAATAACAGGGAGATGCAGAAATGGAGATAGCCACACAATTGAATAATTTCAACAAATAACTGATACCAAAGTAGAAATACTGAATCAGAAAACTTCAAATTTCTTCTTCAAAATAAAATATGCAACACGGTCATTTTGGAATATTATGTATATGTATATATGAATATCTTCTACTGCTGATGATTTTTCAGCATAGATTGTTTGAACTTATATAGATATTTTCATGAAGAGATACAACTCTTCAATAAGTCTCTTGGGATTTTAACCAATACAAACAATAATTACATAAGCTTAATTAGGCTCTGTTTAGCCATAAATAGACTTTTGACAGATGATCTAAGTACTCCTGCGCACGGTGAGAATCAGTAAGCTCGACTGCACTCCTGGTGATTATATCAAGGGTGACCATTTCCTCCAATTGTTTGCAAACTTCTGTAGATACAGAGGCTTTATCTTTTAGAGCTCCTGTGGCTTTGTGCAATATAACTTGACAATCAACAGTCCACTCTTCTTTGCTCTTTACCTCTCCATTATCTTTGAATATCCTGGGCACCCCTGCGTCTGAGGCATCAGTCCCTTCCTTAGCATCAGCTTTGAGTTTATCATAATAATTCTGGTGCCGTTTGAGCAATGCTCTTGCATCAGAGATATCAGTACCATCAGTGGCACCTCTGTTTTGCAACTCGATCACCTTTTCTTGTATCCTCTTATCAAGCCTTTCATGTTCTTTGACTGCTTTATGATTTTCCGAGTAGTTATCCCAAAACTGGTTTAACCACCGTACCATGTTTGCATACCTGCTCTGCAGTATTGTAACAAATGCATCTATTTGAATTTGTTTGGCCTGATCATGGGATATCACTTGACTACTTTGTGAGCTCTCACCTTGAGTTATTCTTTTCGTAGATTGGCCAAAGGTGCTCTTAACAGCGTCCTTCAAGTAGTCATTCTCTTTTGTTAATCTTTCACAATTCAGCTTATAAGCATCTCTTTCCTTGATTAACATCTGAGCTTGTGCTTTATTTAACTTTGCAACATTGATACCAATGTCTGCAGTAATTATGGGGTCAGTTTCACCTGCTCTGAAAGTCATAACATGGCCAAAAGTTTTTTCAGTGTCTATGATGGCCGTCTTCTTATGGGGAGGATACAATGCCCATATCATTAAAGAATTTTCATCATTATTGTATCTCGTTCCCATATAGACTTCATTAACTCCTTCTGGAGTAAGCTTATACTTATCATTAGCATTATTCAAAAAGCAATCAAAAACCAGAGCAGAATTTAAATCCAAACCGGGAAAAATCATAACCCCTGCATCTTTGAGCAGCTGTCTGCCTCTACTTGGTGTCATGTCCTGCATTTCCTTATCCACTGTCTCCTTTAACATATCTAATAACTGTCTTTCATTGTCAGCAGAAACATTATCTACTGACTCTCTAATTTCTTTTCCCTTGTATTTATACAGGAATGATTTAAATTCCTTCGAATGAATGAATGTATCATCTGACACAAAAGAATCATAAGCCTTTTGGCGTGGATCTTCATCAGCAGACCCCTCCTCATCATGTATCACAACTGGAGGCTGATATTGTTGCATTTTTCTTTTAGACATTTCTATTGTCTTATCTTGTGGCTGTTCTTGTTCAGTCAATTCTTCCTCTTCAGAGGATACCACTTCAACTTCTGCCAATTGCTTTTTCTTTTCATTCAAATCTCTGTTATATTTCTCTACCACCAAGTCCACTTCAGCCTCTTCCAAATTTCTAATGACATCATCATGTGGATAATGTATGTGCATGTATCCACTGAGATTTTGTTTTCTTCTTGCATAGTCAATGAAACCCTCAGGGTCAAACCCTTTCCTCACCTCAGCAGTCACCATGTTATAATGCATTAGTTTATCCAAAATGAGATTGTATCCTTCTTTTGAAACCACAGTAAAATCTCCAAAACACAAAGTACTGGGCATGAATGATTGTTTATCATGCGAACTTAGATGCATGACATTTGAACAATGCATTTGCCTAATTATTTCCAAATATGCAATTCTGTCAGGGACAGTTTTAGGCAATATAAATGGAGCATCCTCAAAACCATACACTCTGATCATAGTAGCATCCTCAAAACAATACCAATCTCCCCAATTATGAGTGACAGTAGGGGGGCCACCAAAATCTTTTGGTCTGAGGAATCTTTTTATTTCATTTGAAATTGAATATTCACAGGGGTGGTTGAAATACCTATATAGCACTTTAACACAATGCTCTTCAAATTGAGCATAGCTGGAGTTAGCATACCTGCTATCCCAGATTCTGGTCCACATTTGTACAGGTATCTTCTCCCCTTTCTTATCCGCAGCAACAACTTGAAACTCATTTGGCCACAATCCTACTTCCTGGCCATAGTATAAGACCATATGCATGAGCATCGAGTAATGCTCAAAAGAGCATGCTGGAGCATTGTTTTTTATTGCAGATAGACCAGAGTCTATTCTAGTAACAACATAGGAGGCATAATCAAATTGTCTAGCATTGTGACATTGAATATCAGAGGTTATGACCATTAGAGGAATAGTCATGAACTCAGGGACCTCTGAGCCAAGGACTTGGCCTACAGAATAGTAAGTATATTGAATGTATGGTTCAAAAATGGATACATGAAAGGGAGGGCCATCATTCTCAGTCAAGGGTATCACTTCTCCTTCAATCCTGGGTCTATGAATGGGTAACCTCCATCCATTGTAGGTTGTATCCATTCTCCAGTATTCTTTATCCAAATCTTCATAAACAATAGGGACAGTGCACAAATCATCCAAATCATACACCTCACAAATAGCATTTTTTGATAGGTGTATAATTGGTTCTCCTTGAGGGTTGCAGATAGTTTTCAGGCCTGGATTGTAATGCCTGGCTAACAGTTGCAGGAGTTCTACATTCAAGAATACATTAGGTACAACCAGTTTGCCTAAATTCATGTGCCATGGGTTTGACACAGGAGCATTTCTAAATCTTCTGTTGTAGTGGAATCTGAAGAGTTCATATCCCCTAATTGGGGTCCAAATATCTCCCAGGCGCTTATGTTTGTCTTCCAATTTTTCTACTTCTGCCCTGAGTTGGGCAGACCTCCTGGCCTTGGGAGTTGACCCAGGCAACTGATCAATCAAGTCCTGATTTAGTTTTCTGTCTTTCACTTTTTCTTCAGGGGTTTGATCAGTTTTTTGCTTCTTTGGTTTACTGGTTTCCCCTTGTGATTTTCTTCCTTTTCCTTTCCCCGGAGTTTCCATTTTTGAAAAATTTGGCAGGAAATTCAAATACAGGCAATATAGTGGTTTGTGTATGTGTACCTGTCGTTCGATGGCTGGAATTGGAAGCCTTTGCTTTTGCCCTAAGAATTCTTCTGTATTCTGCTCTCGGACGGTTTTTTGCAATTATAATGATCGTATGAACTTCGTAGCCGTTTTGTATTAATTATCTGATCAATTCAATGTTCATCGCTGTGAAGTGTCACATCGCCATAACTCTTCTTATCGGCGTGATTTTTGAAATGTCTGGGCGACCTCAACCCTTTTTTTTTGGCGCGGATAGTCAATCGGCGTGACCCCTCAATTGTATCCTCGACGCCATGTAGTATCATATTTCAAGTGGGTGCGACCATCGGCATGACTTCCTTCATCGCCAAGGGTTTTAGATCTCTCTGCGATATGGCGAGTCCCACCGATATGCTTTTCTTATCGGGAAGATTGAGACCATCGGGATACTAAAATTATGTTTTCCCGATCTTTATTGTCTTACCAATAGTCTCTTCATGTATGAACTTTTATCTTTATCGGAATGACTTTCACTATCGGGATAGCTTTCTCAATAAATCCCGATCCAAATCATCTCCCCGATGCCCTTTGTTATATCCTTCATCGGGCAAAGTTTAGTAAAGTGTCACCGACACCTTTTGATCGCCGTGACTTATGAATCGGCAAGACTTGTTTCTTTTGTTCCGATATGTCAAGTTATCCTGATAGAGGTGCATCGCTGTGAGTCTTGCCGATGGCTTTCTTATCGCCAAGACTCTTGATCATCGGAGACTTACTTGTTTTCTATTTTGATGGTTCATTTCTCACCGATGACTATTGCTTTGTTACCCTCGCATGCTGTTCGGTGAAACTTTTGCCGAAAGTGCTTCATCGGTATGATATATACCGTCGGGGTAGCTTCTAAAAGATCATCCGATAGATATTTGTCATGCCGATCGGCATGACCACTTGCCTTTCTTGCCGATGTAAAGTCATCAGTGTTGCTTACTCCATCGGTGAGCTCCATAATTCTTCTTCCGATCTCTATTTTCACGCCGATGGTTGTTTTCAAACAATTCCTTGTGTATCGGTGTAAGCCACACGACCTCTTGCCGATGGATTGATTTTGATGAAATTTGACACTGCTCATCCCTAGACATTTTATGAGATACAAAAATTTTATATTATGGTCCTTTTGGGATATTCCTCAGGGTTTATTCAAATATGATGGAGTAAGGAAATAGTAAAATTTTAAAAATTTTACTGTGCTAACACACTCTAAGGTCTTCGGTGATTGATTCCCCAACTTATGAAATGTCCTCCTTCATTTTAAAAAACATTGTAATGCTCCAGAGAGACGACTATACCTAGGCATCAATCTGGGTTAGAAATGCCTCCAAAGTGTGCCTTCTCTTTCAGAATGCAAAACAAGGTCCAAAGGTGCTAATAAACTGAAGTGCTTCTTTAGAAAAGTCCCAGAGGTTAAGATGCGCCTTGTCTTAATGAGGTGCAACTCTTGGGTAAGAAAGCTTGTAAAGTGTGCCTAACTTAGTGAAGAGGTTAATAACTTCTAAACCCTTCCTGGAACTTAGATTGCTTCAACTAAAGATCATCTCGCACTAATACATCACCAAACTTTTAATCACAAGATCAATTCAAACTTAGGCGCTCATTAAAAGTCTTTCCAATGTTGGCGCATCTGAGAGGTTAAACTGGCAAGAGATGGCGCCTAGCTTCCTAGACCTTGTTTCAATATGTTTGAGTTCCAAAGTTGACTCAATGGTATCAAGATGGCACCATAGAGTCTTTGGACTAGTTCCTTAGAGTTTCAAAAACATTCTGGCTCCTTAAAAATTCCTCCTACATGCTTGGGCGCCATTTCAAGGTCCTGGAACCATGATGTAGTGCCTTATTGCTCTAGGCACCCATTCATGATTATGCAACTTGAGGTTGGTGCCTAGAGTGAATAGGCTTTCATCCTGACTTAATACACTACATCCTTCTGACGATTTTTGGGGCAGCAGAAAACCTTTCACCATAGGCAAATGTCTCAGAGATATAAAAAACCTAGAGAGGTTATTGTAGAGGCACTCTATGTGATCGTGTTGCCTTAGACGGAATGTTTTTAAGTGACATGGTTTTTCAAGGAACAGCTCATCAAAGATTGCTGCCTTTTTGCACTTTGGACTCTTTAGGGATATTGTGGGTACAATGTAGCTCAGACTGTTTCGACATGTTTGGGTGAAAAATAGGAGCATGCCAAGCATAAATGTACCCATCTGGATGCGTTGGAATAGTCAGTTTGGTCGCATTAGAAGCAGGACGAAAGTTACACCCCTTTGCAACTTTACACTGCCTCCTTCTGATGATTTTTGGGGCAGCAGAAAACCTTTAACCACAGGCATATATCTCAGAGATATAAAAAACTGAGAGAGGTTATTGTAGAGGCACTCTATGTGATCGTGTTTCCTTAGATGGAATGTTTCTAAGTGACATGGTTTTTGAGTAACATCTCGTCAAAGATTGCTGCCTTTTTACACTTTGGACTCTTTAGGGATATTGTGGGTACAATGTAGCTCAGACTGTTTTGACATGTTTGGGTGAAAAAAGGACCATACCTAGCATAAATGTACCCATCCGGATGTGTTGGAATAGTCAGTTTGGTTGCATCAGGAGCAGGACAAAAGCTACACCCCTTTGCAACTTTACACTGCCTCCTTTTGATGATTTTTGGGGTAGCAGAAAACCTTTCACCACGAGCAAATATCTCAGAGATATAAAAAATTGAGAGAGGTTATTGTAGAGGCAGTCTACGTGATCACGTTACCTTAGATGGAATGTTTCTAAGTGACAGTTTTTGAGTAACATCTCATCAAAGATTGCTGCCTTTTTGCACTTTGGACTCTTTTGGGATATCGTGGGTACAATGTAGCTCAGACTGTTTCGACATATTTAGGTGAAAAAAAGGACCATGCCTAGCATAAATGTACCCATTCGGATGCGTTGGAACATTTAGTTTGGTCACATCAGGAGCAGGACGAAAGTTACACCCCTTTGCAACTTTACACTACCTCCTTCTGACGATTTTTGGGGTAGCAGAAAACCTTTCACCACAGGTAAATGCCTCAGAGATATAAAAAACTGAGAGAGATTATTGTAGAGACACTCTACATGATCATGTTGCCTTAGACAGAATGTTTCTAAGTGACACAGTTTTCGAGTAACATCTTGTCAAAGATTGTTGCCTTTTTGCACTTTGGACTCTTCAGGGATATCATCGATACAATGTAGCTCAGATTGTTTCGACATGTTTGGGTGAAAAATAAGACCATGCCTAGCATAAATGTACCCATCCAGACACGTTGGAACAATCAGTTTGGTTGCATCATGAGTAGGACACCAAAAATACAAAAGTTGCTTTGTGTAACTTGACAACATTGACACTTTTTTGCAACATGACTCAAAGACTCAAACTGACCCCAAATGACTCAAAGTGACTTAAAATCACCTTGATTTTGGCACCCAATGTACATTATAGAGGTTGATGCACTCCTTATCATTCAAACATCTTAGATGATAGCATAGGAAAGGAAAAAGCTCTAAGTTTCATCATCATGAGCGCCTAATATCAAGAGACTTTAATGGCTCAAACCTTAGCATGGAGTCCTAAGGTGCATTTCATGTCTCCTTTCATCCATTTTGGCACCCTTATGTAGATTTTTGAACTTGATTTGGTGCCCTGTATGTGAAGGAAGATCTAAAGGCATGAAAGTGGATGTCATTTTGCAAGAGTTTGGATCGTCAAAATTGAAAGAAATAAGTCTATTAAGCTCGGGCACCCCTGGTCTTCTTTTCATTCATTATGAGTGCCTTGGGAGAATGGTATATAGGTCATCATCATGATTGGGCACCCTGGATCCAGAGTGTTGGAGAGATCATCAAATGGTGTCTAGAGGAAGTAGGGTGAGTTATGAGTTTGGTCGCATCAGGAGCAGGACACCAAAAATGCATAACATGATGATGTAAAAATGTGTATATGTATAAAAATGTAGGAGGAAATAAAAAAAGACAAACCTTACAAATTAATGTGCATACTTACAACTCAATGTAACATGACTTTACAAAATCAATGTGAATACTTACAAATTAATCCAATGAACCATCCGGGTCTGCTCTACTCTTTATTGTGTCAAGTATTTCTTCATGGTTAGACTCACGCACCTTCCACAAGATTTTGTTCAAAGGTCTACCCTGATACTTTATCAAATGAACATTGGATGCCATGACAAGGTTTGAGTAATGAAGAATCTTCTGATGCATGTCAAAGTCCTGAAATAGCCAAATATTAACACTCTTATGTGGGTACCTTCTAAGCCATGTTCCAGTAATAACCATTGAGCCTGTAGGGCATTCGATGTTTTCTCCATCTGTAGCAGGGGCCTCCAATTTCTTTTTGGCCTCAACACAATGACGTAAGTAATAATCTGTTCTCTCTTCATTATCTTCATCTGCAATAACTATATATATGTGCCCTACATTGATATGTGTAGCAAATTAGATGAAATTAGTCAACATTACAAAAACACTACAAAGTAAGATGACATTACCTGGTTGAACTAGATGAAATTAGATGCATATCATGCCCTATATTACCTGGTTGAACTAAATCTGATATGTGGTCAAAGTCAATTGATGATTCCATCTGTGTTAGTTTCAGTGCCGTCAGGGGTCGATACGTGTCAAGTGGGCTAAGATAACTTAACTACCATTGGTCAACCCACTCCTTTGACTCACACTCATCCTAGACTTGAATTGTACAGGAAGAACAAAAGCATGACATTTTCATGTATGGATACTCCATGAACCTGCAATTGAGATTTTGAAAGAGTGCATCTCATTTGATCCTATCAGTGTACAACAGTCCTCAAATGGTGCAATGTTAGTATCATCTATCAACCAAAAAAATCTACAAACTGAAGACTTACCTTCATTACCTGGACCCATGGAAGCATTACACAACTTGACAATCAATTTTGCATCTGTCAACTTTACATTGTCTTTATACTTTAACTATTCTTGTGCTATGGCTCTTTTGATACATGCTCCTACACCATCATGCTCCCCCTTTCCATGCCTGGCCTCAAAAAAGTTCAACATATGTTGAATACCTATAAAATTGTGCCTCCTACTCAACCAATAGAAATTCTATGAGTTCTTGAATTGTGACGCACAATTATCTGACCATATGATATGCTGACTGAATGATATGCCCCTTCTAGTTAAATCATTGTAGAACACCTGAAAGCAACCTTGCACGAACTCTGTAGAATGCGTACGATCATCACTAATATAGAAATTATACTCCCTTATGATTTTTCTGTCATCCTCTGTACTATCATTCACATGAATGAATGCGATGTGCACAAATATAGAAACCTGCGTGGAGTTGTAATATTGTGATTGCACCTCATGCTGTGGCTGTAGACTGTAGTTCTCTGCAAAGTCAACGACTGAAACAATGCTACCAACTGGAAATGTGTCCTTGTATAACTTGAATTGCAAGTCCAACCATCAAGCTCTATGGGCATGTCTTGCATACTCATACACTATGCTGTCATGAAATATAGGCATAAACTGATACACTGGAATCTTTTCAATAACCAATTCACACCTCTTTGCTTCTTTACCATCTTTTGTGTTATATGCCAGTATTTTATACTTGCCAAACTCTACTAGTTCGTTTCCAACCGCATGTGTTCTTTCCATATGTTCACATATTGGCAAATGTTGCAAGCCACCGCAACGATGACATGTGCCATCCAAGCATAATTTCTTGTAGAATATTTGACCTTCCTCTCTTTCACATAAAATTCTTGATATGAAGTCTCTTGAAGATGTTGGTGGGGCACATATGGCATAACCCTGCAAATCATTGTTAGTATGCATATCTAAACATAAAGACCTATAATCATCAAAATGGTTAGAAAATTCAATATGTAATCTACAACAACAAGTAGTGCATGTGTGATTTATCTTAACATAGAAAGGTTTTAGCATTTCAAAATATCTTTGACAAATTTTAATTTGAGGATACTTCTCTAGAAATTTACCATAAAACTGTGTTTGAGTCTCATCCAAAAAATGCTTTGGATGTGGCTTGCAGTTCTGACTACCGATTCTCCTTCTTACCACATCCCTTTGATTCGGAGACACCCTTGTGTAATTCTTCCAAAAGTCTTCAATTAGTGATCTCAATGCTTCAACAATTGGTTTATCTTTTCGTGGTAGTCTCCCCGAGAATGCCCATAATTCATTGGCATTAGTGTCCTCAATTCTTTGGTGTCTTCCAATGGCTCTTGATAAAGTTTTCCTATTAATTCTCAATTCTTGACTTGTCTTTCTAATGAGATGAGCTTTCCTCGTTTGACTACTTACTATAGTCGATGTAATCACACGTCGTGTTGCATTACTATCTTTTGTGTGTGAGGTGCTACCCACACTCTCATACGCACTCATTAGATTCTTGACAATAGATTTTTCACTTGAAGCCTCTGATGTTCTCAACCCAATAATCTTCATGATAGACCTATACTTTATACTTCACATCATTTCAATGAATAGTTGACATCTTGCAGTCTCATTTAACTTTTTAAAGAACAATCTCCAAATCTTATCAGCATATCTTCTACAAGTGCATTTTGGAATCTTACCTTCCATTGGCTGCAAAATATTCTCATCAATATCAATCAAATACTTTGGCTTTCTATGCAAAATTCTAGGTGGTGTTAAGTTAGGTAAATTTATCTCAACATTAGGAATTTCATCAATATTTAAATGAGATGGGTTAGATGGCATACCTTCGATCGAAGATGGAATAGATGACATACCTTGAGGTTGAGGTGGGAATGGTGGCATACCTCCTTCATCACATGTGAGTGATGATGTACTCTCAACTTGAGATGTGGTAGATGGTGTCCCTACATGTTGACTTGCGGTAGAGGACGTGTCTCCAACTATGGTATTCAAATCTCTCATACCACGAAGTTTTTGCATTTGTTCTCTTTGTGATGGTTGTGGTTCCTCTTCAATTGGTATGTCTTCATTTATCGTGTCCAATTTCCTCTTCTCACGAAGTTCCCTCATAGCCACTACTTTCTTTGCATTTTTAGCTTCTATCTCTTCCTGTGTTGGTTTAATTCTTGATCGTTTCCTCAGCATGACAGAGAATTTGTCTGTAGCATGATAAAGAGACCAATATTAGTCTGTAAGGATTTATTCTTGTATAGTTTGACATCATGGTATGTTAAGGTCTGTTTATTACACATAATTATTAAAGAGCCCAAGTGTAGAAAATATACATGGCATCATGTGAGATTGTAGGCTGCTTTCTTGATTGGGAATGTGTCTATTTTAAACATGTATGATAAAGCATGATAAAGTAATTCAATCCGAAATAAGGAAAATGTAAAGAACATGCATGTAAAGACTTGACATACCTAAAAAATGAAGATTCAAATGGAGAGAGTACCCAATTATGTAGTGTTTTTTTCTTCTTGCATCAAACTCCTCAACAATTTAAGTTTTTCACCACTTGCTTCCTTTTCAATGTTAAATTGAATAACACTCAAATATAATTACTAACAACAATACTATTAACCAATCTATAATGTTAAATTCCTAAAATTGAATCACAATTAACATTGCAACACTACAAAAATTGAAACTTGAATAGATATATATCAAACTTGGTGTGAAAACTATGTTATTTCCTCCTTAAGCTGGCAAAGCAGAAAAGGTGGTGGAAAGATCATGCAAAGGTGGTACAATGTGTCAAATGTGCATGTGAACTTCCCAATAGCATGAAAGCACTTCTTTTTTGTCAGAGCACACACAAAATCAGTAAGAAAATAGAGCATGTGGGCCTGGATCACGGGGGTCAACACTTTTTACCATTTCAATAGCAAGACAAAATGTGAGCGTGTTATAATGCGCTCGCGTTTTGTTCTGCTATAGATTGATCACATCCCTTACATTGATCACATCTCTTTCCAAACCTTCCCCTTTAGACTTGAATGACCACAAGGTTTTTGAGGGAGAAATTTTCCTATTTCCTGCAAGAGCTTGCCAGATGCTCCGCCATATGATAGGCATAACAATGAAGGGGCAAGCCCTCATAATCAATTTCTTGATAGAAAATGCCCATCAAGAAAGAAAGATAGATCTTCTTTGGAAGCAAAAGTTCTAGTTTGTGACAAATCCTTATCTAGGCAAAAATAGCAGGGGTTCTATCAAACGATTTCCAATCCACTTCCACAAAGTCTCTTGAAGACTTCCTGATTGATTCCAAAACATCCACACCCCAAAACTGGACAAGCAATCAATATAATTGAACCCATTAATCTACATTTGACAAAAGAAACCCTCAACACTATAACTTAAACCCTAATCCCTCATCCCTCAACCCTAAACCTTATTCCTAAACCCTAATCCCTCAACCCTCAACCCTAATCCATCATCCCTCAACTGTAATCCCTCATCCCTAAACCCTAAATGCTATCCCTATTCCTAAACCCTCAATAGACTCAATACTATACCTTAAACCCTAATCCCTTATCCCCAAACCCTCCAACCCTATCCCTAATCCTTATACCCTCCACACTCTACTTTAACCCTAATCATTTGACCCTCAACCCTATCACTAAACCCTTGACCGTCAAACCTCAACCTTGAACCCTTAACATCAAACCCTAATCCCTTATCCCTAAACCCTAATCCCTAAACCCTAAATTCTATCCCTATTCCTAAACCCTCAACAGACTCGACACTATACCTTAAACCCTATTCCCTTATCCCTAAACCCTCCAACCCTATCCCTAATTCTTATACCCTCCACACTCTACTTTAACCCTAATCCCTCGATCCTCAACCCTATCCCTAAACCCTTGACCCTCAAACCTCAACCCTCAACCCTCAACCCTCAATGTCAAACCCTAATCCCTCAACCCTTAACTCTGATCCCTCGACCCTCAACCCTATCCCTAAACCCTAAACCCTAAACCCTCAACCCTCAATGTCAAATCCTAATCCCTCAACCCTTCACTCTAATCCCTCAACCCTAAACCTGATCCCTAAACCCTCAACACTATACCTTAAACCCTAATCCCTCAACCCTAAACCTTATCCCTAAACCCTAATCCCTCAACCCTCAACCCTAATCCATCATCCCTCAACTCTAATCCCTCATCCCTAAACCCTAAATGCTATCCCTATTCCTAAACCCTCAACAGACTCGATACTATACCTTAAACCCTAATCCCTTATCCCTAAACCCTCCAACCCTATCCCTAATCCTTATACCCTCCACACTCTACTTTAACCCTAATCCCTCAAACCTCAACCCTATCCCTAAACCCTTGACCCTCGAACCTCAACCCTCAACCCTCAATGTCAAACCCTAATCCCTCAACCCTTAACTCTTACCCCTCAACCCTCAACCCTATCCCTAAACCCTAAACTTGAAACCCTCAACCCTCAATGTCAAATCCTAACCCCTCAACCCTTCACTCTAATCCCTCAACCCTAAACCTAATCCCTAAACCCTCAACACTATACCTTAAACCCTAATCCCTCAACCCTAAACCCTAATCCCTCAACCCTCAACCCTAATCCATCATCCCTCAACTCTAATCCCTCATCCCTAAACCCTAAATGCTATCCCTATTCCTAAACCCTCAATAGACTTGATACTATACCTTAAACCCTAAACCCTTATCCCCAAACCCTCCAACCCTATCCCTAATTCTTATACCCTCCACACTCTACTTTAACCCTAATCCCTCGACCCTCAACCCTATCCCTAAACCTTTGAACCTCGAACCTCAACCCTTAACTCTGATCCCTTGACCCTCAACCCTAAACCTTATCCCTAAACCCTAATCCCTCAACCCTCAACCCTAATCCATCATCGCTCAACTCTAATCCTTCATCCCTAAACCCTAAATGCTATCCCTATGCCTAGACCCTCAATGGGCTCGATATTGTACCTTAAACCCTAATCCCTCTACCCTCGACACTCTTATTTAACCCTAATTCATCAACCCTAAACCCTAATCCCTCAAACCTAAACCCTATCCCTAAATCAACCCTCAACACTATACCTTAAACCCTAATCCTTATCCCTCAACCCTTAACCCTTAAAACTTAAACCCTATCCCTACACCCTCAACACTTGACACTATATCTTAAGCCTTAAACCCTCATCCCTAAAGCCTCAACCCTCAATCCTTAAACCTTCAACCCTAAACCCTATCCCTAATCCCTCTACCCTTGACACTCTAACCCTAACCTCGACATTAAATGCTAATCCGTCAACCCTAAACCCTAATCCATCAATCCTAAACCCTAATCCATCAACCCTAAACCTTATCCCTAAACCCTCAACCCTCAACACTATACCTTAAACCGTAATCCCTCAACCCTCAACCCTAAACCTTATCCCTAAACCCTAATCCCTCAACCCTCAACCCTAATCCATCATCCCTCAACTCTAATCCCTCATCCCTAAACCCTAAATGCTATCCCTATTCCTAAACCCTCAACAGACTCGATACTATACCTTAAACCCTAATCCCTTATCCCTAAACCCTCCAACCCTATCCCTAATCCTTACACCCTCCACACTCTAATCTAACCCTAATCCCTTGACCCTCAACCCTATCCCTAAACCCTTGACCCTTGAACCTCAACCCTTAACTCTGATCCCTCAACCCTTAACCCTATCCCTAAACCCTAAACCCTAAACCCTCAACCCTCAATGTCAAATCCTAATCCCTCAACCCTTCACTATAATCCCTCAACCCTAAACCCTATCCCTAAACCCTCAACACTATACTTTAAACCCTAATCCCTCAACCCTAACCCTAAACCTTATCCCTAATCCCTAATCCCTCAACCCTAATCCGTCATCCATCATCCCTCAACTCTAATCCCTCATCCCTAAACCCTAAACGCTATCCCTATTCCTAGACCCTCAACAGTCTTGATACTATACCTTAAACCCTAATCCCTTATCCTTAAACCCTCCATCCCTGTCCCTTAACCCTAATCCCTCGACCCTCAACCCTATCCCTCAACCCTTAACCCTGAAACCTTAATGTACTCAACCCACAACGTCAAACCCTAATCCCTCAACCCTTAACTCTGATCCCTCGACCCTTAACCCTTAAAACTTGAACCCTAAAACCTATCCCTACACGATTGACACTTGACACTATATCTTAAACCCTAATCCCTTAACCCTCATCCCTAAAGCCTCAACCCTAAATCATTAAACCTTCAACCCTAAACCCTATGTGTAATCCCTCTACCCTCGACACTCTACCTTAAACCTAATCCCTCGACCCTTAACCCTAAATGCTATCCCTAAAGCCTCAACCCTAAACCCTAATCCCTAATCCCTCTACCCTCAACACTCTACCTTAAACCTAATCCCTCGACCCTTAACCCTAAACACTATCCTTAAAGCCTCAACCCTAAACCCTAATCCCTCAAGGTCCTAAACTCTAATCCCTTATCCCTAAACTCTAATCCCTTATCCCTAAACTCTAAATCCTATCCCTAAATGATCAACCCTCAACCTTAAACCTTAATCACTCAATCCTTATCCACCCCTCTCCTCCCCTATCTGGCTCACTCCCATCTCTACCCTCCTCTGCCCTTGACACTATACATACATACATACATATAGGCATACATAGATACATACATACATACATATTGGCATACATAAATACATACATACATATAGGCATACATACATACATACATACATACATACATAGATACATACATACATACATACATACATATAGGCATACATACATGATTAATAGCCTTGAACATAAAAAAATTTAAGGGGCACATAATGTGAGCATGTTATAACGTGCTTGCGTTATGTTAAACATGACAAACAACAGACTTGCAGAAAAGAAAAATGCAAAGCAAAATATAATGTGAGCACATTATAACGCACTCGCGTTATGTCTTGTTTTGGGAATCCCAAGCCTTGGGCTTGGGATTTGCTTTGGATTTCCAACCCAAAGGCTTGGAGTGCCTTTTGAACAGTCACAAATGTGTTTTTCCAGATTCTTCAAGATTTCACATAATTTCATTCATGCTAACCCTCAAATTTGCACGTGTTTCAATGTTGAACAAATTGAACACCTAGGTGATGTTAGGCTTTCTCTTATCTATTTGACAATGTGATTTTTTTCACATTTTAACAATGTTAAGCCTTTCATCTTTAATTTCTTTTGTTTGTGTGTCTGTTTTTGGGCAAAAACCATTGTTTGGTCTTTTTTTCATTGTAAATTAAATATTCATTGAAATTTCAAAAAAATTACATATTTAGAAACTAGACTCCATTCTATAAATATTAAAAAAAGAAAAAAATAAATTTCAATTAGTTTTCAAAATTAATACGGGTAGCATGGCCAAAATTCTATTTTTTAGGATGTGTCCACTTTGAAAATTAGTAAAAAATCAAATATTCATCAAAAAATTATCAGAAAAATCGGGCATAAACTACATGCTATTAGCTAATTTCTCACTGAAGCGATTTTAAAAATACCAAAAAAAAGTTAACCTTTTGAGGGAGCCACAAAATGTGCTATGTTATGTTTTTTTGACAGAAACAACAGCAATTTCTGTGGCTCCCTCTTTTGAACCCCTTAATCTATGCCATTTAAAAAAAAAATAGTAGTTTAGAAAGTAGACTCAGAGCACTATGAACATTGTTTTGGTTGCATCTCCAAATTTTGAGTGTAACTATGCTCAATTTCTCATCCAAGACTAGTATTTCTTGATTTCAAAAAAAAAGTAGCCACTTAAGACCCCTTTTTGGCTCCCCATCTTCTTGCACTTAGCCAGGGGTAAAAACTTTATTGAAAATCAAAGAGGAGCATTACAAAGAAAGCAGAGGACCAAAGGCCCAAGAAATAAGAAAAGCATAAGAACTAAACAAGACTGGAGTTAACCATCACCATAACCCTCCCTATCCTCATCCAGAACTCTCTACAAATCAAGGCGAAGTACTAGAGGAGCCAGCTCCCACTGCTCAACTCTCCTACCATCTACATGTTCAGACACCCATTTCGCCAAGCAATCTGCTGCCCTATTTCATTCATGCGGAATATGAACAAAGGTGACCATATCCATTAACGAACTAACCTGCAAAATCTACTGCACAATCAAAGCCAAATGCCAACTGACATCCAACACTTTCCTCTTAATGAGCAAATTGATCAAAAATTGGGAGTCAGATTCACAAATAATCCATCTCTAGCCCAAAGCATGAGGTCAAAGGCGTAGAGAATAGCCTGCCCTTCCATCATGTTGATGGTCTACATCCCCTCGGGGACTGAAAAAATGAAGATCACCGAGCCAATAGAATCCCTGCCAATCCCCCCAATACTAGTTGGCCCGGGATTGCCCCTGGAGGAACCATCAGTATTAATCTTAAGAATCCCAATGGGAGAAAGCTGCCACCGACCAACCCTGTGAATTCTCTTATTAGCCTTTCGACCTCTCCTAACACAAGTTGAAGTCACAGACAGCCCCTGAAGCCCCAATCTCGCCACCACCTCAACATCCTACTTAATTAAAGGAAAATTCACCTCACTCTTAGCCTCCACCATCTTTTGAATCATTCCCAAGATTTTTTGCCAGACTTGTTGTACCATCTTCTTCTCGCCACAAAAAATCTGCTGATTCCGCTCAAGCCAAAGTTGCCACAACAAGAAGATAGGCCCCCCAAACCACACTTCGTGCAAGAAAGAAGTCATAGAAGGGGAATTACCAACACCATTCCAAAAGTCAGTCAAAGAGGAAGCATGACCATAGGGACTCTAACAGGCATCCCACCAAAAATGCCAAATCTGAGTAGCAAAAGGATAGCAGAAAAACAAATGAGTAGAGTCTTCCTCGGCTGTCCCACACATAACACAAACAGAAGGGCCCTGGAAGCCTCTCTTCCGGATATTATCCTAGATCAAACACCTATTCCAGGCTAGCATCCAAACAAAGCAGTTGCACTTCAGCCAGGAGAACTTGTTCCAGACCTTCCTCCACCACTGAACTTCCTCCCCATCCAATCTACGAGATAGTAAAACCTGATATCCAGAGGCAATAGTATAGACTCCCTTAGGAATGGGTGACCAGGCAAGCACATCGTCCTCCTGGAGGGAACTACATCACCGACTAGAGAGGGTACTGAGCAACTCGGCACGTTCCTCAGGAGAACCAACAACTAGCCAAGCCTCAAGAGACTTCCAACTTGCCACCTCCAGTTGCCCGCAGGAAGTAAGGGTTTTAAAGTCACTCACCTAAGACCAACCCACCTCAAGAAATCTCTAGCAAAGATTCAACAAATTAGGAGATTGAGAGATAATGGGAGGATAACCATCCCAAGAATTAGTCCAGAAAAGAGCCTGGGACCCCTGCTTATAAATCCAGAATAAGCCTTCCTTAATAAGAGCAACCCCTTTTTTGAGAGTACCCCAAATCACCGAGCCTTTCCCCATAAGGGGGTAGCGAGGAATATCACACTGAGGGATCCCTAGAAAGTACTTCTGAGAAAGAATCGTGGCCCAGGCCTTATCTTGTTTAGTGCACCAATACCAATATAGCTTCCCAGCCAGAGCAACTCCAGTCAAGTCCGACTGCCAAAAACCAAGACCCCCATACTACTTGGGGCTACAAACAACCTCCCATCTAACCAAACTCCATTTGGAAGATGCCAGACTACCAGCCCATAAAAATTGTCTAGCAACCAAATCTAACTCCTTAACAAATCCCATCGGGGCAACTTGGAGCATACACCTGTAAATGGGTAGAGCATGCACCACCGAAAATATTCTGCCAGGACTCCTTGGGTAAACGACCAACTGAGATAGGTATACCTAGATAGACCAAAGGGAGAGTCCCCAGCTAAAAATGCAAAGTCTGAGCAATCCTCTATTGGATGGGGTCTAGAGTATTGAAGAAGAAGATGGAAGACTTGTCCTCATTGATCAATTGACCTGAAGCAATTAGGTAAACATCCAACACCCTGCGCAAATTAATAGCTTCTCTCAATGTAGCCATGCCCATCAGAGCAATGTCATCCACAAACTACAAGTGAGACTGTGGAGGCAAATCACCACCCCATCGGCAACCCTGAATAAGACCATCCTCCAGGTTTTTCCTAATCACCCTCCCCAAACCTTCAGCAAGGAGAAGAAACAGATATGGAGACAAGGGATCTCCTTGACGAAGCCCGCTAGAAGCACCAAATAACTCTGTGTATTCCCCATTGATAAGCACCAAGAAGGAAACTGAAGTAATGCAGCTCATAACCCACTGGATCCAATCATCCCCAAAACTGAAGGCACTGAGAGTCTTCTGAAGGAAGGACCACCTGACCCTGTCATAGGCCTTAGCCATATCCAACTTAATGAACATCGCCTTATCTTTGGAGCTGGCCATAGAATAGATGGACTCAGTAGCAATAACAATACCATCCAAAATTTGCCTGCCCTCCACAAAGCCACTATGTTCCTCAGAAATCAAATCTTTTATCCCCCTTTTTAACCTGTCAGCAATAATCTTAGAGATAATTTTATAAATAACATTGCAAAGAGAAATGGGCCAGAATTGACTTAGCCTAACTACCCCTTCACATATGGGTATGAGGGCGAGAAAGGTCAAATTTCAAGCCCTAAGCATTTGCTTATTCCGTTGAGATTCTTGAACAACCGCTAAGAGGTCCAACTTGATAATGTCCTAGAATTCTTGGTAAAACTCAACCGAGAAGCCATTAGGACCAGGGGCTTTCCCTTTCTTCATCTAGAAAACAGTCTCCTCTAGCTCCTCAAGAGTGATATCCTTCATAAAAAGCTCATTCATTTCTCTAGTCACTAGAGGGGGAATACAGGAGAGAACCTAGGCTTCTTCAAGAGACCCCCCATGAGATTCTTCCCTAAAAAGAGAGGAGAAGTACTGCACTACCTCACCCACCATTTCAGGATAGGAGGAAAGCCGCTCACCCTTATTATTAACCAGAACCGAGATAGAATTTCCATGCCTCCTGGCTTTCACTGAATTGAAGAAAAAGGTGGTATTTTTGTCCCCTTCCTGAAGCCAATCTATCCGGGCCTTTTGCTTCCAAAATAGCTCCTCCCGAAGCTCACATTCCTCCAGAGCTTTCAGAGCCTAAGCTTCGGCTCGAAGTAAATCTTTAGTTACCCCACCTTCCCTCAATAGTCTCATGATACCATCCAACTTAGCCTGAGCTGCTACCTTAACATGAAAAACATTCCCAAAGCATTGATGATTCCACTGCTTGAGCTTATATTTCACATACTGCAGCAACTTAGCAAAGGTATACATCACCGTACCATGAGCAAGTCTGCCCCACCGCCACCAATTGGCCACACAATCGAATAGAGACTGGTCCCAGAGCCACATGAGTTGAAATCTAAAGGAAGGAGAATGAGGCACATAAGATGACACAAAAGTAAGCTTGATAGGCTAGTGATCGGATCCCCTCCAGTCCAAGATTTTAGAACCCAAAGACCACATGCCCCCAACCCAATAACTGGAAACCAAAAAATGATCCAATCTCTTGGCAACACAATTATCCCCAACCATGCGATTGTTCCAAGTAAACTGACTATTAATGGGCTTGATATCAACTAAATTCAAAGCATCAATGTTATTACGCATAAGCAGCACTGAGGAATCTAGCCTTGTCGTACCCCCATGCTTTTCAGCTAGCTATAAAGTAGCGTTAAAATCTCCAGCCAAGATCCAAGGATGGAGAAGGGCCAAACTACGGACAAAACTGATATGGGCCCATAGAAATTGTTTACCACGCAAGTCAGTAGGAGCATAGATATTAGAGAGGAGTAAGACCTCCCCTATCTCAAAACTGGAAGCAATCATAGTCATAGCAAACTTAGAAGACAGCCACCAAAGAGGACAGATCTTCCACGGGTTCCAAAAGCAAGCTAAACCCCCTAAAGATCCATGGGCCCTAGTGCATTGACAGTTCCCATTTCACCACAACTTAGGCACTAGACTGAACATAGATTCCACTGTAAGCTTGGTCTCCTAGAGAAAAAGAACATCAGGACCTTGATTTCTAACCAAATCATGAACATCTTTTTGTCTAGGGCTGCTGTTCAGGCCCCTTACATTCCATGATAACACAATCAATTAAAGGGGTTCGAGAAGTGAGAATCTAGTGTCTTTACTGACCCTGACTCCACCAAAGTTTCACCCATCATTTTGATCTTTTCCAAATCCTTCTTTCTACCAAGTTTGATAGATTTCTCTGCCCCACCCTTCTTAAGATCCTTTTGCATAAGGTCCAAATGAGGAGTGAATTTTCTACTCCTAGATGCGCCAAAGCCCCCAAGCCTCCTCGAAAGAGAAGGATCTCCACCAACTTTCGTGGCTTCAACAGAAGGAGCCATCACCACTGGAACCACCATCGGTTGGTTCGTATCCATTTGCAAAGCCTCATCATCTTGTGGTTCTGTTGAGGCACCAGAAGTATTGACCTCCTGGGCAGGAACCTCAACCACCTGATCCACACTCATCAACCCCAGATTCACTTCTTGCTGATTAAGATCATTCAAAATCTCAAACCTGTTAAATGAATCCTCATCCTATCTCTCCTTTAAGGTCCACTTTTGACCCCTGTTCCTGTTACGAGCCTTTACCGAAACAAAACCCTCAGCATCAACCACCTCACTAGGGATAAGGCCCTTCCCCTTATCAGGCCCAAGGGGGTTGCAAGGAGGATGAGAAGGCTGAGAGTCTAAGGGCTTTGATTTAGGATACCTCTGTTGCAGGTGACCGTGAGCTGGACAAAGACGGCAACGGAAAGGAAGAGTCTTGTAGTCCAACTACTACATCCAGGAGAAAAATCCCGCACACATATCCATGGCATCAGGTAGAGGCTTGCTAAGATCAATTTCAACACAGATGCAGGAATAAGTCATAACCTTTTTCCCCAAGGTTGACAGTGATGAGCCAACTGGATTCCCTAACAACGATGCTAACAACTGTAAAGTATCTTCCCGGCAACATTCCATAAAGCCTTCATGCCATGGCTTGATAAACAACCCCACCTAGTTATGGAAATAAGGGCCTTCAGCAAAGACTTTATTGTGGTCAACCAAATAGTTAAAAGTGACCATAAAATAGCTATTCGCTAGCATCATAATGTCCATTTCACCTTCCAGTGCCCAAGTTCTCTGTGCCCAAGATTCCAAGAATTGTAGCGAAGTCCTCATCCCCAAAAATTTGCAATATAGGGAGTGATTTGAATAATATTCAATGTCTTCGGCAATCATCTCAAGCGGGATGACTAGCTTGGGCCTCTCCTTGCATCGCTTGAGACAATCGTTAACCTTAGGGATCCATGCACCATTAGGCGCATCCGCACCATGAAACCCTAATTCCAGAGTGAAAAGATTATTGTCGAAAGTCTTCATGCCTTGATCCAAAGACTTTGAGCCTATCACTGCTCGAAAGTCCAAATTGGGAGATACCCCTGAAGCCTCCCCCTTCGAAAAGGCCATCAAGCCCTAAACAGAAATGCACCACCTACAAAAGGGCAAGTGTGGGGCAACCCCACACCACCACCTCCGCCCACTTTCTACACAAGCAACCACCGCCTAAACTAGCCCTACCCATGCTAGAAAAGGAGAAGAAACCCCACCACACAAACTCTGGGCTCAACACTCCCTATGCACCTTGTAGCACCACCCTGCAACAACCAAAACCTTGTACAAACCAATGTTCACCACCGCAAAACCAACCAGGGTGAACTCTCCACTCAATGCACCGAGGAGACTCATGGGCGGCCTCACCATGCAAAACCAGAGCCAACTCGGCCACGAACCGCAAGATCTGAAAGCACACAGCAGAAAAATAAAAATGACCCCCCCAAAATCACAAGAAAAATCCCACCCAGACAGCGCAGAGGCCAGGAAGATTGATCATGAGCTAGGGCTTGGATGCCCTAGCTTAGCCCTCGCAGCAGCAAAAATGACCGCCATCCCATCAATCCTTTCTAAAAAATTAATTCTGAATTTTCAAAACACCTGGAGTTTGTCCCTCTCTTGTTATGTAAAGATTATTTAATTTGTATTTCATCCACTCTTATCTATATCATTTTCTTCTAAAAATAAATTCTTCTTGTCATACAAAAGCAAAAGCTGAGTTAACTGATTTAAAGCTATCAACAAAGGTCTTAAATTAGAAAAATATATTCTAATTTAAGAAAATGAAAACTCATCCTCATCAAGAAATTAGTTAACTCAACAAATCTTCTTTTTGAATGACACATGTCCTATTTGCGCACGTTATATCAAACATTCTCCTCCATTGATCTCATTTCTTCTCAACCATTGATCTTCTCTCACACAACTCTATAAATACAACCCTCTTCTTCTTCATTTCATCCATCCATTGTTTGAGTAAACTTATGTTGCAGGAAATATAGCGCTCCATTGGCACCCATCTCCATAGCACTTCATATAATCCATATCATTAGTGTGTTGAAGCTCATCTTCAAATCACACAAAGTATCAGAGCCAACTTCTCCTTGTCATCTTGAGGATTCGAAGTGAGGAAGTAAGCTTCCTAAGGGCTAATATTTCATCTCCATCAAGATCAAGAAAGAAAAGGTGAACAATGGAAGACGTAAGGTAAAGGTTATAAGTATCATCTTGTTCTTATTTTAAAACCTTTTATCTTCATATTTCATTGGTGTTTGGGTTTATTATTGTTACTGATTAATCCACATTTCACCCATCACATTCTAGTGCCCACCGTGGGGCTCTTGCCCCTAATCTAACCAAAAATTTGAGTTTCAAGTGATAGGTTTCGTACATGTTTTCTAAGCAATCCCATGGTGCATCTACAACCTGTTCCAGTGCACATAGTCTTCTGGCGCATACATCCTCCAAGCCAGTGCATCTGATCATTGTTCTAACACTTTTACAACTATGGCACATACATCCCCTGTTCCGGCACTATTACCTCCTATTCCGATGCCTGCATAATTCTGGCGCATGCATCCTAATACACGGCACTTTCATACCATTTCACAACGCATCTATTGAATTAATGCTTTTATCTATTCTTTCTGTACTTTTGACATCTGTCTTAGTGCATCTGTACAATGATGCTTATAGCCTCTATTTTTGCGCATTCAGACTGTATAGCGACGCATCTGATCTGTCACTATGGGTTTTAGGATTTCTTCTAATTTTTATAATTAATGCTAACATTTGCCTTGTAGGATTAGGAGTTGGATAGATCATTTAGTTGTATTAATTAGTTCACTTAGACTAATTGATGCAGAGGAAACGCAACAGAAGCTTACAAATAGGATGGATGCAGAGGCATCCACACTAAAACCTTGACATACAGCATGTATGTCTACAACCCATCATCATCATCATATTTTCTGTTAACATTGTCAGCACCATCATATTTTCTCTTGCCAACCGATATCCTCCTGCAGACAAACCTTCGACCTTTTGCCTGTCAGCAGCATCATCATATTCAGCTATCAGCAGCATCATCATATTCGGCAAGCGCAAACATCCTCCTGATGTTCACTGTTCATCTTACCGCCAAACTCTTTCTGCAGCATCATGATGTTCAACATCATGTTCATCAGCAGGATATAAAATATCCGGTTCCCTCCATATATCCTGATGATGACAACTTCATGCACCCTTCCTCTGATGCTTACGTCACCCCGATATCTGACTACTTAAACAACAGCATCAGGATATGACTTATCCGGTCATATTGAAACATCCTGATGATGATACTCAACTTTAAACTGATGACGAATATTCTGCCAAATATCCTCTCACGATCCACTTATCTCCCCGATGCCTTACGCCTATGCCAAAACACTTATGGTCAGCAGGATAAACCTTTATCGGGTGATATTTCGGAATGTCTTGATGACGATTATCCTGATGACGATGACGTCATATGCAGCTCCTCCAATATCCTGCTGTTGGCCAAACTTAACATTATCGGCCCACAATGATTTTATCAACCCGATCGACTAACTTATGCCAATATGCTCTTCCTCGGCAACACCTGATGATGATCACCCCGAAACGCTTTCACCTTATGCAAACGATTGCATCATGCTCACCTCCATCTACTCGGATGACGCCTGAAGTAACTGCAGGATATCCACAGAAATATCCTGATGATGCACTTGCGATGGATATCCCAACCTTAGCAGATTTTGATCCCCCGAACCTCCTGAGGTGACCTGATCTGCTTCCTGGACAACTTTCCAGACTCGAACTACCAGCACGACCTAGCACATACCCATGCTAGGGTTCTCAACACCTCTCGACTGCGATCCTGCAAACATACATGTGAACAAATAGAAAATGCAAACTAAATCCTAAACTATTGTACATAGCTATTCCACCGACTCGATGAATCAACCGGTGGAATGGATCAGTGAATCCATGTAACCACCAGAACAGCAACTCGATTACACAATGGAATCCAAACAGAAAATTGACACAAACAGGATCTCTTTATTGATTTCAAAAGATGCAAATACAGTACTCTGTCTCACTCTGAAATCTAACTCCTCAATCTGTATCTACCTCTCTATCTCTCTATCTGTCTATCTGTCCTAAGACAAACCGATCCTACTACATAAATAGGAACTACTTGCGAGTACTACCACTCGATTCCAAGCAGCTGGGAGCTTCCAAGTGGCTGGGAGGATCCAACTGAACTAACAAACTATACAGCTGTCATCAGCTGTCATAACAAACTACCTAAAAATAGAAAAGCACAGTCAACTTGGACCTTATTACATGCATTGGTCTTATAAGACCTTCTTGGAAACATTAACAAGACCTATAACAAACTAACTACCTCATGGAGGCCAGCTGTCAGGTAGGTGCTCCTGCACCATACTCCCCAACAGAAAAGAACTCATGTCCCATGAGTTAGGTTGTGGAAGTCCTCCACCTTTACACTTTGCCTTTGCAGTGTCTTGACCTGTTCCAGCTTTGTCCTCTGCTGGCTCTCGGCTGCTCCAAGATGTCTGAACTGTAACTTGCCTTCTTGCAAGTAAACCCTCATGCCTGTCAATGTAGGCCCTTCTCACACATACCTTGTGTTTGTCAGGTTGTTTTACCAGAACCTCTGTCTGAACTGCCTCTTGAACTTCTAGAATGTTCAAATCTATCTTCCTTTCAACTTTTATAGGACAAACAATAGTCCCAACTATGACAACATCCTTGTCATTCCTCTCAACTGGTTGCTATTTGCAAACCTATTTCTGAACCTGCTGCTGACCTCTGTCAGTCAAAACTGAAACTGTCTTCAAACTATTGTCCTTAACAACTCCTTTCCCTGCAGTGTCCTCAACTACCTTTATGCCTGCTCCTATAGGCATATGCACAAATTCCTTCCTTCCCACTAAAATGATTTTTGCTGCCTTTTGCACTGTAGCTTCTTCCTGTAATGGCATCAACATAATAGTCTTCCCATCTTTCTTGATGGTGTAGGTATTAGCATACCCATCATACAGTACCCTCCTATCAAATTGCCATGGCCTACCCAACAGTAGGTGACAACATTCCATGGGCAAAATGTCACACAAAACTCTATCATGATATGCTCCAATCTAAAAATCAACATATGCTTGTTCATATACAAAAAGTGATTGACTGTCACTCACCCAAGATGCCTTGTAAGGGTGATGGTGTGGAATCCTTTCCAAATTCAGTTTATCCACCATTTCCTGAGATACCATGTTGTCTGTTGAACCAGTATCAATGACAACCTTACATACCTTACCTTTGCTCTTGCATGTGGTCTTGAAAAGAGCTCTTCTTTGCATCATATCCTTTGATGCCTGCAAACTAATTCTCCTAAGCATCAATGCTTCTCCCTCCTCAGGATACCCATAATTGTCAAGAACTCTATCTTGATAAGTGTTGAAACTTTGCACACTTTGCTCTACTTTCTCTTCTTGCACAAGTTGTACTCTCTTGTCATTCGTTCTATCATCTCTGGATGATGAACCCTTGTTTTCTGGACATTTGAAAAATGGATGACCAAACTCACCACAGGTGTAACACTTTCCTGAAAATGTAGTAGAACCTCTACCACCTCCAAATCTGCCTCTATTACCTTTCCATCCACCTCTGAAATCAGACTGTCCCTGTCCTTTACCAGTGTCTTCTTGACCCTCATTGGTTCGCCTTGTTGTAGGGGCTAATCCTCTTCCCCTCATATTGTTTCCTCTTCCTCTATTATGTTGTTCTTGTTTTCTCTTTAACTTCTCTTCCACTTTCAATGCCAACTGAAAGCATTTCTGAACTGTATCTGGATTATGCAGACTTAAATCTTCCTAAATGTTGAACCTCAATCCATTAAGGTATCTGGCTACCTTCTCTTCTTCACTTTCCTTTACCTTTGTTTTCACACAAAGTTTCATGAATTCTTCTATATATGAGCTGACATCTAGCTCCTTCTGCTTCAGGTTTTGCTTCCTCTTGTGTAATTGGATATTGTAATCCAATGGGACATAAGCTTCCTTTACTAATGTCATCATTTTCTTCCATGTAGTGACTCTACGCTTTCCTTCCTGTACTCTATCATCTTGGACGAAATTCCACCATGTCAAGGCAGCTTCTTTCATTTTTGACTAGGCTATTTTCACCTTCTGTTGTTCTGGTATCTCCTCTGTTTCAAAGAAATTGTTCAAGGAGTCTATCCACTCCATCACTGAATCAGGTTCCATCTTTCCTGTAAACACTGGCAAATCTAATTTCACATCCATGGTTCTCCTCTCCATGGCTTTGAGGGCGTTCAACAGTGGTCTCTGGTCTGCAGGAACGACCTCCTCGTTCCAACTAGGGATCTCTTCTTCTTCCCTATCTTCTTCTCTACCAGAACCTACTCTGCTCCTCAACTTCTCTAACTCATCCTTCAATTCCTGATTTAGAGCCTTCACAGCCTTGCTCTCTGCAATCTGTTTCTTTACCAGAACTGCCAACTCAACGTTGGTCATCCTTGCCGGAATCTCAGATGTTCCTTCTTCATCTGACATCCTGCTATATCCTGATCTTTTCCAGAAGATCCTTCCTTTGCTCTGATACCACTATGATGCAGAGGAAACGCAACAGAAGCTTACAAATAGGATGGATGCAGAGGCATCCACACTAAAACCTTGACATATAGCATGTATGTCTACAACCTATCATCATCATCATATTTTCTGTTAACATTGTCAGCACCATCATATTTTCTCTTGCCGACCGATATCCTCCTGCAGACAAACCTTCGACCTTTCGCCTGTCAGCAGCATCATCATATTCGGCTATCAGCAGCATCATCATATTCGGCAAGCGCAAACATCCTCCTGATGTTCACTGTTCATCTTACCGCCAAACTCTTTTTGCAGCATCATGATGTTCAACATCATGTTCATCAGCAGGATATAAAATATCCAGTTCCCTCCATATATCCTGATGACGACAACTTCATGCACCCTTCCTCTGATGCTTACGTCACCCCGATATCTGACTACTTAAACAACAGCATCAGGATATGACTTATCCGGTCATATTGAAACATCCTGATGATGATACTCAACTTTAAACTAATGACGAATATTCTGCCGAATATCCTCTCACGATCCACTTATCTCCCTGATGCCTTACGCCTATGCCAAAACACTTATGGTCAGCAGGATAAACCTTTATCGGGTGATATTTCAGAATGTCCTGATGACGATTATCCTGATGACGATGACGTCATATGCAGCTCCTCCAATATCCTGCTGTCGGCCAAACTTAACATTATCGGCCCGCGATGATTTTATCAACCCGATCGACTAACTTATGCCGATATGCTCTTCCTCGGCAACACCTGATGATGATCACCCCGAAACGCTTTCACCTTATGCAAACGATTGCATCATGCTCACCTCCATCTACTCGGATGACGCCTGAAGTAACTGCAGGATATCCACAGAAATATCCTAATGATGCACTTGCAATGGATATCCCAACCTTAGCGGATTTTGATCCGCCGAACCTCCTGAGGTGACCCGATCTGCTTCCTGGACAACTTTCCAGACTCGAACTACCAGCACGACCTAGCACATACCCATGCTAGGGTTCTCAACACCTCTCGACTGCGATCCTGCAAACATACATGTGAACAAACAGAAAATGCAAACTAAATCCTAAACTATTGTACATAGCCATTCCACTGATTCGATGAATCAACCGGTGGAATGGATCAGTGAATCCATGTAACCACCAGAACAGCAACTCGATTACACAATGGAATCCAAACAGAAAATTGACACAAACAGGATCTCTTTATTGATTTCAAAAGATGCAAATACAGTACTCTGTCTCACTCTGAAATCTAACTCCTCAATCTGTATCTACCTCTCTATCTCTCTATCTGTCTATCTATCCTAAGACCAACCGATCCTACTACATAAATAGGAACTGCTTGCGAGTACTACCACTCGATTCCAAGCGGCTGGGAGCTTCCAAGCAGCTGGGAGGATCCAACTGAACTAACAAACTATACAGCTGTCATCAGCTGTCATAACAAACTACCTAAAAATAGAAAAGCATGGTCAACTTGGACCTTATTACATGCATTGGTCTTATAAGACCTTCTTGGAAACATTAACAAGACCTATAACAAACTAACTGCCTCATGGAGGCTAGCTGTCAGGTAGGTGCTCCTGCACCACTAATTAAGGGAAAAAGTAAAAAAAATGCATGCATGCCAATCTCACGTAGTCTTTAACTAGGAGGATAGTAACTGAACCACTGCTATCTTTGCATCATTGCTATCTTTGCATATTGCTATCTTTCTTAGTTAGAACATTGCTACAAACAGAAAAGACATTGCTATCTTCTAAACACTTCAAAGTTAACAAATGCATGAGTGCCCAAGTAGATAGCCCATTTAGTATTTTTTCCTTATAACTAGGTTTGGATTAATCAATGTTTTCTGTGATTGTTGAATGACAATAGGCGTATACTCTCCCCTTTACTAGATGACCAGAATGCCAGATTTTTATTCCATCTATATAACCTTTAGAGGGGCCTACCCTTGGATGCCCACCTGTCCAAGTGGGAATGACCCTGAGTGTTAGCAGGCTAAAGCCAAGACCTACCAATCCACTTAAAATAAATTGTGCTTGAGGCAAAAACCTCCTGCAATGAGTGCTGCTGTGTTACACTGACAGCCAACCTCCCCCAAAACCCTCCAAGGCATAACCTTTGGAGGCTAGGAGACTCCATAATGGAGAGTAGTGCCGCTGCATGTGTAACCACTTGAACAATTGCCTTGACTACTTAGCCACTTGTTTAGTATACCAAAAACCCCTATTTGTTGACACAAATGGTGGAGCGTTTGAAGCGGTCTCGATTCATGTGATTCTTAGTAGAGGTAGCAGGGACAATCCTATGGTTCGGTGGGGGTATGAGCCTAAGGAAACCTGGATCTGGTATGCATGAGAAGTGAGTGCCGTAGAGGAGAGCTAGTGCTACTAGATCCTGGAGCTACACACTTTGAATATGTACAGCTAGAGGATTCAACAAATACTATCCTATCCAGCCTAGGTTGTACTTGTTTTTGTGTTAAAAAGTCCAAAAATACAAAAAAAATAATAAAAAGATAAAAAACTTAAGATCATTATATGTCTTTGTTGTGTCTTCTTGCTAAAAATTGATAAAACCATATTAAAAGACCAACCTACAAACCAAATAAACCAAAAAAAGTTGCAAAACATATCAAAAATTTTACAAAAACATTCTAAAACGGCACATTTGTAGCTGTGCATCTATCACAGTAAGCTTTTCCAGTCTTGTGTCAATTTTTGTAGAAATGGAAAACCAATATATTGCTCAAACACTCTAATATTTGCAATTGCAAATAAACCTTCACCCCAAGATTGTATAACAATTGCTCAACAATCCAAGTCTTACAACAAGAAATGGTAATCTTGCAAGCTAAACGTGCCAGTACCAGCTACGCCTTGCCCCAAAATTGTATATCCTTTTCCCATACTCGTGACAAGGCAAGCACCATGCCAAGTTGGAACTCGTATACCACTCCATCTACTAGTCTTCCTTCGTCACCTGCTAAGACACCTATCCCAAAACATACCAGTCCTACACCAACACCACCATCTAGTTCCTTGAACTCTAAATGGACAACCAAAAAAGAATCAGATGAGTTTTGGGAAAAATATTTTCCAAATTTATGCAACAAAAGAAAAGCTATGGAGAAAGCCAAATCCACTCATTCATGTACTCCTACACCTATGAAGGATGTGATCCAAGGACTATTAGCAGAGAGTCAACCATGTCCCCAAATTCTAGTCCTTGACCTTACCAAAGATTCTTCCAATGCCATGTCAAATCCTATAACCCCTTCATGTCATCCGCAACCCCTTGAGTTTATCGAAGAACCTCTTACCATGAACCAAAGTCAAGGTCCATCGAACATCCATGTTGTCAACCAAGAATCTATCCAAGAGCTATCCGCTTCCATTCAAGAAGACCAAGAGCTATGTCAAGAGCACACCTTAGAGCATGTGGAAACATCCACCCTTTGTCCAAATCAAGATCAAAACACCCCCTTCTAATTTCAAACCGTTCATAACCTTTATCTCTTCTATGATCAAGATAATACCTATGAAGAAGCTATCCATGAGAAACTTGATCCTATACATGGGAAAGAGATCCAATTCCAACCCGTCCATAATCTATACCTTCTCTATGATCAATATACTACCTTTTATGAAGAAGATGTTCATGAACAACTTGATCCCATACCTATACGTGAGCAAGAAACCCCCATTACTTCTATCCATCTTCCATCTAATCCTATCCATGATCCAACAACTTCCACTTCCCTTGACGAGACACTTGCCTCCCAAGTGCACATGGATGATCAACCCAATAACTTAGATCTTAAAGAGCATAATGATGATCAAGATTCTAGTGATCCTTCACCATCCATTATCGACCAAGTTACAAATCCCCCACCATATATCCTTGGTCTCACTACCTTCATGGATGAATGTTCTTCCTTAGAACACCAACAACCATTTTCTACCTCTTCACCTTCCTCATCCAATAAGGAACTCATGTCTAATGTTCCACCTATACATAATCCCATGGTCTACCGCATACTCCAGAATATGAACTATCAAGGTAAAGGCTTAGGCCTTCAGGAACAAGGTATTTTGGAGCCTATCCATGTCAAAGTTCCTCCACCTTCATATGGCCTTGGATACATACCCCAAGGTGAACAATCTCAAGATGTTGATACTTCCTCCACTCCTCCTAAATCCACCACTATCCATCACAAATCCTATCATATTCCCAAAAGATATGTCGCCATTCCACCTCCATCATCCTACAATTGTCAAAAGCATGTGACCATACCCCTTCTACCATCCAATCTACCTCCACTACTTCCAACTCCTAATAGCCCTCTATGCATCCTACCACCACTTCTTCCAACACCTTATCCATCCTTCTATAAATCCTCTAAAAATCCCAATCATAGTTAACAAATGCACATGTTGTCTAAACAAAGAGCTTCCACCTACCCCACTTCCACCATCCCAAGGGGATTCACAAGCACAAATGTGGATACCTCTACCTATAAAGTCAAAAATCCTAAGAGTCCTCATGACCTAGGATACAAAATCCAAGAATCAAAGAAACATCCATCTCAAAAGATGTATACACCCACACACCTCAATGCCAAACTAAAAAAGGTGTGGCTCCCCAAGCAACAACTAATTACCTCTAAAGCTGCACAAATGTTGCATATACCCAAGCCCATAACTTCACAAGTAAAATCTAAAAGAAAAATGGTTTGGGTACTCAAGCAAAAATCCCTAAAGTTACATGAGGCATCCACCTTTCAAGAATTCCAACCATTCACTTTCTCCCATTCCATCCAAAAGTATCCAATTCTTCCATCCCACAAGACAAGAAAAAATAAGAAAAATACTAAGTCTATGTGGGTCCCTAAATTCCTAAATCATTCATCCACCAAGAAAAACTCTCCATTGCTTCCTACACCACCTGCCTATCATAAGCTTCAATGTTTATCACAGTATGTGCAAACATTGGTCATGGTTCCCTTCCATTCCACAACACTTTTGTATAACTCCATCTCCCCTCCCTTCCACTACTATCATACATATCTTCCTCATCCTATGGTCCATGCTTTTGTATAAGCCTTACCTCCATCCATACATAAGTCCTACGTAATCCACATCATCATCCACTATCATACCTTTCATAATCCGCTATCTACCATTCTCCATCTCACTTTCATGCAATCCCCTACCAACATCTATGAGCACACTAGACATGGTCCATGCAATAGTATCCATCTAGCGGGACTATCACCTTTCAAGGAACTAGATACTTGAGTCTCTCCTTATCCATATCCACCTTCTTCTATCTAAATATTAAAAAAAAAGAAGTAAAGAAAAATCCCTTCGTCTAATGGTGAAAATTTGGCAAATAGGTGCCTTGGATAAGTACCATGATGAAAACCTGGCAAACAGGCGTCATGTATAAATTTGATCTCCTATGTCACCTACACTTGGGGGCACCTTGTCTCATTAGCATATCATTTTTCTCCTACCAGTTTCCTTCCGTACCATTTCCTATCCTCTTCCTTGATCCATTACATACCTATCCTGTCATGTCCATCCATCCTAAATCTTCCTTTGCTCTATTTTTGACCTTGATAAAGATTGGGGGCACAATGTTGACAAATGTTTTAGATGTCTCTTGACATACCTTATCCCTCCAAACCACACAAATCTTTCATTATCCTCTCATCCTCCTCCTTCGTCTTAAGCATTGTCATGAAAAATCCTAAGTATTCTACGTACAATGGGGCACATTTTTCCTATGAAACATAGTCCTTAGAGATCACATCCTTGTTTCCTTCTATCTACCCTGCTATTGATCCCCTATCGCCTGTCCATCTCCCTATCCATGGTGTTTCCCTTGTCATCAATATCTAGCATTAAGGCCATCCAAAATTCTTATCCAGTATCTTGTCCATAGTTTCAGCCTAACATAGCCTCTATCATCAGTGTTATCTGTTCCATATCTGATCCATATCTATTCTATATCACCTGATCCATATCTTAGGTCCATCAAAGTCAACTCCGAACTACGTTACCTCTGCATTGTCACGTAGGCAAGGCCATTGTCAATGCGCCCCCAAAGCTCTGCTACCCATCCATTCCCTATCTTGTTGTCTATCCTTCTCTCTATCTGCATCCACAACTTTCACCAGATGCAAGCACGCACAACAAAACACACTTCTAAACAAAAATCTTGACACAAGACATCAACCTACCTAGTGCAAAACAAACATGAACCTAACACACTCAAATGGATTCTATCTAAATTATGGCAAGAAAGCACATCTAAATGCAAGAATGTTTTGTGTTGATCAGGTTAACTTACAGAGTCTTGATTTTTGTTATTATGTCTTCCTACGCTACTCGAGGATGCTAAAAGCTAGAGATGCTATGATGGGGGCATAATCATTTTCTTTGTCTGCTATTTGTGGATCAAACTTTAGTAATGTGAGGACTTTTCTCTAACGACATGATCAGAAAAAGATCATCAAGGACTTTAGAGGTCTAAACATGGAAAGGGGCAATCCTTGTCTGTTGAAATGTAAGAAATACTCAGGTCATCTAGATTCAATTTTGACTAGATGCTTGTATTAACTTGCTATATCAAAATCCATGTAAGTAATACTTAGGTCATCTCAGTTTAATTATACCTAGATGCTTGTATTCTCTTACAACATAATAAACGCCTGATGATGAAATAAGCACTTCAAAATACTTGTTATATCAAGATGACAAATATCCATATCCATATCCATACCGTATCCAATTGCAGTTCATATCCATATCCATATCCATACCGTATCCAATTGTAGTTCATATCCATAATGTATCCAATTGTGTCTCATATCCGTATCCATATCCCATCCAATAAAGATCCAAAATACAGCGAATCAATGTTTACAAAAGCTTGTAATTTCTTCTATCAAGTCATTCTTCTATCAATCAAATTTCCATTTGTCTTCATGTCTCTCATCAACGGTTCTAGCTGTCAATCCGAGTAGTGATCAAAATGTAAGTTTATCCTTAATCCATACCAATCGAGTCAAGCTAATCTTGTCAAATTATCCAATCGCAATCAGCGGTCTTGATCCTAATCTTGCCATAAACCATATCAATCAGTCATAACTATCCTTCGTGTTGCTCTAGGGATAGTTCCCCACCATGACAACACTGTCATATATTGTTATCATATCAAATGTCATAGATAGGATGTTGCATTGTCGAAACCAAACCTGGAGTCCTATACGACATGTTTCATTCCTAAAACCAGACATCATTGATCTATATCATTGGTTTACCACTTGACAAGGGCAATACCTTGTTTGTTCTTATATCATTTGTGCATACCTTCTTACTTGCTTGTGTGTGTTATCATTTTATCTTGCACACATATCATTCAGCTCAAGATTCTTCAAACCTAACCTTTTTTTCCCTTCTTCTTTATGAGATTGTCCATCTCACACCTTCTACCTTCTCCCCGTCCAATCTCCCAAGGGGGCATCCTATCGTGAAACTTGTACCAGGGGCAAACTGGGGCATGTATCTTTTTTTTTAGAAAAACTTATTCTTTGAAACAACATGATAAAAGACATTGCATCAAAGAGGGGCAAAATGTATACACCTAAAAATGACACGACTCTATCCAAATAAATATTTTTAATATTTATTTAAGTCTATTTCCTCTATAATAAATAAATAATTAAATTTATTTATTCAATTCATATTTCTCTAAGTTAATTAAATATAAAAAATATTTAATTACTTCTTCTAAAGTCAAAATTAAATAAAATCCTTTATTTAATTCCAAACAATTAAATAATTTCTAATTATTTAATTAAGTCATGCATTCTTCCAAATTTAAATAAATCATTTAAATTTATTTAAATCCTCTTAGTCTCTAAAAATAAAATATAATTAAATATTTTACTTATTCTTCTATCTTGCACAAGATAAATTAAATAAATTTATTTATTTAATTTGCTTTCTTTCTAAAATTGCAACTCGTGCATATCTAATTAATTTATTTAATTAGATATTTCTTCTATTATTCCTCTCATCTTTTTAGGATTTATTTCCTTTAAAGCAAAAAATCAAATCAAATCTTCTTCCCTCTCCATAATCAATTAAATAAATTCTATTTATTTAATTAATTTCCTTATTCTTCTATTTTCCATCAAATGATTAAATAATTTTAAATTATTTATTTATTGCATCCTTCTTCTAAAAATAAATAAAATTAAATATTTTATTTATTTAGTCATGATGCACATAAATTAAATAAATTTTATTTATTTAATTGGTATTTCATCCACTCTTATCTATATCATTTTCTTGTAAAAATAAATTATTTTTGTCATACAAAAGCAAAAGCTGAGTTAACTGATTTAAAGCTATCAACAAAGCTCTTAAATTAGAAAAATATATTCTAATTTGAGAAAATAAAAACTCATCCTCATCAAGAAAGAAGTTAACTCAACAAAGCTTCTTTTTGAATGACACATGTCCTTCTTCTATTCGCGCACATTCTCTTGAACATTCTCCTCCATTGATCTTCTCATTTCTTCTCAACCATTGATCTTCTCTCACACAATTCTATAAATACAACCCTCTTCTTCTTCAGTTCATCCATCCATTGTTTGAGTAAACTTATGCTGCAGGAAATATAGCATGCCATTGGCACCCATCTCCATAGAACTTCATATCATCCATATCATTAGTGTGTTGAAGCTCATCTTCAAATCACACAAACTATCAGAGCCAACTTCTCCTTGTCATCTTGAGGATTCAAAGCGAGGAAGCAAGCTTCCTGAGGGCCAACATTTCATCTCCATCAAGATCAAGAAAGAAAAGGCGAACAATGGAAGACGTAAGGTAAAGATTGTAAGTATCGTCTTGTTCTTATTTTAAAACCTTTTATCTTCATATTTCATTGGTGCTTGGGTTTATTATTGTTATTGATTAATCCACATTTCACCCATCACACATTTCATTGAGTTTATCCTTGACCTTCAAGGAATACTAGTAAAATTCTTCAATAGAGTGGTGTATCAACTTATTCATCTCCTCTTGGATGGAAATCCTAAGATCATTCACATATCATGCCACCTTTCCTTGGTCCAAATCATTGTGTCCATCCATCTAATTTGTTGCATATTATTGTCATTGATTCCAATTGATGTCAATATTTGATGTCAAGGGTTTCAAGATGGAATTTTTATTAGAGGGAGATTGTTGCATAATGGAATCAACTATTTTTGAGTGTTTACTATATTTGTGATGGTTTGGTAACATGTGCAGTAGATTTCTGAGGTTTGTTTCTCAGATGTAGTGCTAGATTGTCATTGTTGTTGGTGCCACATTCTACCACAGATGGTTAGTTTCAAATCAAATGTTCGTACAAGAACTACAAAGTGATTATGCATGCCATAATTATCTATTTCTGAGTATTTACCATATTTACAGAGGTTTGGTAATGTGCATGGTAGACTCCTAAGGTGTGTTGTTCAGAAGTATGTTACTCTATCAATGTTTGTGCTACCACATTCTACCGTAGTTGATTGTTTGGATTGTGGTTTGGAGGTTATGGAGAGAAAAGAAGAAGGCATGTTACATCTTAATTATAGAAGTTATGAATCACCACAAGGATATCTAGAAGCATCTGAGTCAAGACAATGAAACTAGTTAATAGGAGTGTCAGTGAAGACTACCGCATACTACCACATTTAGGTGTATGGTCTTGCAGTTTGCAAGATAGAATTAGTTGGCCATTTTGTTGGTTTGGTCCAAGATTCAAGTGATTTGAGTTACCACATAGGTATCTAGAATTATCAATGTGAAGGCAGTGTTGCTATGTTACAAGAAGATCAAGTGTATGTATTTTTGAGAGCTTGCACCAGATAAAGGAAATGTGTGCCAGAAAGAGGAAGCATGTGAAGCTAGCATGGGAGGTCTAGGGGAGATCATGGATGAAGTGCATAACATAAATTCACTCCTATGTTACTGCATAGCGTTTGGAGTTAAGCTCACTACATGTTACATGAATTAAGGGTTGATGTTTGACATGAGCTGTCCTGGAGAGATATGTTAAGTGGTTCTAAGCCAATATATATGATATGGAAGAGATATTTGATGTGAAGTGTGTAATGATATTTCATCCCTTCCTTATGGCATATGATTTAGGATTGAGAAAAATACATGTTACATGTCTTAACCAACATAAGTTGTTTTGGAGAAGTGTGCTAAGTGGTTATAAGCTGACATTGTTATGTTAGTATGATAATATGGATATACATATGTTACCAATTTTGTTTTTGAAAGAGACAAATAATAGGGTGATGATATACAAAAGTTGTGAGAAGTATATTTGTGTGGATAACATGCGAAGAGCTATGAATAGAATATGATCTAAAATTCGCATAGTGTGTATCCTAAGCTGCATGAGCATAATGATTTATTCTAAACTATAGAATAGAAGAATCAAGAAGAGTATGACGTTGCATTCTTGACTATGTGTAAAATGAATTTGATTCTATTTGAGGTTGGTGCTTCATCATGTGAGTTGGTGCTTAGATTTTGTAAAGGGAATTGAAATCTCCTGTAGGTTGGTGCTTGCAAATTTTAAAGGGGGATTGGTGTCTCATGTAGGTTGGTACCTACAAATTTGTAAAGGGGATTGGTGTTCTGTTGTAGGTTGGTGCTTACTGAATGATTGTAAATTCTATATTCTTTTGTGAGGCTGGATTTAGACAGTGGATCCAAGTAACTTTTCTCACAGTAGTTTTTCCCTTCTAGGTTGCCACATAAATCTTGAGTTCTCTTGTGTGGCTGTGTGAATGTGTTTATCTCTCACAATGTTCTTTTGATGATTATTGTCTATGGTAAAGTTTTTGATGTTGCGGTAGGGATTTAAAGTTAAATTTAGTATATACTGATTTAGCCCCCCTCTCAATATATCAGAGTGTTCTAACAATTAGTACCAAAGCAAGGTTCCTTGGTGCAGCCTAACAACTGAAGGTAGATATTGGATTTGAATACATGCAATGTCATGAAGGATCTTATTCAAACAAAGTGACACTGCTTGATGGAACAAATTATGTATTTTGGAGTATAAGGATGGAAGCATATCTAACCTCATTAGGGTTTTATGTTTGTCAATATGTTGTCAATGGTTATACTACTTTAACAATTCCTCCAATAGATCAGGCTAATAAGAAAGAATGTGAGAACAATGCTAAAGCTAAGAATATAATAATATGTTGATTGACAAACACTAAATTTGTTAAGGTGATGCACTCTGAGTCTTCTAAGGACATTTGAGAAAAAATTCATAGCACTTATGAAGGAGATGATAAGGTAAAAAAAGCTAAGCTACATACATATAGAGGCAAGTTTGAAATTTCAAAGATGAAGGAAGAAGAAAACATTGTTGACTGTATGCTCTAGGTGGATGAAGTTGTCAATGCTAGCAAAGGAATTGATGAATAAATGAAAGAATCAATAATTGTGAAGAAGATCCTAAGATCCCTTTCCAAAAGGTATGATTTAAAAGTTTATGCTATTGAAAAAGCTAGAGATTTGAATAATTTTACAATGGATGATTTGTATGGATCTCTCACTGCATATGAAATAAGGAATGTGAGTAAGGAGACACCTAAGAAGGAAGTTGCTTTCAAAGAATCTAAGAAACAAAAGTTTGATACATCTGATACAAGCAATGGATTTGATGATGAGGAAGCCAACTTTGTAGGGAAATTGAAGAAGGGCTCTGACAAGTACAAAGGTAAGTTACCTTTAAAGTGTTTCAACTATGGTAAAGTTGGCCATTATGCATCCAAATGTCCCTTTGGAAAAAATGAAAATAGCATTAAGGGTTTGTTGGTTATGATGTTATGCATAAACAAACATAGATAAAGAAATGCAAACCAAACCTTTATCATCTTGAAAGATATGATGAATTCAAAGAATTCATGATCCGAAGTCTCCATGGATTAGTTCATAATCTACTGATATTGCTCACTGGTTTGATGTACCTTGCTGTTTTCCATTCAAGGGGCCTTATGTTTGCAATTTCAAGAACAAATGTCTGGACGTCCTGAGTTTTAGCTACTTTCTATAAATCTTTCAACAAACAAGGTTAATCCTACTATATTTAAATAGATGATGAGGATATTTTCTAAGTTTGATCAATTCTTCTGTTTCTCCACTGATATGAGCTAAATTTCACCTTTGCACTATAATTTTACCTAATGATGTGCATATAGGCAGATATTTACATGATTATTGTTATTCTTTATGTTTACTTGCATGATATTTATCATTTCAACATGTTGTTTAGCTCAAATATGCTATGAATATTCAATTACCTATGGGATATCAGCATATTTTACTATATTTTCTTAAGATTTTCTATGAATATGCAATTATGATGATGATTTTAAAATGAAATCAAACAAATTTGAATGAATGCTTGCTAAATTTTACTAAAATGAGTGAATCTTTAGCTATTGATCCATATACATTCCTGATACTATCATGAAGAGAAGGAAATCAAACCATATGTTCACCAAGATGTTCCATAGCTAGATATGGTTAATACTAACTTTGATGGAAAAGGAATGAAAGAAACATGCACAAAATGAAATGCACTCCAAGGGATGCAACAAATCAAAGTACAAGTCAAGAATCCATTCACAGATTACTCAAAGTTTACAATTGTATGTAAACAAATCTTCTTCTTCATTAAATATGCAAAAGACATGTACATTTACAATTAACTTTGAGAATTAGTCCCAATGCTTCAACAATCTAATCACAATTAAGTTTCAAATGAATACAAAATGCACTCCATCTCCCTTTTATAGAACAAGAGGAGGAGGTGGTTACAAAATGATCATAGGATCAGGATTTGTCAATTAAGATCAACTGTCCATATTACTCCTTGACCAAGTCAATGGGCATACACGTGGTAGAGGTTGTGAGCTAGCAACCATTTGGTAGCATATCATGTACATGATCATATCTTATTGCATCATGCTTATTCTTCATTTTCCTCATCAGTGGATAAATCCTCTTCATCTGTAGGTGCACTTATCACTCCCCTGATGGGCTCATATGCATGTACTATCCTTTTAATTTCCCCTTCATCTTAGACTTTGGATTTTGTGACTACATGTTCTTGTGACATTAATTGTGTTTGCAATGCAGACCATTTGTTCTTTTTGCTATTCAACACTTCATTATATTTTTCTACCTTTGCTTGCATCCTCATGGCCTTGTTAATTATATCCTTTGATAAATGATTGAGGGGGTCATCTATAGCTAGCTTGAAATTCTCTTGGAAGGCATTAACTGCAAAGTCTGCATCTTGATTTTCAATCTTCCCTTCCACCTTTTCTTCAAGAGCCTCTAGGATTTCTACTTCATCAGATAAAAGTTTGTGCAATCTCACATTAATATCTCTAAGTTTTACATTACACTTCCTAAGGATATCACTTTCAAATTTGGGATCTTCATACCATATGCTTAACACTTTTGATGTCTATTTGTTCAATATCTTGTTGTAGACTAGGACATTGGCATCTATGCACCTCATTTCTGATAGAGCAGTCAGATGTTTCTCAATATTGATTGACCTTTTCCCAACTTCCCTTTAAAATTTATCTACCTTGCTCTTCAATGTGCTGAGCAGGTTCCAATTATTAAGAGAAGTCTTTATTACTTTCTCTACCTCTGTGATGAATTGGATGAACCAATTTTCCATCATATGTGCTTTGTGATTCATGATGTCCAGTCCTGTTATCTCATACTATGATATGATAGTCAATGGGGTGGATGTCCTGATTGACATATTATTGGGGTCTATCAGTCCCTTTATGAATGTATGCAACTAAGAAATGTGCTCTTTGTGCACCTTATTGTTATCCTTCTCTTTCTCTACTCTATTCAATAAAGAATCAATTATATCCTTGGCCTCTTGGCCCTCTTGTTGCTCTGTAGCAAAGACCAAGTCAACAGTGGTCATTTGGAATTCACTAACACTTGTTTATCCCTTGGCTTTGTCTACAATAGGTATAGCTACTTTAGCTATTCTCCTACTTGTTGCCAAGTCTCTCTTTATTGCTGATGTGGCCCTAGCCCTTCTCCTTGGCTTGGCTGTATTGGCTAAAAATAATGAAGCAATATGAAATTCTTATGCAACACTAGATGGATGTGCATGTACCTCTTTTTGCAGCCAATATGGCACCTCATCTGTGGACCCTTGCTGGCCTATGTGTTCAATAGGAACATCTTGTGACTCTGTATTTTGTTCCACCCTTGGTGGTGATTACTCTTCCTCTTATTCATCAGGTATCTCTTCATCCTAGTTCTCCTCATGTGCAGGGACATCTTGTATCACCTTTTCATTCTTATATTTCTCATCTTGTGATGGTGGTGGATATACATGAGGGCTTGGATTGCTCTTATCTAGCATATCCTGATGATCTTTCTGACTATCTTCATTCACATCTTTTTTTCTTCATCATCACCTAATTGAGGGCCTTGTTCCCCATCATTTGGTATACTTGTCTTTTTAGAATCTTGGGGTTTATTTATCTCCACTTTATTTGGCTCCCTCCCAAGTGGTTGTTTAATATCTTGACCATCATTTTGACCAGGTGCCTCTTCATCCTCCACGTGTACATTGACTTTTAGATTAGTTTTCTCTGGAGGCAGGTCTTCACCTTTATTTTGGTCATCCGCACCTTGATATGTCAAATCTATCGCTGCTAGGCTGGTAACCTGATCTACTAATCTAGCCAAATCAATTTGCTATGCTACAATTTTAGGATTACCCTCTATTATCTCATCTTCTTTGAGCTCCTTTTGTACTATGGAGGTGCCATGAGGGGTCATCTTTGTGTTCTTTACTAGTGTCTCCATAGAACTAACAAACACTTCATTTACCACATCATCATCTAATAACTCCACTATGTTATCCAATGGAAAAGATTGATCACCTCCTTTATTCTATGTCTCCTTAGTCTGCTCTTCTGCTAGTTCAATCTTGAAATGCACTATGACAGGAATAGGAACTTCATGCTGCAGAGTTCTCTTGATACCTTCAACACCTTTTCCCTTGAGTATGATAGTGGGGTTCTTTTCCACTATCCCCCTCATTGTAGATGTTTGCTTCTTTTGGGGAACCTCTTGGGTTTTCTTTTTCTTTCTACTTATTAAAAGATCATCATCATCTGTGCTTTCCTTTTCAACCTCATAAGTAGGAACATGTTTTTTAATAGGCTCCTATTGCTCTATAGGTGCATGAGATGTGGTCATAGTAGAAGTAGAGACCAGATCCTCCTTAGGTTGAGGATAATGAATGATCCTTACACCAATCACCTGGTTTCCTTGGATTTTTCTTTCTACCTCTCACCTTTAGATGCTCTCTTTTCTTTGAGGAAATCATCGTACTCCACATCTGTTAACTCTTGTCTCTTTCTCTTTTTATCAATGGTGAGATCTACCACATTTTTCTTCAACTTTGTAACTTCTCTATCCACCCAGTCTTTGGTTAGTAGTATAACCTTTTGTGTTATCTATTCTAATGATGTTTCTTCTGGCTGATTCCAGTCAAGGGATGATATTGTTTCATTGTATATTTTCTTTCTCTCATATTCTTGGGACATGACCATACCATCATCATCATGCAATTATGCTAGAACTGGGATGCAATCCAATTTGAGTATTTACTTTAGAGTAAGCCTTTGATAGCTTCTCCTTCTCACTTCCATTTCATCATCAGAATCAGTCCAATAGTTCTCAAGATGCATTTGATGCATTGGTTTCTTATATAGTACCTGCATCCTACCATATGGGTCATATTGCCTTAATAGTGAAAAAGGCTACAAAGACATCAACTACAATCCCCCTATTGCCTCTTCGGCACTCTCCTTGTCAGGGCACATATACCACCCAATCATGATTGGGAATAGGACATTAGGTATCTTGCCTTTTTCAATATAGGCCTAAAATGAAGGCAATATCTGCCTGGCCATCTCCATTAGGATGACCTTATCAGTTGGGTATCTTGGCAACATGAGAGGTTGCCCAGTGAAACCTTCTATTCTTATATATGTGAATGTGGGGAATTGGATGAACCAAGCCCCATGCTTGTATATTATGGCTTGAGCTTCCATGCTCAACCTCTTTGCTTTGTCTTCTTCCATAGTCCTTACTAAGTGCATGGAAAATGAATCATTCACTCTCTAATAGTGTTGGAGAGACTCTCTCTATTTCAACTGTGGATAATGTTCCCATATGTTCACATCTCTAGGGTTACTTCTAACCCTTCCAACTATCTACAAACCACTGAATGTCCCCTTGAATGCACATGCATAAACAACATACGAGGTCATATGGAACAAATTGGTCTTTCCTCCTAGATTCCTCATTCCTTCATCTAGACTGTTAGTTATGATCTTTGCCCATTGGGGTTTTTCATCAATATTTGCCACCATTCTTATGAGACCATACATATAATTTTAAAAACATCCAGCATTTGGTCTTCCCCTCATTTGGCTAACCATGACTATCATGTACTGATATTCAGGGGTGAAATCAAACTTATATAAATGCACAGGTAGATTTGCAGAAGCTTTATATATGCTGTCATTGGCTCTCCAGGAGAACATGATTCTTCTGCAATCCTTTTGGGTTTTATTGTATTTATTTTCTAATTTCTCCAAGTTTATTTTGCATGCATTATGGCCTCTAGGTAAATTGAAAGCTGTAGTAATTCCCTCAATCAAAAAGTATGCATATACCTGGCCATGCTTCTCTACCTTTCTATTGAGCACATTCTACTACCAGCTCGGTGGCCTCCATTGCATAAGGGAATCCTCTTACATGCCACATGCCTGAGTTATAAATGTTGATGAGCAGGGGATGTCTGCTCCCCTTTTCTAACAATGTCATCCATGCATCCAGATTAGTATTCCCTAGATGAGTTTCATTCATTTGGCCATACTTGAATGATATTCCTTTGGGTTGTATACCCATAGGCTTTAGAAACTCTGTGTCTAACCAGTTTTTACGAACTGCCATTGAATCCTGCGATAAAACATATGCATTTCCTACCCTAACATGTCATGTTCATATGTGGATCAACAATTATATGAACATCAAGATGTTTTGATTCTTATTCAACACATTTCATACATCATCATATTGATTTACTATGGTAAAAACAACATTTACCTGCTCATTTACCATAAACGACAAAAGAGGGTTTTGTCATTACATACCTGATATTCACTACCTTTTAACTATTCATATGATATTTGGTTGTGCATGTGCACCTTGCAATTACCTTCCTCATGTTCATTGTTCAAATTTGTACCCCATTCCATTGCTTTCATAAGTCGCGATAAGGTCTCCTTAATCGCACAGTAACTCTGCAACTTTTGCTTGAATATGTGATAAGTTCAAAATGAGCTCAAATCCTTGTTTTTAATCAAGAACATTGTTGAATTAGGGTGTGATTAATTCTTAATTGTTGATATCCATTGATCATCACCTAAGCATTGGAGATGTTAATAGGTGACATGCAACTATTTGAAATTTTGGAGGTTCACCCACTGTTAGGATAGCATTTAATGTGGGTGGATACATTAGCAGATATTAGGGATATTACAAAATATGACTAATACTAAGAAAATGATGATGTCATCATGACGATGACCAACCACTGACCAATGACTGAAATCGAGTCATTTTACTTTTGTTTAACAATCATGATAACATAATGTGCTAATATAATTAAGTCAACGTGCCACATGGCAGCAACCTATTGGTTCATAGCGATCTACGTGTTATACATTTTAAAAGATGGATGTTGGGATATTAAGAAATATCAGGGTTCTTAAGTATGTGAAACATCCCCCACATTTGAAGATTAGGATGACGTCAGCATCCTTCATCGATATTCTAGACTAGAGTGGGAGTGACGTCATCATCATCTTAGCCAAGATTAGGGATCTTGATTAATATGATAGATATTAAGGTTTGCTTTACTTTGTATTGGATCAAGATATTAACAAATATCCAGGATATTTAAGGAATAGGTGACCCCTTTTTGATGTTGGGAATATGACGATGTCATCGTCATATCGGGTCTTCCTTATATCGGGTTAAGATTATGTCATCATCATATTAACAAAGATCAGGGATCTTAGTTAATGTGATGGATATTAGGGATTATACCAATATTGAGTATTTATGTTATATCTGAGGTAAGTCCGCACATTAGTGAATATCAGGAATATTAAGGAATAGCACCCTCCGGCAATTTGCACGGGTTCTTGACGGGTAAATGCCTCCTGAGTTTAAATTTGACATTTGCATATTAATGAATATGCAGGATATTAAGGTTTTTGTGTTAAAACATATGTCCATGATATTAATGAATATTAGGGATATTAAGGAATGTGATGATCCTCCCTGAGCAACTAGTTTGACCAAATTTTGACCAAACATAACTTTTCATCCTTAAGGAATTTCAGGGTGATTCAAAAGGTAAAGTTTCTTAGAATTTTGCACTCTTTCACTTGATGGGGTTCAAGATAGTAGAATCTAACTTTAGTATTCAAGCTTCCTCTATGAGGTCCATACATACACAAGGGTGATATCCTTTGACTACATCTGATACTTAACTTTTACTATACCGGCCTAAGCAGGAAAAGTAGGGAAAAAATCTAGAAAAGTTGGGTCCCTATTTTGCTAAGGCAAAATGGGGCGTGTTGTGTAACCACACACCAACTTGCCACCAAAGAAAATAATGAAATTCTAATAATTCAAGGAATGAATATGAGTTAAAACATAATGCTTGTTAAGCATAAGCACCCTAATCTTATGAATGATATCATGTTCATCAATGTTTCAATATATTGAAAAGGGATCAAGTGTGTGCATGTGATTCATATCCCTCATCTTGAAAATTATTTGAAAACACTAGTGCCAAAGTTAAGCTACATAATTTGGTTTATCCCTCATAGCCAACCTGGATAGAGCCTTGCTGCCAGCAGGTGTCCATAGCCCCGACAAGGTTATCTTTGCAATTCCCCTAAGTAGAGCCCCACTACCAGTTAGGCGTCAATAGCCCCAGTAGAGTTACTTAGATGGCCTAATTTTCTCTTTAGATATTCAATATGTTTCTTTTCTTTTGTATTCATAAGATGTCATCATGTAATCTCAGTTTGCAAGGTGCAATCACTTGCTGATTTAGGTTGGGAATTACAATGGTAGCAAGGGAAACCTTTCAATTTTTCACTTAACTCCATACTGGTGTGTTCAACAAACCCAAGACTATTAGGTGTGTCATGTGAAGATCTCCTTGAACAAGAAAAGCAATACTGATGAACATGATATCACAAACCTAATTAGGAACATTTGTTAACATGAGCCATAGCCTATGTATAAACTTATATCCAACTCTTGAATTCTAACAATTTTAGTTGTGTTCTATAGTGAAAAGGTGCATCATTTTGCCTAACCAAAAAAAGGACTCAACGCTGACAAACAAAAAGTAAACACACCAAAACAGACTGTACAAACAGCTATACAGAATGTACATTATGGTAGAGTATCATAACATGACTCTTCCCTCAAAGCTTGGAAATGATGTTTGAGAAATTTTCCATTGACTGGCAATGGGACATCCTCACCTATTAGGGTCCTGAGTCTGTAGGTACTATCTCCTAGAATTTCTAAGATCTCGAAAGGACCTATCCAAAGTTTGTCAAATTTTCCATGATTACCTTTCTTTTCATGTGCTTTATCCCATGCTAGGACTAGATCTGATATCTTGAAAGCTTTTACTTTCACTCTCTTATCAAACCACCATTTGACAGTAGCCTAATGTTTGGAAAATTGGTCAATTGCCTTATCTCTCTTCTCTTCTAGGTGAATGAGTTGTAGCAACCTAACTTCTTGCTTATTATCTATGCCCAAATATTCTTGTGTAAGCTACAGTGTGGGGATCTTTAGGTTAATAGGGAGGATGGGATCCACTTCATACACCAACTGGTAAGGAGAATTTCCTAAAGTAATTTTCACTCTAGTTCAATCTACCCATAAGGCATACTTGAGTAGGGTATTCCACTCCCTAGGGTTCTTTTCTATCAATTTCTTTATGATGTTCAATAAATTCTTATATGTTGACTCTACTAAGCCATTTCCCTGAGGATAATAGTTTGAAGAAAATTTCAAAATGATTCCATAATCAAAAGCCCATCTTGACAATCTTCATGTTGCAAAAGCAGGCCCATTATCACATACAAGGGCATATGGAACTCCATACTTGGTTATTATGTTGTTCTCTAGAAATCTAATCACATCTTCTATGGTGCAAGTCTTGCTGTTGACTGCTTCGGTCCACCTGGTGCAATAATTAGTGATTGTCAAAACATACATGTGGCTTGAAGATGATGGAGGATTCATAGGACCTATAAAATCCATCCCCCACTCGGCAAATGGGCATATCTCCATAACTAGTTATAAGGGTTGGGTAGCGTATCTTTCCCTATTAGTAGCAATTTGGCAAGTATGGCAACATTTGATATGCTCAGTAGTGTCTTTAAAAATTGATGGCCAGTAATATCTTGCTCTCAAGATGGCATGTGTAGTGGTCAAATGAGATCCATGTGTTGTTCCAAATTCATCATGTAACTTAGTGAGGACCTTATCTACCTCTAGATTTTCCATAAATCTAAGGTAGATTCCTTCATAATTCTTCTTGAAGAAGATTCCTCCTTTGATCATGTATTTTTGTGATCTTATCTTCAAAGATCTCCTTTGAGAAGCTTGCATCTTCTGTGGGCATCTCCCAGTGATTAGAATATGTTTGATGTCCGAGTATGATTCCTTGTTTTCTTTGGTGTTTACAACATATTGTTGACTCACTATATTAGGATCAATCTTGGAAATCATCTGGCTTAGTGCTTGGCCTCTAACCAATTTCATGGGTGTTATGTCCATATCATATTCTTGGAGAAATGTTATTCATTTGGCTCTTTTCTCTCTAGGTTCACTCTACATCAAAAGTATTTTAACTGTTGCATCAGGTACTACAATGATTATCTTGCTTCTCAAGATGTAGTGTCTATATTTCTTTACTTCTCTGATCAAAGCAAGAGCTTGTCTTTCCACAACCATGTATCTAAGCTCTACATCTCTGAATGAAGAACTCATGAAAGTTATGGGTTTTTCTTCTTTGTCTTCATTTCTCTGTGTTAGAACTGTTGCACATGTATGCTATGAAGAAAATGAATAAATATAAAACTCTCTTGTGTAATCTAGGTTGATCAGGACAGGTGCATCTGATATGGCCTTCTTGATGTCCTCAAATGCAGACTTTGCTTTAGGTGTCCATTCAATCTTGGCATCTTTTTTAAGCATTGCATTGAGTGGCCTAACAATCTCTGCAAATCCTGTGATGAATTTCCTTACAAAGTTTATCTTACCAAAGTAAAATTTAAGTTCTTTCTTACTCCTAGGAAGTTGTAACTTCATTATAGATTCTACCCTAGCAGGGTCAATGGTGATCCCATTTTCTGATATTAGGTGACCAAGTAACTTACCTATGGTTACTCCAAATATGCTTTTCTTTGGGTTGATTGAGATACCATATTGTTCACATTTCTTGAGTACATTTTTGAGGTATTCTATATGATCATTCCTCTTCTTTGAGAAGATAGTCAGGTCATCCATGTATATAACTATGCATTTTCCAACCAAGCCTCTAAATTCTATGTCCATTGCATTATGGAATGTGGCTCCAACATTGATCAAGCCAAAAGGCATACATCTATAAGCAAATATCCCCCATTTGGTGGTGAATGTTGTCTTTAATCTATCTACTTTGTCCACCATCACTTGATTGTATCCTAAGAAACCATCCAAGAAGGACATCATTTGAGCTTCATTCACTATCTGTAAAACTTCATCTAATGAGGGTAAGGGATAGTTATCCTTCTTTGAAGCTCTATTTAGGTTCCTAAAGTCTACACATAGGTGTATGTCACCATTCTTTTTTCTTACTGGTACCAGATTGGCTACCCATGTTGAGTGCCTGATAGGAAATATGATCCTAGCATTTAGCAATTTCTTAACTTCTTCAAAATTTATAAGCTCCATTAGTGCATTAACAAGCCTTTTTTTTTCTAAAAGGTTTGGCATTAGGCTTTAGTAGAATAGTGTGGGTAATGATTGATGTGTCATATGTCTTTAACTCATCATAAGTCTAGGCAATAACATGAATATAATCCTTCAATGATTGGGTTATCCTTGCCTTCTCTTCTTCAGAACAAACCTTACCAATCAAGAAAGTCCTTATGTCTTCATTTTGTCCTATGTTGATTGGTAAATATTCCCCTCCATCTGTCTTAGGGAGATTCTTTTATTTCATCATGTTATGTAGATCAAATGCCTTTTATAATTCTATCATACCTTTAGGAATTCTATTGCTAGGCAAGTCCATAATTTCTTCCTCTTCCCACATATGATCTTCCAAGTTCTTTTCATCTAGGAATTGTGCATCAAATATGTCCCTATTTGCTATGAAATCTAGGATATGTTGATCATCATCAAACACTTGAAGATTAGTAACATTGTTAGGTATGGAGGGTACTGATATCAACTCAATTGAAAATCTCTTTAATCTAGAAATGGACAAAGGCTCCAGTCTGTTGGTAGCCTATGCCAATGCATCTACTCTATGATTTTGTTCTCTAGGAACATGTATGATATTAAATACCTCAAATTCTTTAATTAGGTCCCAAACCCTATGTCTATAGTTGGACAATCTCTTGCAATTACAAGCATACATACCTCTCACTTGTGTCACCACCAATTCTAAGTCTCCATAGACCTATAGAATCTTAACTTTTTTCCTAAGAGCAAACAACAACCCATGAATTAAAGCTTCATATTCTATTACATTATTAGTGCATGGGAACTGCAATATGCATGCTGCCAAAAAAGAACTTTCCTGCTGGGTCACTGAGGTCGATGCCTACTCTAGCTCCTTGTTTGGATTTAGAACCATCAAATCTAAGGATCCATGGCTTATCTTTTATTAATGGCTTATCAGGGCCCTCTCTTTTCTTTTGGCTCTAGCAGCTACACCGCTTGAAATCCACTTCAGCTTTTTGTTGATGGTGGTTTTAGCACACAACAACGTAGGTGTGATTGTTGGTTTCACACCTCTCTTGAAAAGTATCCTACCCTAGGTAAGACTACTCCAAGGATAATATAGATAGGTCTTAGCTTGCTTGGAATATCTCAATGGAATGTTTTAGCTATACTGACAAGGGGTCTTACATGAAATGCAGGGTTTATGAAAGATGGCAACAATGTATATGCGGAAACCCTAGTGGTTTAGATTGTAAAGTTTGAAATTTTATAGCAGAGGGGCAATGAAATGTTTCTTATAACCTAACCTAAAAAACTTGATATAAATAAAATGCAAAAGGAAAAGGAGAGAGAGAAGGGATAAGAGATCCTAAGTGATAGTCACAACTGGGTAAAATGCTGAAGATAGATAAATACTTTCAATAAACCATTTCCTATTTCACCAAGATAGGAAACCCACAATGTTGCAAGAAATGATGCAATCTTCAAAGGATTCCTACGATTTTCAAATTGCATTCACTCATTAAACACCTAGATAATGGTGTAGCTTAACTAGTGGAGTGCAACTGAACTATGTTCGATGATAGGGCCTAGGCTAACTATACACAACAACTTACTATCAACAAGCACTAATAGTATGGACCTGTAATTAGGGTAAAATTGCAAATTAGGGTAAATGTATAATCAGCAATGATAAAAACCCTAGCAATGCACAATGAAGCACAAGACAACATAAAAATCAAAATAACAAATGTAAATGCAAACCAATCTCCACGCTATGCTTGATTTATCTCCATTGCTCTTCTCCACCTCGCATGAGCATGCAAGATTTTGAAGGATTATTGTTGGAAGAATGTTGGGTGCTCACTTCTGTAGCATAACATTAAGATGAAGATGCTAGAATGAATGATAGATGAAGGATGCAAAGGATCTAATGATATTTCAACAGCATGTGGATACTTGAAGATCAATGCCTTATAGAAAATTTGGCAGAATAAGGGTACTCGAAGCTCAATGCATGCTGATGGCTTATGAGGGGTTTGATTTATAGGAAAGGCTTGGTTCAAATGGATGGTTGAGATTAAAAAGCTAATTGATTGATGTGGACAGCTAGGATTGATTCAGTTATCCCACTCTTCAAGGGAGTTGTAGTCATTTGACAAGTGTCAAGGAGAATAGGGCTCATGTGTGCTTGTGTACATAAAAAAATACTACATATGAAAGATATTAAATAAAAGGCTGTAGTACCACTTATCTTTTTAAATGAAAGAGGCACACATGTCGGCTAAATGATAAGATAAATTAATTAAATAAATAAAATTTATTTAATTAATTGGAAAGTCGGCTTATAATGAAATGTGAGAATTTAATTCAAATAAAATATTTGAATTAGTTGGGATATGAGTTGGATATTAATTAAATAAATAAAATTTATTTAATTAATTAGATAGTGGGATTAGGATATGATGTGGAAATTAATTAAATAAATAAAATTTATTTAATTAATTGGCTAAGTAGGATAAGGCTATGATTGAATGAGATTTTAATTAAATAAATAAAATTTATTTAATTAATTGGCTAATGGATAAATGGGATTAAGAGTGGGATTTAGGACAAAATGCTACATGATGTCTAGGATAATGTTTTAACAAGGTGTTGCAAGACATGAACAAAGTTGGGACAAATTTAGGTGTCTACATTTTGCCCCTCTTTGAGATGATGTTCGAGATGATGAGCTTTGTGTTGAGTAACATCATTTCAAAGAAGCTAAGGTATGGATAATCGAAAAGGATATGGGATGAAATGGGATGATAATGTTGATGATGATAGAAATGATAGGATGATGATGCCCCCTCGAGAGGTTAGGCGGGTTGGACAAACACAGGTAGGCTCTCGAAAAGAAATGGTTTGGCTACAAAAGAAAGATAAGGGAATGGATAGAAGAAATGGATGATGTGTTATGCTGCAATGAAGGTGAGCAACCATGATGTTTGATATAGCACTAGACGTTATGCACCAAGGTATAAGGACTAGGGTGATAATGTGTCTCGTGCCCCAGCGTAATACAACCTTGTCTAACGTATGAGGAAGTAAACTTCGAGCATTGAAGTCCTAATGCACAAAAGGTATGATATGACCTTAGATGCAAAGGATAGTGCAAAAAGCTATTCCAACATACACAAGATATGAATATTAGCTAGAAATGATAAGGATTTGATGCAAATGCAAGATAAAATGATAACACACACAAGCAAGCAAGCAAGCATGCGCAAATGATTCAAAAACAAACAATGTATTGCCTCTGTCAAGCTGTAAACCAATGATTGATTATTTTGATGATGATAGTTGAGAGTGTTGTCATTGTGGGGAAAGCTATATCCCTAGATCAACACAAGGTTGTTTGCTGAGTTGGTTGGCTAATTGGCTAATTGATTTGGCTTACAACAAGGCTAGGATCAAGACCATTGATTGCAATTGGATAACTTGGCTTGATTGATTAACTTGATTGGTATGGATTAAGGATGGGCTTACACTTGGATCATTGCTTGGAATGATTTGAAGATGATGAAATGGATGATTAGATTGATTTGGTTTGATGAATTGATTTGATGGTTGATTGGATTTTAGGTGTTTTTTGATGGTAGGCTTGATGTGCTTGAGTTGATTTGCTTTGACGTTGATGTTGATGATTGATAGAATTTGTTTTGATGGGTGGCTTGATGTGCTTTTGTTTGGATGTTTGCTATTGGTGGGTTGATTGTTTTGATGATTGGATTGTTTTGAATGATGATAATGATGGTGTGATGATTAGAGTGTCGATTCAATCTAAGCATAAGCAAGCGTTCTTAGTATGCTCAAAGGATGTAAAACAAACAAGGTATTGCCCTTGTCAAGTCATAAACCAATGATTGATTATTTGATTGATGATGATAGTGTTGTCATTGTGGGGAAAGCTATATCCCTAGAGCAACACAAGGATGTGGGAATGCTATATCCCATTGATGATGGTTGATGATGATTGATCGGGCTCATGACAAGATTAGGATCAAAAACTTGTTGATTTGATTGGATAATGTTCCTTGATTGATTAGCTTGCTTGATATGGATTAATATTTAAGATCATTGCTTAGATTGATTTGATTGATATGATTGGAAGAAGTGATTGGTTGAAATGGATGAATGAATGTTATTGATAGGAAGAATGGATGATGATGATGATTTGATTTTGATTGAATGTTGGTGGAGTGGATTGTTTTGGATGATGTGATTGGTTTTATTGCTTGGATTTTGTTGGCTATTTGATTTTTTTGGATTTTTTGACATATTTTGATTTTTTTGGAGTTTTTGGGATATTTTGATTTTTTTGGATTTTTTGAAATGTTTTGAATGTCAATGGATTTACAATTTGGGTAGCCTTTGTGCTTGATACTGATGACAAGGGAAAAAACCCAGTCTAGGTGCAAGGATGGATAAAAGGATGGGCTCATAGTAAATGGGATGGAAGGTTCATGATAGATGGATATATAAGAGGATAGACCATATAAGGGATGTATGCATGCCTCATGAAAAATGGATAGGTAGGCTATAGTGGAAAGCTCATGATAAACAAATGGGGATAAGCTATAAGATGGAAAGCTCGTGATAAGGATATGCCATAGTGGATGGATCATAAGGGAGCTAGGATGTGATCTTCAAAGGCTATGTTGCATAGGAAAAACTTGCCACATACGAGGTAGAAGACTTAGGATTTTTCATGACAATGCTTATGAAAATAGGATGACATGATAGATTGGTTTGAATGGGATGGATGAATGGTCAATGGATAGGACTTGGTTTGGAAAGAACGTATGTCAAGAAATACCCAAACATGTTTCAACATTTTACCCCCATATCTTCATCAAGATCAAAAGGCGGAGGATGGATAAATGGGTTCAATAGGATAAGCATGTTTATGTAATGGCGAAGGATGGCAAGATGGTATGGTAATAGTTTGGAAATGGATAGGTTGGATGAGAGAATGTGCCCCCAAGTGTAAGTGACATAGAAGATCAACCTACACATGACGCCTATTTGCTAGGTTTTCATCATGGTACTTATCCAAGGCGCCTGTTTACCAGGTTTTCACCGTTGGATGAAGGGATTTCTCTTTACTTTTTTGATTTTTTTTTTATGCTTTTTTTTTTCTTTTTTGCTTTTAGATGAGTTGACAATTACACATGGCGCATGTTTGCCAGGTTTTCACCATGGTAATGGATAGGAGGGACTCAAGTGGCTAGTGCTATCAATGTTGGTAGTCTCGTTGGAGATGGATGTCATCGCATGGACCATGTCATTATGCTCATAGATGTTGGTAAATGGATTGCATGGATGAGAGATGGATTAAGTAGATAGTGGATGATGAAATGGATTATGAAAGGTTCATGCAAGGATGGATGGATAAAAGGATTATGGAATGAAGATGGATGAAAAGTTTATGCCAAAGCATGGACCATAGGGTTAGCATGGGGGAGATATGTAGGATAATGAATGGAAGATGGGGAGATGTAGTTATGTCGAGGTGCTGTGGAGTGGAAGGGAACCATGACCAATAGTTGCACACATCGTAATAAACATTGAAGCTTTTTATGGGATGGTGGTGTAGGAAGCAATGGAGATGTTTGCTTAGGAGATGGTTGATAAAGTGATTTAGGAACCCACATAGATTTAGTATGTTTATTGCTTTTTCTTTGCTTGTGGGATTTTTAAAGGGAAGGGAAGTTTTTGATGGAAATAGGCTTTTGGATGGATATAGGTAATTGGGATTCTTGAGATGTGGATGAGGATGCCTCATTTGCTTTGCTAGCTATTTGCTTAGGAAGCCAAACCATTTTGCTTTTGGGCTTTGCATTTGGAAGTAAGGGTGTAAATGGCTGCTTAGATGAACTTTTCTTTGAGTTTGATTCTTTATGTCTTAAAGTATGAAGACCTTTAGGATTTTTAGCTTTATAGGTAGAGGCATCAAAATTTTTGCTTTTGAATCCCATGGGATGGATGGAGTGGATGGAATGATTGGAAGCTTTATGCTTAAACGATGTGTGCTTTTGTTGGCCATGATTAGAGATGTAAGGATACTTATGAATGATAGGTATGTTAGGTGTTGGAAGCAATGGTGGCAAGGTGGATGGAGGGATATTTGGAGTTTGAAGTAATGGAGGCAAAGTGGATGGCGGAAGGTGTATGGTCACATGCTTTTGACATTTATAGGATGATGGAGTTGGAATGGCTACATACGTTTTGGGTATATGATAGGATATATGATGGTAAGTGGTAGATTTAGGATGCATGAAGGGATTACCAACATCTTGCCCTTGTTTACCTTTGGGTGTGTATCCAAGGCCATATGAGCATGGATGGATCTTGACATGGTTTGGCTCTAAAATACCTTGTTCATAAAGACCTAGGCCTTTGCCTTTGTAGTTCATGTTTTGGAGGATGCGATTGACTATGGGACGAGATGTGTTTTGAGAACTAGACTTGAGTTCATTATTGGATGGAGAGGATGAAGTGGATAAAGGTCATTGTTGTCCTAAGGAAGAACACTCATGTATAAGGGTGGATAGACTAATAGGACATGATGGTGGACTCGAAGTGGAATCAATGGTGGATGTGGAAGGAGGATCATTAGGATCTTGGTTATGTTCATTATGTTCGCTAAGATCCAAGTTATTTGTTTGATCTTTTATGCTTGCTTGGGGGACAAGTGTCTCATCATGACAAGTGGATGTTTGTTCATTATGGATAGGGCTAGATGGTGGATTAGTAGGAGCAATTTGGATATCTCGCTCATGGATGGATATAAGATTATGGATAGGATCAAGGTGCTCATGGATAGCTTCTTCATACGTATCATCTTGATCATAAAGAAGGTAAATGTTATGGATGGGTTGCATGAAAGTGTTTTGATTTTGAGTTGGACCAGGTCTTAATGTTTCCACATGCTTAGGATTAAACCTTTGACATACCTCTTGGGTTGCTTGAATGGAATTGGAAGGCTCTTGGATAGGCTCTTGGTCAACAACATAAGAACATGATGACTCTTGACTTGGATTAATGATAAGAGACTCTTGAATAGGCTTGATGGCTTGTAGGTCACATGATGGGCTTAAAGGGCTAGGTATGTTAATGGAAGGCTCTTAGATAGGCTCAAGGAAAGGTGGACCACATGATGGGATTATAGGATTGGACATGACCTTTGGAAGTTCTTTGGTAGACTCATGAATGGGCATTTGACATAGAGGTAGTTTATTCCTAGCTAGTAGCCAATGGATCACATCCTTTGCAAGTGTATGAGTGGATGAGAAATATAATGGATGGATGATAATAGTAGATGGTGTTGTAGGCTTATGATTAGGATTAGGTTGAGGGCTAATTAGATTGGATGGATTAGGATTTGGACTAGATGGGGGTGACACATAGGATGCGGATGATGTGGCATGATTTCGCATTATAGGTAGGTAGACCTTATAAACAATTGAGACAAATATTGGGCATTGATTTGTATTATGGCCTTTGGTTCTATGGTATGCACAATAATCATGTTCATCATATGGACTTTCTTCACATGGTTTGACTTCGGGAAGTTCAATGAGTTTTGCTTCAAGCATCCTTTGTAAAACTCTCTCAGCCATATCCTTTGGTGAAAGATTAGAATGACATGGTGATGAAGGTAATGAATGGCTTGGTGATTTGGAAGGTTGATGGACCAATGGACTAGGAGTAGGATCACATGGTGGTGTTGGGATATGATTAGTTGGCTCATGTGCTGGTGGGTGATTAGATGATAAAGGCCACTCTAGATTGGTATCTCCCTTGTCAAAGGTTATTAGATCTTGCATAGGATAACTTGGGCTTGTTTGATTTATGTACAAGGGACTACTTGGACTTGGATGTGTTTCTTGTTGTAAAGGTGGATTTGGGCTCATTTGTGCTTGTTGTGGAGGCTATTGATAGTCTTGGAAGCTAGGTGTAATGGTAGGATATGTAGACAAAATATCTTGAGGTGGACCCAAAGATGCGGGCATTTGATCTTGTTGGTAAGGTTGACTTGTGCTCACTTGATTCATGTACAAAAGGCCATTGGTACTTGCATGTTGTGTTTGTGAAATCACTTGATTACCTTGTGGATGGGCTTGGTAGTGCATTGGAATGGTGGTATGAGGGATTGGATAAGCTTGAGGTGGAGGTTGATAGGTTGATGTGGCATTGACTTGGTGGATAGTTGGATTAGGTTGATAGGAAGTGGATGGATATGACATGTGGCTATAAGGTGGATTAGGTTGGTATGGAATGGCTAAGGATTGTTCTACTTGTCGAGCTTGACTAGTGGCGAAAAGGTGTTGAACTTGGGCTATGAAGTGTTGCAATTGAGGTGATTGGCTTGCATGGGGTTGAGCTCTTTGGATGAAGAATTGTAATATTTCAATGGCATCTTGGTTTAGGGGTTGTGATCCTTGATAAAGATTTTGGAGGAATCTTTGGAATTTAATTTCTGGGTCCTCTAGTGTAGACATGTTGTCACCAAGTGTTAGTCTTAAGTCCTTTTAGCAAGTGCTTGTTTAGGGATTTTGATGATGATATGGCTTGTTTGGATGACTTGGCTATGTTTGGGATGAAAGTGATTGGGCTTGAATGTTATTGGAAGAATGTGTAGGATGACTTGTCTTTATGTGTTTAGGTGTTTAGATCTTGATGTGGCAATATTCAAACAAATGATTATGCATATACACACATGAATCACTCACACAAGACACATAAACAAGTTTTAGTTTGGAATAATGTGATGACGGTTAAGCAAGCACGTGAAGACACTTCAACAAGTCCTAGTTAAGGCAAGGCCACTATCACAAGGAGGTTCTAGTAAAAATCTGGGGGACCAGCACCCCATGAGCATCCAGCAAGCCACTTAAGACTTTAACTAACCCTACTAGGAGTTTTAATATACACAAAGGTACACCTCCTTTCGAGTTAGCACTGTATGGTGAGCGCTAATACCGATTAGACTTGGCTTTCACCTTATCCTCTGATTTTTATAGCGGACTGGATGAAAGTACCGCTTGAGGTCGTTCCCTTGGGGTGGATACCAAGGTAGGCCTCTCTAAGGTTTAACAAAAGCAACACAAGTAAATGTTTTTGATCTCCAAGTTCATGTTGGGACGTGAGGAGAGAGCATACACATTTACTTGGTCACACTCACATGGGGTTCATTAACCTTAGAAATTCAATGTGTGGAAGACAATGCAAGCACTTGTTTGTTTTAAAGCCCAAATCCAAATGTGATGAAAGACAATGGTTTGTTTTAGTCCAATTTTTTTGATGTGAATTTGCAAAAAAATGTTTATTTTATGCCCAAAATCCAAATGTGTTTGCAAACAAGATTAGAAGATAAGAGATGAAATGATTGCACCTGGTTGATTCACTATCCAAATTGCTGTAGATGTTGATGTCAATGTTGCTCCATCTCCTTATGATCACCTACAACATAAAAAAAAATGATATTATAATGCAAGCATAAAAAATAGGCTCATCAGGCAAGGAAAATTGTAATTTTAGATGCATAGCCGAATTAGATTTGATTATTTTGATAGATTTTTGGTTTGAAAATTAAAAAATCAAAGAAGAGACCCCCATTAATTTTTAGAGAGATTTCTGAAAATGTAAAGAAATCAGAAAAATTCCCCAATTTGCACCCAGAAATGTGGATTTATGAAAACAATATAGTTGGCAAAGATCTAATTTGTTTGCACTGTAAATGAGCTCTAAAATAAATCTGTTAAACATAGACCACCATTAGAATTTTGAGAGCTTTCCAAAAATATAAAAATTTCTAAAAAATTTGCTGATTTGCGTCCAAAATTGCAAATTAGGGTAAATGTATAATCAACAATGATAAAAACCCTAGCAATGCACAATGAAGCACAAGACAACATGAAAATCAAAATAACAAATGTAAATGCAAACTGATCTCCACGCTATGCTTGATTTATCTCCATTGCTCTTCTCCACCTCGCATGAGCATGCAAGATTTTGAAGGATTATTGTTGGAAGAATGTTGGGTGCTCACTTCTCCAGCATAACATTAAGATGAAGATGCTAGAATGAATGATAGATGAAGGATGCAAAGGCTCTAATGATATTTCAACAGCATGTGGATACTTGAAGATCAATGCCTTATAGAAAATTTGGCAGAATAAGGGTACTTGAATCTCAATGCATGCTAATGGCTTATGAGGGGTTTGATTTATAGGAAAAGCTTGGTTCAAATGGATGGTTGAGATTAAAAAGCTAATTGATTGATGTGGACAGCTAGGATTGATTTAGTTATCCCACTCTTCAAGGGAGTTGTAGTCATTTGACAAGTGTCAAGGAGAATAGGGCTCATGTGTGCTTGTGTACATAAAAAAGTACTACATATGAAAGATATTAAATAAAAGGTTGTAGTACCACTTATCTTTTTAAATGAAAGAGGCACACATGTCGGCTAAATGATAAGATAAATTAATTGAATAAATAAATTTTATTTAATTAATTGGAAAGTCGGCTTATAATGAAATGTGAGAATTTAATTCAAATAAAATATTTGAATTAGTTGGGATATGAGTTGGATATTAATTAAATAAATAAAATTTATTTAATTAATTGGCTAATGGATAAATGGGATTAAGAGTGGGATTTAGGACAAAATGCTACATGATGTCTAGGATAATGTTTTAACAAGGTGTTGCAAGACATGAACAAAGTTGGGACAAATTTAGGTGTCTACAGGACCAAAACATTCATCAGATATCTTAACATTTACCCATCATTGTAAAAGCACAACTAATTAAATTCAGATTGATATGAACCATGAAAACCAAAGAGGACAACACAAGAACACAAATTCCCAGCAACCTATAAAACTTGTTTTGTATTGATCACAATTTGGCAGTCTCAACAATTCATCATCAAATCTTACTTGTTACAATGAGAGAAAAGGATGGCCCTTTTATAGGAAAGGCACCAGCTTTTTCTACAACATAAGGATCTTGCAAACGACTGAAAGCTTTCTAAAATCTATTGTTAAAGGAACTTATCATTTCACCTTCACCTCGACAGATTTCTACAAAAGATCGGTAGAGATCAGCTGGGGTACTAGGCATTTGAAACCTATCCAGAAATGCAATTTTCAAACCCCTCCATGAGTTTATGGATGCTGCAAGAAGGTTAGCAAACCAATAATATGCTTCATCTTGTAAGGAATAAGGAAACAATCGGCATATCACATCTTTATACTATACCTGCAGCATAAACATGTTACTTTCAAAGATTTTAATGTGATCATCTGAAGTTCTATCCGGGTCATTCACCCTAAACTTTGAACAGAACTTGTCAAGGTTCTTTGGCATGTCATGGTAATAATTGAATCAAAACGGGGATTGATTGTTTCCTATGAAGAAGTCCATGATTGGGGGTGCAACAGTGTTCCTTAGGGCTGATTGAGCTCTTGGTGCCCTTGGTATCCCTTGATCCCTTCTTGGGCATCTGAATTCTATCAAAGACATTAGTTCTTCTCTAGCTGAGCTGGATCTAGTTGTTGATAACTGAGAGGGGGTGTGAATAAGTTATCTTAATTATTTCAGCTTTCTAAATTTTCTTAATAATTAGTGCAGCATCAATTCAAACAAGCAAACATAACCATGAAATAGAAATACACATGACACAATATTTTTGATGTGGAAACCCTGTTAAGAGAGAAAACCACTGGGTGATTAACCCAAGATTGTATTCTTTGTTAGAAGAATGGAAGTACAAAATGGCACTTGCCAATTAGGGCTCACTGCCCGAGCACACTGCTCACAAGAGGCACACTGCCTACAAGAGACACACTGTCTACAATTTATAAAGAGTGTAATACAATACTTGAACTGATAAGGAGCATCAATATATGCTAGAGTTCAGTTTCAGTTAGGCTCTGTACACTGATCTACTGCACTTCATCTTTCCTCTTCTTTTATGCTGCTCTTCTTTCACATACTAGATCTTCCTTTCTACTTTTATTCCGCTCTACTACTTTTCTTCACACATTACTTACAACCTCAACACCTCTCATAACTAAATCCATCTTGTATATATATCCACACAAGTGATTTCATCACCTTTCTAGTTAGCACCCGGAATAGTCAATATTTTCCATAAACTCTGATCTGTCGGCTGAATCCTTGCTTACCGAGTAATTTGGATCAAGGATATACTTGTGGAAATCATTAATCATGTTAGCCAAACATAGTTTATGCCTTCATAAGCTTTACCAACATCAGTAACACATCCGGAATAATGTCTGATGTTCTGCCAGTCAGTTCTTCCTCTATTCACACTATCACTTGGGAACCCGACACTCAAGCATTCATATCTCTTTATCCTTTCCACACCGGAGGCTCAAACCTTGGAATCTATCAGTCAAGATACTCCTCTTCACTTCCCCAAATTTGTACTTCACTAGGATACTTCTACTGAGAGATCCGGACCTATCTGTCGGACCTTACTGACTACTCTATTCTTGCTTACTGGACCTCAACACTTCTTCAATCTGACTTCCAACGATGACTTATCATGCATTGCGGATGTGTGGGATAACCTTTGTTACCATCAATGACAACATTCATGAATCCATATAGTGTCTCTTTCCAACAATCTACCCCTTTGGCATTGATGGCAACACTTAGTGAAAAATGACTAAGTGTTTACACTATGCTCCCCCTTGGCTAATGCTATGTTTTTATATACATTTTCTAGAGCTCCCCCTTAGTTGGATTCCTCATTTTTCACTGCTTTTCACTCCCCCTTTGACATCAATGGAAAAGGGTAGGGTCCACATACCAAAATTTTCAAAATTTTATCCGCATAAGTAAATACATAAAGAATACTTACATATACTGAAGTATGTCTGCAAAAGTTGTTTTCAATTGAATGAATTCTGTAGCCCAACTTTGCTTCATTCTGTCCAAAATTGATATATGACTGCTCAATAGGAATGCAAATGCATCTGCCCTTTTTAGATCTGTTGGATCATTGGTCTGGGCTGTGATTTGAGCTTCACTTATGGCCTCATGCATGGCCTCTAACTTAGGGATAATGATCCTTCTAAGTTCACCCATCCAGCTAATTATGTTCTTCCTTTCCTTCTCAAAATTCTTTATTGCATTTGTGATTGCAATAGTCTGACACTCTTGATTTACTATGGAGGATGAGAGAGGATCAAAACTTTGAGACAGACTTAATAGTTTATCCTCTTGTTCTTTTACTTTCCTCTCAATATCTTTGGTCACTGTGGGCCAAGATAAGCAAAATTTGTACATATTTCTGCCATCTTTAAGAGCATTTTCCAAGCTCTTTATCCCAATATCCATAACTTTCCTATCATTTGTTATCAGACCCTGTACTTAGGAGAATCTCTTATCCAAAAACTCCTTCCAAACCTTTTCTTCAGCTGACTTCTCTAGAGAAACAAAATGTGTGCTAACACTATTGACTAGAGTTTTGAGATTATCGGATGTGGAGGCTATGGGATCTTTCTGAAATAATGGCATAATCTTTTCCAACAATCCGAATGCTACCTCTAAATGCTCACAGTCTTCCATGTGAGATTTCAGTAGTTTCTCTTTGATCTTCACATCTGCAAATGAAGCTATTTTCATTGTTTGTATCGGAGATAGAGAGTCAAAATTTAATGGCCCTTTTAATAGTTCTAGTTCATCAATCTCCATAGTTGCTTTTGTCAAAAATTCCTTGACTGATTCTATAGTGTCTCTTGCTAGAGACAGATTTTTCTTTTCTTCTGCAGTCACAGAATTGTCTTTTGGAGCTTTCTCCCCTTCCACAACCTTTGTACTAATATCTTCTTTTCCCTTCACCTCTGCTTCTTTTTCCTTTATTTTTTCTTCTCCTTTGGATCTGGAGTCAGCAGAGGAAACTGAAGGAGTGATGTTGGTCTGTTCATGGGCCACCTCTTCTGGAGTAGAGGATTCCAAGTCCTTAGCTGTTTCTGCATTGGTATTCATTACTTCTTCTGTTATTTTCTCAATAGACTCTTCTGCAACATTTGTCATCGAGGGGTCAGTACCCAAGTCCTCTATAATAGGAAGATTAAATCTTTTGAAGGCCTTTCAGAGGATCTATTATGTGTCCTTGGCTACCTTGTCAGTCTCACCAAGCATAAGTTGATTCTTCCTTGCTTTGCTTCTGAACTCATCCTTACAATCTTTGAATACCATATTCATTGTCTTGGGGTCGATTGAAGGATATAGCTGAATTGCTATCTGTTCCCAGATTTCTAGGTCTTTGGCTTGGGCATTATTCTTTCTTATTTCTAGTTCCTTCTCCAACCTTTTGGGGATCAGAGATATAATTTCAATGAATGCTTTGTTGTAGATATTTAGGTACCTAACTGTGGCATCTTGTAATATCTTCTGATCTGCTTCGCCATAATCATCATAGAACTCAACCATTGGTTGAAGATTTCCATCCACTATGACTGATTTGATTATGTCATCAATGTGAAGAGTGGGGTTTTCAACATATTCCTCTGTCTTTTCTTCTTCCTTCTGTCCAGTAGAGGGTTGACCGAATGTTTTCTTCTTTTTCTTCATTTTCTTGATTTCTTCATCAGATTCAGTCTCCTCTTCATCCCTTTGACTGGCATAAGCTCTTGTAGATTTTGTCTTTGTTCTTTTCTCTCCTTTGCCAGATGATTGTGCTTCCAGTTCTGATGTTGTTGAGCCTTTCGCAGTGGTAGGTGCAGATCTCTTTGATGATCTGGTCTGGGTGGAAGGTTTTGCCGGAGCCCTTTCCTCATTTTTCTTTTCTGCCTTCTTCTTCTCTTCCTCAGCCCTTTCCTTCTTTTCCCTGATGGCATCAAGTGCCTCCTTTGATATGCCCAAGCCTTTTACAACATCTTTAACTTCGTTTCTTACTTTCCTCTTGATCTCTAGTTGTCTGAGTTCCACATGAATCTTTACACTCATCTCCTCAAAGGTTCCAAACCTTTCTACCTTTGGATCCATTGGCTGACTTAGCATGTGTTGAACATGTAGCTCCACAATTTGTTCATCAACTTCATACCCCATGGGCATGATCCATATAGTTCTTGGTTCTACTGCCTCCATTAGGCACTGATCAGTCTCTACCATAAAACATACTGTGTCTTTGTATTTCTCAACAAGAGACTGGGGAATCCTTTCTCTTGCTTGCATCATGTTCTAAAAATTCTTAAAATATCCCCATAGAGCTGTATTTCTTACTTTAGCATCCCCAAGTTCATGCAAGTAATCTCTGATCTAAATTGCTACCGGTTTGTCATTTTGCCATACCCATCCATTTGATCCGGGCAACTCATTCATGAAGTAGAAAAATAGGCATAATATTAGTCCACCATATTTAAAGGAGTTCTTCTTGTCCTTTTTGATCTTCTGTATGTTTTCCATTAATTGGCTCAAAAGAAGTTCACAGAGATCATATTTTGCATTCTTTCTCAGCATCTCATAGGCAGTATATACTGCAGTTTCGGATACTGGATTCTCCCTACTGGAGTGATATATCTTGTATCCTATTATCATAGATGCAAACTTGATATCCGGGTCAGTAATATCTTTAATGGTCATTGCCCTCTTATCAAATTTTGATCTGGTGGCCTCAGTTACAATGTTGTTTTTAACAGATTTGAGGATAGGTATTCCTCCGGAGGAGTGTAAACTAGTTACTACCCTAATTGCTTCCTTGGTGATTTTGCAAGGTCTATTAAGCCATAGAAAGTTGTCATGTACCCTACTCAACACATACCAGACCCATTCATCTTCTTCAAAGCAGGGGAAATGAATGAACTGATCAAAATGTTTATCCTGGATGCCCTTATATTCTAGTTTAAGCTCAAAAGCATTGTCTATCAATTGTTTGTGATAGATATCTCTTAGTTTGAATTCCCCAAACTCTTCAACATTTGCGTGTATGTAAACCCTAATATCTTCTATGTGCAAAACACCATATGGAACACTAGAGAAGGCTCCTAGGGGATCTACCTCCAAGGATTTGTATGGATGCTTCTTAAATATGGGGTGAGGTCGATCAGAAATCTTTACTATATTCGGAGTAGCCATCATCAAGAAATCTTACTGAGAGATATCAAGAACGAAGAATACCTTTTACGCTGTTTAGGGCACACACGATGAAATCTGGATTGAGCTGTATGAAGAATCATCTTGATCTTTGGGAGAAGTAGTTGCAGAGCTCCTTTTCTCTTTTCTTCGAATGTGAGTGTACAAATGATGAGCGAATGAACTCTTTTATTTCTAAGAAGCCCTAATTTTCATTTTGCAATAAATGTGCAACCTAATTCATTCCAGTTTGCCTTGTTTGTCTTATTTAGAGACAAAACCTTTCTGAATCACTGAGATAGATTTTGAAGTTATTCTAGGAGAGTAGTGATAATCTATCTTCCTTTCATTAGTCATTTGATCTATTTGCAGATCAAGACACCATAGTTTGAATCATACCAGACCAAACTTGTAAGGAATCTATTTTTACCGGAAGGCTATTTTACCAGATCAATTCTAGTAGGATTAGATTATTCAAATCTTCTTGCGGATCTCTCAAATCTTTACCATACCCCTTTTAAATGTTTCTTGTATGACCCCTTTTAAGCCGCAACTCTCCTTGTGTCAGTTCCAGTACCAATTGACTGGCTAGGGGAACAAAGTTTTATTTGTGTCTCCCCCTGAGCTAGAGCTCACTTTTTAATTTCTGGAAGGAATATCAGCACCAGAGTCTGGTGCAGATCCATCCCCTACATTCTCTGTACTTTTCTTCACCCAAATCTTGTTCATCTCACTTTGAACTTCATCCACATTTACTTTTTGTTTTCCCTTATCTTGATTCTGATTATAATATACCAGACCTCTTTTATCTTGATTCTTGCTTCTACAGAATTTTGCTATATGACTGGATCTATTGCAAATTTGGCAAACAACATTTCTTTGCATATTTGATTGATATCCTCTTGATCTACATTGATTAGACATATGACCCATTCTATTGGATGCAAAGCATCTACCATTGAATGAATTATTCATTTGCATATTTCTGCATTCATGAGATTTGTGACCATACCATTTGTAGTTGAAGCACTATCTAGAGAAGGATGTATTAGTCCGATTCATTCTCCTTCTGCAATGATTAGCTTTATGACCAAGTTATTGCAATTGTGGCAATATCTATTGAAGGATGGATATCTTTGAGCATTAGGTTGCCTTATCGGAGGACTTCTAGGCTTGTTCCTTGGATTTTCTGATCTAAAATTCTTCTGACTGGATCCGAAGCTTTCTCCTTTCTCATATCCCAAACCACACTTGTCATCAACCCTCTTTTGGCTTTGAAGAAGAACTTCAAGTTGGGCAGAACTTATCTTGAATTTTTCTTTATATTCATTTGTTGTTTGAAGATCTCTTTTGAGAGAGACAATTTGATCCTCAAGTTTTTCTTCATTATCTTTAGCATCTTCAAGATCAGATTCAAGATGTCTGATAATTCTATCCATCTTGTGGCAATCTTCTAATTTCTCCTTGAGAGATTGTTTTAGATTATCTTCAGTTTTTCTTTTCTCTTCAACTTCTTGGGTAAACTTCATAACTCCTGATTCCATTTCATGTCTTACCATAATGATTTCTTTTGATAACTTTTCACATAACTTGGTTTTCTCCTTCAGATCTTCATTTGCATCATTTGCTTCACCTTGACTTGCCAATTGCTGAAGTAGCTCCTTTCTCTTTTTCATAGAGAGATTTAATTTGTCTTTTAGTTCTCTCATGAAATCATCAACCTATTTGAGTCTTTCCTTTAATTCATTGACTTCAGAGTTTGACTGCTCAAGATCATCAAGGGCAGACTTGAGTTGCTCCCTTAAACCATATGCATCCATTTGGATTCCCAGATCTTCCTCAAGCTGTTAGACTCTGTTTAGGAGGAATTTAGCTCTGATACCAATTGTTGATAACTGAGAGGTGGGGATTGAATCAGTTATCTTAATTATTTTAGCTTTCTGAATTTTCTTAATAATTAGTGCAGCATCAATTCAAACAAGCAAACATAACCATGAAATAGAAATACACATGACACAATATTTTTGACGTGGAAACCCTATTAAGGGAGAAAACCATGGGGTGATTAACCTAAGATTGTGTTCTCTGTTAGAAGAATGGAAGTACAAAATGGCACTTGCCAATTAGGGCTCACTACCCAAGCACACTACTCACAAGAGGCACACTACCTACAAGAGACACACTGTCTACAATTTATAAAGAGTGTAATACAATACTTGAACTGATAAAGAGCATCAACACATGCTGGAGTTTAGTTTTGGTTAGGCTCTGTATACTGATCTGCTGCACTTCATCTTTGCTCTTCTTTTATGCTGCTCTTATTTCACATACTAGATCTTCCTTTCTACTTTTATTTGGCTCTACTGCTTTTCTTCGCACATTACTTACAACCTCAACACCTCTCATAACTAAATCCATCTTGTATATATATCCATACAAGTGATTTCATCATCTTTCTAGTCGGCACTCAGAATAGTCAATATTTTCCATAAACTCTGATCTGTTAGCTAATTCCTTGCTTACCAAGTAATGTGGATCAAGGATATACTTGTGGAAATCATTAATCATGTCAGCCAAACATAATTTATGCCTTCATAACCTTTACCAACATCAGTAACACATCTGGAATAATGTCTGATGTTCTGCCACTTAGTTCTTCCTCTATTCACACTGTCACTTGGGAACCTGACACTCAAGCATTCATATCTCTTTATCCTTTCCACACCGGAGGCTCAAACCTTGGAATCTATCAATCAAGATACTCCTCTTGACTTCCCCAAATTTGCACTTCACTGAGATACTTCTACTGAGAGATCCAGACCTGTCTGTTGGACCTTACTGACTGCTCTGTTCTTGCTTACCGGACCTCAACACTTCTTCAATCTGACTTCTAGTGAGGACTTATCATGCATTGCGGATGTGTGGGACAACCTTTGTTGCCATCAATGACAACATTCATGAATCCATATAGTGTCTCTTGCCAACACTAGTATGCCTCTATCTAGTCCCCAAACTTTTTGATTTTTAATAGAGGGAAATAGTTCTTTGTCGGCCCTCCTTCTAGCTCCAATTTTTTTGATGGTGGTTTTAGTACACAACAATGCAGGTGTGATTGTTGGTTTCACACATCTTTTGAAAAGTATCCTACCCTAGGTAAGACTACTCCAAGGATAATACAGTGAGGTCTTAGCTTGCTTAGAATCACTTAATTGGTATGTTGTAGCTGTGCCTACAAGGGGTCTTACATACAATCTATAGATCTTCAATTTGGAATAGCAATACATATAAACCCTTCAAGATTTTAGTTGATAAACAATGTAAAATGCTGTTGAAATTCCTAATCTATTTTTGAAGAAAATGCAAAAGTTATAGGGTTTTAGAAGAATCCTAAGTGACATTCACAATGCATAGATTTTACTTTAAGTAGACAAATGCTCTGAAACTTAACCAACTTTCTGAGTTACCAAACTAAACTAGGTGTTACAACACTACAGAAAATGATGCTATCTTCAATCGAAATCTAGAGATTTTAGATTACATTATTCATTAAATACCCAATGAATGGCATGATTTAACTCAAAGAATGCAATTGAACTAAGCACAACTGATAAGTCTAGATTAACTTTACACAGCTATCTACCATCAGCAAATAACCAAAAGTATGGACTAGGACATTCATCAAATACTTTCAGCAAACCATAAACATTATAAAGCACAACTAACTAACTATGGGAGAGCAAGAAGCGAACCATGAAAACCAAAATGAGCCAATACAAGATACAAATTCTCAAGATAATTGCAAAAAATTGCTTTGCATTTACTTCAAATGGCTGAGTGTCAACAATTTGGTATCAAAATCTCTCTTACAAAAAGTGGAAATGGCAGCCCTTTATATAGGAAAGTAGCATACTAAGTTTTCAAATGAATGGTGGAGATAAACTCAACACCAATGATCTAGATTACATCAATAAATGCATTTGTAGTAGCTCATATCAATTCCTGGATTACACTTTGTCTTTTATGAAAAAGACGAAAAGACAGCCTCCAAATACATTGAATCTAGTTAATTTGACTAGCCCAACTCAATATGTTAATAGAAAAGAACATTTTTAAAGCATAGAAAAGACAAAATAGAGTCACATGTTGCCCCAAATATAATGATTTACAATTATGACAGGATTACACCTTAAAATATTTAAAATAATATCAAGTCTCTTCATCTAAATTGATTTTGTCTTCATTAGCCAGCTTATTGCGGTAGGTTAACCATGCCTCAAGTGCAGGATTGATCTTCGAGGGATCTGGATTCTTCAAATGATTGATCTAATAATTGAACATCTCTAGTTCCTAGCTAAATCTATTGTATATCTTCTCTATCTCTGCCCCAGCCTTGTGGAATGCTTTGAATTCAGCTCTGAGGTTGCTTACCTTGTCCAACCTGTCTTCCATACTGAGCTCGGTACTTTCAAAAATTACCTTATGTAATTTGCTTTTGTACTTCTCAATATAATAAGGGGCATAGTCATTATAGGATGTTTCTGAGCAATCCTTCAAAGAATCATTGATATTGTATATAATTGACTGCAACTCCTCATCTGCTGGCTTATATGCTTCCTTTATGTTTTCAAAATTTTCTTTCCTCAAAAGTAGTTGTTGATACCATTCAATGGCCTTGGATAGCTTGTCTCCAGTTAGGATATTCTCTACTACTAGTGTCTAGGTAGGTAAATCCCTAATGCTCTTTATCCGCGGATACATATGAGAGTAATACTCATCAAAAGTGTCACATTCATCACATAGGTCTTTCCATTTCTTATGAAGTTCAACCAGCTTCTTGTGCGCTTGAGTAGAGGCATCAATTGTCTCGTATCCCTTTTCATAAACTCTAAACAACCAATTTTCAGTGCGTTGGGACTTGGACCTTACCTCGCTTAGTCTTGCCATTTCATCAGTAGATAGGAAAGTGCACATTGTCCTTATATCTCCTCCCGCATTGACTGGCTTGACCAGAAACTAGAGATAAGCACAAAGTTCTTCATTTTACTATTTTAACTCCTTGGACATCTCATCTTTATTTAACTATTCCAAAATTGAAGTAACTAATCCTTTAAATTTATCCACTCTTTGAGCATGAGTGGCAGGTCCCAAATTAACTGTGCAAATTACATAATCCTCCGCTCTGACTTGTTCTTTAGTTGCATCTGCTGGCGGGACAACTATCTCTACAATTATGGATCCTGATTCATCCTTATAGATTCTAGACTGTATCTTTGCCTTCTTTTTCTTCTTGGGCCTCTGGGCTTGTGACAAGATGTGCTCAAATCTAGCTGCATTATCTCTACTTGTGGTTCAGGATATGCCACTCTACTTTGCAACCATTTGGGTGCTGAAGATTTATTCAATTCAGTGGCTTTATCATTATTATTTACAACTAGTTCTTCATCTTTATCTGTACTCATTTCCTCTTTTTCCTTTTCTTCCTTATCAGCCAAGCTTCTCCAATTTATCAATATATTCTCTTGGGCTGCCTTGAAAACTTCCTCCATTTGACCTTTCTCTGGAGGGCCGTCAGATATATCAATGATTTCAACATTGACTGTCTCAGTTAGAGGTTCATTTGAAGCTTCATTACTTACTTCAATCAATACATCTTTCTCTACCCCAGGTATAATTCTGCTTCAAGCTCCTGCAAACCCAATTCTGCACATACTTTCTCAATTCTAGGCAACAAAGGTATGGCCAAAGAGGTTAAATCTATGGGCATTTGTGAAATAGGAACTGCATAGGATATGGGTGGTGAAGGCACATTGGTCTATGTTAGATTAGCTAATACTACCAATAAGGAAGAAGAGATGACAAGGGGTGAAGGAAAAGGTAGTGAAGGTAGATGAAGAGAAGGTGAAAGGATGGTGGAAATAGAAGGTAATGCTGTGAGGGTGGATAATTGAGTGGAAGAAGAAAAAAGTGTAGGTGTAGTAGTAGTAGAAGGACATGAAGTGGCAGCAGTGGAGGAAATAGGACTGCTAGGGGCATTGGAAGATATTGCCAATGAGCAGGAAGTAGTTGAAATGGTGGAGGTAAGAGAAGTGGTAGCAGGGGATGTTTCTTGGACAATGGTAGCTAAGGTCATGGGTGAAGTGGGTGCAACAGTAGTAGAAGTAGTAGAGGAAGAAGCAGCAATAGAAGCTACAGAGGTTAACGCAACCATGCTTACACTTGGAGCAGCATGAGATAGGGAGGTTGGCAGATTAGTGTCTTCTTGTGTTGCATCATCCTCCTTAGTTACCTCCTTCACCCTTTTTTTCTTGGTCTTAGAACCTTCCCTAGGGCCACTTGGAATATTTCTTTTCTTGGAGGCCCTTGTCCTGGTGGAAGGAGGCTAGTCTTTCTTTGAAGAAGGCCTTGCAGATGGCTTCTTAACTTTCTTTTCTTTTTCTGCCAAAGATATATGTTCTTCATTATCTAACTTCTGCTTCTCAACTGGCTCTGTCTCATATGTGACATTCATTGGTCCATCCTCCTCACTTCTGGAGTCCTTGTCTGATTCTAATGCAGTATAGGTAAGCTGTACTCCTTGTCTCTCCAAAGCAGCCACTTGGCCTCTTACCCAGGCCTTGGTCAATCTGATTGGTTCTCTCATTATGGTATCTAAAGAGATTTCCTCTACATTAGCCCAATTTGGTAATGGGATGGGTTGATGATATTGAGCTTAGCAAGCTCCTTTGACCATAACATTATCATCATCTTCTAACTGATCTAGCACTGCAATAATGTGGAACTTCCTGATGAAGGCTAGGGACAGCCTTGAATGAGCCTTCTTCATAACTTCATATTTGTCCATGCAGTTGGCCCAAAAGTCTTCAATATGTATCTTATGAAACAATTTCTTACAAACCTTTCCATTACCTTATTTGGATCAAAATGATCCCTTGCATTGTAGTAATGTAAGTTAAGAAGCTGGAGTTCTTTGTCAGAGTGTTCTTCTGATGCCAAGGAAGGGCATGCATAATTCCCCTTACCAAACCTGATAGGAAATTGAACATTGGTTCTGTGTAAGTGCTTAAGCTTCTTAGCACAAGGTATCAACTGTCTAGTCAATTCTAGAAGCACTATTTTGTCATCAAGATATCTGGGAAGTCTATAAGCCATCCCCATGAAGCCTTGTACTCTTAGATATGTGAATTTTTCAAATTGAATATACCATCTACCATATTTGGTTACTGCATTCATTGCTTTAGTGGAAATCCTCAAGGCTATATTATCTTGTAGCAATCTGGCTATATACATTGTAAAAGCATCATTCACCCTTTTAAAGTGTATCATAGATTGAGATAAGGTTAGCTACAGGTAACACTCATATACTTTCACTTAGGTTTTCTCATCACTTCCAACTTCTCCAATCTTGGACAACCTGACATAGTGATTTCTCCTTGCTAATGCATAGACAACATAAGATGTCCATCTAAAGGATCTCTTCTCTTTGAAGTTGTTGAAGGCCTCATGAATGTTTTCACTAAGGATTTGGAACCATTGAAACTTATTCCCTTTCAGTATCTCAATTATGATAACGAACATCCACCCCTCAAAAGTGGAGGCTATAGGTAATCCATATATCCTACTTAGAAAGGTTACCAAATCTCCAATCTCATCATGGAAATCACTTCTATATAGCACTTGGGGAAACTTGCTGAGGCCAAACCTCCTACTTTTGGCCCAATGATCATTCATGTGTTTCTTTACATCCCTCCACATCTTTGTTGCAAGTCTCCTCTGATCCTTGTTTGTCTGGCATGGTCATAACTATGTGCCATGGAATATCAAAGGTCTCAGCCAAAGAGGGTGGACTCAAATAAGCCAAGATATCCCCATTAGTAGTTTGGATTGTCCTTGTCATGATATCATACCTATATGTACATGTTACCATCAATTCTGCACACTGTACTAAGGTGGGGAAGGCAACAACTTGTGATATGCCACTATCTTTGAGTGCTTTGGCCCTAGGAGTTGGGTTTGGGACAAAGATTCTCAATCTAAATTCATCTAAGTCTATGTAACCTAGATCTGTGTCTCCTACATCACTCCATCTGGAATGAATCTTAGTCTCTGGAGGGATGCCCTTGAATTCGTACTTCATGGTTTGAGCTCAGGCAGTCATCTAATCTACAGGACTAGACCTTATAAGTTTGATACCTTCAGAATATTCCAAAACTCCTAAGTCTGGGATGAACTTAATGAATTTGCTAACATTACTGATATGCCTCTTTTTAAAAGAATCACAAATCTACCTACTTCATAGCAACTCACCATTAAGCATGCAAAGAAAAACATTTAATGTTGCAAGACATCTCATTAGAAGCATGAAAAACATGATTATCTACATTTTACAACATTAACTACATCATTCCTGACATTTTTCCCTTTGAAAATTCTTAAAACACAGCCATTTTACATTATTTGCGCTAGTTTTAGGGTCAACCGACCTGATGGTAGAAAAGCGCTAACATTGAGTTCCACTAACCTTAGTGGGAAAAATGGGCTCATCTGACCCAAGGTTCTATTAGTGTTCATATCTTTTCTTGCTTTTACACTGGTTTTAGACATTACTGACTTGCGTGACTTTTGAAGGTCACCGACCTCTTATTGGTTGTTTAGTTAGTCAGTCAGATTTTAGCGCAAGGCTATTGAGATCACTTTTACTACACTTGTGCGGGATTTGGCTTTGTCTGACCTGCACAAGTTTTGAGGTCAATCGACTAAGTCAGTGAAGGCATGTTGCAGTGCAAGGTCAGATAGGATTAATTTTACCACAGATTCATTTTTCTTATTTCCAATGGGACTTTGGATGTCACCATCTAGTGAAGATATTCTAGATGTTTGACCAAGTCAGAGGTGGAGTCTTTTAGTGCAAGGTTGGAAAAAAAGGTTTTTAGTGCTGAGTAGCTTTCCAAAGTTTATAGGGTTTTTAGGCCCGCTGATGTAATCAGTTAACATGGCCAAAGCTATGTAGGTCAGATGTTAAAGTTTTCAGCACTAAGTGGGTTTTGAAGTGCAACACGGGTTTTTAGGGCCACTAACTAACTGGATGAGTTGAAATGTTTACAGGTCGGTCAAACCCAAGTTTGGTGCAAAGACCAGATGATTCTCCAATTCATGAAAAGGTTCAAATTTGTCCAAACTATGGCCAAGCCTAGTTAAGTTGTTCTAATTAGCCCATGGCAATCCAACTATGTTTTCAAGGAGAAGTTCAAACTAGGTTTCGAGGGAGAAACAAATAGTTTATGCATAAAACCTTAGTTGAAACCCCAAATGCGTTGCTCAGAAAGAAAATGTACTTGAACAAAACCCTAACCGCACACAGTAAAAAGCTAAAAGAGCCAAGGTGGAACCCTACCTAGTTGGTTATAGAAATACGATCAGGTTACACAGGCAAGAAGTGGTCACGGGATCAAACTCGAGGGCAACGATGGCAAAAAATGCTTGACAGGTTGCAAAGGGGCTCTCCAAAACCTTTATCAAAATGTAGAAAATGATTTAACAATGTGGGTTGACCTTTTATTGTCACCAGCTAAATCACCATTAATGCATGACATACATAGTGTCAGTTGACAGATTAGGGTTTTTGCGTGACTTTTTATTCGCTCTGACTTGGTGGGGAAATTGGATGCGATAGACTTGGTCAGTGAAAGGTCTTTTTAATGTTGCAACCATAGACTTAATGTTATACCATTTGTGGGACTTTGAGGCCCTTTAGACTTGCAGGAATTTTGGTCTCCTCTGACTTAGTCAGTGATTGAACAATACAGTGCAAGTTGGAGATAATTGATTTTAGCATAAAAGTATGTTAGGAAGGAAACTAGCACCAAAGTCGGTGATAAAGGATTTTAATGCAAAGTTGGTTGGGAGGCAAATTAGCACAAAGGTCAGTTGGGGAGCAATTTACTGCAAAAGGGCTATTCAAGGCCATCAGAAGAGATACAAAGATCTAACTTAGCAAATTCTTGAAATGATTTTCAACATCATCATTCAAACATGGACAAAATGTGTTTTGACCACTTGACCACTTAGGAGGTGAAAATTCTACTTGACACTCTAGACCAAATTTGAAAGAGGGGGTCCCTATTTTTTGAAATGGGGTGTGTGTACGAGGCATGACACTTTTGAGGCTCACTCTTTGTCATTTCTGGTAGTTGATGTGAACATGATACATCTCCTCTTTTCATTTCTATAGTATCATCACTGTCACTATCTTTATGTTCTTCAATCTCTTTCCTTTTCTCTGTAGACATGTCTCTGATATAAGATAACTTGTTCCTCAGATATATTTGTTCTTCCTTATTTAGTATATGCAGACATAAGGCACATATGGTTTTAGAATGTGGTGCCTCATGGAGTCTGCACCAACCTTCAATTAAATCATGATGTGGAGAAACTTCTTGCAATGTAAGTCTTTGAATCTACTTGGATAAAAATTCCTCGAACTTTGTTAGCTTACTTCCCCTATCTTCAGCTAACAATTCATAATCTAACTCGATTAAGCAATCAATCCCTGGGGTGATATCACTTTCTTTTTCATGAGTATCTTCATCATACACCAGGATCTCTTCTAGACTGTATATGCAAGCCTCATCCTGATGTGCATTTTCTTCATGTTCTCTTGTATTTGAAGATTACAAAAAAAGTCAATATCATCATAACTAGATATTGTACTTATTTCAATTGAAGATGACCCCATCTCACTATAAGTTCTTTCCAACTCAATCATGTCTAAGCATGCATCACAATCCTTTTCTGAATGTGCTTCGTCATATTATATGCACCAATCTTCAATTAAGATATCCTCAGTGGATATACCTAATGTTTGGCAATGTTACATCTCTTTAGATAGATAGTGTTCAAAATCTTTGAAGTGATCTATTTCATCATCATCATCTAAACTACGATCAGATTCTATAATCATCTTATTGTCTTGATCAACATTTCTATGTATGTGCATGTCATACATTAAGACTTCCTCTATCCGAATAGTTTGAGGTTTTATAGTATATACTCCTAGTTCAACATCCACATATAATATCTCATTGGTATTGTTGTATTCAGTGATCATATGTTTCATCCTAGGTTCAGTCTCTATCCTTATTTAGTTAGGAATCCCCTTCTAGGGTAACCACATGTGACTAAAATCAGTGGACATTTAACCATTAAGTGTTTTTGACCAATCCCTATTGAGCAGCATCCCATAGGTATCGGGGATATCCACTACTTGGATGTCAATGTAATATTATACCCTTGGGTCTGATGCTAATTTCATGTGGATATGTGTTAACTCTCTTACCACTCTCACTTCAGTTTTATCTAGCTGTGTCACCTTCTTGAAAGACTTGGTTGGATGTAATCCTAGGGCATTGAAAATGGAAAGTGGCATCACATTTGTTGATGCACCTGAATCAACCAAGCAATTATTCAAGTTCTTTCCAAATATTCTTAGCATGAGTAAGAATGGGGGTGATTCAGTCTTCTCTCTATATAGAGTCATATGTGATGTTTCAATAGCCTGGATAGTGGCCTGCACTCTATGTTTAATATTATTTTCCTTGGATGCAAGATCTTTAGTCAAGATTTGATTAGGATTGTGACTGTGATTATCATACTTTGGTGTGGACTCATCCAGGGATTTTAGGAAGGCTTTCTTGATGACTGGAGTTTTAAGGACCTCTGACAGGGATAAGCTGATTTTAATCTTTTTCATCTCTTCTAATAGATAGGTGACTAGTTTGTCAGATTCAGGCAACTGATTGATGGCTTTTGACACTATACTTTGGGGTGTAAAATACTGAGTACTAACCTTGGAAGGACTAGGATTATTACTAGCTTTGGGATTTGATGGAGTGTTAAAATTGTTGGGAGGAACTGATGTGGTCAAAGGGCCAGGTGGTCTAGTAGGATTACTCCTGAGATTATAATTATGCCTACCCTAATATTGTTGTTTGTAAGCATGAACCTCTTCATGTTCTGGCTCTGGTTCATTTTCATCCTCAAAGGGAAACACATAATTTGTCTCAAATGCTAAAGTAGACTCCTCACATGCTAATGTGTAATTCTCATGAGTGGAAGTCATGTGATGATGCTGATGACTAGTAGAACTTTCTAACATTAGGGCTGATTCATACCCTAAAGGGATGATTTCATTCCCCTCAAGATGAGGAAGATCTCCTATAGTGTTAGACACTTCAGCCTGGAAGATACTAGCTGCTATTTTAAATTGGGGACAATCTAACTCTACATATGCATTAGTATTATGCATCCTCCACCAATTAGTGAGTGCGGCTTCTGCTAGGTTCACCCTGGTTGTTTTTTTAGGCTCACTAGGAGGCTAATTCTCCAATGGTGATGGTAATGAATCATTGTTTGGCCTAGTATTTCATGTTCTAGGTGGCCTAGGAGTAGTATTGTTGTTACTATTGTTGTTGAAATTCCTTTCATTGTTATATCCTTTGTTAGGATATCTAGACCTATCATTATTGTTCCCATATCCTCTATTCTGATTGGATTGGGAGTAGAAGTTTTGGCTTATCATATGTGTAATCTCAGTGGTTAACTTCCTCAATTGTACAAATATTTCTTTAATGTCATTGTTTTCTTCCTGAACCTTGGCTACTACATTTTCTTGCTGAGGTTTGAAGAAGGAACTGCCATCATTGTTTTGCCCTGTATCCTGAGGAGTTTGTCCAAGATGAAGTATCATCTGGTCATTTCCATTTGGAGGAGGCATAATTCTAAGCAGAGGTACTTGCTGTTAGATTCAGGACAAACAACTGGGAGGGGGGTGAATCAGTTGTCAAAAACTTTCTTCCAATTAAACACTTAAATCCTCTTTGTGATTTAGTAACATATTAATAAATCAATCATGGAAACATAATGCATTAAACCAAGAGCAGAAACACATCAACACATAAGAGACCAAAATTTTGACATGGGAAACCTGGTTAAGGGAAAAACTACGGGGTGATTAACCCAAGATTGTATTCTCTGTTAGAAGAATATAAAGAACAAAATGGCACATGCCAATTAGGGCTCACTACCTAAGCACACTGCTCACAAGAGGCTCACTGCCTATAAGAGACTCACTGTCTACAAAATAATAAGTATCACATACTTGAACTAAAGAATAGCATCTTCACCATGCTTGAATTAGTTCCATTTAAGCCCAAAACTTCTGCTCTGCTTTTCATTCTCTTCCTCGCTACCACCCTCTCAACTCCACAAGACACCATTTGGAATGACTTTGTAATTCCTTATTTATACAAGACATCGACTTAGGAATAATAATCTAAGTCGGCAAACATCTACAAGAACATCTGCAAGATGTGTAATACATCTGGTCAGCCAATCTTAGGAAGAACACCATCATCCGGATGTTATTCTTCAATTGTGAGCTCAAACTCTAATACGGACCACCAACATGAACTAGACATGATCCAACAACCTCCACAAGCTTGTATGAATCACCAATAATATCCACACTTCATTTGCTTACTGAAATCCTTATCTCCTTCATCTAGAACCTCAAGAACACAATCTACCATAACTGTCATAATGGAATAGATGCTTTTGGAACTTCAGACCACTAACCAATTGAGTTATCACTTCACATGGACTTCCTAAACACTCCACCAAATCCACAAAATAGGATATTGCATTTTCGGATCCCACCGGACCTATCTGTGTCACTCTATCACCTCTAAACACCTACTGGAACTGGTTTTACTTGAGTGGCCACAACTTCTTCAGATCATGCAGACCTCTAAAATATTTACTAGATCATCTTGAGACTCATATCTACAAACCCTTTGAACCATATCCTCTAATAGTCATCTTATCTTGGATATTTACCTTATTGTCTTCACTATTCTTCTATGTTCTTGATATGACTAATTTTCTCAATATCCTCAACACATAGCTCATCCAATCCTTATCATCAATGCAGTAGGAGTATGTTGACATCAATGACAATACTGGCTAGGCCCATACTTGTAAGAATCTCCCCCTTTGTCATTGCTGGCAACATATGATGTGAAAAACTATTTTGACCATCAAGACAAGAACTTTTCTTTACTGACACAACTCCCCTTATCACTAACAACCATTTGCTTGTCTTCTCTTCCTTTACTGCTCCCCCTTTGATCAACCACCACTTTTTTTCACATGTCTTCTGTCCCCCTTTGATGTCAATGGAAAAGGGCACATACTTGCAACTTCAACACTTCATAATCATGCTAGCTGCTCCCCCTGAGTAGCAGCTTTCCATCATCAATCTAGAGCACAAAATATGACTGTGATATCCACTAGACTGATGCACATCAATGCACCTTAGTTCATCATTGGAGGGGCAATAACCCCTAACTTCTCCTTGAGATACTCAAAAGAGTCCTTAGGTAGAGGTTTAATCTGACTTCATTCTTGTTCACTTGCTCTCTCAAAAAGTGAAACTTGATGGATATATGTTTAGTCTTTGAATGTAATACCAGATTCTTAGATATATTCATTGCACTTGAATTATCACAGAAGATTGTGAGAGGCTCCTCATACTCCACTCTTATGTCTCTTAGCATTTGCTTCATCCATAGAACTTGAGTACTACCTGTTGCTACAATATATTCTACTTCTGCAGTGGACAGAGATATTGCCTCTTGTTTCTTGCTCAGCTAAGAAACCAATCTCTTCCCCAAAAAGAATGCTCCACCACTAGTACTCTTCTGGTCATCCACATCTCCTGCCCAATCCACATCTGTATATGCATGAAGAGAAAAATCATGATCTCTGGGATACCACAATCCATGCTCAACTGTCCCTTTTAGATATCTAAAAATCCTCTTGATTGCCATGACATGAGATTCTCTAGGATCAGCTTGAAATCTAGCAACAAGACCTACAACATTCATAATGTCAGGTCTAGTTTGAGTGAGATACAACAATCCACCAATCATTGACCTATACTTTTTCTGATTATCCTTAGGAGAGTTATCATCTTTACTTAATTTACATCCAGTTGCCATGGGAGTATTCATTGGTTTTGAGTCTTCCATCCCAAATTTCTTCAACAATTCTTTCACATATTTGGTCTGAGAAATGAAGATTCCTTTCTTGGTTTGAATGATTTGCAGACCTAAGAAGAAATTTATTTCCCCAAGCATGGACATCTCAAATTCACTTTTCATTTGATTTGCAAAAGTTTTACACATATTATCTCTTCCACCAAAAATGATGTCATCAACAAACACTTCAACAATCAAGATGTTTTCATGATCAATTTTAAAATACAAATTACTGTCAGCAGTACCTTTGTTGAAACCAATCTTCAAAAGATACTTGTCCAATCTTTCATACCAGGCTCTTAGGGCTTGCTTTAGTCCATACGGTGCTTTCTTCAACTTGTAGACCATATCACCATGATCAGACAATTGAAATCCATCTGGTTGCTCAATGTATACTTCTTCTTCCAATTCTCCATTCAGAAAGGCAGACTTGACATCCATCTAATAGACTTTGAAGTCCTTGAAGGCAGCAAAAACATGAAATAATTTGAGTGCTTCAATTCTTGCCACCGGAGCAAAAGTTTCTTGAAAATCAACTTCTTCTATTTGAGAGTAACCCTTGGAAACCAATCTGGCTTTATTTCTGATTACTTCACCAACTTCATTCAGTTTGTTCTGGAAGACCCATTTGGTTCCAATCACATTCTTGTTTCTAAGTTTGGGAACAAGATCCCAAGTGTGATTTTTCTCAATTTACATCAGTTCTTCCTCCATTGCTTTAGTCTAGTTTTCATCATTACAAGCTTCATTCACTGTCTTAGGTTCAATCTTTGAAATCAGACAATACTCTTCTGAATCTTGAGCAATCCTTCTCCTTGTTTGTACACCTTTGCTTTTATCACCTATGATCTGATCTTCAAAGTGGTTCAGTCTTACATACCTGGGAACTTTGGGAGTTTCATGCACTTCTGATTCTTGATCAGGCTCATTAAAACTCATCTCTTCTTCCTGATTTACCGGATCAGTTTGAATCTAAATTTTAGAAGGGGCTTGAGCTCCTTGAATCAAAACACCATTCTGATCATCTTCATCATATTCATAAAATCTAGAAGGTCTTTCAATTCCTTCATCAACCTTCACATTTGTACTTTCTATAATCTTCCTAAGTCTCTTTTTATAACATTGGTATGCTTTTCTTTGAGTAGAGTAGCCCAAGAATATTCCTTCATCACTTCTAGCATCAAACTTGCCTAGATCTTCATCTCTTTTAATGTAACATTTGTTACCAAAGACTCTGAAATACCTCACAGTAGGAGTGATGCCAAACCAAAGATCATAAGGAGTCTTATCGGTATTATTTCTGATTTGAACTTGATTGAGAGTATAGACTGCAGTTCTGACAACTTCTCTCCAATAGATTTGAGGAACATATGCTTCCATCATCATGGTCCTAGATGCTTCCTGGATGGTCCAGTTCTTTCTCTCCACTACTCCATTCTGTTGTGGAGTCCTAGGAGCAGACAACTGTCTCTTTATTCCATGTTTCTCACAGAATTCTATGAACTCACCGGATGTGAATTCTCCACCTCTATCAGACCTCAGACATTTTAATTTTAATCCAGTTTCATTCTCTACCATAGCCTTGAATATTTTGAATTTCTCAAGAGCTTCTGATTTCTCTTTCAGGAAAGTAACCCACATCATCCAGGAATGGTCATCAATTAATAACATGAAGTATCTATCACCTTGTACACTCCTTATTCTTACCAGACCACATAGATCAGTATGAACTAAGTCCAATAATCTGGTAGAGGATTGTTCCTTTCTTTTGAATGAGACTCTAGTTTGTTTCCCCAACTGACATTCTTTCCACAAACTATTTGTAGGTTTCACCAGTTTTGGAAGATGTCTTACAGCTTGAGTGTTGCTTATCTTGATGATATTATCAAAATTCACATGACACATCCTCCTATGCCAGAGCCAACTCTAATCAATTTGCACAAATAGACAACTTTTACCAGTACCAACTAAATGGAAGATATTACCTTTTGTCTGAGTACCAGATGCAATCTTTGTTTCAAAACTTTCAAAGATGTGGCATTTTCAATTCTTGAATCAGAGATCATAGCCTTTGTCCACCAACTATCTAACACTGAGAAGATTATGCTTCAATCCTTCAACATACAGTACATTACCAGTTTTGTTCTTTCCATCAAAAGAAATAGTTCCTCTACCTCTGATTCTACCAGCAGAATTATCACCAAATTTTACCACTCCTCCTTCATATCTTTCCAAATTTAAGAACTTATTTTTGTCACCTATCATATGGTGAGAGCATCCACTATCAATGACCCAATCATCCTTTCTTCAACTTGGTCAGCCAAAGCTCTTTCTACAACTTTATGATTGACAGATTCAAAGGGCATTGGTTCTTCTTTCTTGATGGCAATAAACACCCAATCACTTCCGAATTTGTTTCCTATCTTTGATTCATCATCTGTTACTCCTTCATTATCATCCTCTTCATGAACATAGTAATAATTCTTTTGGAACCTTGATCTGTTAGGATTTGGCCTTGAAAATCTTTCCAGATACTTTGAGGCAAAACGACCAATCTTATTGCAGTTAAGACACTTAAAAGGCAATTTCCCTTCATACTTATCAAATCCTCTTGGCAGTCTTTTTGCAATAAGGGCTTCAAGCTGAGCAGTTTTAGCTTCTTCTTCCAGGTATTTTCTTGCTTTTTCATACCATGATAGTTTCCTTGAAGAGTTCTCTCCTAGATCAAACCTTTGTTTTCCTTTTATAGAAGCACTAGCTTTGAATGCAAATTCAATCTTGGGGGGGACATCTCCAAACTTAGTCATTTCAAATGCGGCCAATTTACCAACCAATTGATCTCTTGAATAGGCTCTGAATTCTTCAATGGCAGCAACCTTGATTTTATAAGAAGCAGGAAGGGATCTGAGAACTCTACCAAAAATCTCATCTTCATCCAAGACTCCACCAGTACATCTAATGCCACAAACAAGCTCATTTACTCTTGGCATAAAGGTAGTGATATTTTCATCTTCTTTCATCTTTAGATTTTCAAATTTCCCTTTCAAACTCTATGGCCTTACACATTTAACATACTTGTCTCCTTCATGCAGAAGTTCCAATTTTTCCCAAATCTCAAAAGTAGTTTGTAGATCAACAACATTTGTAAGCTCTGAATTAGATAGTGCTTAGAAGGGCTTCTTTAGTTCACAGATTATTTTCAGCATCTATGATTTCACTTGCAGATTTTGGGCCATTCTGAGGAGGCATATACTTTGTTGTAGCCATGGTCCAGTACTGCATTTCCATACATTACAAGTGACATTGCATGCAACTTTTCCAAAGATTAAAATTTGTTCCATCAAACTTTGGACTATCCTTCTTATAGGATGACATCTTGGATCTCCTCAAGTGGTTAAGCTCTTTTAGAGGAACTTGGCTCTGATACCAATTGTTAGATTCAAGATAGACAACTGAGAGGGGGGGTGAATTAGTTGTCAAAAACTTTCTTCCAATTAAACACTTAAATCATGTTTGTGATTTAGCAGCATATTAATAAATCAATCATGGAAACATAATGCATTAAACCAAGAGTAGAAACACATCAACACATAAGACACCAAAATTTTGACGTGGAAAACCTAGTTAAGGGAAAAACTACGGGGTGATTAACCCAAGATTATATTCTCTGTTAGAAGAATAGAATGAACAAAATGGCACATGCTAATTAGGGCTCACTACCTAAGCACACTACTCACAAGAGGCTCACTGCTTACAAGAGACTCACTATCTACAAAATAATAAGTATCACATACTTGAACTAAAGAATAACATCTTCACCATGCTTGAATTAGTTCTATTTAAGCCCAAAACTTCTACTCTACTTTTTGCTCTCTTCCTTGCTACCACCCTCTCATCTCCACAAGACACCCTTTGGAATGACTTTGTAATTCCTTATTTATACAAGACATCAACTTAGGAATAATCATCCAAGTCGGCAAACATCTACAAGAAGATCCATAAGATGTGTAATACATCCAGTCAGCCAAACTTAGGAAGAACACCATCATTCGGAAGTTATTCTTCAATTGTGATCTCAAACTCTAATACAAACCACCAACACAAATTGGACATGATCCAAATACCTCTACAAGCTTGACTAAATCACCAATAACATCCACACTTCATTTGCTTACTAAAATCCTTATCTCCTTCATCCGAAACCTCAAGAACACAGTCTGTCATCACTGTCATAATGGAATAGATGCTTGCAGACCTTTAGACCACTAACCAATTGAGTTATCACTTCACATGGACTTCCTAAACACTCCACCAAATCTGCTGAATAGGATATTGTATTTCTAAATCCCACCGGACCTATCTGTGTCACTTTATCACCTCTGAACACCTACCGGAACCGATTTTACTTGAGTGGCCACAACTTCTTCAGATCTTCATGTGGACCTCTAAAATATTTACTGGATCATCTTAAGACTCATATCTATAAACCCTTTGAACCACATCCTCTGATAGTCATCTTATCTTGGATCTTTACCTTACTGTCTTCACTGTTCTTCTCTATTCCTGATATGACTAATTTTCTCAATATCCTCAGCACATAGCTCATCCAATCCTTATCATCAATGCAGCAGGAGCATGTTGACATCAATAACATCACTGGTTAGGCGCATACTTGTAACACATGCAAGGGACTAGGCATGATGGATGGAGGTATCATGAACCCATTACCATGTGGTTGCACAGGAAATGCAGGATATCTAGTATTAGGTGTAAAGCCTAGTGTTAATTGTTGATTGACTTTAATGGCTTCTTCAAAAGCACCTGCTAGTGAAGTGATAGTTGGATGTGTTCTTCTGATGAACATGGATTTCAAAGGATCTAAAGATGAATAATATATGGACCTAGCTGCCTCATCAGCTACATTGTATGGAGCAACTAAATTGGAATACATTTTTTGAAACCTAGCATTGAATTTAGAGATCATTTAGACCCTCAACTCTTTTGATTATGGCAAACATGTGATAAGTGATAGTTGGATCTACTGGTATTTTAAATCTTCCTATGAAGGATTTCTCTAAGACATCCTAGGTACGAATAATAGATTCAGTAAGACTGATGTACCAACTATAAGCTTCTTCTACCAAGGAGTAAGGAAACAATCTGCACACAACATCCTCATATTCTATTCTTGCCCTAAAGCAAGCTTCCTTATAGGTTCTAACATGATCTTCTGCATCCTAATAAGGGTGATACTTTGGACATATTTTATCAAGATTTTTAGGTAAAGGATGGTATGCTGCAAACTAAAGTGGTGACTGAGTTGCAAAGAAAGACATTGTGATTGGTTCTTGATGCACTTGAGGTATAATTGGAGACCTTGGAGGTGTCTGAGAAACAAACGGGGACACTGGAGATGTTACAGTAGGTCTAGATAAAGATGGTGATGTACAAGACTTAGGACTATGATGAATATCAGTTGTACGGGGTCTAAGTCCATGAATAGGGAATTATTTAAAAATTCCAAGGGATCTGGACCTAGTATTAGGTCTATAAGCCAGGATTTTACAACTTAAGATAGAATGTGAGTATTTTGTCTAGATCTTTGCAAAGATTAGGGGATGTGTTCCTCTAGGGTAGATATTTAGGATCTAAAATCTGCAATAACCAAATATTTGCACAGAATGCAAATATAAACATGGACTTGGATTTTCTGACTATAAATATTAGATCATCTAGTAACAAGGATGGGAAATTGCAAAATATTTGCAAGAAAACCTAAACAGTGACTCAATATCAAGAACTTTGAATAGTTAACTGTAAAGATCGAGACATTCATGCATAAGACTGAGATATTTATGATCAGAATTCTCAAAACAACTTGAAAAAAGTGAAACTTTGCACAAATACCTAGAATATAACCAATTCTTATAAAATTTAACAAGATCACCTTGTGTAGACGCAGAGATGATGTCCAAGTGACTGATTTAGGGAACATAATAGTTCAGCCCTCCTCCTAGCACCAATTTATGGTGGTTATGATGCTATGTATAAAAAAACATAGATAAAGAAATATAAATCAAACATTTATCATCTTGAAAGATATGATGAATTCAAATAATTCATGATCCCAAGTCTCTGTGGATTAGTTCATAATCTACTGATATTGCTCACTAGTTTGATGTGCCTTGTTGTTTTCCATTCAAGGGGTCTTACATTTGCAATTCAAAGAATTGATGTCTGGACGTCCTAAGTTTTACCTGCTTTCTGTAAATCTTTCAACAAACAAGGTTAATCCTACTATATTTAAATAGATGATGAGGATATTTTCTAAGTTTGATCAATTATTCTATTTCTCCACTGATATGAGCTAAATTTCACCTTTGCACAATAATTTTATCTAATGATGTGCCTATAGGCAGATATTTACATGATTATTTCCATTCTTTATGTTTACTTGCATGATATTTATCATTTCAACATATTGTTTGGCTCAAATATGCTATGAATATTCAATTACCTATGGGATATCAACATATTTTACTGTATTTGCTTAATATTTTATGTGAATATGCAATTATGATAATGATTTTAAAATGAAATCAAACAAATTTGAATGAATGCTTGCTAAATTTTACTAAAATGAGTGAATCTTTAGCTATTGATCCATATACATTCTTGATACTATCATGAAGAGAAGGAAATCAAACCATATGTTCACCAAGATGTTCCATAGTTGGATATGATTGATGCTAAATTCAATGGAAAAGGAATGAAAGCAACATGCACAACATGAAATGCACTCCAAGGGATGCAACAAATCAAAGTACAAGTCAAGAATCCATTCACAGATTACTCAAAGTTTACAATTGTATGTAATCAAAGATTCTTCTTCATTAAGTATGCAAAAGAGATGTACATTTACAATTAGCTTTGAGAATTAGTCCCAATGCTTCAACAATCTAATCTCAATTAAGTTTTGAATGAATACAAAATGCACTCCATCTCCCTTTTATAGAACAAGAGGAGGAGGCAGTTATAAAATGATCATAGGATCAGTATTTGTCAATTAAGATCAACAGTCCATATTACTCCTTGACCAAGTCAATGGACATACACGTGGCATAGGTTGCCATCTGGCAACCATCTGGTAGCATATCATGTACATGATCATGTCTTGTTTCATCATGCTTATTATTCATTTTCCTCATCAGTGGATAAATCTTCTTCATCTGCAAACACACTTATCACTCTCCTGATGGGCTCATATGCATGTACTATCCTTTCAATTTCCCCTCCATCTTGGACTTTGGATTTGGTGACTGCATGTTCTTGTGACTTTAATTGTGTTTGCAATGTAGACCATTTGTTCTTTCTGCTATTCAACACTTCATTATATTTTTCTACCTTTGCTTTCATCCTCATGGCCTTGTTAATTATATCCTTTGATAAATGATTAAGGGGGTCATCTGCAGCCAGCTTGAATTTGTCTTGGAAGACTTTAACTACAAAGTCTGCATCTTGATTTTCAATCTTCCCTTCCACCTTTTCTTCAAGAGCCTCTAGGATTTCTACTTCATCAGATAAAAGTTTGTGGAATGTCACATTGATATCTCTAAGTTTTACATTGCACTTCCTAAGGATATCACTTTCAAATTTGGTATCTTCATACCATATGCTTAACAGTTTTGATGTCTATTTGTTCAATATCTTGTTGTAGACTAGGACATTGGCATCTATGCACCTCATTTCTGACAGAGCAGTTAGATGTTTCTCAATATTGATTGACCTTTTCCCAACTTCTTTTTAAAATTTATCTACCTTGCTCTTCAATGTGTTGAGTAGGTTCCAATTATGAAGAGAAGTCTTTATAACTTTCTTTGCCTCTATGATGAATTAGATGAACCAACTGTCCATCATATGTGCTTTATACTTCATGATGTTCAGTCCTGTTATCTCATCCCGTGATATGATAGTCAATGGGGTGGATGTGCTGACTGGAATATTATTGGGGTCTATTAGTCCCTTTATGAATGTATGCAACTGAGCAATGTGCTCTTTGTGCACCTTATTTTTATCCTTCTCTTTCTCTACTCTATTCAATAAAGAATCAATTATATCCTTGGCGTCTTGGCCCTCTTGTTGCTCTGTAGCAAATCTCAAGTCAATAGTGGTCATTTAGAATTCACTAACACTTATTTCTCCCTTGGCTTTGTCTACCATAGGTAAAGCTACTTCAGCTATTCTCCTACCTATTTTTGAGTCTCTCTTTATTGCTGATGTGGCCCTAGCCCTTCTCCTTGGCTTGGCTATATTGGAAAAAAATAATGAAGCAATATCAAATTTTGATGCAACAGTAGGTGGATGTACATGTACCTCTTGTTCCAGCCAATATGGCACCTTATCTATGGACCCTTGCTGGCTTGTGTGTTCATTATGAACATCTTGTGACTTTGTATTTTGTTCCACCCTTGGTGGTGATTAATCTTTGTCTTGTTCATCAATTATCTCTTCATCCTGCTTCTCCTCATGTGTAGGGACATCTTGCATCACGTTTTCATTCTTATCCTTCTCATCTTGTGATATTGGTGGATCTGCATGAGGGTTTGGATTGCTCTTATCTAGCATATCCTAATGATCTTTCTGACTGTCTTCATTCACATCTTCTTTCTTTTCTTGATCATCACCTTCCTGAGGGCCTTGTTCCCCATCTTTTGGTATACCTACCTCTTTAGAATCTTGGGGTTTATCTATCTCCACTTTATCTAGCTCCCTTTGAGGTACGTGTTCATTATCCTAACCATCATTTTGATCAGGTGCATGTTCATCCTCCATGTGTACATTGAATTTTAGTTTAGTTTTCTCTAGAGGTGGCTCTTGACCTTTACTTTGGTCATCCTCGCCCTGATATGTCAAATCTATCACTGCTAGGCTGGTAACTTAATCTACTAATCCATCCAAATTAATTTGCTGTACTACAATTTTAGGATTACCCTCTGTTATCTCCTCTTATTCTACCTCCTTTTGTACTGTGGGGGTGCCACAAGGGGTCATCTTTGTGTTCTTTACTAGTGTCTCCATAGAACTGGAAAACACTTCATTTACCACATCATCATCTGATAACTCCATGATGTTATCCAATGGAAAAGATTGATCACCTCCTTTATTTTGTGTCTCCCTCCACTGCTCTTCTGCCAGTTCAGTCTTGAAATGCACTATGGCAGGAATAGGAATGTCATGCTACAGAGTTCTCTTGATACCTTAACCACCTTTTCCCTTGAGTATGATAGTGGGGTTCTTTTCCACTGTACCCTTCATTGCAGATGTTTGCTTCTTTTGCAACACCTCTTGGGTTTTCTTTTCTTTCTACTTATTAGGAGATCATCATCATCTATGCTTTCCTCTTCAACCTCATAAGTAGGAGCATGTTTTGTAATAGGCTTTTTTTGCTCTATAGGTGCATGAGATGTTGTTGCAATAGAAGTAGAGGCTAGATCCTCCTTAGGTTGAGGATAACAAATGATCCTTACACCAACCACATGGTTTCCTTTCTTGGATTTTTCTTGCTGCCTCTCGTCTTTAGATGCTCTCTTTTCTTTAAGGATATCATCATACTCCTCATCTATTAACTATTGTCTCTTTCTCTTTTTATCAATGGTGAGAGCTACCCTCTTTTTTTCCAACTTTGTAACTTCTCCATCCACTCAGTCTTTGGTTAATAGTATAACCTTTTTGTGTTATCTATTGTAATGATGTTTCTTCTAGTTGATTCCAGTCAGGGGATGATATTGTTTCATTGTATATTTTCTTGCTCTCATATTCTTGGGACATGACCATACCATCATCATCATGTAATTGTACTGGAACAAGGATGCAATCCAATGTGCATATTCACTGTAGAGTAAGCCTTTGATAGATTCTCCTTCTCACTTCCATTTCATCATCACAATCAATCCAATAGTCCTTAAGATGCATCTGATGCATTGGTTTCTTATATAGTGTTTGCATCCTACCATATGGGTCATATTTCCTGGATAGTCAAAACGGCTGCAAAGATATCAACTACAATCCCCTTATTGCCTCTTTTGCACTCTCATTGTCAGGGCACATATACCACCCAATCATGATTGGGAACATGACATTAGGTATCTTGCCTTTCTCAATATAGGCCTCAAATCAAGGCAATATCTACCTAGACATCTCCATTAGGATGACCTTATCAGTTGGGTATGTTGGCAACATGAGAGGCTGCCTAGTGAAACCTTCTATTCTTATATATGTGAATGTGGGGAATTGAATGAACCAAGCCCCATGCTTGTATATTATGGATTGAGCTTCCATGCTCAGCCTATTTGCTCTGTCTTCTTCCATAGTCCTTACTAATTGCATGGAAAATGAATCATTCACTCTCTGATAGTGTTAGAGAGAGTCTCTCTATTTCAACTATGGGTAATGGTCCCATATGTTCACATCTCTAGGGTTACTTCCAACCCTACCAACCATCTACAAACCATTGAATGTTCCCCTGTATGCACATTCTACTACATATCTTGCCTGGTTTTGTTCTTTCCATCAAAAGAAAGGGTTCCTCTTCCTTTGATTCTGCCAGTAAAATTATCACCAAACTTTACCACTCCTCCTTCATACCTTTCCAAATCTATGAACTTATTTTTGTCACCTGTCATATGGTGAGAGCATCCACTGATAATGACCCAATCATCCTTTTCTTCAACTTGGGCAGCCAGAGCTTTCTCCACAATTTTATGATTGACAGATATAGAGGACATTGGATCTTCTTCCTTGATGGCAATGAACACCTAGTCACTTTTAGATTTATTTCCTATCTCTGATTCATCATCTGTTACTCCTTCATTATCATCATCTTCATGGACATAGTAACAATTCTTTTGGAACCTTGATCTGCTAGGATTTGGCCTTGAAAATCTTTCCAGACACCTTGAGGCAAAATGACCAATCTTATTGCAATTAAAACACTTAAAAGGCAATTTCCCTTCATACTTACCTGATCCTCTTGGCAGTCTTTTTGCAATAAGGGCTTCAAGTTGAGTAGTTTCTGCTTCTTCTTCTTCCAGGTCTTTTCTTGCTTTTTCATACCATGATGGTTTCCTTGAAGAGTTCTCTCCTGGATCAAACCTTTGTTTACCTTTTACAGAGGTACTAGCTTTGAATGCAGATTCAGTCTTGGGGGGGTATCTCCAAACTTGGTCAATTCAAATGCAGCTAATTTACCAACCAATTGATCTCTTGTGACACTTGAATGGCTCTGAATTCTTCAATGGCAGCAACCTTGTATTTGTAAAAAGTAGGAAGGGATCTGAGAACTTTGCCAACAATCTCATCTTCATCCAAGACTCCACCAGCACATCTAATGCCACAAACAAGCTCATTTACTCTTGGCATAAAAGTAGTGATATTTTCATCTTCTCTCATCTTTAGATTTTCAAATTTTCCTTTCAGACTCTGTAGCCTTGCACATTTAAAATACTTGTCTCCTTCATGTAGAAGTTCTAGTTTTTCCCAAATCTCAAAAGCAGTTTGTAGGTCAACAACATTTGTAAGCTCTGAATCAGACAAGGCACTTAGAAGAGCTTCTTTAGTCCGCAGATTGTTTTTAACATCTATAATTTCATTTGTAGTTTTTGGGCCATTCTGTGGAGGAGTATACTTCATTGTAGCCATGGTCCAGTACTACATTCCCATACATTGCAAGTGACATTGCATGTGACTTTTCCAAAGATTAAAATTGGTTCCATCAAACTTCAGACTATCCTTCTTGTAGGACGACATCCTGGATCTCCTCAAGCGGTTAAGCTCTTTTAGAGGAACTTAGCTCTGATACTAAATGTTAGATTTAGGGCAAACAACTGAGAGGGGTGGGGTGAATTAGTTGTCCAAAACTTTCTTCCAATTAAACACTTAAATCCACTTTGTAATTCAGCAGCATAATGATAAATCAATCATGGAAACATAATGCATTAAATCAAGATCAGAAATAAATTAATACACATGACACAAAGATTTTGACATGGAAAACCTAGTTAAGGGAAAAACCATAGGGTGATTAACCCAATATTGTATTCTCTATTAGAAGAATAGAAAGAAAAAAAATGGCACATGCCAATTAGGGCTCACCGCCTAAGCACACTGCTCACAAGAGGCTCACTGCCTACAAGAGACACACTATCTACGAAAGAATAAGTATCACAGACTTGAACTGAAGTATAGCATCTTCACCATGCTTGACTCAGTTCCATTTAAGCCCAATACTTCTTCTCTACCTTTCACTCTTCTCCTTTCTACCACACTCTCATCTTCATAAATTGCCAATTGAAATGACCTTACAATTCCTTATTTATATAAGACATTGACTTAGGAATGATGATCTAAGTCAGAAAACATTACAGAGAAAATACATGAATACAACATGACTAATTACAAAAAGACTTCACGTGGATTAGCACACTGTTGGCCACACAGATTTAAGACTTTAATCTTCATTTGGGAACACTCTAATCTTCACACAACATCTTCAAGATCATCTGCATGATGTATAATTTATCTAGTTAGCCTGACTTAGGAAGAACACCATCATCTGGAAGTAATTCTTCAATTGCGAGTTCAAACTCCAATGTAGACCACCAACACAAACTGGAAATGATCCAAAGACCTTCACAAGCTTGCCTGAAACATCAAGAACATCCACACTACATTTGCTTATTGAAAACCTTATCTCCTTCATCCAGAACCTCAAGAACACAGTCTATCATCACTGTCACAATAGAATAGATGCTTGTGGATCTCCATACCATGAACTAATTGAGTTGTCAATTCATGTTGACTTCCTAAACACTCCCTCGAATCTGCAGGACAAGATATTGCATTTCTGGTTCTCACCAGACCTATCTGTGTCACTCTGTCACCTCTAAACACCTGTCAGCACCTATTTCACTTGAGCGGTCATAACTTCTTTAGATCTTCATACAGACCTCTGAAATCTTTATTGGATCATCTTGAGACACATATCTACAAACCCTTTGATATGCATCCTCTGATCTTCATCTTAGCTAGGATCTTTAGCTCATTGTCTTTACTGTTCTTCTCTATTCCTGATTTGCCTTATTTTCTCAATATCCTCAATAGACAGTTCATCGATCCTTATCATTAATGCAATAGGAGTATGTTGACATCAATGACAACACTGGTTAGGCCCATACTTGCAACATAAAATACCACATGGGTCTAAACTGACTAAACCAAAAGCATTGAGAATTTATCTGAAAGCATTTGATCCCAAGACAGGGTATGAACTTAGAAATCAATGCCCTATGACCTTGGTTGAAGCATAGAAAGTGGCATTAACTATTGAGAACAATAGGAAAGCTGTAGGTATGGTTAACAAGAGGGATAACCCTAGAAATCCTCAGAACCCAAACATTCAATAGACTAAACAAGAAGGTCAACATAGACATGAAAGGCCCAGGTTGCATGATATGCTATATAACACAAATTGGAAAGATGGGAGACCCATTGAAAATAGCAGAAAGCAACATTATGGCAAAGACACCCCTGACCCTCTAAAAAGAAATGTGGCACATATGGTAGAAGATAAACCTTGGTGTCTAGTGTGCAATTTACCACATTCACCTAAATATTGTGAGGTGGCTAAAATATTACAACAAGATGAAGCATTATATAATTATAACAGAGACAATCACACAATAAACATGATGCAAGATACATCATATATGTTGAATGAAGACTATTATTCTATAGAGGAAGAGGGATATGAATATGATGTGGGAAATCAGAGACATCATATCAATATGGGAAAATAGGAAGTGTTCTTAGATCAGGAGGATGGTTATGAGGAACCTACCTATTATAACAATCAGCCATATGATCAGTGGAGAAAACCCACTAAAAATGAAAAAGAAGCTCTTACAATAGCTGCAATAGCTCAAGCTAAAAATGCCTATAACTTAAGGAATAGGACAGTGAATGTTGAATAAGGAACACCTGGGAGTGTCTTTATAAAAGATCAGAATTACAAAAAGAATAAGGCAAAGTCAACATTCAAAGAACCAGAAAAGGATGATAAAAATAAAACAAAAGATAAATCACAAAATCAAGAAAAGGAACATATAAAGACAGAAAAGAATGATCAGACTATGGCCCATTCATTTGACATTGCTCATGCAATATCTCAGGTAAAGATATCAATTCCACTTTTAGAAATGTTGAAGATAGACAAATACAGGAATATAGTAGTTAAACTAATTTCAGATATACCAAATCAAAAACATAAGGGATCAGAGAATAGAACAAACAATGTTCACCAAAAAACATTCCAAATTCCTAAGGTATACCTAGGTGATACATTGACAAAGAATCCCTCACATGTGGACCCTTTCTACACTATATTATTGATCAAAAATAGGAGAGTGAGGAACTACATGATTGATTCAGGTGTGGCCATGAATACCATGCCAATAGTAATTATGAAAGAACTGGGAATGTGGGTTGACACTACATTTGGTAGGTCTTATGCAATGGATAATAGATCCATCCCAGTCATTGGTATTATGAGGGATGTGGAGATAAAAATTGCCTCATACCCTGAAGCAACTTATAACATTGATATTACTGTGGTTGACATCCCGCCATATTATGGAATGCTTCTATCGAGACAATGGGCTACAATGGCAAGAGGGAATGTCCAATTGGACTTATCATATGCCACAATACCAGTGGGAGGTAAAGATATCAAGCTGTGTAGGGAGCCAAGATATGAGAACATTATAAAATGCTTGGATCAACATCAAATAAATTTCTTTTGTGATACAGATTTGGGAGCCTTCAAGGTTAAAAAAGATCAACCAGAATTGCAGAATACTGATCCAATACATGTTGAATCTAAGAGAGAAGAAAATGATGTGTGGAAGATGTACTTTGATGGTGCATGTAGAAAAATGGGAAATGGGGCCAGAGTAGTATTTATCTCACCAGCATGTAAAACTTTCAAATATTCCTTTCTATTAACATTTGAATGTACAAACAATGTAGCAGAATATGAGGCTTTGCTCATTGGTTTAAATATAGCCACCAAGCATAAGATAAAAAAGTTAGTTGTATATGGCGATTCTGAATTGGTTACTTCCCAAGTGAGAGAGAAATACCTGTCAAAAAACAAGAGGTTGAGACAGTACAGAAACATAGTCTGGGATGATATTGAGTTATTTGATGCCTTTTCAATCAACTAGATTAATAGGTCAAAAAACATTATGGCAGATTTTCTAGCGAATATTGCATTAAAAAGGAATGATGTCACATTAGAAGGTATTATAGAAGTTGAATTCAAAAATATACCCACTATCCCAGATAATGTACATAAATGGCAAGTGTTTGATAATGATGCTGATATAATCAACTTCTTGCATTGTGTTGATTATTATGAAAATCAAGAGATTGATTTCAATGCATTTGTAGAAGAACATGATGGGAATGAAACCCTTTTTGGCCAAGAGATAGTTCAGTTGAAAACAAATAAAATACCTAACGGACTTATAGCATTGTAAAAGGCATTTGATGGCCATGCTAGATTTAAAATGAAAGACACACCAGTGGTGCAAGATGACCTTGAAGAGATTAATTTGGGGACACAGGCAACCCCAAAGAATGTATATATTAGGAAGAATCTTAACCCCAAAATTAGGAGTAGGGTCATCAACTTACTTAGGAAGTATAGACATGTATTTGGCTAGTCATATGATGATTTAAAAGCATATAGGGAGGATCTTTTTTAGTATGAAATACCATTAAAACCAGATGCTAAACCATTCAGGCAAAAATAGAGGCATATTAATCCTACATTAGCTCCTAAGATGCTTGAAGAACTCACAAAATTAAGAGATGGAGCTATCATTAAACCCATCAGGCATTCTTCTTGGGTTTCTAATTTGGTGCCTGTCAGGAAAAAGAACAGTGATATTAGATTATGTGTGGACTTTAGGAATTTAAACAAATCTTCTCTTAAGGACAACTATCCCCTCCCTAATATGGAAGCAATATTACAAAAGGTTAGTGGATGTGAACTATTGTCAATGATGGATAGCTTCTCAGGATATAATCAGGTGAAAATCAAAGAATTAGAACAATATAAGACTGCATTCACCACACCATGGGGAACATATGTATATTTAAGAATGCCATTCAGGCTCACTAATGTTGGAGCAACATTCCAAGGAGCAATGGATGTGGCATTTGCTGAATTGATTAATAAAATCATGATAGTATATCAGGATGACATGACAACATATTCCAAAAGGGCTAAGGATCATTGTGCACATTTAAAGCAAATATTTGTTAAAGCCCTAGAATATGGGATTTCATTAAATCCTAAGAAATGCCATTTTGCAGTGACAGAGGGGAAGTTGCTTGGTCACATAGTCTCAAAAGATGGAGTCAGAATAGATCCTGAGAGAGTAAAAGCAATTGACCAAGTTCCTATTCCTAAAAATGTGAAATCTATAAAGTCATTTTTTGGCCAAATTAACTTTGTCAAGAGGTTCATATCAAATTTTGCAGAAATTGTTAGTCCCATATCTAGAATGTTGAAGAAAAATTTAGAAGTGAAGTGGACCACAAAAATAGTGGATGCATTTGCTACCATTAAGAAGGCAATCAAAGAAGCCCCTATTCTAATATCTCCTAATTTTAGTAAGCCATTCCAACTATTCTCATTTACCTCTTATCATACAGTTGCAGCAATATTATTGCAGAAAAATAATGATGGACATGAACAACCCATTTTATTTTTCAGCAAATCTCTTCAAAATGCAGAATTAAAATATGGCATTGTTGAGAAATAGTCATATGCATTGGTGAAGGCAGTCAAAACCTTTAGGCCATACTTGGTGGGAGCTGAAATCATAGCATATGTGCCTAATGCTGCAGTAAAAGATGTATTGGTCCAAACTAAAGTCACAGGTAGAAGATGCAGATGGATCAATAGAATTCAAGAGTTCAATATTGAAATTTAGATCACTAAACTAGTGAGAGGACAAGGTCTTGCTAGGTTAATGGCTGAAAGTAATCTCGAGGCTTCTTAGATATGTAGTGCTAATGATGTTGATAATACAAGCTCTAGCAATGAGCATACTCCATGGTATACTAACATCATATATTATCTAAAGCACATGAAATGTCCTGAGGGGTGTGATGATAACAAAAGGACACTTAAATTATAGGCCTCAAAATATGTATTTATTGATGGAGATCTTTATTGGAAGAATAGGAAAGGTATTTTACTATTATACCTAGATGAGCATCAATCACAACATATCATGAAAGAGTTACATGAAGGCATGTGTGGAGGTCATTTTTCAACAAAGACTACAGCCCACAAAATCCTAAGGGCTGGATACTATTGGCCTAGAGTTTTTAATGATTCATATCATTACACAAGAAAATGTGAAGCATGTCAGAAATTTTTAGGAAAATTGAAATATCAAGGAGCATTACCCTTGAAACCCATGCAAGTGGAGTCTCCATTCTATCAGTGGGACATTGACTTCATAGGAGAAGATGTGGAGAAGTCAAGTGGTGGATACAAATGGATTTTAGTGGCTATAGATTACTTCACAAAATGGGTGGAAGCAATCCCAACCAAACAAGCAACAAGCAGGGTGGTGATTAACTTTTTGATGGAAAATATTATATTTAGATTTGGCACTCTAGTAAGGTTAATCACAGACAATGGAATGTGTTTTAGGTCTGATGAATTTAAAAATTTCTGTAGCACACATGGCATCACTATGTCCTATACTGCCCCTTATCATCCAGAAGAAAATGGACAGGCAGAATCCAGCAACAAAAGCCTTCTGAAAATTATAAAGAGAATGTTGGATGGAAACAAGAACGCATGGGATTCAAAGTTAAGAATGGTTGTATGGGCTGATAGGATTACTGTGAAAAGAGCAATTGGGAGATCTCCTTTTGAACTAGTGTATGGAACACAAGAAAGAATACCATTAGAAAATCTCCTACCAGTTTAAAAATTTGTTCTTTAGGAAGATTTAAACATTCCTAAACGAATGGAGGAAAGATTAGAACATCTTGCAGAACTTGATGAAACAAGGAGACTAGCCCAAAGGTAGAATATCAAGTTGCAATCACAAATGAAATACCTTTTTGACAATAAGGCCAAAGATAGGATGTTTGAGATAAATGACTTAGTACTGATGTGGAATGTTAGGTGCCAAGAGAAAGGAAAGCATGGAAAGTTTGAAGCTTTATGGCTAGGTCCTTTTGTTATAACTGGTAAAGGAGGTGATGACTCTTACTATTTGCAAAACATGTCTGGAGAAGAGCAAGAACTGCCTATGCATGGGCAATATCTGAAGCCTTTCTTTTCATAATCATGCACAAAGAGGATTGAGTGTTGCCAGTGCATGGACAACCCTTAAATAATTCTCAAAATACTTTCATTCCATGCACAGTAGTCTAGGGAAATCAAAAGAGGTTAGGATCTACTAGTACATGGACAGTCCTACGAATCTCTATAAATATATATATAATCTTTTCCATGTATAGTAGTATAGGATCATCCCAATCCACCATGATTATCACCTCCATCTCCCATTCTCATTAAATTGTCATCCCAAATAAATAAAACATATGGTCTACTCCCCAAAGAGATCCAAATTCTTGTTATACTTACAAGGAGTATACCTCCCAGATAGAGCCACTGTTGGGATAGGAAAATTTTAAATTTTCCTATCTTTATACCCACTCATGTCTAACCAAACCTAAAAATATTTTGTCCAAAATCAGAATAACAACTGATATATCCCATAAAATCCTATGACTTTTATCACAAAATAATGTAAAGGGCCTCAATTTATTAATATCGGCAAGACCTCATGTTAGTTATACCAATCCATGAGAAACTAGTTGAAATGGCTATCGGCATGAGAATAAGGATCAGGGAGAATATTTTGGAAAACACTGATGGAGAAAGTGGCACCGATGACCTTTCATCGGGGAGAGAACGTGTGGTCATGCCGATTGGTATATGGAAAGACTATCAGAGAATACTCTGAAAACCCTCCTAATAGTGTAAGTCTTATCAATGGAGGAGTTAGGTAGGACTCTCAACGATCATCCAGTGGAACGGAAGAAACTAGTGGTCATCAGTAGGAGACAAGCATCAGAATGAAAAATTAATGAATTTTTTATACTCTAATGTTTCAGCGATTAATGAAAAGTGTTCGGTATAAGTCATGCCGACATGTATGGAACATAAGAACCATCAGCGAAAGAAGATGAATTGGAACAAAGCTTACAAGTCTAGCCAAAGCAATACTCACAATGATGCTGGTGACATGTTGTGAAGGTCTCTCCAATCTAGGATATAAAAGGCTATCAGGGAAACAACCACAATCGGGTAACTTGAAATATGTTATCCTGATGACAACAATGGTCACGTTCATCAATGAGACTCTACCTGATAGTCATATCGAAGACACTTAGGAGATGTAGGAAGAATGTTATTCACACAGCGATGAAGAAAGTCATTCTGATGGAAACCATGCCCACTTCCACATCAGGTAAAGCTTGGAAATATCTTGCTGATACAAATTCACAAATGAAATATGATGTCGAGGAGATAATTGAAGGGTTACAATGATTGATCCATGAACAAACATTCGTGCCACAAGAAGATATTAAAATCACCCTGACATTATGAAAATCATACCGATGAGAGAAGTTATGACGATGTGACATTTCACAACGATCAAGAAAAATTGAAATGCTTGAACAATTAATTACAGATGATGAAGAAATCCTCTGAGATACCATTCAAAATCATTGCAATTAAGTTCAAAAAAATTGTCTGAGACGAGCCTACAAGCGGAGACTTCAAGGAGAAAATAGGGGAATTTGATCAGAGCCTCTGATAACAGGTACCCATATACTAACTTATGTGCAATAGCTTACAATTTGAATTTGTTGTCCAAAACTAAAATGGAAACTCTAGGGAAAGGAAAGGGTAGAAAACCATAGGGTGATACAATTAAATGTAAAAAACAAAAAATTGACAAAACCCCCAAGGAGAAAACAAAAGAAAGGAAACTGAACCAAGACTTAATTGATCAACTACCTGGATCGACTCCCAAAGCCCAAAGGTCTGCACAACTTAGGGCAGAAGTGGAGAAACTAGAAGACAAGTGTAAATACATAGGAAATGTCTGGACCCTAATTCGATGTTATGGATTGTTTAAATTCCACTACAATAGAAGAATTAGGAATTTCCCAGTGTCAAACCCATGGCATTTAAATTTGGGTAAATTGGTAGTTCCTGATGTGTTTCTGAATGCTAAACTCCTCCAACTTCTTGCTAAGAAGTATAATCCAATTCTTAAGGCTATATGCAACCCATAAGGGGAACTTATTATACACTTGTCTAAGAATGCCATTTGTGAAGTTTTTGACTTGGATGATTTATGTACTGTCCCCATTGTTTATGAGGATTTGGATAAAGAGTACTGGAGAATGGATACTACTTATAATGGATGGAGGTTGCCTATTCACAGGCCTAGGGTAGAGAGAGAAATGATGCCCCTTAATGAGAATGATGGACCTCCTTTTCATGTGTCATTATTTGAACCCTACATACAATACACATACTACTCTATGGGCCAGGTCCTAGGATCAGAGGTCCCTGATTTCATGACAATTCCTCTGATGGTGATAGCCACAGACATTTAGTGCCACAATGCCAAGCAGTTTGATTATGCTACCTATATTTTTAGTTGAATTGACTCTGGTCTGACTACAATAAAGAACAATGCCCCATTAGTTTCCTTTGAACATTACTCACTTCTCATGCACATGGTGCTCTATTATGACCAGGAAGTGGGTTTATGGCCAAATGAATTCAACATTGTTCCAGTAGACCAGAGGGGGCAAAAATCACCCGTGTAGATGTGGACCAGAATATGGGATAGTAGATATGCCCATTCTAGCTATGTGTAGTTTGAAGAATACTGTGTGAAAGTGTTATATAGATTTTTTAGTCATCCCTATGAGTATTCAATCTCAAATGAAATAAAGAGGTTTCTTAGACCAAAAGATTTTGGTGGTCCTCCTACTGTTACTCACAACTGGGGAGACTAGTACTATTTTGAGGATTCTACCATGGTTAGAGTTTATGGTTTTGAGGACACTCCTTTTATCTTGCCTAAGACTACCCCTAATAGAATTGCCTATTTAGAAATAGTTAGGCAAATGAATTCTTCCAATGTAATGGACTTGAGCTCCCATGACAAACAATCTTTTATGCCTAGTACTCTTTGCTTTGGAGATTTTACTGTGGTATCCAACGAAGGTTATGGTCTCATTATGGATAAGCTGATGCATTACAATATGAGGTGTGCTGAGGCAACAAAAGGGTTTGATCCTGAGGGTTTCATTGACCTTGCTCAAAGAAAACAAAACCTTAGTGGATACACACATATCCCTTATCCCCATGATGATATCATCAGGAATTTGGAAGAGACTAAAGTTGAATTGGTGGTTGAAAAATATAATAGGGACCTAGATGATAAGAGGAAATAGCTTGCAGAGATTGAGTTGTTATCCTCTGGTGATGAAGGACTTGCAGAGGAAAAAGTGTTGATAACTGAGAGGGGGGGTGAATCAATTATCTAGATTATTTTAACTTTTTGTTCTTCCTTAATAATTAGTGCAGTATCAAATTAAGTAAGCATGCATAACCATGAAAGAAGAAATAAACTTAATGCACATAACACAATGATTTTGATGTGGAAAACCCTGTTAAGGGAAAAACCACAGGGTGATTAACCCCAGATTGTATTCTCTGTTAAAAGAATAAGGTAGTATAAATGGCACTTGCCAATTAGGGCTCACTGCCCGAGCACACTGCTCACAAGAGGCTCACTGCCTACAAGAGACTCACTATATACAAGTTATAAAGAGAGTAACAAGATACTTGAACTGATAAGAGGCATCCTCATATGCTGAAGTTCAGTTCTAGTTAGGCTCAGTACACTAATCTACTGCACTTCATTCTTCCTCCTTTTTGGTACTATTGTCCTGTCAGATATCGGACCTGTCTTACTGCCTTCACATTGCTCTTCTACTTTTCTTCGCACTTCCACACACACCACACATACCTTCATACCAAAATTAATTTCGTATATATATCCGCAACAAGGATTTCATCCACTTTCTAGTCGGCATCCAGAATACTCAATAATTTCCCAAACTCTTGGTCTGTCAACTGAATCCTTTCTTATCAAGTGATGCATATAAAAGAGATACTTATAGAAGTTATCAATCATGTCAGCCAATCATGAATGATACCTCAAGAAACTTGATCACCATCAATATCTTATCTGGATTAAGGTCCGATGCTCTGTCGGTTAGTTCTTCCTTAGTCTACTCTGCCAAACAGGAACCCAATACTCAGGTGCTCATATTTCTTCACTCTTTCTTCACTAGAGGCTCAATCCCTAGAATCTATCAATCAAGATACTCCTCTTGACTTTCCCAAGTCTACATGTTACTGAGATACTTCTTCTAAGAGATCCGGACCTGACTGTCAGACCTTGCTACATGCTCTGTTTTTGCTTACCAAACCTCAACACTCTTCAATCTGACTTCCGGTATAGACACACCATGTCTTGTGGATGGGTGGGATGAACTTTGTTGCCATCAGTGACAACACTCATGAAGCTACACTATGTCTCTTGCCAACAATCTCCCCCTTTGGCATTGATGGAAACACTTAGTGAAAAATTACTAAGTGTCACACTATACTCCCCCTTGGCTAATGCTTCATTCTAATGTACACTTTACCAGAGCTCCCCCTTAGCTAGATTCCACATTTTTTGCTGCTCCTCACTCCCCCTTTGACATCAATGGCAAAGGGTAGGGTCCGCACACCAAAATTTTTAAGAAAAATAATCTATACATATCCGCATAAGTGTATATACAAGTTGTACTTACATGTACTTAAGTATATCTACAAAAGTATTCTTCAACTGTATAACTTTTGTAGCCCAACTCTACTTCATCCTGTCCAAAATTAAGATGTGACTACTCAACAGGAATGCAAAAGCTTCTGCCTTCTTAAGATCTATCAGATCATTGGTCCGGGCTGTGGCCTAAGCATCAGTTAGGGCCTCATGCATGGCCTCTAACTTAGGGATAATGATCCCTCTAAGTTCACTTAACCTGTTTATTCTAATTTTCTTTTCATTCTCAAGCTTCTTTATCTCATCTATGACTACAATAGTCTGACACTCTTGATTTACTATGGAAGAGGAGAGAGGATCAAAACCTTGAGACAAACTTAACAGTTTATCCTCTTGCTCTTTTACTTTCTTCTCAATATCCTTGGTCACTTTAGGCCAGGATAAACAAAATTTATATATATCTCTACCATCTTTAAGAGAATTTTCTAAGCTCTTTATTCTAATATCCATAACTCTCATATCATTTGTTATTTGACCCTGTACTTCAGAGAATCTTTTTCCTAAAAAATCCTTCTGGACCTTTTCTTCTACTGACTTTTCTAAGGAATCAAAATGTGAATGAACAAAATTTACAAGAGACTTTAGATTACCAGATGTGGAGGCTGAAGGATCCTTTTGGAAGGATGGCATGATCTTCTCCAATACACCAGATGTAGTTTCTATGAGCTCACAGTCTTCCATGTGAGACTTCAGAAGTTTTTCTTTTGTCTTTGCTTGAGTAAAGGATGCTAGCTTCATGGTTTGAATCGAGGAGAGGGAATCAAAATTAAATGGACCTTTAAGAAGTTCTAGTTCATCAAATTCCATCATCTCTTTGGTCAAGAAATCTTTGACAGTTTCTGCAGTGTCTCTTGCCAGAGACAGAGTCTTCTTCCCTTCTGCAATCTTAGAACTGTCTCCTGGAGTCTTCTCTATTTGGTCTTTTTCTTTTTCCTTTACTTCTTCTTCTTTAGATCCAAGGTCTGCAGGGGGAACCGGAGAAGAGATGTTTGCTTCTTCATGGACTTCCTCTTCCAGAGTAGAGGAATCTAAGCCCTTGGCTTTCTCTTCACTTGTCTCCTTTGCCTCTTCTGCCATTGTCTCAGTAGATTCTTCTTTGTCATCCACACCTAAATCCTCTATAATAGGAATATTGAATCTTTTGTATGCATTCCAGAGGATGTCTTCTATTTCTTTTGACACTTTGTCAGTCTCTCCAAGCATAAGTTGATTCATTCTAGCTTTGTTCTAGAAATCATCCTTGCAATCTTTGAAGATCATATTCATTTGTTTCTAAGTGATTGAAGGATAGAGCTAAATAGCTATCTATTCCCATATTTCTAGGTCTTTTGCTTGGGCATTATTTTTCCTTATTTCAAGCTCCTTCTCTAAGCTTTTGGGAATCAGAGATATAATTTCAATGAATGCTTTGTTGTAGATATTTAGATACCTGACTGTGGCATCTTGCAATATCTTCTGATCAGTTTCATTATATTCATCATAAAATTCAACCATTGGTTGTATGTTCCAATCCACAGTAACTGATTTGATGATATCATCAATGTGGAGAGTAGGTTTTTCAACAAATTCCTCTGCCTTCTCTTCTTTGTCCTGATTGGTAGAGGGTTTACTAGTAGTTTTCTTCTTCTTCTTCATTTTCTTTACTTCCTTATCTGTCTCTGTCTCTTCATCATCCTCGAGGCTTGTGTATGATCTTGTAGCCTTTGTCTTTGTTCTCTTTTCTCTTTTACTGGATGATTTTGTTTCTAGTTTTGATGCCTTTAAGCTCTTAGCAGTGGTAGGTGCAGAGATCTTAGAGGATCTAGTTCGGGAGGGGGGTTCTACTGGAGCACTTTCTTTTTCTGCTTCTTCCTTTTCTCTCTCTATTTGCATCGAGTGCATCTTTTGAAATGCCATATCTTTTGGCAACATTCTCTACTTCTTTTCTCACTTTTCTTTTCATCTCCGGTTGTCTAAGCTCCACATGAATCTTTACACTCAACTCTTCAAAGATTCCAAACCTTTCTGCCTCAGGGTCCTTGGGTTGACTTAGCATGTGTTGAACATGTAGCTCAACAATTTTCTCATCTACTTCATACCCCATTGGCATGATCCGGACTGTCCTTGGCTCCACTACCTCCATTAGGCATTGATCAGTATCCACCATGAAGCATACTATATCTTTGTATTTTTCCACTAGAGATTGGGGGATTCTCTCTCTTGCTTGCATCATACACTGAAAGTTTTTGAAGTAGCCCCATAGTGCTATATTCTGTGCCTTGGCATCACCTATTCCATGCAAATAATCCCTGATTTGTATGGCTACTGGTCTGTCATTTTGCCACATCCAGCCACTGGATCTGGGAAGCTCATTCATGTAATAGAAAAATAGATAGAGTATCAAGCCACCGTATTTGAAAGAATTCTTCTTGTCCTTCTTTATCTTCTACAGATTCTCCAAAAGTTGGTTTAGAAGGAGCTCACAGAGATCATAGTCAACATTCTTTCTTAACATTTCATAAGTAGTGTAAATTGATGTTCCAGAGATAGAATTCTCTCTGCTGGAGTGATATATCTTGTAGCCAATTATCATGGCGGCAAACTTGATATCCGGATCTACGATATCCTCAATTGTCATTGCTCTTTTATCAAATTTTGCTCTAGTAGCCTCACTTACAATTTGGTTTTTGACAAATTTGAGAGTAGGCATCCCACTGGATGAGTGTAATTTGGTTACCTTCCTAATGGCATCTTTAGTTATCTTAAATGGCCTATTCAACCACATGAAGTTGTCATGCACTCGGCTCAAAATATACCGGACCCATTCATCTTCTGTAAAATAGGGGAAATGAATGCACTGTGCAAAATGTTTGTCCCGGATAGCCTTGTACTGAGGCTTGAGTTCAAATGAATCATCTATTAACTGCTTGTGGTAGATATCCATCACCTTGGATTCCCCAAATTCTTCAATGTTCGCATGAATCTATGCCCTAACATCTTCTACATGTAAAATCCAATGTGAAATGCTAGAAAAGGTGCCTAGGGGATCAACTTCTAGGGATTTGTATGGATGTTTCCTGAATTTGGGACACGGTCTATTAGTGATCTTCACAACATTTGGTGTAGCCATCTTTCAAAATATTCAGAGAGAGATTTCAAGAATGGAAAATACCTTTTACGCTTTTAGAGTTCATGGAATGAGCCGAAAAGATTGCCGGTTGACTTGAATTATGCAGCTGATCCTTGAGAGAGATGAAGAAAACTTGTTTGCAGAGCTCTTCTTATTTTTTTCACTAATGCAAATGTGCAAATGACAAGCAAATGAACCCTTTTATCTCTAAGCAAACCCTAATTCCACATTGCAATAAATGTACAACTTAAGTCATTTTGATTGCCTTGTTCTCCTTATTCTGAGAAAGATCTTTTCCAGATCACTGAGATATACTTAGAGTTATTCTTGGTGATTAATGACAATCTATCTTCCTTTCCCCAAACATTTGATCTATCCGCAGATCAAGATACCTCAAATTTGAATCATACTAGATCTAACTGTGAAAATCCTATTCTTACTGGATGACTGTTAAACCGGATTGATCTCAGATGATTAACCTCTTCAAATTCATTGTGGATTTTTTATATCTTCCCCAAGGGTTGTTTAGATGTTTCTCTGACAACCCTTTCAGTCTAGAACCTTCCATGTGCCAATTTTAGGCAACAATTGACTGGCTGGGGGAAAATATTTTCTTTTGTGACTCCCCCTGAGGCAGAGCTCATCTATTTAGTTTTCGGAAGGAATATCAACACTAGATCCTAGTGCAGATCCATCCTCAACATTTTATGTACTCCTCTTCACCCAAATCTTGTTCATCTCCCTTTGAATTTCATCTGCATTTACTTTTCCTTTTCCTTTGTCTTGGTTTTGATTATGATGTACCGGACCCTTATTGTCCTGATTCTTACTTTTGCAGAATTTGGCAATATGACCAGATCTATCACAATTGTAACAAACAACATTTCTTTGCATATTTGACTAATATCCTCTTGATCTATACTGATTAGCCATATGTCCCATTCTATTGCATGCAAAACATCTTCCATTGAATGAATTGTTCATTTGCTTATTTCTACATTCATGAGATTTGTGACCATACCTTTTGCAATTGAAACATTGTCTGGAGAAGGATGAATTAGTTTGATTCATTCTTCTTCTGCACTAATTTTCTTTATGACCAAAGTTATTGCAGTTGAGACAGTATCCATTAAAAGCCGGATATCTTTGAGCATTTGGTTGCCTTACTAGAGGTCTTCTAGGTCTGTTCCTTGGATTTCCTGATCTAGAGTTCTTCTGATTGGATCCAGAGCTTTCACCTTTCTCATATCCCAAGCCTTGTTTGTCATCTACCCTCTTTTGGCTTTGAAGAAGAACTTCAAGTTGAGTAGAGCTTATCTTGAATTTCTCTTTGTATTCATTTGTTGTTTGAAGATCCCTTTTAAGAGTGTCAATCTGATTCTCAAGTTGTTCTTCATTATCTCTAGCTTCTTCAAGATCAGATTCTAGATGCCTGATTATTCTATCCATTTTGTAGTAGTCTTCTAACTTCTCCTTGAGAGATTGTCTTAGATCATCTTTAGTTTTTCTTTTCTCTTCAATTTCTTGGCTAAATTTCATAACTCCTGATTCCATTTCATGTCTTAACATAATGACCTCTTTTGATAACTTTTCACATAACTTAGTTTTCTCCTTCAGATCTTCATTTGTATCATTGGCTTCACCTTGACTTGCTAACTATTGAAGTAGTTCCTTTCTCTTTTTCATAGAGATACTCAGTTTATCTTTTAGTTCATTTATGAAATCATCAGCTTGTTTGAGTCTTTCCTTTAATTCATTGACTTTGGAGTGAGATTGCTCAAGATCATCTAGGGCAGACTGAAGTTGTTCCCTTATTCCATACATATTGATTGAGACTCCCAGAGCTTCCTCAAGCTGTTAGGCTCTATTAGGAGGAACTTGGCTCTGATACCAATTGTTAATAACTGAGGGGGGGGGGAATCAGATATCTAGATTATTTTAACTTTCTGTTCTTCCTTAATAATTAGTGTAGTATCAAATTAAGTAAGCATGCATAACCATGAAAGTAGAAATAAATTTAATGCACATAACACAATGATTTTGACATGGAAAACCCTGTTAAGGGAAAAACCATGGGGTGATTAACCCAAGATTGTATTCTCTATTAAAAGAATAAGGTAGTACAAATGGCACTTGCCAATTAGGGCTCATTGCCCGAGCACACTGCTCACAAAGAGGCTCACTGCCTACAAGAGACTCACTATCTACAAGATATAAAGAGAGTAACAAGATACTTGAACTGATAAGAGGCATCCTCATATGCTGAAGTTTAGTTCCAGTTAGGCTCAGTACACTAATCTACTGCACTTCATTATTCCTCCTTTTTGGTGCTATTGTCCTGTCACATACCAGACCTGTCTTACTGCCTTCACACTACTCTTCTTCTTTTCTTCGGACTTCCACACACACCACACATACCTTCATACCAAAATCAATTTGTTATATATATCTGCACCAAGGATTTCATCCACTTTCTAGTCAGCATCCGAAATACTCAATAATTTCCCAAACTCTTGGTCTGTCAGCTGAATCCTTGCTTATCAAGTGATGCATATAAAAGAGATGCTTATAGAAGTCATCAATCATGTCAGCCAATCATGAATGATACCTCAAGAAACTTGATCACCATCAATATCTTATCCAGATTAAGGTCTGATGCTCTGCCGGTCAGTTCTTCCTCAGTCTACTCTGCCAAATAGGAACCCAATACTTAGGTGCTCATATCTCTTCACTCTTTCTTCATCAGAGGCTCAATCCCTGGAATCTATCAGTCAAGATACTCCTCTTGACTTCCTCAAGTCCACACTTTACTGAGATACTTCCTCTGAGAGATCCGGACCTGACTATCAGACCTTGCTACATGCTCTATTCTTGCTTACCGGACCTCAACACTCTTCAATCTGACTTCCTGTATAGACACACCATGTCTTGTGGATGGGTGGGATGAACTTTGTTGCCATCAATGACAACACTCATGAAGCTACACTGGGTCTCTTGCCAACAACAAGCACCACATCAACAAGCAGCTATGATATCTAAAAGAAGAATACAATGCCATTAGTCTCCTGGTATAGCACATGATGAGAAGGGATCTGCTGATGAAGATCCAAGACATAGCATACAATTCTTTTATTTCAGATGATAAATTCATTCATTCTAAAGAATTCAAATCATTTTTATATAAATGCAAAGGGAAAGAAATTAGGGAGTCAGTTGATGATATCTCTACCAACAATGAAAGATAGTTACTTGATATGTTGAAGACAAAAGTGGATAGCGAATTGCAAGATATGAGCCCTAGTAAGGGTAGACAACTGCTCAAAGAAGCAGGGGTGATAATCTTTCCTAGTCTTGATTTGAATTCTGCTCTAGTATTTGATAGTTTTCTACATAATACAGATGATAAATACAAACTCACTCCAAAAGGTGTCACTAAAGTATATATGGGCACCAAATATAATAATGATGAAAATTCATTAATGATATGGGCCCTATATCCTCCCCATAAAATGATAGCCATTATAGACACTGAGGAGACTTTCGGCCATGTCATGACTTTGAAGGCATGGGAGATTGACCCCTTGATCACTACAGACATTTGCATTAACATTGCAAAGTTGAATAAGGCACAGGCTTAGATGTTAATCAAAGAAAGAGATGCATACAAACTAAGCTATGAGAGATTAACCAAAGAAAATGACTATTTTAAAGATGCTGGTAAGAGCACCTTCGGGGGATTAGTAAAGATATTAAATCAGGGTGAAAGCTCACAGAGTGTCCAATCACCATCCATCAACTAGATAGCCCAAATCTAGATTAATACACTTGCCACAGTACTCTAGAACAGGCATACCAACATGATGCATTAGCTGAATCAATTTTGGGATAATTATTCACAAAATTATAAAGCAATCCAAGAGCATGAGAAGCTTGACAAAAGGTTGCAGGAGAAACTAAATGAGACATAGAGTAAAGATACAAGAGCATGAGAAGCTTGACAAAAGGTTGCAGGAGAAACTAAATGAGACATAGAGTAAAGATACTTTTGACATTACAGGTACCTCCAGTGCAAAAGAATTGATCGAGCAACATCTGAAATATTATGACCAACTTAAGAATGATGCCAAAGAATGTGTTGAATCCTCAAAAGCAGGAGTGCCCACATTATTCAAGAGCGATAAAGAATTAAAGAGAAGAGAGGAATGGAGTAGAGACTTTTAAGCAATATTGTATAAAGCCTTAGAAGCTCTTAAGGACAAAGACTCTGCATCTGGGGAAGCTTGCAACCATTTGGAGAAGATGGTTACGATGGATGTGATCACAAGAAACACCATTGAATTTACTGATTCACATTGCAGCCAGGATTACCTAGATCATATTTCTTAGCTATACTTGTGGTTGAATAGAGCTTAAGCATAGTTATTTTATCATTGTTATGTTAATCATGTTGATTCCCAAAAGACTTCTTTGAAGAGTTATGTCTCTTCATAAGTATTCCTATATAAGTTGAACATATGATGCTAAATTATCATGAGCAATAGAATATAATACAAAAAGTTTACAATGTTTCTAAAAGACCATGTTGCAAGTATATTATTGAAGAAGTAAATTGAAGTTCTCTAATTCTGTGGTTTTATTCTGGCATCAATTGTTTGTTAAAATTACTCAATTGTATGGTTGTCTCCAGTTCAATATTTCCTTGTTATTCAAATTAATATATCAAGTATATAGTTAATTTGTCAATGCACATTTGTTGTATTTGTGTGATTGAATTAATTGGTTTCCATTAGAGGAAAAAAAAAATTCTTCTGATCAGTCACAGTAACCTAGAAGTGTTAGTTTGGATTTCTAAGAAGAACCATATAATTAGGATTGCCATTCTGTCTCCAAGTTGATATTATCTATTATTCTTGCATATTTCAATCAATTGGTTCCTTCAAGAAAGGATTAAATTACCTTCTGGTGAACAACAATAAATCTAATTATATTGGTTGGATTATTAAGAAGAGTTTGTTAGTCATTTCCTTGCACATTTATACAAGTTATAAACTAAGATATTGTGTCAAACAGTTAGAGTTACTCCTTGCACATTTATACAAGTTATAAACTAAGATATTGTGTCAAATAGTTAGAGTTACTACCCACTATAAACCACTAGTCTTAGTCTTCCATTTGACTCTATTTACCCAACAAGGCACTGGTCTTATTTCAATTCATCATTTAAAAATCTTTTTATTAGTTAAGCACAGTCATAAAATTCACCTTGATATTGCTTATACAATTTATACCAACCGTTCATCAGATATTAGATATAGAATTAGTTAGCAAGCTTTCATCTATTCTACACCATTTGCCACTATAGGTAGATTCATTCACTTAGTCAAAATATTTACACTCAATCTGCTTTAATTTTCAAGGTTCACCTACCTAGGTATAGCAGGACCTAAATTACAGAGAGTCATCAAACCTAAAATGTTGATTGCGGCAAGTTAGTTCAAAAATGTTGCAAATCTAAGCATAGAGCCTAGCATCCTCTTAGGATTAGTAACATGAATTTTTGAGACCTAACACATTCTAAGGTTGATGAATTGTATAAAAGCATGTAATAGAGTTGCAAAAAAGTGTGTGAGTGTGAATATGAAGAGATAAGTGTGAAGGTGTGGAAGAGCAAAGCAAAGGAGTTATATTGTGCTTCAATGAAACTGAATCCTTGCATGGAGTAGATGCTACTTAATCAGTTCACCCCTTGGTAGTGAGCCACCCTTTGGTAGTGAGCCATTCTTTGTAGTGAGCAATTTGGGCAGTGAACATTGTAGGCAGTGAGGCTCTATTTTTCAGTATTGTTATAACTCATATATTTCTGTGGGCTAACACCCACCGTGGTTTTTCCTTTTAGGGTTTTCCACATAAAAAATTTGGTGTCTATTGTGGTGGATGTGTGTTTGTGATTAAGCTTATGGTTTCATGCTTTCTTGATTAAATCTGATTATAAACAATTAAGTTGTTGATGGTTTGATGTTCATATGAAGCTAAGTTTTTGTGACAACTGATTCACCCCCCCTCTCAGTTGTCTGGTATATTTCAACACCCCTTACTGCTTCACTCTTATACTCAAAATTTCTTCAACAATTTACATTTGAGAGACTCCTTTTAACAATGATATATAAGAAAAATATTCCGCATATGTACATTACAACAAGAAAAGTTTTTTACACAGATCAAAAATGTACAACTTAGCTTGAGGAGGCCAAACTACCTTGATTAGATACTTTTGATGTTTGAAGGTGTGCCTCTAGATCCTTCTTTGCTATTTCCCACTCCTTCTTAGCAAAGGCAAGTAATCCACACTGCTTCTTAATCTTCACATAGAATTCTTCTTCTTCATTTGGAGAACTGGGTACCAGATTTTGTTGTACCATTTTCTCCGCATTAGCCAAAATTCCAGTCAAAGAGGTAAGGCTTACACTTACTATGTCTCAGAGATGACAATACTACATTATTATCTTCTCTTTTTGCTCCTGTAGCTGAAAGAATTGTCCATGGAGATTCTCAATTACTAACCTTGTTGTTCCATATGCATCTCCCATTGGATCATAAACACTGGAGGTATGAGTAATCTGAGACTCTATTGAGTCCATGTGGTCCTTTATGCTCTTAGTGGAAATAGGCCACATTAAACAAAATTGAAACAAGGATTTTGCTTCTCCAACACAATCTTGAATATCTTTTAAGTTTCTCTACAACTTACCATGTGAAATAGAGCATTTGCTGAAAACATCTACTAACCTTTTGCCATTTATCTTCTCATTTATTCCCTTTCCTAACTTCTCTTCTAATCTAGTAGAATGTTCCTTAAAGGAATCAATTAGTGGTCTCATCTGCTCTACACTAGATAAAGAGTTCTCAACATTTACACCAGGAAGGCTATCTTGTAGTAATTTTACTGCTTCATCAATCATTTCAGCACACTTTTGATGAGTTTGTATAATCTCCTTTCTTGTCGAGGCATGAAATGGATCACCAAGTTGCAATTTATCCAAGGGAGATATTTTTCCATGTCAACCTTTCCTTGCTGTATAGGGACTTGTAGCAACTATGTTGACACCACTAGTTGAAATTGAAACTGCATATCTAATAGATTTTTCAAGGAATCCTCAAATGCTCTAGAGAATTCATCAACCATTTGAGAACTGCCTTCTTCCTTTTTCTCTTTTTCTTTCTCCCCACAGTCTTGAACAACTTTCTCTTCCTCTACATCTTTTTTATCTTCTAGAAGGGGCAAGATTTCATTCTTCTATTCCTCAGATTTCATTCTTCTTGACCATTTTCCTTCTGCTTTGTAGTCTTTTGCACATCCAGAAGAGATAGTTCTTGTTCTTCTTAACCATTTTCCTTCTTCGGAGTAGTCTCAACATTATCATTTTTATCTCCTTCAACAATATTTTCCTTTACTAGAGGAGGGTTATTTGTAATACCATTTTCTTGTACATTATCTTCAGCAGCAGGCTCATTGACTTCTGAAGCTAATACATCATGATGCATTTCATTTTCTTTAATCAACTCCAAAGCTAGATCTGTAACTTTTTGTATTGTTTTATTCTTTAATTTCTCTACGTCTTCCTTGTCCATGCTCATTAGAGTGCTAACTCTCTTTTTTTTTTTGAATTCCCTATTATAAATTTGAGCTAATTTGTCTCTATCTTCATCAGTGAGAAAAGAACCAACTTTCTCCAAGGAAAAATTCCTAATCTTTGCATCTTCCTCAATTGTTTTTGTCTTCTTGTACTCAGGACTTCTTTCAAGTCATTCAGAAGATGACTCTGAATGTCATTTAGACCAACATTAAATATAACCATATACATCACAATAGCTTCTTCAATGGTAGCTTTAACCTCATTATTTGACTTAGGATATATTTCTATAGTTTCTTTTAAGCTACCAAATTCTAAAATGCAATTAAATAATGCATCTAATTTTAGAGGGCTATGTTCCCTTACTGGAGGATATTTGTCCTTCTTCTTACCCTTGCCTTTACCCTTAGAAGACTTTTCTTCTTTACTGGATTGCATTTCTCTCTTCTTGAAGATAAATCCTTCCTTTTCAACCTCTTCTTCACTTTCTACGCTAATTTTTTATTTCTTTGCACTTGTCTCTTCTCTAGAGGCTTGAGACATTCTATTTTTCTTCTAGACCAACTGAGGTCCTTCTTCTTCCTCATCTTCTTCATCATCATGACTGATGTACTTTTTTATTGTGGCCTTTTCTTTTACTCTTCTCCTCTTAGGAGGCTGTTGATGTACAAAGGCACTGGATGCTGCTTTCTTCTCTGAATTTGCTGAAGGCATGGCTCTGGAGGATTTTGGAATAGTAGAAGAGGGGGTGGAGGTCCTAGCTGACCTTCTTGTGTTGGGAGACCCTTCCAATGGAGTAGATATGCCTTTGGATTTATCCAGAGGACTCTTTGGTGAAACCATCTCCTCTAATTTAATCCTCATCTTGTCAACATTTTCTCTTATTTTCCTTGTGCTTCAAGTGCACTTCATTGGATTTCTCTTCATAAGTTCCAAATCTATTTATAGAAGGATCTCTTGGTTTGCTTAGCATTAAGTCTGTAAGTCCTATGATTATGTCTTATGTTAGTTCATATCCCATTTATGGAATCTAGACTATTGTTCCACTACTTCCATAAAGCACTCATCTTTGCTAATCATGAAGATAATGTCATTCTTGTACTTCTCAACAACACATTTTTCCCTTTCTTTCATTTTCCCTTGAAATGTCTTGAAGAAACCCCATAATGTAGTTTTTTGAGTTTCTGAGTTATCCAATCTTCTTAAGTGGTCTCTAATTTTCAATGCAACTAGAATATTGCCCAGCCACACAATATTATTTATACTGGGAATCTCTCTAAGAAAGTAAAATAATAAGCATATAATTAGGGTACTGTACTAAAAGGGGTACTGAGAATCTTTGGTCTTCTAAAAATTCTCCATTAACTATTGTCTCAGGAGCTCACAAAAATCTAGGTCTTTGTTTTCTTTCACCATCTGATAGGCTATGTGTATTGCAGTGGCTAATACAAAGTTCTCACTATTTGTAAAGAAGATCTTATATCCAATCATAATGGAAGCATACTTTACTGTAGGATCTTCAATATCATTCATTGTTAAGGTACGCTTGTCAAATTTTGCACCGGTGAGCTTCATTACCACATCATTCTTTACTAATTTCAGTACTGGAACTAGTTCGGTAGAGCATAACCCTGTCACAACCCTAATAGCTTCCTTGTTGATCATGTGTGGTAGATCCAATCACATAAACTTGTCATGAATGCATCTCAACACATACTTAACCCAAGTATCCTCATAACAGAAAATAGGGAAATCATTCCAAACATCCATCTTTTTCTTTGTCAAATCCTTAAATTCAGGTTTCAGCTCAAAATCATCATTGGTTAACTCATCTACCCATAATTCTCCCATTTTTGCATGATTATACTCTTCTATTTTTGTGTGGATATAGATCCTCACATCCTCTGTATGTATTACTATACCATATGGAATATTTAGAGAAACACCTTCCAGATCTGTCTCCATGGATTTAAAAGGGTGCTTCTTAAACTTAGGTCTTGGTTGCTCTAATACATAAACCACTTGAGCAGTATGCATCATGAATCACTTCTAAAATTAGAGTTTTAGTAAAAAATGATAAATACCTTTGAATTTGTTTGCTGGTAGCGTTTCACACAATAGCTCAGATTCTCTTTAAATTGTTTCTAATATATTCTTCACTCTTCAAATGCTTGATCAAAAATGAATTAATTGTATGAGAAATCAAATATAAACACTTTTCCAGTGACCTAAAATGCATTTATTGTAGTGGATAAAGTTAGGTTGAAAAGCTGGCAAAACCCTTATTGTATCATCACAAACACCTTCAATCACTCCGCAAATCTTTGCAACTCAATATTTTATACTAGATATTTCACCAATAGAATATGCATACAATTTAACATCTGAACAAGTGTGCTGAAGCTATTAGAAACACCCTTTTGGTAGGGGATTAAAGATTTTCTGTTAAACTCCCCCTGAGATGAAGCTCTTTATCTAGTTTTCGGAGGAAACATCTACACCAGGAGCTGACATAGACTCACTCTTCACATCATTCTCATCTTTCTTCTTCCAGATTTCATTCATTTCTTCTTCATTTCAATTGGATCAATTTTTTTCTCTACCAAATCATTCTTCTTGTGTGAAATAGAGGGTTTCACATTCATAGATTTGCAAAACTTGGCTATGTCCCAGTTTGTTGCATTTGTAACAAGTGACACCTTTTTGAGAAAACTTACTTCTTGCAATTTTAGATTAGCATTCAAAATCCGTATGCTCAAATCCATTGCATGTATAATAGTAGCCATTGAAAGACTAAACCATCTTCTAACTTCTACATTCACTAGCCTTATGACCATGTTTATTGCATGTAAAGTACTGACTAGGAAAAGATTCAATATTTTGATTTATTTTGCTTCTACATTCTATAGATCTATGTCCAAATTTATTGCAAGAGTAACAGTAACTAGAGTACCTTTGTGCAGCTGGTTGTTTGATAGGTGGCCTCTTGAAGTTTTTCTTTTGGTTCTGGAACTGTCTATTATTACTCTTCTTATCTTCAATATTGCTTTGGTTATTGTTCTTTTTAGCATTGTTTGAAGTTTTATTTTCCTTTGAACTTTCACCTTTTTTAAACACTAATCATTCTTTATCCTTAGGAGCCTTTTGACTTGGAATCATTTCATCAACAGGATGGAGCTCTTTTTGAATTTGTCTTCTTGATTCTTTGCTTTCTCTAGTTCTATCTTTAAGACCACAATTTCTTGTTCAAGCCTTGAGCATTCTTCAAATTCACCTTTCAGTTTTGCAATTAGGCATTCTTCAGTCCCTTTTTCTTCTTCAATTTGCATTTTTAAACTGGTGATTATCTCATTAAGTTGTTCATTTACTTCCTTGTATCTTTCATTGAATTTCTTATTTTTCTCTCTCAACTTCTTGATGCATTTATTTGCTTCCTTAATATTTTCTTTCAGATCTCTATTCTCACATTGAGTTCTTTCTAGATCTTCAAGGGCTGATTTGAAATCTCCATTCATGTAAACCATACAGTCTTCTTCAGTAAATCCTTCCATAGGAATTTATTCTAGAGGGATAGGAAACTTTTTTCATTGCCATGTGTTCAACCTCCAAGATCTACCTTAGTGGTTAAGCCAATTAAAGGAAGCTTTCTCTGATACCAATTGTTGAACACCTAGAATATGGAGAAGGGGGGTGAATCAGTATTCCCTAAAAATTCATTAACCTTGACAATTTAAATATCCATCTAATGTATTATAACAAATTTGTAGTAATGGAAAGGAACATAGAAAGCATGCATCAAAAGAACACAAGAACACTAGATTTACATGGAAAACCCAAAAAGGGAAAAACCATGATGAGGATTATCTCACCATATATGTATTGTAACCAATTACAAAGTTTGATACAGAATGGTGGATTCACTATCAAAAAGAGAAATGCTCACTGCTGGTGGCACATTACCAAAGGACTCACTATCTTGAATAGAGAGAGATAGAAGAAAGGGTGGCTCACTGCCAAGGAAGAACTATTAACAATGCATCTGACTTATGCTAAAGATACAGTTCCACTAAAGCTTAAAATACTGACTTAACACACTTCACTTTCACTACAATCTTATCTTTCCCTTCTCTGCATTAGGTTTTACACACACATACTTAGTTGCCCTTTCTACCTTCACACTATCACACAAGAAATCAATCTTGTATATATACTGCAATCAAGAAAAATATCAAACAGGCTGGCATAATAGATGTACCATGTGACCTCTTGACCTTTCAGCTCAAAACTCAACCTTATACACTATGCGGAGAGAATCAAAGTGTGTAACACATTAAGATAGGTTGGCATAACCTATAATTACTCCCATAATTTTGCTCCATACATAACTCAACTCCGCACACCTTCAAAACCTTTCGGTCGGCACCACTAGTGAAGTAACAATAGAATGAACCAACTATTTACTCACAACTCAACATGTGGATAACTAAAATGCTTGCCACTTAGAGAACACATATTTCTGACATCTGTGAACTTATCCTCAAAATCACATAGAAAAATATTAATTTGTGATGGAATGCGGAGCATTCCAACATAGTACTAATACTTCCATTATACTTCTATTACACAGTCTGATACTCTATCAATTTTATCTTCAACTATGCAGAGAAATTTAAGCCTTGAAACTTTGGATTTAGACTTCTTCAATATGTACCAAAATTACCTTAGAACCACATGACAAATTTATTCATAGCAGAGCAATGCAGACCCAAAAACTAGCTCACTGAACACTGAAGACTATACTCTGGTACTTAGACAAATCTGTAGAATAGTTACTACTTTGGTCTTCTTCAGACCAACACTACTACATGTCTATAATGGGTTGCAATCAATGACAACACCATACACTATCATGCTCTTTAATATCCATTAGTCTCTTCATTTAATTCATGTTTCCAACACACAAACTTCAATGACAAACTTCCAACATAAATTTCTGGTATAGTTTGATACTTCCATTCTAGGTCTCTTACCCATCTTAGAAATAGCTTTCAACATCTTTAGCTGATCTGATTCTTCTTCTTCTAGGGTTTTTCAATTGGGTCAGCTGATTGAAATTCTTCATCATCACTTTCATCTTCATGTCTAGGGTTTAGTCCTCTTCTTCTATCTTCTTCTATAACATCCAATCTAACTTTCATTGTCCTCATCATCTCTATAATTTCTTCCATTCTTCTAGCAACATTGGCCATAATAGGCATTCTCATCAGTGACATCTCTCCCTAGGTTCTGGTGCAACTACCTCAATTCAGCAATTTGACTACCAGGTAGCAACTACCTCACAATTAGAGCTCTGTTGATAAACATAAGTAGTTTGCCTCAGGTTAGTGATCTTCTCACCACAACATATTCCAGAATGCCTTCACTCCCAAAGGATTCACAAACTTTGCTCTGATACCACTTGGTGTAGTCATGAATGGAGGGTCTTGAGGAGGGACTGTCCAACCATGTAGCTAGAGTAAACACAATGGAAACAACTCAATAATAGAATGCAATAGATGATTTATATGCTCAATATATCAAACAATCACAAAGCTTAAATGTTGGCAACATGCGAGATACAATCGTGGGCTCACAAGCCTACTTTCTGAGTTACAACGTATATGAAAGATATGACATTAGAGTGCCTCCAGAAAGGAACTAGTTCTATCTGTTCTATGATCAAATATGAAACACTTATCTACTAACTACCTTCCTAGTGTATGTAAAGAATGCTTATATATCATCTTCTAGTTCAAAGAATCCTTTGCGTTGGCCTTAAGAGGTCTCAAACTCTAATGAATGATGAAATGTGTAGGAAATGTGTAGGTTGGCCTACAACTCTTGATAATGCTCCATAAATGAATGAAACTAGATGTGGTTCTCAATGAAGGTATATCTAGTCCCAATTTTCCTTGTGTCATGTTCCATTTTACTCCACAAGTCATGGAAGGGCTCCACAAACCTTGTGTTTTCAATTGACCGATGAATGCTCTATTATGTGAATACTGATGATCTTATGATATTGATAACTTATGTAGATGAATCTAAATCTCATTAAATCTAAGTATGATGTAGTTTATATGGTATAGAATCCAAATCCTTCTCTGTAAGCTCTAAAATGAAGATGCAGTAGAATGCGGTAGAAAATGCTGAAACTGAAAATGACTAAACTACAACGAAAATGCAAGAAAAGAAAAGAAACCAAATATTTTTGGTTGATGCAAGATTGCTCTTCAACCTGGGATGCTCCCACATCACAAAATCTCATATGACTGATCTTAGTAACCAAGACAAGAGGACAGACATTCCTAAAAGTCAAAAAATAGATCATAAGAAGGAATGGAAAGTAAGAAGGAATGATACTCAAGAAGAAGAAAATTCAATGATTGTTCAAACTACATTTCATGCACAAGGGAAAGAAAATCCTTGGGTAATAGATAGTGGGTGTTCAAGCCACATGATAGGAGATAAAAGTAAATTCATTAGTCTTGTAAAGTGGAATGGTGGTTCAGTTAAGTTTGGCGATAACACCACTACAAGAAATTGTGGAAAGGGCACAATAAGCATTGATGGAGAAACCAAAACAGAAGATGTCCTATATGTTGAAGGCCTCAAGTACAATCTTATAAGTGTAAGTTAGATGTGTAACAAAAGATACAACCTCATCTTTCATGCACAAGGATGTGAAATCAAAAGAACAAGCATTGGGAAACTTGTGGAAGAAGCAAGCAGGATAGAGAATAACTTGTATAATCTTAGTGAAGTCAAAGGAACTATCTTATGGGACATACAATTGAATGTTGGTTGTGGCATAAGAGGATGGGACACATCAACTTTGACAATCTTTTGAAGATTAGCTCTAAACATGCAGTGAGGGATATGCGAAAGATTGCTAAGTTTGCTAGTACCTTTTATATGGAATGTCAGATTGGGAAGCAGACAAGGAAAAGGTTCAAGACCAAGGAGTACTCATCCACAAAGCCATTAGAACTAATTCATAGAAATTTTTGTCACCCCACCAAAACAAGGAGTCTTCACGGTGAAAGGTACTTTATGTTACTCATTGATGATTATTCTAGGATGACTTGGGTCACATTTTTGAAAGATAAATCAAAATCTTTTGAGAGATTTAAAATTTTCAAGTCTATGGTTGAGAATGAAATGAATTCTAGAATCAAGTGTTTAAGATCTAATAGAGGTGGTGAATTAACTTCAAATGAGTTTGAGGAATATTTTGAAGAACATGGAATAATAAGACATTTCTCTGTTACAACAATTCCTCAACAGAATGGAGTTGTTGAAAGGAAGAATAGGATAGTACAAGAGATGACAAGAACTATGCTCAATGTTGCAAAACTTCCTGATAGGTATTGGAAGGAAGTAGTACACATTGTAGTTTATATTCTCAACAAAGGATAGCTAAAAGTGAACAACACTAAGAGACCATATGAGCTATGGAAAGGTAGACCTACATCTGTCAAGCATTTCAAGGTGTTTAGTAGAAAATGTTACATTAGAAGGGATGAAGACAACTTAGGAAAATTTGATTCAAGATCAGACAAAGGAATTTTCCTTGGCTATTCAACTAGAAGCAAAGCATACAAGTTTTTTAACAAGAGGTTACAAAGGGTTGTTAAAAGTGAAAATGTTAGGGTTGATGAAGAATTACATCCATCCACACATGATCATGAATATTACTACTTAGAGGGATTTGCCTGCATAGAAGAAGATGAAGTTGAAGTTGAAGAGGAAGAAATACATAAGGATGCTACTAAGACACCTACAAAGTATGTTCAGAGAAATCATTCTGAAGATTAGATTTTTGGCAATAAGGATGATGGAGTTATAACTAGGAGAAAACTAAGAGAACAAGTAAAATTCTCTTTGCTATCCAAAGTAGAGCCTAAGAATTTAATTAAAGCTAGTAAAGATGAGAATTGGATCAATGTTATGTAAGAAGAGATAAATCAGATCAAGAAGAATGATACTTGGGAACTTGTCCCAAGACATAAAAACAAGAATACCATTGGCACCAAGTGGGTATTCAGAAATAAGTTGAAAGAAGATGGAGAAGTGGTTAGAAACAAAGAAAGGTTGGTCTACAAGGGCTACTAACAAGTGGATGTTGCAAATATGTGCCTATGATGTGTTTTCATTGATGTCAACATATCCCTTTATTAGAAATAATTAGGATAGTGCAATTTAGTAAAGAAGATTGCTCTGCATTCCCAGTGAGATGAAGATTAGAGTCTGCGGATTAAAGGGTTTTGTAGAGGATTGTCTAAATTTTCTCTATTTAAGATTTGAGAGGTTAGAATGGAGGATTGGTGAAGTTATGACCATCTGAGTAGAACCAGGTTTTGTAGTTATTTAGAGGCAACAGAGTGACAAGAATTTGGTCCAGATTTCTCCACATTGGAATATTATGGTTTGTGGTTCTAGAGGTATGTTTGGGATGTTGGTGTGTATCCTCAACTCAAGTGGTTTGTGGTTTGGAGGTTTGCAAGAAATCTTTCTAGTGTGACAGTCATGACAATTAGTGTTCTTAAGTTCCTGTATGAAGATGCAAGTGATTCTAGTGATTTGAAGTGGTGCGGTTGTTCTTGTTGATTTAATTATGCTTGTGGAGGTCTTTGGATTGTTTGCCTATTGTGTTGGTGGTCTACATTGAGGATTGAGCTCGTAGTTGAAGATTTCTCCTTGGCTGTTGCTGTTCTTTCTAGTCTTGGCCGATCGGATGCTTGGTGCATGTTACGGATGATCTAAGAGAAGTTCTATGGAGTGTAGCATGTTGCTCAAGGAAGATTTGAGTCCTAGCTATGTTTGGCTGACAATGTAGTGGTCTGCATGTAACATTTTGTTTTAAGTCAAGTCTTGTGATTGTAATTGCTTGTAATGCATATGTTGGAGAATGTTCCAGATAAATGATTGTAAGGTCAACTTTGATGTTCATTCCAAAGTCGATGTCATGTATAAATAAGTGTAATGAAGTCATGTAAATGTGTCCAAGAGTTTGAAGATGTGGAGGTAGTGAAGAAGTGTTTGGGGGTAGAGAAGAGGTGTTGTGAGCTTCAATGGAACTGAACCTTGGCATGGAGAAGATGTTGTTTCTCAAGTCAACCTTTCAGTGTTAATCATGTGAATGTTTTTGTAGATAGTGAGTCTCTTGGAGCAGTGAGCTCTAGGCAGTGTGCCTGAAGGCAAGTGCCTTCCCATTTTTCTATTCTTTTAATAGAGAATAAATCTTGTGAGTTAACCCTCACCGTGGTTTTTCTTTTAATCGGATTTCCACAAAAATACTTGTGTTATGTGAGTTGATTGTGTTTCTGCTCATGTGTTGTTGATTCATGCTTTCATGGTTATATCTTTAATCGATTAATAAGTGGTAAAGAAGATTAAATTTTTGACAACTAATTCACCCCCCCTCTCAGTTGTCTACCCTAATTTCAACAATTAGTATCAGAGCCGGTTCCTCTAAAAGAAGCTTGATCGCTTGAGGAGATCCAGGATGTTGACATACAAGAAGAAAAGTCTAAGATTTGATGGAACAAATTACTCTTTTTGGAAGAATCACATGGAGTGTCATTTACAATGTGTAATGTCAGAAAATGTCCCCTTGGGGGCTTTTCTCTCTTAAGGTTTAGCTCCCAGGTCTTTTGCATGCATTGAGGACATCTTACTTCCTAATTTGGCATCCCGATGGAATGAGCCCTAGGTAACATGACAAATGGGACCTAGGAGGACTCCTTGATCTTTGCCCTACCCAAAATAGGGGGGAGGACTTGGGCGCCTGTGCCCTAGTCTTGCCCTATTCTGGGGTAGTCCCAACTTTTGGGTGTCGCTTGTGACAGTTATTTGGGTCCTATGCTGACGCGATAAGTTTGAATTTACAAAATCTTGGTGGGAGTGTTTGTAGTTGTATATAAAAGCATGTTTAGGCATTCATTTAGAAACTAGATTGCAATTAGATTTCAACTAGCTATCAACTTGTGATTCAAGGCTTTTATTGTGTTGCAAGAGCAGATTGGTGTTGTCTATGTGTTTATGTTTGCATATTTGAGCATTTAATTCATCATGGAATGAAGAGAATCTTCCTCCCATGAGATCTTCACTACAAGGTGACATTATATTGAGTTTTCATTATCATTTCCTTTGGTTTTTTCTTCTACCTCACAAGGGCACACACTCTCTATTTGACAACAGTGTTCAGAGACTTAAGTGTCCTCTAGGGCTTGACTAAGGCAAGCCTCTAAACACCACAACCCCCTCCCAAAGTTTTCATGGTTGCAGGTTATAAGTTGAGGAGCTGGACAAAGTGAAGTTGCAAGAAGGCATCTTCAAGTGTTAGAATTGTATAACAGAAGGAAAAACAACACCCTGAACTTGGGCACCCGCTCATTAGTCCTCCAACTTCCATGATGGGAAAATCTCTGGAACAGTAGGGAAGAGTTGCAGACTGAGTTTCTAGATCTCGACAAAAACTAGGGCCTTGGACTTGGGCACCTGCTCTTTTTTCCTTGACTTTTCTACCTCAGATCCTAGAAAATAGGTACTCTGGGATTTGATATTTTTCTTCCCTCTACAAGAGTTTTTTATTATTCTTTCGTTTACAATCGTATTTGCGAAATTAGGGTTTTAATGGTCAATTAAGCATAAGAGAAGAAAAATTAATAATTAAACATCCTAATCCAAGCTTCCCTACATCTCACAATGACCTAGGGTATGATAGTGCATTGCCACTCAACCCTAGGTCCTTGAATGTTAAGGGTGAAAGGAGGATTCAAACATCTAACAACACTAAACTAAACAATCCCAATTTTACCCTAAAAATTTTGGTGAACCCATGTTTTGGACTTAAATTTCAACTTGCTGAGTGTGTGTCTTTAGATTTGGATTTATTTCATTCATTCATATAGTCTTTCATCTTATTGCATTGAGAAAATTACAAAAAAATTGAAAAATTTGAAAAATTTTGAAAAACCTAGCTTGCATTTTCATATAGATTACTAAATTGCATCAATTATTTCTAAATTTCCCTAATTCATGATTTTCATCAGATCTGATATAAACTAAATAAAAACACAGAAATTCAATAATTTGCATTGCATTTTCATCATTAATTTGCTAGGCTTTTGTAGAAATTTTGACAATTTTCATATAACCTAGTAATTCCAAAATCTAGGGTTATTAGGAAAAATTTTCTTTCATATTTTTATACTAATTTTAGAGGCTCATTCAAATTATAATTTGGATTTATTCTTTCATTTTAGTGTAAATTTGCCTTTAGATTTCAAATATCTACATTTTTGCATAGAAAATTTCAACAAAAACTAGCAATTTTCATGCATTTTCATTAAATTTTGCATTGGCATTTTGGATATTAGACCTTGGAATCCATTTTTCTGATCTAAGAGTAATTAATTTTCATCATAAATCAGACTTCAAAACATTCACATAGCATTTTGTATCAAGATCTAAAATCTAGGGCTTCAAAAACATCAATTTTCACTAAATTTGGCCTTATCGACTATCTAAATTTGCACCATAGGCATGTTGTGAAGGGTATTTTTGAACTAATTGGTTTTTATCAAGGTAATTAATTTATTCCCCTCATAAAAATATTCATAACACCTTTAGATTGACCTCTTGCATTGAAAATTTGGGGAAAAACTAGACATTTTGACTATTTTTGCCCTAGGGTTTAACCTAGTTTGCACTCCAAGCATGTTGTGATCAATTTTATGGATTGAGGTGACTTATATAATTGATTTTATTTTCTGCACCTCTTTAAATTCATTTCAACACCCCTTTTACTAGGTCTTGGATTTGAAAAACCGTGAAAAATAGCCTATTTTTGCTATCTTTTCACTAGGGTTTTGCCTTAAGTGGCACTAAAAGTGTGTTGTGTTGGGAATTTTAACATTAAGTGGATGTTATTACTGATATAATTTTTTTTCTATAATCATCTTACTCACAACACCCTTTGTCATGCTCTTTTGTATTAAGTTTTGGTGAAAAAAGTGCCTATTTTGACATATTTTCACTATAGTTTGACTTGGCATTATCTTAGATTTGCATCAAGAGTGTGTTGTGAAGGATATTATTTCTGTTTTGGACTGATATCAGACATATAAATTGCTTCCCTTGATCAAAATCCTTACAACTCCTTTTCTTTCATTCATTTACATTGAAAAAGTACAAAAAATTGAGCATTTAGGTCAGTCTTGCATATAACTTGGCACTTGTCTTTTACATCAATTTTGAAAAGCTTTCAAAATCTGATTTTGTATTGGTTTGAAGACGTATATCATGGCTAATTCTTTAGAATATTTGTTTGCATACATCATAGACATTGATCATTTCTCTAAATTCACTAATAAACATCCTCAAGTTTTGGAACTAATAGCACACATTCATGATGTTGATCTCTCTATGTGCTTTACATACGAAATCCTTTGTTATATATCTGATTTTGGTAGCTTTACAAACTTCATGGGAATATACCCTTGGATATTGGATGATCTCACTAAATTCATGATCAATAATATATATACTAGATGACTTTATGGAACATTCCACTACAGCACCTATTGCTAAAACATGTGAGGATAACTTAGGTTTACCTTATGATCCCTTTCCCAAAGTTGTTCCTCCTCATGAGGACACTTTGATGCAAGAGGATGATTTCATTGACATGTCTCTTAGCATCATACCACCAAATAATCATCCTAATGCTCACTCTAGCCAAGATGAAGCATTAGTGGATGAAGAGCCACCACTTTGCCATTCCAATGCTCTCCCTGGCCAAGAGGAAGCATTAGTGAATGAAGAACTCCCTTCAACAAAGAACATTCCATGGGTAGACGATGAGCTTTCATCTAACAACAATAAAAACTCTATCATAATTCATGAAACCTCTATGGATCATCCTACCAACCTTGTTGCTTTAGTTGAGTGTTCACACACCTTGGATTTCACTAAGGAAGAGAAGAACTTTAATGTCCCTCCTTTGTTTCAATATTCAAGTCACTTGGACATCACTAAGGATGTAGCACTAGTGGATGAGGAGGAGTCTCTCACATTAAATCCCTCAAGGATGGATGTTGGGACCACTCAAAATAGTTTGCTTCTCCCACCACCTAAGAGGATAGTGAATATGTGTACTAACGAACTTCAACAAGAAAATATTCCACCTAACATTGAGTCAAACTAAGAAGCATTTAAGAATGAATAAAAGAATAGTGACAAAAACATGACAATGGTACCTTATGTTTGTGACAAGGAAGAGAATGATTTGATGGTGGATAACTTCTAGCATGGACCTCTCTACAAGTAAGTATCTCTAACCCTTTATCTCTCTCATTATGTGCTTTCCCCGTGATGTGTTATGTGTTGTTTAGGCCTCCTAGGATGACCTTGGATTCTCTTGTAAGGTCTGGGATACTGGGAGACTACCTCAGTTGTGACCTTCTTCTATTTGTATCATCATTCTTCTATATTGCCTCTCTCTCTAATTTCATGGTTGTGTGTTGTGTCTTACGGATATAGCGTTGAAGTTGGTGACACTGGGGGCACCCTACTACGTGACTATCCCTAAGACACTTGTTTCTCCTCTCTTATTTATTGTTTCCCTTCCTCTAGTGTTTCTACCTAGCAGGCGGATGATGACAAACATTTATACTAATGCAGACCTAGTGTCCCTTTTGAGAGCAATCAAAAAATGGACTTAGTTCCTAATATGATGATGGGGTTGTATATTTTATTTGATGCTTGGCTAGTGGAAGCACTCATGCTTTCCGCATAGTTAATTTGATGATGTTTTTATCTCATTTACAAACCTTAACAATACTATTGCTCTGTGCACCTTTGTTTGTCTTTGAATCTGGCCTTGGTGATGCTTGATTCAAAGAGCTTCGTGATATAGCCCCATGGTTATCCTCAAACTCTGAATTCATTGTATAACCTTGGCTCTTTGTGTGGATAATCATATGCATTGATGTTGTTGTTTATCATGATGTTGTAGACACTAACATGTTTCTTGCAGGGATGTGTTTGTGAGAGCATTTGGCTATCGTGAAGTACATGTCACCTCCAGGGGGCATGGGATTTGCGAGAGCTTGTGTTCCCTTGTGTGTTTTCTTACTACCTTAACGTGCTTGATATTGATGCATGATATCAACCACCTTAAGATGGGGGCATATATAAGGTAAGTTATTTATTATAGATGTTAGCTATGTGCTTGTACTCAGATGCAGTTTAAAGACCAGTGTGATGAGTGCTTCTTGCATCTTGAGTTTGTTTGCAATCAATCAATCAATCATGTAAGCCCTATGTAGAAGTGGGATATCGCATATATCCTTTTTATCTTAAGCCCTCTATGGAGGTGGGGATGGTGTATTTCTTGAAGTAGATTGCGTCATCCTATCATTTTCAAAAGTCCTCTGCAGAGGTGGGGAGCGGTTCTATGACTAACTCAACCCTTAAGTATTTTTTTAGTGATTGTTGTGGCAAAGCCCAATCATTGGTGTGTGCCTATAATGTGCCTGAGATGGTGTTGGACCTAGAAATAGGTACACTCCATCGCTTGTCTGCCATGTTTTCTCTATGTCTTCAAGTGTGTGTGTTTAGTGTGCTTGCTTTGATTGGTGTGTTTGTTGCCCCATATGTAGTCTAAAGACTAGTGCGATGAGTGCTTCCTACATTTTGGGAGGTCTTGCATGTCTTGCATGTGTGTTGCCCCATATATAGTATAAAGACTAGTGCGATGAGTGCTTCTTGCATTATGGGAGGTTTGTTTACTTTCTAGTATTGGCTTCTGAATTTCATAAATATGAGAAAAAGAAAAGAAAAGATATCATTTCTATCTTCCATGCATTAACGTGTCTTCTATGCATTTACTATCTTCTCTATGTTCTACGTGACTATAACTGTCTTCTCTATGTTTTGTGTGCTTGTTATCATTTTCCATGTGATTGGCGTGTCTTCTTCATGCTTGGTGTGTTTGTTGTGTTTGTGACCATACTTTAATGCATGTATTGGCCTCACATTTATACATACATTAAAGCGGGGGCTAAATGTAACGTCAGAAAATGTCCCCTTGTGGGATTTTCCCTCATAAGATTTAGTTCCCAGGTCTTTTACCTACATGTAGGACATCTTACTTCATAATTTGGCATTCTGATGGAATTAGCCATAGGTAACATGATAAATGGGACCTAGGAAGACCCCTTGAGCTTGACCTTGCCCAAAATAGGGGGGAGGACTTGGGCGCCCGCACCCTAGTCCTACCCTATTTTGGGGCAGTCCTAACTTTTCGATGTCGGCTTGTGACCATTATTTGGGTCCTATGCTGACATGGTAAGTTTGAATTTACAAAATCTTGGCGGGAGTGTTTGTAGTTGCATATAAAAGCATGTTGAGGCATTGATTTAGAAACTAGATTGCAATTAGATTTCAACTAGCAATCAACTTGTGATTCAAGGCTTTCATTGTGTTGCAAGAGCAGATTGGTGTTGTCTATGTGTTTGTGTTTGCAGATTTGAGCATCCATTTCATCATGGAATGAAGAGCATCTTCCTCCCATGAGATCTTCACTACAAGGTGACATTATATTATGTTTTCATCATCATTTCCTTTGGTTTATGTCTCTGCCTCACAAGGGCATGCACTCTCTATCTACCAACGATGTTCAGAGACTTAAGTGTCCTCCAGGGATTGACTGAGGCAAGCCTCTAAACACCACAACCCCCTCCCAAAGTTTTCATGGTTGCAGGTTATAGGTTGAGGAGTTGGACAAAGTGAAGTTATAGGAAGGCATCTTGAAGTGTCGAAATTGTAGAACAGAAGGAAGAACAACACCTTGGATTTGGGTGCCCACTCATTAGTCCTCCAACTTCCATGACGGGAAAATCTCTAGAATAGTAGGGAAGAGTTGCAGACTAAGTTTCCAGATCTTGACAAAAAATAGGATCTTGGACTTGGGCACCCACTCTTGTGTCCCTGACTTTTCCACCTCGGAGCCTCAAAAATAGGTACTCTATGATTTGATATTTTTCTTCCCTCTGCAAGAGCTTTTTCTATTATTCTTCTGTTTACAATCGTATTTGCAAAATTAGGTTTTTAATGGTCAATTAAGCATAAGAGAAGGAAAATTGATAATTAAACATCCTAATCCAAGCTTCCCTACATCTCATAGTGACCTAGGGTATGATAGTGCATTGTCACTTGACCCTAGGTCCTTGAATGTTAAGGGTGAAAGGAGGATTCAAACATCTAAACATTAACAAATCCTAATTTTACCCTAAACGTAATGCATGGGTGATCCTTGTTGGTTGATAAATAAGAATAAGTATACTCCTCCGTAGAATGGTCTTACAACTCTAGATGAAATTAAGGAAGCTGAATACAACATTTAGGCTAAAGAAGCATTGTTGAGTACCCTGACTAATACATAAATGACAAATATCTTGGAATCGCAAACTGCTCATGAAATCTAGACGAAGTTGGAAACTATGTATGAAGGTGATGCATATGTCAAATACGCTAAGTTACAGATCTTGAAGGGTCAATACAAATGTTTGAGGATGAGTGAAGATGAAAACATCACTTCCAACATATAGAAGGTGAATGAACTTTTGTGCAGTATCAAGTGTGCTAGTGTAAAACTGGAAGAATCAGATATTGTTGCCAAGGTGCTCAGATCCTTACCTGCTTCATACAAGCATAGAGTTACTGCTATTGAGGAGATCAGGACTATGACATATGTTACAAGGGATTAGTCAGTTGGCAAGATTTCAGCATTTGAAATGAGCAAGTTTGGTGATTCTCTTCCTAATTCAGAATCTGCATTTAAGGCCAATATTTTTGGAAAGCAAAGATTTGATCCAGGTGAAAGCTCTTAAAGAAGACTAACCAGATATGAGAAGGCAAGGAAGGAACTTGAAGATGATAAATCTGAGCTTGAAGAAGTTGAAGCCCTTGTTACCAAAAGATTACCAAGAGGATCTAGTAAGTATGAAGGAAAGTTGCCTTTCAAATGTTTTTCTTGCAATAAGATTGGTCGTTTTGCTTCAAGATGTCAGGAGAGGGTTTCAAAGCCAAACCCTAATAGACCTAGGGTTTAGAAGAAATGCTACTATGTCCAGGAAGTTGTTGATGGAGTCACATATGATGAATCTAATATGGGAAGTACCTTTGGAAATGAATGGGTGTTCATTGCTATCCAAGAAGAAGATCCAGTGCCTACTGAATCTATTAGCTATGTGAATGTGGAAAGTGCCTTGGCTACTCAGGTTGAAGAAAAGGATGAATGGGTGATTGACAGTGGATGTTCTCATCATATGACTGGTGATAAAAGTAAGTTTGTAAGTTTGGAAAGATATGAAGGTAGAATTGTGAAGTTTGAAGATAATTTAGCTAGTAGAATCCGTGGCAAAGGATCCATCTTTCTTGATGGTAAGAATAACACTAATGATGTCTTGTATGTAGAAGGGTTGAAACATAATCTTCTCAGTGTTGGATAGTTGGTTGACAAAGGGTATGATCTCTGATTCAAGGATGGAAAATGCAAAATTTTGGGAAGCTCCAGAACTGAGATTGCATCTGGTACACAAACTAGAGGTAATATATTTCATTTAAGTTGTACTGGTAAAAGTTGTTTGATTGCTCAGATTGATCAGAGTTGGTTATGGCATAGGAGAATGTGTCATGTAAACTTTGACAACATTATCAAAATAAGTACTACTCAGGCTATGAGAGATCTTCCAAAGCTTGTGAAACCTGCTAATAGCATGTGTAAGGAATGCCAGTTGGGAAAATAGAAAAGAGCTACATTCAAAAGTAAAGAACAATTTTCAAGTGGATTGTTGGAACTTGTGCACACTAATTTGTGTGGTACTTCCAGAGTTAGGAGTTTGCAAGGAGACATACTTTATGTTGCTGATTGATAATTACTCCTAAATGATGTGGGTCACTTTCTTGAGAGAGAAATTAGAGGCTCTTGACAAATTCAAAGTGATCAAGGCTATGGTGGAGAATGAGATTGGTGTGAAGATAAAGTGTCTGAGATCTGATAGAGGTGGAGAGTTTACCTCCAGCGAGTTTAATGCATTTTGTGAAAAGCATGGAATAAGAAGACATTTATCTACTCCTAGGACTCCTCAGCAGAATGGAGTTGTGGAAGGGAAGAACCAAACTATTCAAGAGGCTGCTAGAACCATGATGATGGAGGCAAATGTTCCACATGTCTATTGGAGAGAGGCTATGAGTACTGTTGTCTACACTCTTAACTGGGTGCAAATTAAATGTAATACTGGTAAACCACCTTATGAACTGTGGTTTGGTAATGCTCCTACTATGAAATACTTCAGATTTTTTAGTAGTAAATGTTATATCAAGAGAGATGAAGATCTAGGAAAGTTTGATGCAAGATGTGATGAAGGAATATTTCTAGGTTATGCTAACCAAAGCAAGGCATACTGGTGCTTTAACAAGAGATTACAAAGGATTGTTGAAAGTGCTAATGTCAAGGTTGATGAAAGTAAGCAGAGACCTTCCAAGTCTTGTGGATATAAATTAGATGATCAAAATGAAAGTCCAAATAAAGGAAAGCAAGTTCAAACTCAAACTCATATTTAGATTGCTCCAGAGAATCCAGTGACTCAAGAAGCTAGTACAAATGATGAGGAACAAGTTTAAGAATCAGAAGGTCAAGAAAATCCCAAAACTCCTAGGTATGTAAGGTTGAATAATTCTAAAGATCAGATCATAGGAGATAAAAATAAAGGTGTTCAAACTAGAAGAAGAATTGTTGAAGAACAAGTGAAGTATTATTTGATTTCAAAGATTGAACCAAAATCAGTGAATGAAGCTTGTAATGATGAAAGTTGGGTAAAAGAAATGGAAAAAGAATTAATGCAAATTGAAAAGAATCATACTTGGGATCTTGTTCCTAGACCTGAAAACAAAAATGTAATTGGAACTAAATGGGTCTTTTGGAATAAATTGAATGAAGATGGTGAAGTTGTGAGAAACAAAGCAAGATTGGTGTGCAAAGGATATTCTCAGGTAGAAGGAATTGATTTTGAAGACACTTCTGCTCCAGTGGCCAGAATCGAAGCAGTTAGATTATTTCTTGCCTTTATTGCTTACAAATATTTTAAAGTTTACCAGATGGATGTCAAGTCAGTATTCTTGAATGGAGAGTTGGAAGAAGAAGTCTACATTGAGCAACCAAAATGATTCCAATTGTCTGATCAAGGAGATATGGTCTGCAGATTGAGGAACGCATTGTATGGACTTAAACAAGCCCCAAGAGCCTGGTATGCAAGATTAGATATGTAATGCCCCTCATTTTTGGCTTAAGAGAGTTGATATTTTTCTATTGCACTTAGATAGTTTGAGACATATGGTTGATAGACTTATGGTTGTGCTTATTATGATCATGATGGACTATGTGTGACTGGTGCAGTTTTGACATGTGTTATGAGTTTTATGATGACATTATTGATATTATAGTTTATGATGTGTTTGACATGATCGGTAATGGATAGATATTATTGTGCTTTATGTGAATTGTTGATATCTGATTTTTAGTTAGAGATGTTTATGCTTTTTGATATAATTTTAGAGTAGGGACAATGTAGTATTACTCATTTTGAGTACCCTACTACACTGCGACTCCTTGACCCTGGGTGTTGTTATAGTTGCATATATGCGTATACAACCTATCATTTTAATGCAGGTTGTAGGTACCAGGCATCAACTCTAGCTGACTTAGCAGGTCTGAGCATGCCCTTGCACCAATGGATAATGTGGATGAGAGATAACATGGGGTTTCCCTAAGTCAGTTTCTGTCTTCAGTTTGTGGTCATGAGTCAGGATGTCACTCTTTGGTCCTTGCCTCAGGTTTATGGTTGTCATGGGTACATAATTGTCTTTGCTTGAATTTGATGGTTTCTATCTTTATGAAATGGTTGGAAATGAATTATTATTATAATAATAATGTTATTTATAAGTTAAATATAAAATTATTGTCTTAGTCATAAATTATTAATGAGAGTTGAGAATATTATTTAAGTAATTTTTAATAAAGATTAAATTAATTATTTTAATGATTTTAATAAGATTTGAGTCATAAGTATTTAATATTGTTTTATTATTAAATAGCATATGGTAATTTGAAAAAATAATATTAGTTAATAATTTATTTCATGTGGGTTGTTGTATGAGATTCTTGACTTGGGAAAATCTCTTGCACAAAGAAAAATTAATTGTTTCAGTTTTTAGAGGGTAGTGGGATTCTGTAACAGATTTTGGTAGTAGGAATTTATGAGATTTGTCTATTTTTATCTCTTGGGAAGTTATTTGTGGGTGGACATTCTAAGAAAGGGAGACAGAAATTTGGGGGAAAAGGTTACGGGAAGTGGAAGAAGCTGGAAGCTGAAGAAATTTTGAAGCTGGGAATTTAGGCCTGGGTATGTTTACTTGTAATTTTGTATAAATTTGATAAAACTAGTTTGTCTCTGTTGAATTTCTTGGTGTATTATGAACTTGTTTCTTTATTTCCATGGAATTCCTATCTTCTTGTCACCATCTCAAGCCCAAGTCTTCCTATAACCCTGAACTTGATAATTTTGCTTTGTCACCTGAGTTCCTTGAGAAAACTTAGATTGGTTCTTTTCTTTTGTCTTGTTGAAGCCTCAATTTATCCTTATGATTAATCTAAAATTTTATCAAACAAGAAAAAATTTGTTGATGTATCCAAGACAAGAGAGATTTCTCTAATTAAATCTTTTACTAGACCTTTACTTATCTTTCTTCCCTCGGTGACAGAATTCAGTTTACCTAGCATGTCCATCTCAGACTCTATTGCTTGAAAACAAAGTTTTAAAGCCATATATTGGAATGAATTTGCATTGGAATCTTATTTAATTTTTATTTCTACCTGATGTGAAATCTCATACTCTTATCTCGGTCAGATTCTATGATTGATGTTTTTTTTGTTGTTGTCAAACTTCATTCTACTATCAGCTCTCTCCCAACCATCATCGTACGGCCTCCTCCCCTAACTTCTAGAATTTTTCTTCTGTCTTTAAATTTTATTCTACCTTGCAAGCATTTGTTCAACCATATGGCGTGGGAAGTGATTAGGTTGGGCAATTTCTAGAAATTTAAATCTGAGTCTCCTCTTGGGCCACCATATAGCTTTTCCCTCTGTATTTCTTAGAATCATTTTGATTGATAAAAAATGCTTAAACTAAGAATTTAGGGCATTTACCTGATGTATATTTTAACTTATGCTTTTATCCTTATCCTCCTCTCCTACGCGGCCATACATTTGGTTGTACACCGATGGCAGGAGGTTTGATTTGGTATCATTTGCACATGGATCTTTTCTGCCAGACATTTTTGTGGGTCTCTTGTCTCTCTGCAAACTTCTTGTTTCCTTCTTGCATTGGAATCTTTGAAAATTTTATATTTGATTCATCCTGTGCCTCTGCAATATGTATTGCCATCTTTCTCTCATGCTTCCTCCTGGTAGACTATTCTCCATTTTTTTGTTAAAAAACCTCAGAAGTCTTCTTCCAATTTCTTCTCTTTGGATTTAAAGACTCTCAATTATAATTATATTCTTTTTTTATTTCTTTCCTTATGATAATGTTTTAGCAATAGTCTATTAAAATAGAGTAGGAGGATTGGCAAATGAGTTTATTTAGAAAGTTTATAATAAATACTCCATGAATGTTTAGTAAACATTGCTTAAGTGAATATCACTTTGAGTTAGTAAATTTGTTACCTAGATTTTTATCAACTTTTTAGGAATAAAATTGATGAACTCATATATGTGTTAGAATAAATATTTTATTAAGAATAGAATTTAATAAGTAGATGTATGTTTGTTAAATGAATTAAATTAGAGTATTAATAGATTATAATGGTAATGCTAGTGATTAAACAAATGATGGAGTGTATTATAATTCTAAAATTAAATATATTGAGTTAAAAACTTTGGAATGCTTCCATGTTTAAATTGTTCAAAGGTGATTTAGATATATTTTATGGTCCTTGAGTTCCAATGTTAGTTAGTATCATCAAGTAGAAATGAAGGAATTGGTTTATTGTATTATCCTTTGGTTCTAAGTCATATCGTTCTAATAAAATGTCATGGTTAATAAATGTCAATTCGTTTAAATCTTCATTTTTCCTTATCGGGAGATGGACATATGTATAGTGGTATTGTGTTTTAATTTACTTGACTCCAGAGGTTAGACTACTTGGGTTCCAGTGCAACATTGTGTCATGTCATTTTTAATGTTTTTACTTGATATGCATTTTTGAAATGGATAGGGGAAAGATTTGTTGTTTGAGGTGTTGGATTTGAAATTGTCTATGTAATGTATTAGTATGCAAAAGATAGATGCCTTTTAGTCCCTTGTCCATGCATGTCATTTAACTGGTTTCTAGATGTTGGTTAGGGGTTGCTAGTTACATGTAGGAGAGTGGCTTCCATGGTGGGACCAGTGCCCAAAGTGGATACCTAGATAACCCCATGGAAGTTGTAATCAAGTGATAACTCAATAATTTATCTAGGTGGGTTGGGTAGTAATTCACATAACAAGATAAGTATGATGCCTCACCCATGCCTTCAATTCTCTTACAAGCTAACGACGGGATGAGAAGGCCTAGTTGGCAAGATTGACCTCCTTGTCTCCATGAGAGGATGTGTCAGTTCTGCATGTGTCACCCTATGGGGCTAGTGCCTAGAGAGAGGTCGCTAGGATAAGCATAGATGGGGGCCGGTTTCTAGTGAGATATAGCCTAGATAACCCATGCTAGGACCATGCGATGACACTCTCCCTACTACAACTTAGTTACTTCCTTTTTGTTATCTTTTATAGTTGCCTCTGGAGTACTATATTGTCTTGATGATCTGTGTAGTTTTGATAATCTGTATTGTCTGTGTTGAGTAGTATTTGCCTACTTGTATCCTTTGACTTAGTTAAACCTCATTCTTATCTCCTAGCTCAGGGGGTGGACCTGAGGGTTCCACATGGTTGGGTGGAAAAGCTTAATCCATTGGTTTTCTTGGTTGTCCTGATTCGTGATCACTGCAGAAGTGTTTCTAGTTCTAGATTGTACTTACATCCTCAGAACTGTATTATAATTTTAGAATTATATAATCTCGTTGTATATTGTAAACTGGTGTGATCAGTCATGAATCTTGTAATCATGTAATCTTGTATTTGAACTTTTGTAACTGTTGATATCTGTAAATGGGTAATGTAACTTGTGTTGTTATAAATTATGGTTATCTGATGCAGTTATGTTTCCCTAGAGGTGTTAGTTGATCATCTTGTTTAAATGCTTAAAATAGTGTTAATTCTATCTAGTGTAAATGCATTTACTTGCTTCAAAACAAAAAAAATATATTTTTGTAATTTTAGCACCTATTAGCCTAACTCTCCAGGGTTGCATGATGGGGCATCACATTTGGTATTAGAGCTAGGTTTAAACACTGGGTACTCTGGTTATAACTGAGCCCATTATGTGACCTAGTGCTTAAACTTTGTAGATTAATTTTCATCCATGTTGTTTCCCTCTCTGTGTGTAACAAATTATCCTTGGTGTTGTAGGTAGATGCCTAGAGGTAGAGGTCAAGGTCGTGGTAGAGGTAGGGGTCATGGGAGAGGTGGTGGCAGTACACCTCCTCCCAGTTTTCCTCATGAGAGTTCCTAGGAAGGTGGGGTTAGAATATGGAAGGTTAGGGTCAGCATGAGAGAGCCTAGTTGCGACAATTACTTGAGCAGGCCCTTGCCTATTTAGGCCCCAGGTAGGAGGTAGAGCAGCCTAGAGGGAGACAGGAAGTAGATCAGCCAGAAGCTAGGGAAAGAGAGAGATCACCAAGGAAGAGATAATTGATAGTTGAGCAGGAGGCCACCTTAGTCAATCATATCAGAGATCTTCTAAGGGCACGCCCTCCCACCTTTGATGGAGCTAGTAGTGGTCTAGAGGTAGAGACATGGTTATTGGATATAGGCAGGTGTTTTGCCATGCATTCGTATGGCAGCAACACCAAGGCTAGATGTACTATCCTGCATCTCAAAGGGTTTGCTTCGACTTGGTGGTGTTTAGAGGAGCAAAAGCTACACTTGGATATTAGCACTATTTCTTGGGAGTTGTTCTTAGAGAGATTTAGAGCCCGTTTCCTATCTAATCATTGGAGGCAGTGTCGTGCATATGAGTTCCATGAATTGAGGTAGATGGCCATGTCAGTTGAGCAGTATGAGCATAGATTTTATGAGGTCAAGTAGTATGAGGGTATCACAGATGACGAGACTATGTTAGTGCAACATTTTATCAGGGGCTTGAATGCTAAGATTAGTGGAGGGGTTCGTGTATTCAAACCTAAGACTATGGAGGTAGTAGTGGAGAAAGCCCATTTAGTAGAGGAGAATTTGACTATGGCACTTGGAGGGCATACAGGTGTGCATATTCGTAGTGCACCTTCTATAGGTTTTAGTTCTCATGGTGGTCATACTCAGGCATTAGGATCTCATGCACCCTTAAAGGGTGGATAGCAGCAATAGTACTCTCAGGCCAAACTGAAGAATTCTTAGCCTCAGTAGGGTATTAGATTTTAGAATAACAAGAACTAGAATTGGCAGTATTCTAGACAGGATCGTGTTGATCAACCCACTTAGAGTACACAGTTTGTAGTGAGCAGGAGGATTTTCCAGTAGTCTAGTGCCTTTCAGGGTGGCGGTAGTTTTGGTAGAGGCACAGGGTGTTTCTCTTGCGGCCAACAGGGCCATATTGCTAGATAGTGTCCCTAGCGAAATGCTTCAAGTTTTGGTCATAGGCCAGCGACTTTAGAGCCGATGTTAGGGGATGCCGATAGATCATACAGAGTCTTTGCAGTAGTTGATAACCACCAGGCAGAGTATTAGGGCACCATGGTGGAGACTTCTGGTTTCATGTGAGGTATTGGTTTTTCTATTCTCTTTGATTCTGGTGCTTCTGATTCGTTCATTTCTCCTTCTCTTGTGGAGCGTTGTGGTTTAGTGGCAACAAAGTAGGATGATAGGTGGTAGGTTGAGTTAGCTTCTGGGGCTAAGGTCGTAGTTGAGTCCCTAGTGCATGGTTGTGAGTTGAGGATTGGCTCTCGATCTACTATAGTAGACCTTTGCATCCTACCTCTAGGTTCATTTGATATAATTCTAAGTATGGATTGGTTAGAGGCCCATTAGGCAGTGATCGATTGTCAGCATAAGTTAGTTAGATGTGTGGATGATTTTGGTAGTGAGGTGGAGGTAGTTGGTATCTAGAGACCTATTTCCCTACATATGATCTCTACTATGCAGCTTAAGAAATGCATGTGTTAGGGATGTCAGCTATTTGTAGTGACATTTAATGACTTGGAGATGGAGTAGAGTCGAGAGACATCTCTTGACAATCACCCACTTTTGAGAGAGTATGCTGATGTTTTTCCTTCTGAGATTTTGGATATGCCACCTAAGCATGACATCGACTTCAGGATTAATCTTGTTCCTAGTGCAGAGCCTATCTCACGAGCTCCATACAAGATGACCACTCATGAGCTTAAGGAGATTCAATTGCAATTAGAGGAATTGTTAGCCAAGGGATTCATTTGGCCTAGTGTTTCTCCATGGGGAGCACCTATGATCTTTGTGAAGAAGGATGGATCTCTGTGACTGTGTATCGATTATCAATAGCTCAATAAGGTGACAGTGAAAAATAGGTATCCCTTGCCACAGATTGATGATTTGTTTCACCAGATTAAGAGAGCTAAGGTCTTTTCTAAAATTGACCCTTAGTCAAGATATCATCAGTTGCAGATATTTGGGGCAAATATTCATAATACAACATTTCGCACCTATTATGGACATTATGAGTTTATAGTTGTACCTTTTGGGTTGACGAATGCACCTTCGGTTTTCATGAACTTGATGAATGGTGTTTTTCATACTTATCTCAATAGGTTTGTCCTTGTATTTTTGGATAATATATTGATTTATTCGAGGACTATGGAGGAGCATGAGGAGCATTTGTGTCAAGTGTTGCAGTGTCTGAGAGAAAATCAGCTTTATGCTAATTTGTTGAAATGTGAATTCTTTTAGACAGAGGTGAAGTATTTGGGTCATGTCATCTCTGGAGAGGGTATTGTGGTGGATCCTTTGAATACCTAAGCTATTATGGATTGGCCTACACCTACTAATGTTTCTGAGGTTCACAGTTTTATGTGTTTGGTAGGCTAATATCACTATTTTGTTAAGGGTTTTTTGAGGATTTCTCATCCTATTACTTCTCTTCAGAGGAAAGGGAAGAAGCTTGTTTGGTCAGAGCAGTGTCAGGCAACTTTTCAAACCCTTAAGGAGTGGTTGACCAGTGCACCAATTTTGGCAGTTCTTGATCCTATTGGGGACTTTGTTGTGTGTACAAATGCTTCTTTGGAGGGTTTAGGAGCAGTTCTGATGTAGGATGCTAGTGTGATTGCCTATGAGTCTCACAAACTTAAGGATCATGAATTGAACTATCCCACTCATGATTTCGAGTTAGCCGCAATTGTGTATGCCTTAGTGAGGTGGAGGCATTTTCTTTTAGGGCATTGATTTGAGATGCATAGTCATCATCGTAGTTTGCAGTACATTTTTACGTAGCCAAAATGAATGCGAGGCAAAGGTGATGGATGGAGTTCTTGTGCGAGTATGACTTTGAGGTCAAGTATATTCAGGGAAAAGAGAACATGGTGGTAGATGCTCTTATTCATTGGAGGCATGAGATCTCAGCACTCACTCTCACAGTTGACTTGAGAGGTCAAATTCTTGCAGCACTTCCTACCGATAGTTGGTACCAGGGGGTGAAGTCTGAGGTTGAGTCAGGTAGACCTTTTGAGGGTAGATATGCCAGTTACTCTCTTGAGTCAAATGGTCTTTTACGACATTTGGGTCGTATTATGTTCCTAATTCTGAGGGTCTTCGTGCCCTAGTTATGTCAGAGGCACATTGGGCACCGTATTCTACTCATCGGGGTGTCAAGAAGATGCATGCAGATCTTTGTCAACTGTACTGTTGGAGTGGTATGAAGTGGGATATTGCTGATTTTGTGTTGAGATGTCTTGAGTGTTAGAGGGTGAAGGTGCAGCACCAGCATCCTTCAGGTCTTTTGCAGCCTCATCTTGTTCCAGAATGGAAATGGGACATCATTTTGATAGACTTCATAGTTGGTTTGTCAGTATCCTCCCGTCGACATGATGTTATTGTAAGGGTAAAAATGGGAATAATCAAATGAATAATAGAAACCCAAACATCAATGAAATATGAAGATAAAAAGGATTTAAGATAAGAAATGAGATACTTACAAACTTTTACCTTGTGACTTCCATTGTTCACCTTCTCTTTCTTGATCTTTTGGTGATGAAGATGGCCCTCAGGATGCTTGCTTCGATTCCTCAAGATGACAACGAAAGATGGCTCAAATACTTGTTTGTGTTGAAGGTGAGCTTCAACACAAAATGCAATGGATGGATGATGCATGATATGAAAAAGGGGTGCCAATGGCACATTGTTTGAAATGATGGATCTGAAATGAAGAAGAAGAGGGTTGTATTTATAAAGATGTATGAGAGAAGATCAATGGTGGAGAAGAAATGAGAAGATCAACGGAGGAGAATGTTCAAGAGAACATGCACTAATAGAAGAAGGACATGTGTCATTAAAAAAGAAGCTTTGTTGAGTTATTTTCTTTCTTGATGAGGACGACTTTTCATTTTCTTAAATTAGAATATATTTTTCTAATTTAAGAGCTTTGTTGATAAAATAGATTTGCTTTAAATCAGTTAACTTAGCTTTTGCTTTTGTATGACAAGAAGAGTTTATTTTTAAAAGATTTGGAAGATAAGAAACGGAATTAAATAAATAAATTTATTTAATTACTTGCACATGAATTGGAAGAATAAATAAAATATTTAATTATATTATATTTTTTGGAGAGTGAGAGGATTTAAATAAATTTAAATGATTTATTTAAATTTGGAGGAATAGACTTGAATTAATTAAATAATATAGAATTATTTAATTGCTTGGAAGAATTTAATTAAATAAAGGATTTTATTTAATTTTGACTTTAGAAGAGATAATTAAATATTTTGATATTTAATTAACTTAGAGGAATATGAATAGAATAAATAAATTTAATTATTTATTTATTGATAGAGGAAGGTAGACTTAAATAAATATTAAAAATATTTATTTAGATAGAGTCGTGTCATTTTTAGGTGTATACATTTTACCCCTCTTTGATGCAATGTGTTTTATCACGTTGTTTCAAATAATAAGATTGTCTGAAATTGATACATGCCCCAGTTTGCCTGTGGTACAAGTTTAATGACGATAGGATGCCCATTCAAGAGATTGGATGGGAAGAAGGCAAAAGGGTGTGAGATGGACAATCTCATGATAAAGAAGATGAGAAATAGGTTAGGGTGAAGAAAAAGCTGAATGATATGTGATGCAAGATAAAATGATAACACACACAAGCAAGTAAGCAAGTATGCACAAATGATATAAGAACAAACAAGGTATTGGCCTTGGGAAGAAGTAAACCAAATCGATAATGATATACGACAGTGTTGTCATGGTGGGGAATGATAGATCCCTAGAACAACATGATAAGATAGTGTCTGGTTTCAGGAAATGAAACATGTCATGTAAGACACGTGTGTTGGTCTGATTTTGACAATGCAACATCCTGTATAAGACAAATGTTTGATTATAACTGATCAAGTTGGTTTACAACCAAACAAGGATCAAGACCACTAATTGTGAGCAGATCATTTGACAAGATTGACTAACATGATTGGTATGGATTAAGGATAGACTTGCATTTGGATCATTGCTCAGATTGACAACTAGAATTGTTGACAAGAGATACAATGATAGATAAAAATTTGATTGATAGAAGAATGACTCGATAGAAGGAATCACAAGCTTTTGCAAACATTGATATTCTGCATAGAATCTTTATTACATGGGATATGGATGTAAAATGCAACTGGATATGGACATGGATATGGATATGGATATGGATATGGATATGGAATGCAATTGGATACGTTATGGATATGGATATGGTTATGTGTCATCTTGATATTGCAAGTATTTTGAAGTGCTTATTTCATCATTGGGCATTTATTATGTTGTAAGGAAATATACGCATCTAGGTATAATTAAACCAAGATGACCTGAGTATTTCTTACATGGATTTTGATATAGCAAGTTGATACAAGCATCTAGTCAAAATTGAATCTAGATGACTTGATTATTTCTTGTTTTTCAACAAACAAGGACTGCCCCTTTTCATCTTTAGAGCTCTGAAGTCCTCAATGATCTTTTACTGATCATGTCGTTAGACAAAAGTCAACCCACAAACAATAGACAAAGAAAAATGATTATGCCCCCATCATAGCATCTCTAGCTTTTTGGCATCCTCGAGTAGGATAGAAAGACATAATAATGAAAATCAAGACCCTCTAACTTCACCTTTTCACAAAACATTCTTGCATTAGATGTGCCTTCTTGCCATAGTATTGATAAAATCATTTTGATGTGTTTTGGTCCTTGTTTGTTTTGCTTTGGAGAGATTGATGTTTTGTGTCAAGACTTTTGTTTGGAAATGCATTTTGCTGCGCGTGCTTGCATCTGGTGAAAGGTGTGGAGGTGGATAAACTGGAGGACAAGCGATAAGGTAGGGAATGGATGGGTAGTGGAGCCTTGGGGGTGCATTGATAATGGCCTTGCCTACATGATGACGCAGAGGCAACGTAGTTCAGGGTGAACCCTGTGATACTGAGATATGGACCGGGTGAGACATGATAGGGAATAGATATGGATTAGGTATGGAACAGATATGGACTAGATATGGATTGGATGATACTGATGACAAGGAAACACCATGGATAGGTAGATGCATGGGTGATAAGGAATGAAATGCACACGAAAGAGGGCAAGGATGTGATCACCAAGGACTAAGTCACATAGGAATAACATGCCCCTTTTGTAGGTAGAGTACTTAGGATTTTCATGACAATGTTTATGATGACAAGAGGATGAGAGGATAATGAATGATTTGTGTGGTTTGGAGGGATAAGGTATGTCAAGAGACATCTAAAACATTTTTCAACATTGTGCCCCCAATCTTTATCAAGATCAAAAATAGAGGAAAGGAAGATTTAGGATGGATGGACATGACAGGATAGGTATGTCAAGGATAGAAGGATATGCTAGGAAATGGTACAGAAGGAAAATAATAGGAGAAGGGTGATATGCTGATGAGACAAGATGGCCCTAAGTATAGGTGATGTAGGAGATCAACTTACACATTATGCCTATTTGCCAAGTTTTCATCATGGTACTTATCTAAGGTGCCTGTTTGCCAGATTTTCACCATTGGATGAAGGGATTTCTCTTTACTCTTTTTGATTTTTTTTTTGAATATTTGGATCAAAGAAGGTGGATATGAAAGGACTTGAGCATCTAGCTCCATGAAAGGTGATAGTCCCGCTAGATGGATGTTGTCACATGGACTATGTCAAGTGTGCTCATAGATGTTGGTAGGGGATTACATGAAAATGAGATATGGAGAAGGTAGATATTGGATAATGGAAGGTGTGATAGTGGATTATGTAGGACTTATGCAAGGATGGATGGAAGGCTTATGTAAAAGCATGGACCATAGGAAGTGATGTGGTAGATATGTAGGATAATAGTTAAAGGCAGGGGAGATGGAGGTATGTGGAAATGTTGTGGAGTGGAAGGGGATCATGACCAACGGTTGCACATACCATGATAAACATTGAAGTTGGTGATGGGAAAGTAGTGTAGGAAGCAATGGAGACTTTTTCTTGTGGATGAATGACTTATGTATGTAGGGGTCCACATAGACTAAGTATTTTTCTAATTTTTATTTGCCATGTGGGATGGAAGAATTTGAAACTTTTGGATGGAATGGGAGAAAGTGGATGGTTGAGACTCTTGAGAGGTGGATGCCTCATGTAACTTGAGGGCTTTTTACTTAGGTACGCAAACCATTTTTCTTTTAGATAGTACCTTTGGAGGTATGGGCTTGGGTGTATGCAACTTTTGCCCAGCTTCAGAGGTAATTATTTGTTGGATGCATACCCACACCTTTTTTAATTTGGCGTATAGTTGTGTGGGTGTATGCAATGCTTGAGATGGATGTTTCTTTGATTCTTGACTTTTGTATCCGCAGACATGAGGACTTTCATGATTTTTGACTTTATAGGTAGAGGCATCCAATTTTTGTGGTTAAATTCCCTTGGGATGGTGGAAGCTCTTTGTTTAAACAACATGTGCATTTGTTGGCCATGGTTGGGATTTTTGGATGATTTATAGATGGATGGATAAGGTGTAGGAAGAAGTGGTGGTAAAATGCATGGAGGGATGTTAGGAGTTGAAAGTAGCGGAGGTAGATTAGATGGTGGAAGGTGTATGACCACATGTTCTTGACAATTGTAGGATGATGGAGGTGGAATGGCCACATATGTTTTAGGGCTATGATAGGGTTTGTGATGGAAAATGGTGGACTTAGGAGGAGTGGAGGAATTACCAACATCTTTGGATTGTTCATCTTGGGGTATGCATCCAAGGCCATATGAGGGTGGAGGAGCTTTGACATGGATAGGTTCCAAAATACCTTGTTCATGAAGGCCTAAGCCTTTACCTTGATAGTTCATATTCTGGAGTATGCGATGGATAGTGGGATTATGTATAGGTGGAACACTAGACATGAGTTCTTTATTGGATGGAGAAGGTGAGATAGAGGATAATGGATGTTGGTGTTCTAAGGAAGAACATTCATGGATGAAGGTAGTGAGACCAAGGATATATGGTGGGGGATTTGCAACTTGGTCAATAACGGATGGTGGGGAATCATTAGGATCTTGATTATCATTATGTTCAGTAGGATCCAAGTTATCAGTTTGATCATCTATGTTCACTTGGGAGGCAAGTGTCTCAAGGAAAGTGGAGGTTGTTGGATCGTGGATAGGACTAGATGGGGTTATAAGCTCAGGACCATGGAATGCATAAAGTGGGCTAAGAGGATCATCATGGTCTGCTTGATCATAGATAGGCTCCTGATCGTAGATGGGATCTTGATCATAGATAGGATTAAGTGTGATGGGATTAAGGTGCTCTTCTATAGGTTCTTCATCAACAACAATATCTTGATCACCAAAAGGATAGAGGTTATGGAGAGGTTGGAATTGGATCCCTTGCTCATGTATCAGATCAAGTTGCTCATGGATAGCTTCTTCATAGGTATTATCTTGATCATGGAAGAAATAAAGGTTATGAACGGTTTGAAATTAGATGGGGGTGTTTTAATCTTGATTTAGACAAAGGGTGGATGTTTCCACATGCTCTAAAGTGTGCTCTTGACATACCACTTGAGGTGCTCGAATTGGAGTGGAGGTAAAAGACTCTTGGATAGGATTTCAGTCAACAATCTGAAGGTGTGACGGATCTTGACTTTGACTCATGGTAGGAGGTTCTTCGATAAGCTCAAAGGGTTGAGGATTTGGCTTGGCATTTGAAGAAGCTTTGGTAAGGTCAAGGACTAGAATTTGGGGACATGGTTAACTTCCTACTAGTAGTCCTTGGGTCACATCCTTCATAGGTGTAGGAGTACATGGATAAGTGGATTTGGCTCTCTCCATAGTTTTTCTTTTGCTGTATAAATTTGGAAAAACTCTTTTCCATAAATCATCTAAGGATTCCTTGGTTGTCGGTTCAGAGCTTGGGGAACTCGATGGTGGTGTTGGCATAGGATTGGTATGTTTTAGAATATGTGTTTTAGAAGATGGTGAAGGAGGACTAGCAGATAGAGTATTATATGATTTACAACTTGAGGTGGTACTTGCCTTGTCATGAGCATCATTAAGACGGGAAAAGAAGGTATGATTTTGGTGCGAGACGTAGTTAGTACTGGCACGTTTATCTTGCAAGATTGCCATTTCTTGTTGTAAGACTTGGATTTCTTGAGCAATTGCTATACAATCTTGGGGTGGGGGACCTGAGTTTATTTACAATTATAGATATTGGAGTGTTTGAGCAATATATTCTAATTGGTTTGCCATCTCTACAAAAATTGACACAAGACCGGAAAACCTTACTGTGATAGATGCGCAGCTACAAATGCATGGAAATAGAGGATAAAAGTGCAGCAGGTCAAAGCACATACGTAGATTTAGCAAAGTTTGTTTTGTAGAGTTTTTTAGCACATTTTTCAAAAATTTCTATTTTTGGTTTAAAACTTGGTCTTTTCTTGAATTTTGAGTTTCAATTATGGCAAAAGACACAGCAAGTGCATAGAAATTTTCATGATTTTTATATTTTGTTATTTTTTTGTATTTTTGAACTTTTTGACTCATGAACAAGTACAACCTAGGTTGGATAGGATAGTATTTGTTGAATCCCCTGGTTGTGCATATTCAAAGCGTGTAGCTCCAGGATTTGGTAGCATCGGCTCCCCTTCACGGCACTCACTTCTCACGTATACTAGATCTAGGTTTCCTTAGGCTTGTACCCCCACCAAACCTTAGGATCATCCCTTCTACCTCTACTAAGAATCACATGAATCGGGGCCACTTCAAAGGCTCCACCTTTTGTGTCAACAAATAGGGGTTTTTGGTATACTAAACAAGTGGCTAAGTAGTCAAGGCAACCGTTCAAGTGGTTACACGTGCGACAACACTACTCTATGTTATGGAGTCTCCCAGCCTCTAAGGGTTACGCCTTGGAGGGTTTTGGGGGAGGTTGGCCATCGGTGTAACACAACAGCACTCGTTGCAGGAGGCTTTCACCTCAAGCACAATTTATTTTAAGTGGATTGGTAGGGCTTGGCTTTAGCCTGTTACCACTTAGGGTCATTCCCACTTGGACAAGCGGGCATCCAAGGGTAGGCCCCTCTAAAGGTTATACAAAGGGAATAACAAGTTCGGCATTCTGGTCACCCAGTAAAGGGGAGAGCATAAGCCTATTGTCATTCAATAGTCATAGAAGATAATAGTTTATCCAATCCTAGTTAAAAGGAAAAAAACTAAATGGGCTATTCTCCTTGTGCACTCACGCGTTTGTTAACTTTGAAGTGTATAAAAGATAGTAATGTTCATTTTGTTTGTGAGATAGAAATATTCTAGCTAAGAAGATAGCAATATGCAAAGATAGCAGTGGTTCAGTTACTATCCCCCTAGTTAAAGACTACGTGAAATTTGTATTCATGCATTTTTTTACTTTTTCCCTTAATTAATCTAAGTGAATTAATCAATGTAGGTAAATAATCTACTCCAGCCTCTAATCCTATAAGACAAATGTTAGCCTAATTAGAAAAACCACAAGAAATCCTAAAAACCACAGTGACAGATCAGATGCACCGCAATATAGTCTAAATGCACATAAATAGAGTCTGTATGCATCATTGTATAGATGCGCTAAGACAGATGTCAAAAGTGCAGGAAGATGAGACAAATGTGTTAATTTAACAGATGTGTTGTAAGAAGGTATGAAAGCACCATGTATTAGGATGTATGCACCAGGATTACGCAGGTGCCAGAATAGGAGGTAAAAGTGCCAGAATAGGGGATGTATGTGCCATAGTTGTAAAAGTACCGGAACAATGGTCAAATGTGCTGGCTTGGAGGATGTATGTGCTAGAAGACTGTGTACACCGTAACAAGAGGTAAATGCACCATGGGATTGCTCAGATGCACCAGTTGAACTTGTCAGAAGTCTGTACAGAACCTATTACTAAGAAACTTAGATTTTGGTTAGATTAGGGGCAAGAGCCCCACGGTGGGTGCCAGAAATGTAAGGGTAAAAATGGAAATAATCAAATGAATAATAGAAACCCAAACATCGATTAAATATGAAGATAAAAAGGATTTAAGATAAGAAATGAGATACTTAAAACCTTTTACCTTGCGACTTCCATTGTTTGCCTACTCTTTCTTGATCTTTTAGTGATGATGATGGCCCTCAGGAAGCTTGCTTCCTTGCTTTGATTCCTCAAGATGATAACGAGAGATGGCTTAGATACTTGTTTATGTTGAAGGTGAGCTTCAACACAAAACACAATGGATGGATGATGCATGATATGAAAAAGGGGTACCAATGGCATGCTATAGTTCCTGCAGCATAAGTTTACATGAAATGATGGATGTGAAATGAAGAAGAAGAGGGTTGTATTTATAGAGTTGTGTGAGAGAAGATCAATGGTGGAGAAGAAATGAGAAGATCAATGGAGGAGAATGTTTGAGAGAACGTGCACTAATAGAAGGACATGTATCATTCAAAAAGAAGCTTTGTTGAGTTATCTGCTTTCTTGATGAGGATGAGTTTTCATTTTCTTAAATTAGAATATATTTTTCTAATTTAAGAGCTTTGTTGATAAAACAGATTTGCTTTAAATCAGTTAACTCAGCTTTTGCTTTTGTATGACAAGAAGAGTTTATTTTTAAAAGATTTGGAAGATAAGAAAGTGAATTAAATAAATAAATTTATTTAATTACTTGCACATGATTTGGAAGAATAAATAAAATATGTAATTATATTTTATTTTTGGAGAGTGAGAGGATTTAAATAAATTTAAATGATTTATTTAGATTTGGAGGAATAGACCTGACTTAATTAAATAATTTAGAATTATTTAATTGCTTGGAAGAAATTAATTAAATAAAGGATTTTATTTAATTTTGACTTTAGAAGAGATAATTAAATATTTTGATATTTAATTAACTTAGAGGAATATGAATCAAATAATTTATTTATTGATAGAGGTGTTGGCAAGAGACACTATATGGATTCATGAATGTTGTCACACATCTGCAGGACATGGTATGTCTATACCAGAAGTCAGAGTGAAGAATGTTGTGATCTGGTAAACAAGAACATAGTAGTCAATAAGGTCCAACAGACAGGTCCGGATCTCTTAGTAGAAGTATCTCAGTGAAGTACAGATTTGGGGAAGTCAAGAGGAGTATCTTGACTAATAGATTCCAAGGTTTGAGCCTCTGGTGTGGAAAGGATAAAGAGATATGAATGCTTGAGTGTCGGGTTACCAAGTGACAATGTGAACAGAGGAAGAACTAATTGGTAGAACATCAAACATTATTCTGGATGTGTTACTGATGTTGGTAAAGGTTATGAAGGCATAAATTATGTTTGGCCGACATGATTGATGATTTCCAAGTATATCCTTGATCCGCATTACTTGGTAAGCAAGGATTCAACTGATAGATCAGAGTTTATGAAAAATATTGACTATTCTGGGTGCTGACTAGAAAAGTGATGAAATCACTTGTGCGGATATATATACAAGATGGAATTAGTTATGAGGTGTGTTGTTGTTGGAAGTTATGTGTGAAGAAAAGTAGTAGAGCCAAATAAAAGAAGCAAGGAAGATCCAATATGTGAAAGAAGAGCAGCATAAAAGAAGAAGAAAGATGAAGTGTAGCAGATCAGTATACAGAGCCTAACCGGAACTGAACTCCAGCATATGTTGATGCTCCTTATCAGTTCAAGTATTGTATTACACTCTTTATAAATTGTAGATAGTGTGTCTCTTGTAGGCAGTGTGCCTCTTGTGAGCAGTGTGCTCGGGCAGTGAGCCCTAATTGGCAAATGCCATTTTGTACTTCCATTCTTCTAATAGAGAATACAATCTTGGGTTAATCACCTTGTGGTTTTCTCCCTTAACAGGGTTTCCACATCAAAAATATTATGTCATGTGTATTTCTATTTCATGGTTATGTTTGCTTGTTTGAATTAATGCTACACTAATTATTAAGAAAGTTCAGAAAGCAGAAATAATTAAGATAACTGATTCACCCCCCTCTCAATTATCAACAATTGGTATCAGAGCCAAGTTCCTCCTAAAACAGAGTCTAATAGCTTGAGGAAGATCTAGAAATCCAAATGGATGCATATGGTTTAAGGGAGCAACTCAAGACTGCCCTTGATGATATTGAGCAGTCAAACTCTAAAGTCAATGAATTAAAGGAAAGACTCAAATAGGGTAATGATTTCATGAGAGAACTAAAAGACAAATTAAGTCTCTCTATGAAAAAGAGAAAGGAGCTACTTTAGTAATTGGCAAGTCAAGGTGAAGCAAATGATGCAAATGAAGATCTGAAGGAGAAAACCAAGTTATGTGAAAAGTTATCAAAAGAAATCATTGTGATAAGACATGAAATGGAATCAAGAGTTATAAAGTTTACCCAAAAGATTGAAGAGAAAAGAAAAACTGAAGATAATCTAAGACAATCTCTCAAGGAGAAATTAGAAGATTGCCACAAGATGGATAGAATTATCAAACATCTTGAATCTGATCTCGAAGATGCTAAAGATAATGAATATAAAGAGATCTTCAAACAGCAAATGAATATAAAGAGAAATTCAAGATAAGTTCTGCCCAACTTGAAGTTCTTCTTCAAAGCCAAAAGAGGGTAGATGACAAGTGTGGTTTGGGATATGAGAAAGGAGAAAGCTCTGGATCCAATTAGAAGAATTTTAGATTAGAAAATCCAAGGAACAAGCCTAGAAGTCCTCCGGTAAGGCAGCGTAATGCTCAAAGATATCCATCCTTCAATGGATACTGCCACAACTGCAATAACTTGGTCATAAAGCTAATCAGTGTAGAAGGAGAATAAATTAGACTCATACATCCTTCTCCAGATAGTGCTTGAACTACAAAAGGTATGGTCACAAATCTCATGAATGCAGAAATATGCAAATGAACAATTCATTCAATGGTAGATGCTTTGCATGCAATAGAATGGGTCATATGGCTAATCAATGCAAAGCAAGAGGATATCAATCAAATATGCAAAGAAATGTTGTTTGCCAAATTTGCAATAGATCCGGTCATATAGTAAAATTCTGTAGAAGCAAGAATCAGGATAAAAGAGGTTCGGTATATTATAATCAGAATCAAGATAAGGGAAAACAAAAAGTAAATGCGGATGAAGTTCAAAGTGAGATGAACAAGATTTGGGTGAAGAAAAGTACAGAGAATGTAGGGGATGGATCTGCACCAGACTCTGGTGCTGATATTCCTTCCAGAAATTAAAAAATGAGCTCTGGCTCAGGGGGAGACACAAAGAAAACCTTGTTCCCCTAGCCAGTCAATTGGTGCCAGAAATGGCACAAGGAGAGTTGCGGATTAAAAGGGCTCATACAAGAAACATCTAAAAGGGGTATGGTAAAGATTTGAGAGATCTGTAAGAAGATTTGAAGAATCTAATCCTTCTAGAATTGTTCTGATAAAATGGTCTTCCGGTAAAAAATAGATTCCCTACAAGCTCGGTCTGGTATGATTCAAACTATGGTGTCTTGATCTGTAAATAGATCAAATGACTAATGAAAGGAAGATAGATCATCACTACTCTCCTAGAATAACTTTGAAATCTATCTCAGTGATCTGGAAAGGTTTTGTCTCTAAATAAGACAAACAAGGCAAACTGGAATGAATTAGGTTGCGCATTTATTGCCAAATAAAAATTAGGGCCTCTTAGAAATAAAAGAGTTCATTCACTCATCATTTGTACACTCACATGCGAAGAAGAGAGAAAAGGAGCTCTGCAACAACCTCTCCCAAAGATCAAGATGATTCCTCATACAACTCAATCTAGATTTCATCGTGTGCCCTAAACAGTGTAAAAGGTATTCTTCGTTGTTGATATCTCTCAGTAAGATTCCTTGATGATGGCTACTCTGAATATAGTAAAGATTTCTGATAGACCTCGCCCCATATTTAAGAAGCATCCATACAAATCCTTGGAGGTATATCCCCTAGGAACCTTCTCTAGTGTTTTGCATGGTGTTTTTCACACAGAAGATATTAGGGTTTACATACACGCAAATGTTGAAGAGTTTGGGGAATTCAAACTAAGAGATATCTATCACAAGCAATTGATAGACGATGCTTTTGAGCTTAAACCAGAATATAAGGGCATCCAGGAGAAACATTTTGATCAGTTCATTCATTTCTTCTGCTTTGAAGAAGATGAATGGGTCCGGTATGTGTTGAGTAGGGTACATGAAAACTTTCTATGGCTTAACAGACCTTGCAAAATCACCAAGGAAGCAATTAGGGCAGTAACTGGTTTACACTCCTCCGAAGGAATTCCTGTCCTCAAATCTGTCAAAAACAACATTGTAACTAAGGCCACCGGATCAAAATTTGATAAGAGGGCAATGACCATTGAAGATATTATTAACCTGGATATCAAGTTTGCATCTATGATAATAGGATACAAGATATATAACTCTAGTAGGGAGAATTTAGTATCCGAAACTGCAATATATACTGCCTATGAGATGCTAAGAAAGAATGTAGAATATGATCTCTGTGAACTTCTTTTGAGCCAATTAATGGAAAACATATAGAAGATCAAAAAGGACAAGAACTCCTTTAAATATGGTGGACTAATATTATGCCTATTTTTCTACTTCATGAATGAGCTGCTTGGATCAAATGGATGGGTATGGCAAAATGACAAACTGGTAGCAATTCAGATCAGAGACTATTTGCATGGGTTTAGGGATGCTAAAGCAAGAAATATAGCCCTATGGGGATATTTCAAGAGTTTTCAGAACATGATGCAAGCAAGAGAAAGGATTCCCCAGTCTTTTGTTGAGAAATACAAAGACACAGTATGTTTTATGGTAGAGACTGATCAGTGCCTAATGGAGGCAGTAGAACTAAGAACTGTATGGATCATGCCCATGGGGTATGAAGTTGATGAACAAATTGTGGAGCTGCATGTTCAACACATGCTAAGTCAACCAAAGGATCCAAAGGTAGAAAGGTTTGGAACCTTTGAGGAGCTAAGTGTAAAGATTCATGTGGAACTCAGACAACCAGAGATCAAGAGGAAGGTGAGAAAAGAAGTAGAAAATGTTACCAAAGGCCTTGGCATCTCAAAGGAGGCACTTGATGCCCACAGGAAAAAGATGGAAAGGGCTGAGGAAGAGAAGAAGAAGGCAGAAAAGAAAAATGAGGAAAGTGCTCTGGCAAAACCTTCCACCCGGACCAGATCATCAAAGAGATATGCACCTACCACTGCCAAAGGCTCAAGGACATCAGAACTGGAAGCACAATCATCTGAAAAAGGAGAGAAAAGAACAAAGACAAAAGCTACAAGAGCTTATGCCTGTCAAAGGGATGAAGAGGAGACTGAATCTGATGAAGAAATTAGGAAAATGAAGAAAAAGAAGAAAACATCCGGTCAACCCTCTACCGGACAGAAGGAAGAAGAAAAGACAGAGGAATATGTTGAAAAACCTAGTCTTCACATTGATGACATAATCAAATTAGTCACAGTGGATGGAAATCTTCAACCAATGGTTGAGTTCTATGATGATTATGGTGAAGCAGATTAGAAGATATTGCAAGATGCCATAGTCAGGTACCTAAATATCTACAACAAAGAATTCATTGAAATTATATCTCTGATCCCTGAAAGCTTGGAGAAGGAACTAGAAATAAGAAAGAACAATGCCCAAGCCAAAGACCTAGAAATCTGGGAACAGTTAGCAATTCAGTTATATCTTTCAATCGACCCTAAGACAATGAATATGGTATTCAAAGATTGTAAGGATGAGTTCAGAAGCAAAGCAAGGATGAATCAACTTATGCTTGGTGAGACTGACAAGGTAGCCAAGGACATAGAAGAGATCCTCTAGAAGGCCTTCAAAAGATTCAATCTTCCTATTATAGATGACTTGGGTTCTAACCCCTCGACCACAAGTGTTGCAGAAGAGTCTACTGAGAAAATAATAGAAGAGGTAATGAATACCGGTGTAGAAACAGCTAAGGACTTGGAATCCTCCGCTCCGGAAGAGGTGGCCCATGAATAGACCAACATCACTCCTCCAGGTTCCCTTGCTGACTCCAGATCCAAAGGAGAAGAAAGAATAAAGGAGAAAGAAGTAGAGGTGAAGGGAAAAGAAGATATCAATACAAAGGTTGTGGAAGGGGAGAAAGCTCCAAAAGACAGTTCTGTGACTGCAGAAGAAAAGAAAAATCTATCTCTGGCAAGAGACATTGTAAAATTAGTCAAGGACTTTTTGACAAAAGCAACTGTGGAGATTGATGAACTGGAACTATTAAAAGGGCCATTAAATTTTGACTCTCTATCTCTGGTGCAAACAATGAAAATAGCTTCATTTGCAAATGCGAAGGTCAAAGAGAAACTACTGAAATCTCACATGGAAGACTGTGAGCTTATAGAGGTAGCATCCAGAATGTTGGAAAAGATCATGCCATGTTTTCAAAAGGATCCCATAGCCTCTTCCTCTGGTAATCTCAAAACTCTAGTCAACAGTGTTAGCACACATTTTGATTCTCTAGAGAAGTCAGCTGAAGAAAAGGTCCAGAAGGAGTTTTTGGATAAGAGATTCTTCGAAGTACAGGGTCTGATAACAAATGATAGGAAAGTTATGGATATTGGGATAAAGAGCTTGGAAAATGCTCTTAAAGATGGCAGAAATATGTACACATTTTGCTTATCTTGGCCTATAGTGACCAAAGATATTGAGAGGAAAGTAAAAGAACAAGAGGATAAACTATTAAGTCTGTCTCAAAGTTTTGATCTTCTCTCATCCTCCATAGTAAATCAAGAGTGTCAGACTATTACAATCACAAATGCAATAAAGAATTTTGAGAAGGAATAGAAGAACATAATTAGCCAGATGGGTGAACTTAGAAGGATCATTATCCCTAAGTTAGAGGCCATGCATGAGGCCTTAAGTGATGCTCAGACTACCGCCCCAACCAATGATTTGACATATCTTAAGAGGGTAGAAGATTTTGCATGCTTGTTGAGTGGTCATATTTCAATTTTGGATAGAATGAAGCAAAGTTGGGCTACAGAATTTATTCAATTGAAGACAACTTTTGCAGACATACTTCAGTATATGTAAGTATGCCATATGTATATACTTATGCGGCTAAGTATAGTTGAATTTTTGAAAGTTTTGATATGTGAACCCTACCCTTTGCCATTGATGTCAAAGGGGGAGTGAAGAGTAGTGAAAAATGAGGAATCCAACTAAGGGGGAGCTCTGAAAAATGTATATAAAAATAGAGCATCAGCCAATGGGGAGCATAGTGTAAACACTTAGTCATTTTTCACTAAGTGTTGCCATCAATGCCAAAGGGGGAGATTGTTGGCAAGATACACTATATGGATTCATGAATGTTGTCATTGATGGCAACAAAGTTCATCCCACACATCCGTAGGACATAGTATGTCTATACCGGAAGTCAGAGTGAAGAATGTTGTGGTCTGGTAAACAAGAACAGAGCAGTCAGTAAGGTCCGACAGACAGGTCCAGATCTCTCAGCAGAAGAATCTCAGTGAAGAGCGGATTTGGGGAAGTCAAGAGGAGTATCTTTACTGATAGATTCAAAGGTTTGAGCCTTCAGTGTCGAAAGGATAAAGAGATATGAATGCTTGAGTGTCAGGTTCCCAGGTGACAGTGTGAATAGAGGAAGAACTGACTAGCAGAACATCAGACATTATTCCAGATGTGTTACTGATGTTGGTAAAGGTTATGAAAGCATAAATTATGTTTGGCCAACATGATTGATGATTTCCAAGTATATCCTTGATCCACATTACTTGGTAAGCAAGGATTCAGCCAACAGATCAGAGTTTATGAAAAATATTGAATATTCTAGGTGCCAACTAGAAAAGTGATGAAATCACTTATGCAGATACATATATACAAGATGGATTTAGTTATGAGGTGTGTTGTTGTTGGAAGTTATGTGTGAAGAAAAGTAGTAGAGCCGAATAAAAGTAGAAAGGAAGATCCAGTATGTGAAAGAAGAGCAGCATAAAAGAAGAAGAAAGATGAAGTGCATCAGATCAGTATACAGAGCCTAACCGGAACTAAACTACAACATATGTTGATGCTCCTTATCAGTTCAAGTATTGTATTACACTCTTTATAAATTGTAGACAGTGTGTCTCTTGTAGGCAGTGTGCCTCTTGTGAGTAGTGTGCTTGGGCAGTGAGCCCTAATTTGCAAGTGCCATTTTGTACTTCCATTCTTCTAACAGAGAATACAATCTTGGGTTAATCACCCCGTGGTTTTCTCCCTTAACAAGGTTTCCACATCAAAAATATTGTGTCATGTGTATTTCTATTTCATGGTTATGTTTGCTTGTTTGAATTGATGTTGCACTAATTATTAAGAAAGTCCAGAAAGTAGAAATAATTAAGATAACTAATTCACCCCCCTCTCAGTTATCAACAAGAGGAAGGTAGACTTAAATAAATATTAAAAATATTTATTTAGACAGAGTCGTGTCATTTTTTGGTGTATACAACTATTATGGTCACTGTGGATAGGTTGACGAAGGTAGCCCACTTCTCTCCTATCTATTCATCTAATAATGCTTCTACAGTGGCCAGAGTGTTCATGGAGGACATAGTCAGACTTCATGGGATCCCTCGTAGGATCATCTCTGATAGGGATCCAGTGTTTACTTCAGCCCTTTGGACTTCTCTACAGCATACCTTGGGGACACAACTGAGCTTTAGTTCAGCATACCAATCCAGAGACTGATGGTCAGACTAAGAGGGTTAATCAGGTTCTTGAGGATATGCTTAGGATGTATGTGATGGATCAGCAGAGCCATTGGGAGGACTACTTGTATCTAGTGAAGTTTGCATATAATAATGGATATCATAGTTCTATCAGCATGTCTCCATTTCAGGATTTGTATGGTCATCCTTGTCGGACCCCACTGAGTTGGGACCATCTTGAGGATAGAGTTCTCTTAGGACCAAATATGTTTAGAGATATGGAGCAGTAGGTTGAGCAGATTAGAGAGCATTTGGTGGTAGTGCAGGACATGAAAAAGAAGTATGCAGATGCTCATAGGGTTGATCGACAGTTTTTAATTGGGGATAGAGTGTTCTTGTGTGTGCATCTGTGAAAGAGTCCAATCCATTATGGAAAAGGCTCTAAGCTAGCACCATGCTTTGTTGGACCTTTTGAGGTGTTGGAGAGGATCAGTCCTATCTCTTATCATCTTGCTTTTCTGCCCAACCTTTCACGCATCCATGATGTGTTTCATGTTTCTGTACTCGGACCTTACTATCCAGATATTGCTCATGTACTTGATTGGACTGTTCTATAGGTAGAGGACGGGCAGCTGGCTTTGGAGCCTGTAGGCATTCTGCAACACAAGAGACTTTCCCTCAGGGGCAAAGATGTGGAGCAGGTTAGGGTCTAGTGGGATACTAATGATGAGACTTCTGCTACCTAGGAGGATGCTTCCAAGATGAGAGAGTTATACCCTTACTTATTTGCAGGCTTCCAGGAGTAATCCTGATTCTGGGGGGGAGGATGTAATGCCCCTTATTTTTGGCTTGTGATAGTTGATAGTTTTCTATTGCACTTAGATAGTTTGAGACATATGGTTGATAGACTTATGGTTGTGCTTATTATGATCATGATGGACTATGTGTGACTAATGCAGTTTTGACATGTGTTATGAGTTTTATGATGACATTATTGATATTATAGTTTATGATGTGTTTGACATGATCAGTAATGGATAGATATTATCATGCTTTATGTGAATTGTTGATATCTGATTTTTAGTTAGAGATGTTTATGCTTTTTGAAATACTTTTAGAGCAGGGATAGTGTAGTATTACTCATTATGAGTACCCTGCAACGTTGTGACTCCTTGACTCTGTGTGTTGTTATATTTGCATATATGTGTATACAACCTATCATTTTAATGCAGGTTGCAGGTACTGGGCATCGACTCCACCTGACTTAGCAGGTCTGAGCATGCCCTTGCACCAACGGATAATGTGGATGGGAGATAACATGGGGTTTCCCTAGGTCAGTTTCTGTCTTCATTTTGTGGTCGTGAGTCAAGATGTCACTCTTTGGTCTTTGCCTCAGGTTTATGGTCGTCACTAGTATATAATTGTCTTTGCTTGAATTTGATGGTTTCTACCTTTATGAAACAGTTGGAAATGAATTATTATTATAATAATAATGTTATTTATAAGTTAAATATAAAAGTATTGTCTTATTCATAAAGTATTAATGAGAATTGAGAATATTATTTAAGTAATTTTTAATAAAGATTAAATTAATTATTTTAATGATTTTAATAAGATTTTGAGTCATCAGTATTTAATATTGTTTTATTATTAAATAACATATGGTAATTTGAAAAAATAATATTAGTTAATAATTTATTTCATGTGGGTTGTCATATGAGATTCCTGACTTGGTTAAAATCTCTTGCACAAAGAAAAATTAATTGTTTCATTTTTTAGAGGCTAGTAGGATTCTGTAATGGATTTTGGTAGTGGGAATTTATGAGATTTGTCTATTTTTGTCTCTTGGGAAGTTATTTGTGGGTAGAGGACATTATGAGAAAGGGAGATAGAAATTTGGGGGAAAAGGTTACAGGAAGTGGAAGAAGTTGGAAGCTGAAGAAATTTCGAAGCTGGGAATTGAGGTCTGGGTATGTTTACTTGTAATTTTGTACAAATTTGATAAAACTAGTTTGTCTTTGTTGAATTTCTTGGTGTATTATGAACTTTTTTCTTTATTTCCATGGAATTCCTATCTTCCTATCACCATCTAAAGCCCAAGTCTTCCTATAACCCTGAACTTGATAATTTTGCTATGTCGCCTAAGTTCCTTGAGAAAAGTTAGGTTGGTTTTTTTCTTTTGTCTTGTTGAAGCCTTAGTTTATCCTTATGATTAATCTGCAAATTTTATCAAACAAGAAAAAATTAGTTGATGTATTTGGGCCAAGAGAGATTGCTCTAATCAAATCTTTTACCAGACCTTTATCTATCTTGCTACCCTCAGTGACAGAATTTAGTTTACCCAGCATGTGCATCTTAGACTCTATTGCCTGAAATGAAGTTTTAAAGCCATATATTGGAATGAATTTGCATTGGAATCTTATTTAACTTTTACTTTTGCCTGCTGTGAAATCTCATACTCTTATCTCTGTCAGATTCTATGATTGATGTTTTGGTTGGTTTTTTTGTCGTCAAATTTCATTCTACTATCAGCTCTCTCCCAGCCACCGTTGTATGGCCTCCTCCCCCGACTTCTAGAATTTTTCTTCTATCTTTACATTTTATTCTACCTTGCAAGCATTTGCTTGACCGTACAACATGGGAAGTGATCAGCTTGGGCAATTTTTGCAAATTTAAGTCTAAGTATTATCTTGGGCAGCCATACGGCCTTACCCTCTAATTTATTGGAATCCTTATGACTAATAAAAAAATGTGTAAATTGAGAATTTAGGGCATTTACTTGATGTATATTTTAAGTTATACTTTTATCCTTGTTCTTGTCTCCTACATGGCCATACATTTGGCCATACACTGCTAGCAAGAGGTTTGATCTGGTATCATTTGCACATGGATCTTTGCTGCCAGACATTTTTGTGGGTCTCTTGTCTCTCTACAAACTTCTTGTTTCCTTCTTGCATTGGAATCTCTAAAAATTATATATTTGATTCATCCTATGCCTCTACAATTTGTATTTCCATCTTGCTCTCATACTTCCTCCTGGTAGACCATTCTCCATTTTTTTGTTAAAAAACCTCAGAAGTCTTCTTCCAATTTCTTCTCTTTGGATTTAAAGACTCTCAATTATAATTATATTCTTTTTTATTTGTTTCCTTATGATGAAGTTTTAGCAATAGTCTATTTAAATAGAGTAGGAGGATTGGCAAATGAGTTTATTTAGAAAGTTTCTAATAGATACTCCATGAATGTTCAGTAAACATTGCTTAAGTGAATATAACTTTGAGTTAGTAAATTTGCTAACTAGATTTGTATCAACTTTTTAGGAATAAATTTGATGAACTCATATATGTGTTAGAATAAATATTTTATTAAGAATATAATTTAATTAGTAGATGTATGTTTGTTAAATGAATTAAATTAGAGTATTAATAGATTATAATGGTAATGCTAGTGATTAAACAAATGATGGAGAGTATTATAATTCTAGAATTAAATATATTGAGTTAAAAACTTTGGAATGCTTCCATGTTTAAATTGTTCAAAGGTGATTTAGATATATTTTATGGTCCTTGAGTTTCAATGTTAGTTAGTATCATCAAGTAGAAATGAAGGAATTGGTTTATTGTATTATCCTTTGGTTCTAAGTCATATCTTTCTAATGAAATGTCATGGTTAATAAATGTCAAGTCGTTTAAATCTTCATTTTTCCTTATCGGGAGATGGACATATGTATAGTGGTATTGTGTTTTAATTTACTTGACTCCAGAGGTTGGACTACTTGGGTTCCAGTGCAACATTGTGTCATGTCATTTTTAATGTTTTTACTTGATATGCATTTTTGAAATGGATAGGGGAAAGATTTGTTGTTTGAGGTGTTGGATTTGAAATTGTCTATGTAATGTATTGGTATGCAAAAGATAGATGCCTTTAAGTCCCTTGTCCATGCATGTCATTTAATTGGTTTCTGGATGTTGGTTAGGGGTTGCTAGTTACACGTAGGAGAGTGGCTTCCATGGTGGGGCCAGTGCCCAAGGTGGCTGCCTAGATAACCCCATGGAAGTTGTAATCAAGTGATAACTCAATAATTTATCTAGGTGGGTTGCGTAGTAATTCACATAACAAGATAAGTATGATGCCTCACCCTTGCCTTGAGTTCTCTTACAAGCTAACAATGGGATGAGAAGGCCTGGTTGGCAAGATTGACCTCCTTGTCTCCATGAGAGGATGTGTTGGTTCTGCATGTGTCACCCTATGGGGCCGGTGCCTAGAGAGAGGTTGCTAGGATAACCATAGATGGGGGCCAGTTTCTATTGAGAGATATCCTGGATAACCCATGCTAGGACCATGTGATGACACTCTCCCTACTACAACTTAGTTACTTCCTTTTTGTTATCTTTTATTGTTGCCTCTGGAGTACTATCTTGTCTTGATGATCTATGTAGTCTTGATAATATGTATTGTCTGTGTCGAGTAGTATTCACCTACTTGTATCGTTTGACTCAGTGGAACCTCATTGTTATCTCCTAGCTTGGGGGGTGGACCTCAGGGTTCCACATGGTTGGGTGGAAGAGCTTAATCCATTAGTTTTATTGGTCATCCTAATTTGTGATCACTGTAGAAGTGTTTCTAGTTTCATATTGTACTTGCATCCTTAGAGCTGTATTATAATTTCAGAATTGTATAATCTTGTTGTATATTGTAAACCGATGTGATCGGTCATGAATCTTGTAATCATGTAATCTTGTATTTGAACTTTTTTAACTATTCATATCTATAAATGGGTAATGTAATCTTCTTCTATTGTATCATAAGGTATATTACTTGTGTTGTTATAAATTATGGTTATCTGATGCAGTTATGTTTCCCTAGAGGTGTTAGTTGATCATCTTGTTTAAATGCTTAAAATAGTGTTAATTCTATCTAGTGTAAATGCATTTACTTTCTTCAATTTTTTTTTTTTGGTAATTTTAGCACCTATTAGCCTAACTCTCTAGGGTTACATGATGGGGCATCACAAGATAAGTATCTGCTAAAGTTACATTTTAACAAAGGCACAACTGACAGTAATCTTTATTTCAAAATTGATCATGAACACATCTTGATTGTTGAGGTATTTGTTGATGATATCATCTTTGGTGGAAATGAGAGCATGCGTAAAAAATTTGCTAATTAAATGCAAAGTGAATTTGAGATGTCCATGTTTGGTGAAATAAATTTCTTCTTAGGTCTGTAAATTATTCAGTCAAATAAGGGCATCTTCATATCTCAGTCTAAGTATGTGAAAGAGTTGTTGAAAAAGTTTGGAATGGAGGATTTAAAACTAGTGAGTACTCCTATGATAACTGGATGCAAGTTGAGTAAAGATGATGATTCCTCTAAGGCAGATCATAAAAGGTATAGATCAATGATTAGAGGACTGCTTTATCTGACTCAAACTAGACCTAATATTATGAATGTAGTTGGCCTTGTTGCTAGATTTCAAGCTAATCCTAGAGAATCTCATGTTGTAGTAGTGAAAAGAATTTTTAGATATCAAAAGGGGACATCTGATTATGGCTTATGGTATCCTAAGGATGATGATTTCACTCTTGATGCATATACAGATGCTGATTGGGTAGGAGATGTGGATGACAGGAAGAGTACTAGTGGTGGTGTATTTTTCTTAGGAAAGAGATTGGTTTCTTGGTTGAGAAAAAAGTAGGAGGCAATATCTCTGTCTACTACAGAGGTAGAGTATATAGCAGCAGCAAGTAATTGTACTCAAGTTTTGTGGATGAAGCAAATGTTGAAGGATATCAAAATTGTGTTTCAAGAGCCTATTAGAATCTTTTGTGATAATTCAAGTGCAATAAACATCTCAAAGAATCAGGTGTTGCATTCAAAGACAAAGCACATATCCATCAAGTTTCACTTTTTGAGATAGAAGGTAAATGAGAATGAAGTTAGATTGGAGTTTGTTCCTTCAAAGGATCAGATTACAGATATCTTCACTAAGCCTCTACATAAGGACACTTTTGAGTATCTCAGAGTGAAGCTAGGGGTTATTGTCCCTCCTATTTGTACTAGTGTGCATCAGTCCGGTGGAACTCAGTCATATCTTGTGATCCAGATTGGTGTTAAGGGGATGCTACTTAGGGGGAGTAGTCAGTATGTTAATTCTAGAGTTTAGTTTGGTTTTATCTAAGAAATAAAAAGGGGGAGAGATGATTGCAAATATGTGCCCTTTGCCATTGATGTCAAAGGGGGAGAGAAGTCATGTGAAAAACTCAGAAGTAAGTAGTTGCTAGTGAAAGGGGGAGCACTAAAGAAAGTAGTTGCAGGTGTGATAAGAGAAAGGGGGAGAAGTCCTTGTCCTGATGGTTGAATCAGTTTTTCACATCATATGTTTCCATTAATGACAAAGGGGGAGATTGTTTCAAATATGTGTCTATGATGTGTTGTCATTGATGTCAACATATCTCTTTGTTAGAAATAGTGATGACAGTGCAGTTCAGTAAAGTAGATTGCTCTACATTCCCAGTGAGATGAAGATCAGAGTCTGCAGATTAAAGGGTTTTGTAGAGGATTGTCTGAAGTTGCTCTAGTTAAGATTTCAGAGGTCCGCATGGAGGATTGGTGAATTTATGGCCATCTAAGTAGAATTGGGTTTTGTAGTTGTTTAGAGGTTACAGAGTGATAGGAATTTGGTTTGGATTGCTTCACATTGGAATATTATGGTATGCAATTCTAGAGGTATGTTTGGGATGTTGGTGTGTATCCTCAACTCAAGTGGTTCATGATTTGGAGCTCCACAAGCAATCTTTCTAGTGTGACAGTCATGACAGTTAGTGTTCTTAAGTTCCTGTATGAAGATGCAAGTGATTCTGGTGATTTGAGGTGGTTTGGTTGTTCTTGTTGATTTCATTGTGCTTGTTGAGGTCTTTGGATCATGTGCCTATTGTGTTGGTGGTTCACATTGAGGATTGAGCTCGTAGTTGAAGATTTCTCCTTGGGTGTTGCTATTCTTTCTCATCTTGGCTGACCGGATGCTTGGTGTGTGTTGTGGATGATCTAAGATAAGTTCAATGGAGCATGGCATGTTGTTCGAGGAACATTTGAGTCCCAACTATGTTTGGCTAATAGTGTTTATTCCAAAGTTAGCCAACTATGTTTGGCTGAGAATGTTCCAGATAGATGATTGTAAGGCCAAATTTGATGTTTATTCCAAAGTCGATGTCATGTATAAATAAGTGTAATGAAGTCATGTAAATGTGTCCAAGCATGTGAAGATGTGAAGGTAGCGAAGAAGTGTTTAGGGGCAAAGAAGAGGTATTGTGAGCTTCAATGGAACTAAACCTTGGCATGGAGAAGATATTATTTCTCAATTCAACTTTTCAGTGTTAATCATGTGAATGTTTTTGTAGATAGTGAGTCTCTTGGAGCAGTGAGCTCTTGGCAGTGTGCCCGAAGGCAAGTGCCTTCCCATTTTTCTATTCTTTTAACAGAGAATAAATCTTGTGGGTTAACCCTCAACGTAGTTTTTCCCTTAACCAGGTTTCCACATAAAAATCCTTGTTTTATGTGCATTGATTGTGTTTTTGCTCATGTGTTGTTGATTCATGCTTTCATGGTTATATCATTAATCCATTAATAAGTGGTAAAGAAGATTAAATGCAGCAAAAGATAAAGTTTTGTGACAACTAATTCACCCCCCCTCTCAATTGTCTGCCCTAATTTCAACAGTGGAAGGCATTGATTTTGAGGAGACATTTGCCCCTGTGATAAGATTTGAAGCAATTAGGATGTTTCTTGCATTTGTAGTTCACAAAGACTTCAAGGTGTATCAAATGGATGTCAAATCTACTTTCTTGAATGGTGATCTAGAAGAAGTTTACAAAGAGCAACCTAAAGGATTTCAATTATCAGAAGATTAGAATTTGATATGCAAACTTAGAAAGGCTTTATATGGTCTCAAAAAAGCCCCTAGGGCATGCTATGTTAGGTTGGACAAGTAGTTACACCAACAAGGCTTCAAGAAAGGTATTGTAGAAAGTAATCTTTGTATCAAGACAAAAGGAGAGAACATGTTGATAGTAGTAGTATATGTTAATGATATTATCTTTGGCAATAATGATGGTATGTGCAAAAACTTTACAGAAGAAATGTAGAAAGAGTTTGAAATGTCTATGATAGGTGAATTTTCATTCTTTCTTGGACTTTAAATTGTTCGATCAGACAAGGGTATCTTTATTTCAAAAGCTAAGTATGTCAAGGAGATTTTGAAAACGTTTGGTATGGATGAATACAAACTAGTAAGTACACCTATGGTAACAGGTTGTCATCTTAGCAAGGATGATGAGTAACCTCAAGCTGATCTGACTCTTCATAGGTCCATGATTGGAAGCTTATTATACTTGACTACATCAAGACTGGATATTTTGCAAGAAGTTTGTGTGGTAGCTAGGTTCCAAGCTAATCCAAAAGAGACAAATGTGAAGGCTGTTAAAAGGATCTTCAAATGCTTGAAGAACACATTGGACTATGGATTGTGGTATAAGAAGAGAAAATACTTCTCTCTAACTACATACGTAGGTTTAGATTAGGTTGGTAACATTGATGATAGGAGAAGCACAAGTGGTGGAGCCTTCTTTCTAGGTGATAGATTGGTTTCATGGCTAAGTAAGAAGCAATATTTAGACTCTCTATCAACAATAGAAGAAAAATACATCGCCACTCTATCTTGTTGTACTTGGGTAGGTATGTGTAGGATCATGATGGGTCAACAGTGGCAATGGAGAAAAAATCATGTGAAAGTATTAGCCAAAATCATGAAACACTTTTTTAGGATCAGATTTAGGCTTGGGAAGTTTTCTCAAATGGATATCTATTTTCAAAATAGGTATCCATTTTGGAGAAAAAGATATCCATTTTGGAAAAATGCTTAAAAAATACATTTTTCCAAAACGGATATCCGTTATGGAAAAATACTTTTTTAAAGCATTTTTCCATAACGTTTCTTCAAAACAAATATCTGTTTCTTTTATTTTGATTTAAAATGTTTTCCCCCCAAATTTTAGGCTTGGGAATCCAAACCTAGCTTTTCAACATGAATGAAGAATTCATATATTTTTACAATTTTTCCTCGACTTCACCCTTGATGCTAATGGACTTTTTTTAATCCAAATTTGATAAAATAAAAAGGGTATATTCGGGACAGATTCTAAAAATATAATATATGTCTCATTATAATTTTAATAGGTAATTATTAATAATTTTCTACCTACACTATGTCTAAATTCCTGAGAGACACATTGATTGAAAAACATCCATAACTTTCAAACCATTTGACCTTTTCCAAATCTGAAAGTTGCGTCAAACTCTACACTTCATTACTATAGGTCTAAAAAAAATTTGAATTTCATATTTTTTTGACCAAGTTAGGCTGGCTAGATAATTAAATTTTAATATTTTTAAAAAGTTGGAATGACACCTACTTTTGATTTGTTTTCAAAAATTTAAGTAGTGCCTCATTGAAATATCCAATTTTCACCAAATAAATTTATTTTTTTTCAAAAAAAAAGTAGCCCATAAACTACATTCAATTTCCTACAAATTTTATTACTACATATTTTTGATCAAATTATGTAGGTAACCCATTCGAATTTTCTCATGAAGTTGCTTAAGTCTATTTTTTTAGCATTTTCATTGCCACTTAGAGCTATTGTTTGGCCCATCATGATCCTACACATAGCCAAGTGTTGTGGATGAAGTAGACATTAAAGGATATCAAAGTGATATATCATTCCTATTTTATGTGATAATACAAGTGCCATCAACATATCAAAGAATCTAGTGATGCATTCTAGAACCAAGCATATATCCATTAAGTATCACTTGTAGAGAGAAAAGGTTGCAGATCAGGAGCTAAAGTTGGAGTATGTCACCACAAAAGATTAGATTGTAGACATTTTCACAAAACCCCTTCCTAAGGAGACATTTGAGTATCTTAGGAAGAAGCTACGAGTGATGGCTCTTTCTTCTCATGTCTAATTGACTAAATGAAGCATGATCCTAGGGGGAGCATCTCAAAGATCGATGAAGGGGGTAAATCATAAAACACACAACAACAGAAATTGCACACAGAAAATAGAACTTTCTTTTATTGATTTGGACAACTCATTACATTATAGAAGCTCAATTACAATCAGAGGAATCAATCCTCCCCAGGTTGCAACACACTACAACTGCACATCACTAGGCTTTGGAATCTTCTTCCTTATGTAACCCTAAATCAGTTAGGGTTTCTATTTTCCCACCTATTCTTGACTCTCCACCTTCCCCCTTAACTCTACTACCACCCAGGGTTCCCAAAATAGTCATAAATACCACTTTTTGGTTGCCTCTAGCTAAATTTTAAAATTTGCAACTCCCTCCAAAAGTAGGTCAACTTCCAGAAGTATAACTTTTGATCTGGGTGTCTGATTGATGAACAGTTTTAAGCATTAGAAAGCTCACAATGTGAACTATCACATTGGAAATATGTAAATGGATTTCTGTCAACTTTTATGTTATGGTATGTTTTAGTGCCTCATATCTTGTTTCAGAAATTTTCAGGGGCTTTTTGGAAAATAAAAACTTTAATATCTTTCGGCTCACAAATGATCTTTGCATGATTCCTTCGCCAAAGGTCTTATATTTTAGTTATGAAGATTTATGTAAGTTTTCAATTCAATCTATGCCCAAATGCAAACTTTCCTAAAATGGCAGTTAAACTTTCCAAAACTGGCAGTTTGCTATTTTTAGCAGTTTGGAAAAAATTGAAAGTCCATCATTATTCAGGAGATTATGGAACTATAAACACTAATTATGGAAAGAAATGAAAACAACTGCAATGATTTTGAATCAACTTCTTTTTGGGTGATGCAAGATTATCCTTACACCATTGGATGCTCCCGCATCAAAGATTTATTGTTAATCCTTGGAGTATATCAGAGTGGCACAGTGGAAGAGATGTACAAGAGGTATAGATTCAGGGGGAGCTACCCACTGCATTATCCTTTAGCCCCATGGAAAAGAAAATTTAGAGATAGGTCATCTGATGAAGAATTTTTGGGAGAGTTACAAAAAGGGGGAGCTATTGTCAAAATGAAAAATTATACTAAGGGGGAGCTTCACTAAAAGAGGAAGAATCATACAAGTATGATACATCCATTTTTCCATTGATGTCAAAGGGGGAGAATTAGAAAAGGAGGAATAACTAGGTAAAGAAGAGTTGAGAAAGGAGGAGAGTTAGAGAAAAGGTACATTATATTTCCATCAAGGGAAAGTGTTGCCATCAATGACAAAGGGGGAGATTGTTTCATATTATTGGCATTGATGCCAATTGATGTCAAGGTTTGATGTCGAGGGTTTCAAGATGGAGTTTGTTGTAGAGGGAGATTGTTGCATAATGGAATCAACTATTTTTGAGTGTTTACTATATTTTCAGAGGTTTAGTAACATGTGTGATAGATTTTTGAGGTTTGTTTCTGAGATGCAATGTTAGACTGTCATTGTTGTTGGTGCCGCAGTCTACTGCAGAAGGTTAGTTTCAGTTCAAATGTTGGTACAATAACTAAAAAGTGATTATGCATGCCATAATTGTCTATTTCTGAGTGTTTACCATGTTTGTGGAGGTTTGGTGATGTGTATGGTAAACTCCTGAGGTGTGTTGTTTAGAAGTATGTTACTCTATCAGTGTTTGTGCTACCACATTCTACCACATCTGATTGTTTGGATTTGTAGTTTGGTGGTTATGAAGAGGAAAGAAGAAGGTGTGTTACATCTTAATTACAGAAGTTATGAATCACCATAAATATATCTACAAGCGTCTGAGTCAAGCTAGTGAAATTGGTAAACACAAGTGTCAGTGAAGACTACCACATACTACCACATTTAGGTGTATGGTCTTGTGGTTTGGAAGAGAGAATTAGTTGGCCATTATGTTGGTTTGGTCCAAGTTTCAAGTGATTTGAGTTACTGCATAGGTATTTGGAATTATTGGTGTGAAGACAATGTTACTATGTTACAAGAAGATCAAGTGTTTGTATGTTTGAGAGCTTGCACCAGATAGAGGAAATGTGCACAAGCAAGTGGAAGCATGTGAAGATAGCATAGGACCTAGAGAGCTCTTGGAATGAAGTGCATAACATAAATTCATTCCTAAGTTACCCCATAGGGTTTGGAGTCAAGCTGACTACATGTTACATGAATTAAGAGTTGATGGTTGACATGAGTTGTCTTGGAGAGATATGTTAAAAGTGGTTCTAAGTTGACATAGATGATATGGAAGAGCTCTTTAATGTGAAGCATGTAATGATATTTCATTCGTTCATTACTGCATATGATTTGGGATGGAGAAAAATACATGTTACATCTCTTAACCAACATAAGTTGTTTTGGAGAAGTGTGTTAAGAGGTTATAAGATGACATTGTTATGTTAGTATGATAATATGGATGTACATATGTTACCAATTTTGTTTTTTAAAGAGAGAAATAATAGGATGGCAATATGTTGAAGTTGTGAGAAGTATATTTGTGTGGATAATATGCAAAGAGCTATGAGAAAAATATGATCCAGATTTCACATAGTGTGTATCCGAAGCTACATGAGCATAATGACTTATTCTAAAGTGCAGAACAAAAGAATCGAGAAGAATATGATGTTGCAATCTTGAGTATGTGCAGAATGAATTTGATCTTGTTTGAAGTTGGTGCTTCATCATGTGAGTTGGAGCAAAGTTTTTATAAAGGGAATTGAAATCTCCTGTAGGTTGGTGCCTACAAATTTGAAAGCGGGATTGGTGTCTCCTGTAGGTTGGTGTCTGCAAATTTGTAAAGGGGATTAGTATTTTCTTATAGGTTGGTGCCTACTGAATGATTGTAAATTCTATATTATTTTGTGAGGTTGTATTTGGCTAGTAGATCCAAGCAGCTTTTCTGACTATTTTTTTTCCTTCTAGGTTTCCATGTAAATCTTGAGTTCTCTTATGTGGCTGTGTGAATGTGTTTAACTCTTGCAATGTTCTTTGATGATTATTATTGATGTGGTAAAGTTTTCAATGTTGCAGTAGGGATTTGAAGTTAAATTTTGTATATACTAATCCACCCCCTCTCAGTATATCAGAGTGTTTTAACATAATGATCATCTTGAAAAACTTTGTAGTGTACTCCATGATATGTTCACATTGCTACAAATATTTTAGAAATTCTAACTATTATTCGCATGGTAGGAATTCTACCTTCAACTTGGTGATAATTTAATTGTAATGACTAGTCTTCTCCATCTCACTCTTCACTCTATATATATAACTCCTTCCACCACAACATGATGTGCACCTTTAGCTTCATGTTTGGAAAATTATTAACATTTGAAGGGCTAAGATGTCTTTAAATGTAAAGAGGACCTTCATCTTAGTGATTTAGTTGATTAATTCCTTTATATTTAGTGATATATAAAACCATATTACTTCCACTCATGCACCTCTCCTAATCCTTGATATATTTCTCTCAATACCTTTTCCTCTCTTTGTTTATCATTTGCCACTTTCATTCACTCATTTCTATCCCTCCCTACCTCTCTCTTCATCCTTTGACTCACTAGGGTCTTTTTTGGACAAACCTTCTATGATAATCTTCTTCCAATGCATCCACTCTCTATTATGTTACCTACAATAACTTAGTCACTTCTTCCAATCTCTTAACCAAATTGGTGATCTTAGTTTAGCCACACCAATGATTCCTCTAGATGACATTATCAACTGCATGTCAATAATTTTTGTGAGTGTGACTATTATCCACAACATGCATGAATAAAATCCAAGGATTCATGAAAATATTAACACCACATAAAGAACACCATGCTTTGATACTATTTGATGTAAGGTCAGGTATGTGAACCTAGTTAAGGATTGTCAAGCCAAATAGATCAACTTTTGAACACTTACAATGGATATTCATATCAACATAAAATGATAAAGTAATGGATCTTTGTTGATAGAATACTAGAAACTTGATACAAATTGGTACACATGCTAAATTATCATATAGATCACAATGATCATACAACTATATAAAATATCTTACAATTCTGGGAGCAAGAGGGATGATTTCCATGAATCACATGGATGCATAATTATACATGTCTTGGTTTCATAATTGAAATAATTACAATCTCCCAAATGTAGGGACAACCTCCTTAAATTGGTCTATTGTTAATATTTACTCTTATCCACCCAAAGGGGATTAAGATAGATCTAGATTCTTCAAGACATACAAGGAATTGATTATCATTAACCAAGATTCACCATTCTAGCTAGACAATGGTCCCAATATTTATCATGAAGTCACATTTACATAATTTTGTAAGATAGAAAAGAGAGCCTAATCAGCTATACACTAACTAGATCAATCTTTTCTATCAAACATTAGAACACAAGCTGACGAAGACTTGTACACTTGGCTACAGTCCTCAAGGGAGAGCCAAGCTCTTTAGGGCTCTGTTCTTTTGTTGTAATAGTGGAGATTGATTTGAGAATAGCAAGATCTAGGGTTATAAGTGATTCAAATTGATAAAATAGGCAACTTATAGGTGTTATAGATCAACCATGTAGGAACAAAAGATAGATCAAGAATAAGTAGATCAGACAGAGCCTATAGCTAGAAATAGGGGTAGATCTCGTAGGACTTGGGAACTAGGTGCCCTAGTCCTAGGATTTTGGTGCTAATGAAGTCTGAATGCGACAATCTTTGTGTTATGTTAGAAAATGTCTCCCTAGACTTTTTCCCTCTTAGGTTTAGCTCCCAACTCCCTTGTTTTGCATCTTGCCTGATCATTCTGACTCCCAAAAGAAAATGGCCTGAAACCCATGTCACATGGGGCATGAGGGACATTGTTGTACTTAGTCCTACCTTGAAGTAGGACATGTGGACATGTGCATTCGTGCCCTTGTCCTGCCCTATTTTAGGCAGGTCCCAAATTTGAATGTTGGTTATGTGACCACTAATTAGGTCCCATGCCAACATCTTAAGTTTGAATTATGAAATTCTTAGCAGGAATGTATTTAGTTGCATATATAATCATGTTTAGGGTTTCATTTGTAAACTAGAAGATGATTGTGAACTTTTGGTGAACTTATGATTTGATAGCATTCAAGATATTCATTGTTGCAGAGTAGAGTATTGTTGTGTTTGTGATTGCATATTTAGCTTCATCTTCTCATGTGTTAAAGGATTTTCATCTACATGCGAGCTACACCTCCGAGGTGATATCTATTTGTGTTTGAATTATTTATCAATTTGTTTTTACCTCTATCCTGCAAGGATACACAATCTTTATCTGACAACGATGTTCAGAAGACTTGAATGTCCTTCTAGGGATTGACTGAGGCAAGCATCTAAACACCAAAACCCCCAACCACACTCCTTGCGATTACAAGTTATAGGTATCAGATTTCACTGAGTGGAGTTACAGAGCAAGGTTGCAAAAGATAAGGATTCTGGATCTTTGAAGAAAAGGACTGCTTGGAATCAGGTGCTAGTACCAGTGTCCTCTGAGGTTGAAAACATAGAAATCATTGTGATAGTGACAATCAAAATCTAAAGAGGCTTTGATATCCTAAAGAACACACTTCCTTGGACTCAGGCACTAGTGCCAATGTCCTCCACATCTCCCAGGATGGAAACAAAAAATACAGTGATTATTAGTGTCAGAAGGAGATCAGGATTTCCAGAAGAAAACATCACCTTGGATAGGGGCATGAGTGCCAATGTCCCTGAGTATTCCATATCTCAAAATTCAAAAAACAGTCATTAATCTTTGTTTACTAACCTAGTCTGTGAGCATTTGTTGTAATTCATCATTTTACTTAGTGTTTTGCATAATTAGGGTTTTTAGGGTATTTGAGCATTAAATTAGAACATTAATTGACAATCTCTAAATTTCCACATCATTCCAAGTGACAGCCTAACCTATAGGTGAATCCTCTTATAAAAGTGTGATTCAACTCAGTTGATATGTCCTTGAATGTTTGTAGTGAAAGGAGGATCTAGCCATTAAACCCATTCATCTGTTGTCCCTCTTTTCCTATTAAACATTTTGGTGAACCCGTGTTTACTTGAATTTTGCACCTTTCTGAGTGTTGTACTCTAGATTGGAATTCATTCATCTTATTGCATTTAAAAATTTGAAAAAAAAATGAAAATTTTGAAAAAAAATGAAAAATTTGAAAAATTTGAAAAAAATTGACATCTTAGGCTTGCATTTTGGCATAATTTGCATTTATTTAATTTAATTCCATTTAATTTCTGTTATTTTTATTAGATCTGATTTATATTATAGAAATTCATCATTACTTTAATCACTTGCATTGCATTTTCATTCTTAAATTATTAAAAATTGCTTGAAATTGTGCATTTTTCATAAAACCTAGTTTTTGCATTAGCTAGGGTTTGTAGTTAAAATATTGTTTCAGATTTTACTACTCTTTTAAACACTCATTTTGGACTAATTTCTAATTGTACTATTTCATCATAGTATCTTTTTGCAAAAAATAATTCATGTCTAACGTTTGAAAACCTTGCATTTTCACTAGATTTTGCCTTGTCATCACTCTAGGTTTGCATTATAGGCATGTTGTGAAGAATATTGCTGCATTATTGGGTTGATATTGAGCTTATTATTCACTACCCCTCTTTAATTTATTCACAACACCTCTTCTTTTAGTGATTTGCATTGAAAAGGGTGAAAAATCAAGCATTTTAGATCATAAGCACACATAGTTTTGCATATATTTTCTTGCATATATCATGGATACTTATTGCTATTCATCTTTGGAAGATTTGTTTGCATACATCATAGACATTGATAATTTTTCTAAATTTACTCATGAAAATCCTCAAGTATTGAAACAAATAGCATGAATATAAGATGTTGATATTTCTATGTGTTCCACATATGAAATCCTTTGCTATATATTTGATTTTGATAGCTTCACAATCCTCATGGGAATATATCCTCTAATATTAGATGATCTCACTAAATTCATAGATAATAATATTTTTAGTAGTGATGACTTCAATATGGTATATGAACCCTTAGATGATTTCATCTCTATTGAACATTCCACTATGACTCCTATTGCTAAAACATGTAATGGTAACTTAGTTCTACCTTATGATCACTCTCCCAAAGTTGTTCCCAATAATGAGGATGCTTTAGTGATAGAAGATGAATTCATTGACAGATCCCTTAACATCGTACCACCATTTCTTCATTCCAATTCTCTCTTTGGCCAAGATGAAGCATTAGTGAATGAATAACCATACCATCTCTCCATTCCAATGCTCTCTCTGGCCAAGTTGAAGCATTAGTGAATGTAGAAACCCCCTCTAAAGAACATTTCAGGGATAGATAATGAGCATTCATGTAATAATATTGCAAACTCTACCCCTACCATAGAACATGAAACCTCTATGGATAATCCCATCGCCATTCCTCCCTTTGTTGATCATTCACACACCTTGGATATCACTAAGGAAGAGAAGAACCTTAATCTCCCTCCTTTGGTTGACCATTCAAGTCATTTGGATATCCCTAAGGATTTAGAAACATTGACTACCTCTCCTTTGGTTGTATATTCCTTGAACATCACTAAAGGTATAAACTTTAACAATTATCCTCACAACACCTTACCTTCCCTTCATTCTTATGCTCTCTCTCTAAAGGACGCAACAATAGTGAATAAAGAAAGGTCTCTCACATTCAATCCCTTAGGGATAGATGTTGAAAGCACTTGAAAGAAATCACTTCCACCACCTAATATTAACCAAGACAAAGAAAAACTTAAAGAGAAAGAGATTCAGGAAGATGACAGAAGTTGGGCACTTGTACCTTATGCCCCACTTTCATCTAACATTTGAGAGTGGGAGGATGATGATTTGCTTGACAACAACCATTAGTTTGGTTGTGCCTTTCAGATAAGTATTTCTAACCCTTACCTTTGTGTTGTGTTTCCCCCGTGATGTGTTATGTATTGTTTAGACCTCCATGGATGACCCTTGATACTCTTGTAAGTTCAAGGATACTGGGAGAGCACCTCTATTGTGACCCTTCTTCTATTTTTATCATCATTCTTCTATCTTGCCTCTCCTCTATTTTCATTGTTGTGTGTTGTGTCCTAGAGGCATAACATTGTGGTTGGTGACATAGGGCCACCTTCCTACATGATGACCCTAAGGCACTTTCTCTCCTCTCTTGATTTATCGTTTACCTTCTTCTAGTGGTTCTATCTAACTGGTGGATGACAAAAAACAAATAGGGCTGATACAGACCATGTGTCCCTTTAGTGAGTAAGCAAAAACGGACCTAGTCCATGCATGATGATGGGGTTGATATATATATATATATATATATATATATTATCTGACACTTGGCTAGTAGAATAACTTTGTGTGATATTTTGATGATGTTTAATATTTGCTAACAAACCATAACAATATTACTATTCTGTGCACTTTGTTTATCTTGGGTCTCACCATGCTTACACTCGGTTCTGAGATCTCTGTGGTATAGACCCATGGGTATACTCAGCTTCTAAATCCATAGTGTAACCTCAGCTCTTGATGTGATTGTTTTCATGCATTATTTTTTATCATGTGATGTGATTATTATCTTATAGAAAGATTTCTAACCTCTCTTCTTGGTGGAGTCACAATTAGGAGGGTCCACAAGGTGAATAGTATAGACCATGCAGCATGAGTAAACACAATGGAAACAACTCAAAGATAGAATGAAAATGTAAATTCAATCATTTAGTATATCATAGAATCAAAATGCAAACTAGATGGCAACATGCGGGCTTACAATTAGGCTCACATGCCTCATTCCTCAATTACAAAATATACACAAGATATAGCTTTTAAGGCACTTTCTGAAGAAAATCTAACTTATCACTTTTCTAACTATCACTCACTACTTTCTTAGGCATCTATTACATGATTATATATCATCTCTGGAACATAATATTCCTCTACGTCAGCCAAGGAAGATCTCAAACTCCAAGGAAGAGTTGTAATGTGTGTGCATGGATAGGTCAGACCTAATCATATAGAACTCCTCTGCAAATGAATGGAATAGTGTGTGGATCTTAGGGAAGGTAGGCCACAATCCAAACAACATTGAATGATGTGTCATTTAGCTCTACAAGTGATGAAAGTGCTCCACAAGTCTTCTCCTTTAGCTGGTTATCTGAGACTATCAGAATGCTCTATTCTAAGAAAATAGTCAATCTTTTGATAGCGATATCTTTTCGGTACCTAATCCAAATGATCTCAAATTTGGATATGATGTGCATGAATGTGTCTAGATGCTAAGTCCAGTTCCACAAGGTTTGAAATGAAACTGGGGTAGAATGCGAACCAAAATACTGAAACTAGTACTGATTGAACTAAACTAGAAAATAAAAGAAAACAAACTGAAATGCAAATGTTTTTGGTTGATGCAAAATTGCTCTTCCAAGATGAGTCTTCTTTTGGTCGTCCTTTCCACTTCACAGGATATTCTTTGTATTGTCTTCCTTTGGTGCTATGTCTAATTCTGCTATCCAAGATGTCCTCAATCTACTCTGGTGCTTGTTGTGGTAACTGCTTCTTCAAGTCTTCTTCCATGCTATCAATGAATTCTGCTTCATGATATTGATGTAGGTCTGCAATGTTGAAAATAGGTGATATACCCAATGTCTCTGGTAGCTTTACTTCATATGCATTTCCTAAATCAAACTTTCTAAGTATCCTACATCATACAAACTTCTTCATATTCAACTTGTTATGTGTCCCAACTAGAAATCTTTCTTTTCTCAAATACACCATCACTTCATCTCCCACTAAATATTCTTTGTCTTCTCTTCTCATCTGCTTGCTCTTTATACTTACTGTTCATCTCCTCCAAATGCTTCTTCACTTGATTATGCACTATCTCCATGTGTCCTACAAATTCTTCTACTTCTACACTCCTCTTATCTTCCATACTGATATCTCTTAATTATACTATTCTAGGGTTAGTTCGTATCACAATCTCAAATGGTGTTCTTTCAGTGCTCCTATTTACTGAATTATTATATGCAAACTTTGCTTGTGATAGAATCAAATCCCAATTTCCTACCTTCTCTCCAAACAAACATCTCAACAAGTTACCCAAACTCCTATTTACTACCTCCGTCTATCCATCAGTTTGTGGATGAAATGATGAACTAAACTTTGAATATGTCTTCATCTTCTTCCAAAGTGTCTTCCAAAAGTATCCAAGAAATCTTGTATCTCTTTTTGAAATTATGCTCTTAGGTAATCCATGCAATCTCACAATCTCCTTGAAAAATAGGTCAGCTACATGAATTGCATCAGTTGTCTTCTTACAAGGTATGAAATGTGTCATCTTTGAAAATCTATCCACCACTACAAATATTGAATCATGTCCCCTCTATGTCTTCAGCAATCCCATTATGAAATCCATGCTTGTGTCTTCCCAAGGTCTCTTTAATATTGTCAAAGGTTTGTACAATCTACTATTATGACTACTCCCTTTTGCAACTTGGAAAACTATACAACTCTGCACAAATTTCCTAACATCCTTATGTATCTGAGGCCAAAAGTAATTTTCACTTACCAAAGACACTATCTTATCAATTCCAAAATTTTGTACCAATCCACCACTATGTTTCTCTTTGATCAAATTGTCTCTCATTGGACTCCCAGGTATACATAATTGGTTTCCTCTAAACAACATATCCTCTTGAATGAAATTGTCCAACCACTTACTCCTATCTACCACAACAAGTTCCTTACATGCTTTCCAAGGTTTTGTAAAATTAGGATCTTCTTCATACATATTCTTCAACTGCTCAAATCCTAACACTTTAACTCTCATCTCTGTCAGTAAGTTCCTTCTTCTACTCAATGCATCTGCAACTTTATTTTATTTTCCACTCCTATGCTTCAATATAAAAGTGTAACTCTGCACGAACTCTACCCATCTCATATGTCTCTAATTCAACTTTCCTTGACTATTCAAATACTGCAAGGCTTGAGATATGTATACAACACGAACTCCTTAGGCAATAAATAATGTCTCCACTTCTTCAAGGCTTGAATTATGCCATAGAACTCCTAATCATAAACTAAATATCTTCTCCTTATATCATTCAACTTCTTACTGAAATATGCTACATACCTACCTTCTTGACTTAACACTACTTCTATTGCATTTCCACTTGCATCACAATCTACTTGAAATACCTTATTGAAATATGATAATGCCAACACATGTTACTTTGTCACTTTCTGCTTCAACAATTCAAAACTCTTATATGCTCCTAATGTCCACTTAAAGTCTTTTGTATCACCTCTCATTGTCTCTGTCATAGGGTTACATATTGAATTGAAATTTCTAATCAACTTCCAGTAGAAACTGGCTAATCCATGAAATGATCTAACTTCTCCAATGCTCTTAGGTGTAGGCCATTCAACAATTGCTCTAACTTTCTCAGGGTCCATCTTCAATTGTTCCACAAAAATCACAAATCCAAAGTATACCAATTCTTCCTTCATGAAACTACACTTCTTGATGTTTATCAACAATTTCTCTTCTCTCAGTCTTTGCAATACATGTCTCAAGTCTGATGGTAGTTGATTGTCATTGATGTCAAAAAGGTGTTGTGTTGATGATACAGATACATCATATGGTAGGAATTGTCAGGTAATGGTGTCAGTTCATCTTCATAAGTTTGGAATTAAGTTGCTATGATGTCTTGGGAGGTTGTCTTATGTTCATCAAAGGTTTGTATTTAATTATAGGGAGCTTGAATTCGGAGGGGAGCACAAATATTTATTTGAAGACCCATATTTAATATTATAAAGGAGAAATTATTTTTCAAAGAGGAGTTTGCCATCAAATGTCTTTGAAATTTAATACATATTTAAAAAGGGGGAGCAAATAATTTAAGAAAAGCATTCATTTGCTTTTATCAAATAGTTAATAATTCTAAAGGAGGACAGATTTTTAAGTTTTTGAAAAAGCACGGTATGGATTTATGAGTGAAAAGCTTTATTCATTAAAAAGCTTTATTCATTAAAAAGGCTTCTATAAATTAGAAAAGGTAGTTCTGGAGTGGTTTTTCTACCCCTGGAGGGTTTTCCACTCATGCAATTCTTGTGTCTTGATTCATATTGATCATCTCTCTATGATTGTATGTTTTACTCATGAGTTTTATTTATGTGTTTGACAATTCAATGCTATCTTTATCATCTTTATGCTCTGCAAGTTAAAGTTTGAAAAAGATTTGAAAATTCACACAACACTGATTCACCCCCCCTCTCAGTGTTGTCCTTGACTCTTACAATTGGTATCAAAGCAAGGTTCCTCCTTTGAAGCTTAATCAGCTTGGGTAGGTCCTGTGTGTGGAGTTCAATGGGTAAGTGCAGAAGAAATAAGAATAAAAATGTCAAGCTTCATTCTAGTCAAAAGGTTCAAAAGACATCATTCATATCAAATCTAGATGTTGATATAAAGACAGTGGATAAAGATGTTGTCCAAGTTGAATCTAAAATTGTTTCAGATGTTCCTCAGTTTGATGGTTCAAATTTTTCAGTTTGGTATGTTAGAATGCAAGTATATTTATCCTCCTTAGGATATGATGTTTTAATGTCAGTTGAAAATGGTATTTCTGCAAATAACAAAGAAGTTCTTGAATATAATGATATTGCAAAGAAGGCTATATTATCTGCTCTGTCTAATGATGTTATTTGTAAAGTTATGGATTGTGTTACAGCTCAGGATATGTGGAGGAAATTGAAAAGGATTTATCAAGATAATGATATAGAAGGGGACACTCTGGTGTGTGAAGAAAGTAGCAATGAAAAGAGACTTTCAAATGAAGAAGTTGAAGTTCAATCCCAATCAAATTCAGAAAAAGCTAGCATCACAAGTGATGATGATCAGAGTAATGATGATCAGGATTATAATGAACAAGATTGTGAGATTGATTTGGAAGGAGAGCTCATATATGCTCTGAGTGAGCTCAAGAATTATAAGAAGGAGAACAATAAATTAATGATGCAGTTGCAGGAAGAAAGAGATTTAAAAGATAAAGCTCTTACAGATCTTGAAGATGCTAGAAACCTAATTGTAGACTTGAAGAATCAAGCAAGTGAATCAAATAAATTGATTGTCAGTCTGAAATCAGAAATTATTGAAGCTAAGAGAATAGCTGATGTCTCAATTTCTAACCTTGAAGTTTCAAGGATTGAGAATCTAAAACTAGAAGGTGAAATTATCAATCTGAGAAAAGAGTATGATGGTCTTAAGAAGTATAAGGAATTTGAAGAAAGCACAAGCAAGCTACAAGAGATGCCTGGTAAACAAAAACTATATGGAGACACTACTGGACTTGGTTTTGAAGAAGGAGAATGTTCAAAAGCAAGAGAGACTCCTAGAAGGAAAATTGATTTAAGTCATGCTGCTACTCCTGAAGGTAAAAAGAAGCATGAAGATGAGAGAAGAAATTTTAGAAGAACTGCTCGTGTAAGACAAGCATACATGTACAGGAATTGTCAGATGCATAGAAGATATGATGATCCTGCATGGAATCATAACATAAGTGTTCAACGGATGTCAAAAAGGTATCATCAGTCATTTGATTATAACTGTAGTATAATTTGTTATAATTGCAACTCTCTTGGTCATAAAGCACATAGTTGTAGAAATACATCACCTGATTTGAAAAGGTTGAAAAGGACAGAAGCTGAAAAAGTTTGGAGGAAGAAAGAACCTATGAAAGTGTGGAAACAAAAACAAAGTGAAAAGAAGAAAAATCCTAAACTTGTGCATCTTGCACAGGTTACATCATCAGTTGAATAATAGTTAGCATGATGTGAGGGGGATTTGTTCTTGATATATCAATTATCCCCAAAAAGTTTCAGGAGAAGATGGTGATCTTGTCATGTTGATTCTTGAAATAAAATTTATGATGGTATTGGTAACTATGTTGATCTTCAGTGCTTTTTAGTGATACAGGTGATCTTTGGTTTTGTATGCAAACAAGATATTGAAAGAATGATCAAGAGTTCAATGCTTAAAGAGTTTGTTGAATAACTTGGTTGAGTTGATATGATTTTGCAGTTCATTGGGATCTTGATATGGTGAAGTATTTGTTATCATGCCAAAAAGAATAAGATGTTTCCAAAAAGCTCTTATCAGATATTATCATGTAAAAAAAATTCAATTCATAGCAAATATCTTTGCATTTGATTTGTGCAAAGTGTTGTTAATGCAGATGTCAAGTCAAGTTTATATGGAAGTGAGATTGTGAAGTTCAAATTCAATTAAGATGTTCTCAAGGTGCTTTTTCATATGTTTGAGCTAAGAAGGTTACAAATGGAAGGAATCAAATCATTATTTTTGTCTCTGCATTAGGTTTTTGCAAAGGGGTGTTGCAGGAAGTACTTGATTAGTTTGATGATGTATAGTCTTAATGGACTAATTTGAATTATAAGGTTAAAAAGGGATTAGTTCTTATGTTGTGAAGAGTGTCTTGTGTAGAACAGGAGGATGGTATTCATCAAATAGCCTTCATTTTAGATAATCTTCACTCTTTATCATATCAAGAAATGTGTGCAAGAGTAAAAGTGTTTGATTGTTGCAGATTTATTGTCATGGAAATCTTAGCAAGGTTCTCTCTTGAGTGGTTGTCATCTCATCTTGAGTTGTGAATTTTGTAATGAGTAGTCTTCATGTGGTTATCAGATTTTTGTTTGTTAAACCTACATTGTTGTTCATCATAAGTATTGATGTGATTATGGTATCTTTGCATGAAGTTCAAGTTCAGATAAGTCATATCAAAGGAGTCAATTTTTATGATCATACATCATGCTTAATGCTTTGGGAGATCTTGGAGATTTGTTATTTCAGGTCAAAAAGTGTTGGTGATTGTTGAAGAAGAGTGATGTCTTTAGGAGTTTGTTAAAGGAAGTAATCAAGGATCTCATTGCTATCAGTCTTCATCTTCATAATTGATTTTGTTACAAGAAGTGCTATTGTGCAGAATATGGTACAGTCATTGGGCAACTTGTAACAGTGGTTTGGTGCCTAGTTTGATATACCTTACATGATTGTTTGATGTCTTATTGCTCTTAGTTTCTGTTTATGGTTGTTCAATATGCAGATGAACATGGAAAGAGCTCAGAGCTCTTAAGAAAAGTTTTGGACGACAAATTGCAAAAATAATCAGTGCCTTAAGTGGTATTTCATTTCTTGGTTGGTATGAAAGATAACAAGGTCAGTGATAGTGTTTGTGATCCAAGAAATGTGTAAACAGTTGATTGATATCTTTCTCATGATTTATATGAGTTGATTGATATCTTTCTCATGATTTATATGAGTTATTTTTCTCAGGGGGAGATAATAGTCTTTGTCATCAATGTCAAAAAGGGGGAGAAAGATAAATTGCATCATGGAGTTTTGCCATCAATGACAAAGGGGGAGATTGATGGTAGTTGATTGTCATTGATGTCAAAAAGGTGTTGTGTTGATGATACAGATACATCATATGGTAGGAATTGTCAGGTAATGGTGTCAGTTCATCTTCATAAGTTTGGAATTAAGTTGCTATGATGTCTTGGGAGATTGTCTTATGTTCATCAAAGGTTTGTATTTAATTATAGGGAGCTTGAATTCAGAGGGGAGCACAAATATTTATTTGAAGACCCATATTTAATATTATAAAGGAGAAATTATTTTTCAAAGAGAAGTTTGCCATCAAATGTCTTTGAAATTTAATACATATTTAAAAAGGGGGAGCAAGTAATTTAAGAAAAGCATTCATTTGCTTTTATCAAATAGTTAATAATTCTAAAGGAGGAAAGATTTTTAAGTTTTTGAAAAAGCACGGTATGGATTTATGAGTGAAAAGCTTTATTCATTAAAAAGGCTTATGTTGTGATGTTCACAACACGCCCCATTTTGCCCCTTAGCAAAACGAGGACCCCTGCTGTCGCTTTGCTTTTTGCTTCTGCTTGTGTTTGTCTACTTTCTGGCGGTTTGGTAAAAATGAGTCAGGATGAGGTAGGTCATCATCATGAGGTCAGTTTGTCAAAGTTCATATTTTTGCTTCTGTGACCTCATATTTAGAAAGAGCTTGAAATTCCATGCAGGTTTCCCTTTTACATCACTTGAAAATTCATCCATATGTGGAAGTTATGCACAGTCAAAGTTTTGGTCAAACCTGATAATCGCAAGTGATCATCATATTTTTTTATATCCTCAGTCATGTTGTGAAGGTCATCATGATCTTGATCTATCACCTGATAAAATCATGCAGTCAAAATATCCGGACGTCAATCTTAGGTGATAGTGCCCTTTACCCGTCAAATGACCTTATGCGCATCATGAGCATCATGTTTTGAGTATAACCCGATATTTCATAACAACGAACATCATGATATTTTTTACATCACCTGATATTATAATATCATGCTGATGTTATAATATCACCTTGCTTAGAAAATCCACCATCTGCATAATTTGCATGCGCATGCCAAAATCCTATCGGAGGGTCATCATCTTGATCTTTCACAAGAGGGTCATATTTGCTGAAATTCGCTAAGATGATGATGACGTCTTCATATCCTCCTGATCTCCTTTTGCATGATCATGATGATCACCCTATCTTTTAAGGGAAGGTGATATTCCATTCTTCAACAGCATGATCATATTTTAAATATCACCCTAGTGCTAACCTGATGATGACCTCAACTCATCCTCATGCTCCAAAGATGAAATATGATGGTTACGTCATCATGATATTCGATGAGAAGGATCATCATATTTTTTTATCCTATCCTGTTGTCAAGATCATCATGATCTTGTTTGTCTACCCGTCATTTCATAAAGTCCTCCTGCCGAGAAATATGACCTTTTGCAAATATCCTGATGATCATCATCATCACATTTCCCTTCGGCAGGATATTTTCCAAAACATGATCCGGTTCGCGAATATGATGATGACGTCATATTCTAAGTTTAAAGAAAGCCCCGGATATCATGATGACGTCATCCCGATCTGATAAATGAAGAAGCAAATATCCTGATGATCATCATCATCACATTTCCCTTCGGCAGGATATTTTCCAAAACATGATCCGGTTCGCGAATATGATGATGATGTCATATTCTAAGTTTAACGAAAGCCTCGGATATCCTGATGATCATCTATCCCCTGATCTTAACTAAATATGACGATGACATCATTATTTGCATTTTAATGAAGCCCAGATATGATGATGACGTCACCATCATTTTCCTTTCCTCAGCAGCAGGATCATATTTCATATCCTCTTATTTTCCTTCGACATGATGATGATGATGATTGTCATTCTTTTCCCCATATACAGAAGCAAAACATCCTGATAATGTCATCCGGAACTTCTCACGCCGATGGGCGGGAATGGAATGCGATTGAGTTTTAAACCATTTTTTTGGCGCCCGTGGCATTTTTCCGGTTAGCGATAGTTGACCCGATGGGTTTTGAGCAGTCTGTATGCATTTTGAACGCGTTTCAAGAGTATTTTGGACCCGATTTCCACAATTTTGCATAGTCACCTGGATTTAAACGATTATTTTAATTTCCTGCTGTTTATGTGATAAATGTAATACTTATTGCTTGTCTTGTCTTGCAGGCTTGCAGTTGAGGAAGCAGCTGGAACTTGATCACAGTGACATCATGGAGGAAGGAAATATGATCTCAGGAGTAGGAAGATAAAGATAAAGTGCGAAGAAGTCAAGGCCATTCAAATAAAGGACAAAGTTGCAGCTGAGGGTATTACTACAACAGACAAACGAAAGTTATTGCCAAGCTACCGGAACTTCTCAGAAGGGGTAATATGCCAGATTTGACACTGCTCAGAGATATTTTGAAGAGCTGGTTCACCTGTATTTATTGCTGTAACCAAGGGTTTGAACCAGGGGTTGGGTTAGGTTTTTTTTGCTGTAGTGAGGACAATCAGAATGTCTATATATTATGCCTCTCTACACTATAAATATTTTACAACAGGGGCTACAACAGGGATTTTTTCTTTTAGAAGCACACAGTGAGTTAGCTTAGCATAGTTTAGAGGTAGAAGAAGGAGGTCGCCTATTTGTCTGTAGTAAGGTGCGCGTGGAATGTCTGGCTGCCTTATTGTATCTGTAAAGCTTGTAAGTTCTCTGTAGTATGATCAATGAAACTAAGAGTCATTCTTACATTGTAAATCATGTATGACTATTCGTTTCTAATACAATAGAATCTGGAGTTCTGCATCTATCTTCTGAGTGTTCTCCTGCTCTTCTTTGTGTTTTGAAATATTTTCTTTGAGAGCTTGCAATTTTAAATGTATGTTTGTGAAAATGCTCAGAACTTGCATTTAAGGTTTTTACTGTGGATTTGATCAAATTACTGTGGTATTTACATAGTGCATAACAGAAACAATTAGATCCTTCGGTAGATTAAATGAGGTATAGATTAGATCTTTCTAACTTTTCCCAACCCATCTGAAATATTTAGCTGAAAACGTAGAAATCTAAAGAAAATTGTCTCAAAATTTGAAGAAGCATGCACAACAGAGCTATAAGTAGACAGTTTTCATAAATAGATAAAGAAGAGAGTTGCAATAATTCAAGAAAACCATCTAAAACTTGCAGCACAGTAACACTTTTATGCAAAGGAATGAAAAGTATTGACATATCTCATGATCTTTTGCATATTCTTAGTCCAGTAAGCCACCAAACAAACCTAAACTATGTAAGGCCCCTTGAACATTACAGCTTCACATTGACCAACTGAACTTGACCAACCGAACCATTGTAGACTTGGGATTAGTTGAATCTCAAATGATTCCTTCTTATCTTTCAAGTATAGTTTTAGTTCATTATATGTGAATTTTAACTTATTGTTATGATTGCATCAAAACAATCACCAACAGCTTCTATAAATTAGAAAAGGCAGTTCTGGAGTGGTTTTTCTACCCCTGGAGGGTTTTCCACTCGTGCAATTCTTGTGTCTTGATTCATATTGATCATCTCTCTATGATTGTATGTTTTACTCATGAGTTTTATTTATGTGTTTGACAATTCAATGATAACTTTATCATCTTTATGCTCTGCAAGTTAAAGTTTGAAAAAGATTTGAAAATTCACACAACACTGATTCACCCCCCCTCTCATTGTTGTCCTTGACTCCTACAAAGTCCCACAAATGTTCTTCTTTTGTCTTACTAAAAATCAGATAATCATCCAAATATACAATAACAAATTTAACCAATAATTTCTTCAAAACTTGATTCATCAATCTCATGAAAGCACTCGGTGCATTTGTCAATCCAAAAGGCATCACTAACCATTCATACAATCCTTCATTTGTCTTAAAAGTAGTCTTTTTTTCATCTCCTTCTCTTATTCTAATTTGATGGTATCCACTCTTTAATTCTATCTTTGTGAAATATTTTTTTGCACTCAAACAATCCATAATATCATCCATCCTAGGTAAAGGAAATCTATACTTAACTATGATCTTGTTTATTTCTCTTGAGTCATTACACATTCGCCATTCTCCATCCTTCTTAGGTGCAAGCACTATAGATTCTGCACAAGGACTCAAGATTTCTCTGATCAAACCTTTCCTCAACATTTTTTGTATTTGTCTATTCAATTCTTCATTCTCTATCGGTGTCATTATGTGTGTTGCTTTGTTAGGTAAACTAGCTCCAGGTAGAAGATCCATGTGATGACTGATACTCCTAATTGGTGGCAATCCTTCAGGTACATTATCTGATATGATGTCTTCATACTTTGTCAACAACTTAGTTATCTCCTCTGATTGTTATTCTTATGTCTTTGTCTTTAGTGTTTCATGTTTCTTAGGAATCAAACCATAACACATATTCTTATGTCTCAAACCATCCAAAAATTTCCTTCCATCTACCAAAAAAATTCTAGCATTCCTACATACTTCACTATTAGGATCATCTTCTAAAGGAATCATAGTAATTCTTTTTCCATTTGATGTGATAGTATATGTATTCTTTCTCCCATCATGTATAGCTTTTCTATCATACTTCCATGGTCCACCCAACAATATATGACATACATCCATAGGAATAATATCACATAGTACTTCATCATGATAAGATCCAATATGAAATTTCACGAAACTTTGCTCACTAACCAGTACTTTATGATCATCTTGAATCCATGCTATTTGATATGGCTTGGGATGTTTCAATCTTTCCAACTTCAGCTTAGTCACCATCTCCTCTGAAATCAAATTATCAGAACTACCACTATCAATTACAACTTTACAATATTTACCTCTTGATTTACATTTGGTTCTGAACAAACTTTTCCTCTGCAGTGGTTCCTTATTTGTCTCTACTTGAAATAGCACTCTCCTCATGACAAGTGATTCTCCTTTCTCAGGTTTACCAACTAAACTAGGTGATCCAACATGTTCTTCTTCCACATAGGCTGCTCTTCCACTATTTTATGTCTTCTTGCTTGTGCTTCCTTGATTACATTCAAATTCTCTATGTCCTTCACCTCCACACTTAAAATAGGTTCCTCTGAATGTTCTCCTATCAGATCCTCTCCCATCTCTTTTGTATCCTTCACTCTGGAATGAATTAGGGTTTCCTCTACGGTAGAAAGTTTTGTCATCTCTTTGATATGCATTATTATCTCTATCCTCCTTCTTGAATGTGCTTTCTTGTTTGTTCTACTCTACATATGATCTTTCTCCTCTAGAAAATATTCTACCTCTCTAAAATTTACCTCCTCTACCTCTCTATCTCTGATCATGCTTCTTGTTCAACTTTTCTTCAACTTTCAGGGAAAATTGATATGCTTCTTCCAGAGATGTCATCCTCACTAAACTCAATTCTTCTTGAATGTTCAATCTTAGTCCATTGATGTATCACCACTTTCTTCTTGCTTGCTTCACTATGTCCTCTCCTTATGATCATCTTATGAAATTCTTCAGTATACTCCATAGATTTCTCCTTTTGTCTCAGGTTTTGCAATCTCTTCGACAATTCCAACTCATAGTCAGTAGGTATAAACTGATTCTTCAACTTTGTCACCATCCTATCCCATTTTGTAATATTCTCTTTTCCTCTTCTATTTCTATCCAACTGAACTTCTTTCCACCATATAGTAGCATGTCCTTTCAACTTTTTCTTTGCAAATTTCACCTTCTCTGAATCTTCAATTTCTTCATACTCAAAGTATTCTTCTAGGTCATTTATCCAATCAATCAATTCCTTAGTATTCAAATTGCTAGTATAGTTTGGTACATCAACTCTAGGTCTTTTCCCAATCTTTGAAATAGCTTGCAACATCTTGACTTGATCTAATTCTTCTTCTTCATCTCCTAGGGTTACTTCATTTTGATCAGAGGATTGAAATTATTCATCATCATCACTTTCAACATTAGGTCAAGGTGTCAATCCTCTTCTCTGATCTTCTTCAACAGCATCCAATTGAACTCAAATTGTTTTCATCATCTCCATCACCTCATCCATTCTTCCATCCATAGTACCAACAACAGGAATTCTCCTCGGTGGCATCCCTTTGTTGGAAAGAGACTCATTGGAGCTTCATGATTGTTGTCATTGATGTTAACAAAGTTCATCCAACACATCCGTAGGACATAGTGTGCCTATACCAGAAGTTAGAATGAAGAGTGTTGTGGTCCGGTAAGCAAGAACAAAGTATGTGGCAAGGTCCGACAGTCAGGTCCGGATCTCTCAGAGGAAGTATCTTTGGAAAGTACGGACTTGGGGAAGTCAAGAGGAGTACCTTGACTAATAGATTCCAGGAATTGAGCTTTCGGTGATGAAAGAGTAAAGAGATATAAGCATTCAAGTATTGGGGTCCAGTTTGGTAGAATAGACAGAGGAAGAACTGACATGCAGAATAGCAGAAGTTATTCTGGATGAGATGTTGTGGTGATAAAGATTATTAAGGTATCATTAATGATTGGCCGACTTGTTAGATGACTTTTATAAGTTTCTTTTTGATCCGCATGACTTGGTAAGCAAGGAATCAGCCAACAGACTAGAGTTTGGGATATATTGACTATTCTGGATGCCCACTAGAAAGAGGACAAAATCCTTTGTGCGGATATATATACCAGATGGATTTTAATGAGAAGGTGTGTGTGGTGTTATGATGTATGCAAAGAAAAGTAGAAAAACAGTGTGAAAGTAGTAAGACAGGTCCGGTATGTGACAAGTCAATAGCACCAAAGAAGAAGAAGGATGAAGTGTAGCAGATCAGTATATTGAGCCTAACCGGAACTGAACCTCAGCATATGTGGATGCTTCTCATCAGTTCAAGGATCTTGTTATTCTTCTTACAACTTGTAGACAATGAGTCTCTTGTAGGCAATAAGTCTCTTGTGAGTAGTGTGCTCGGGTAGTGAGCCCTAATTGGAAAGTGCCATTTTGTATTTCTATTCTTGTAACAAATAATACAATCTTGGGTTAATCACCTCGTGGTTTTCTCCCTTAACAGGGTTTCCACATCAAAAATATTGTGTCATGTGTATTTCCATTTCATGGTTATGTTTGCTTATTTGAATTGATCCTGCATTAATTATTAAGCAAGTTCAGAAAACAAAAATAATTAAGATAACTGATTCACCCCCCCTCTCAGTTATCAACAATTGGTATCAGAGCTAAGTTCCTCCAAACAGAGCCTAACACCTTGAGCAAGATCTGGGAATTAAAATGGATGTGTATGGTATGAGGGAGCAACTTCAGTCTACCCTAGATGATCTTGAGCAATCTAATTCTAAAGTCAATGAATTGAAGGAAAGACTCAAACAGACTGATGATTTCATAAATGAACTAAAAGGGAAACTAAGTCTCTCTATGAAAAAGAGAAAGGAACTATTTTAACAATTGGCAAGTCAAGGTGAAGCAAATGATACAAATGGAGATCTTAAGGAGAAAAACAAGTTATGTGAAAATTTATCAAAAGAGATCATCATGGTAAGACATGAAATGGAATCAGGAGTCATGAAATTTACCCAAGAAATTGAAGAGAAAAGAAAAACTAAAGATGATCTAAAAAATCTCTCAAGGAGAAATCAAAAGACTACCACAAGATGGATAGAACAATCAGACATCTTGAATCCGATCTTGAAGATGCTAAAGATAATGAAGAAAAACTAGAAGACCAAATTGCCTCTCTTAAAAGGGATCTTCAAACAAAAAATGAATACAAAGAGAAATTCAAGATAAGTTCTGCTCAACTTGAAGTTCTTCTTGAAAGCCAAAAGAGGGTAGATGACAGGCGTGGCTTGGGATATGAGAAAGGTGAGAGCTCTAGATCCGGTCAGAAGAAGTTTGAATTAGAAAATCCAAGAAACAAGCCTAGAAGACCTTCGGTAAGGCAACCTAATGCTCAAAGATATCCATCCTTCAATGGATACTACCACAACTGCAATAACTTTGGTGATAAAGCTAATCAGTGCAGGAAGATAATGAATCAGACTAATACATCCTTCTCCGGATAGTGTTTTAATTACAAAAGGTATGGTCACAAATCTCATGAATGCAGAAATATGTAAATGAACAATTCATTCAATGGTAGATGCTTTGCATGCAATAGAATGGGTCATATGGCTAATCAATGTAGATCAAGAGGACATCTATCAAATATGCAAAGAAATGTTTTTTGCCACAATTGCAATAGATCCGGTCATATTGCCAAATTCTGTAGAAGCAAGAATCAGGACAAAAGAGGTCTGGTACATCATAATCAGAATCAAGACAAGGGAAAAGGAAAAGTAAATGTAGATGAAGTTCAAAGAGAAATGAACAAGATTTGGGTTAAGAGAAGTACAAAAAATGCAGGGGATGGATCCACACCAGAATCTAGTGCTGATATTCCTTTCAGAAATTAAAAAGTGAGCTATGGCTTAGGGGGAGACACAAGGAAAAACATCTTCCCCTAGCCAGTTGATTGGTGTCGGAACTGGCACAAGGAGAGTTGCGGATCAAAAGGTTTATACGAGAAACATCTAAATAAACTATGGTTAAGATATGGAAGATCCGCAAGATGTTTAGAACAAGATTGATCTGGTTCATCAAGTCATCTGAATAAGGAAAACAAGGCAAACCAGAATGACTTAAGTTGAGAATTTATTGCAACTTGGTATTAGGGTTTGCGGAATAATATAAGGGTTTTCTTATCAAACACTTGTTCTTTCTACATTCAAGAAGTAGCGAAAAACAGCTCTGCAACAAATCTCCTCAAGCCCATCAAAGATCATCCGCAGAAGTTGATTCATCCTACAATCAATCCGGCTCACTCCATGAAACCTAGAAGCATAAAAGGTATTCTCCTTTCTTGAATATCTCTATGTAAATCTATGAAAGATGGATACTCCTAATGTGGTGAAGATTTCCAATAGGCCATGCCCTAAATTTAAGAAGCACCCATACAAATCTCTAGAAGTAGATCGCTCAGGTGCATTTTCTAGCATCCCGCATGGTGTTTTACATGTAGAAGATGTTAGGGTTTACATCCATGCAAACATTGAAGATTTTGGAGAATCCAAGCTGGCAGATATCTATCACAATCAGTTAATAGATGATGCTTTTGAACTCAAACCACAGTACCAGGCCATCTGGGATAAACATTTTGGTCAGTGCATTCATTTCCCCTATTTTGAAGAGGATGAATGGGTCCGGTATGTGTTGAGAAGAGTACATGATAACTTCTTATGGTTGAATAGACCATTTAAGATCACTAAGGATGCAATTAGGGCAGTAACCGGTTTGCACTCCTTTGGAGGAATACCAGTTCTAAAATCTATCAAAAACCAAACTATGAGTGAAGCTACCAGATCAAAATTCGATAAGAGAGCAATGACTATAGAAGATATCTCTAATCCAGATAGCAAGTTTGCATCTATGATAATTGGTTATAAGATATATCACTCTAGCAGGGAGAATTTAGTACCCAAAACTGCTGTGTATACTGCTTATGAGATGTTGAGAAAGAATGCAGATTATGACCTCTGTGAACTCCTTCTAAACCAACTGATGGAAAACTTACAGAAGATTAAGAAGGACAAGAGGAACTCTTTTAAGTATGGAGGACTGATATTATGTTTGTTTTTCTACTTTATGAATGAGCTGCCCGGATCTAGTGGTTGGGTATGGCAAAATGATAGACCTGTTGCCATTCAAATCAGAGACTACCTGCATGGGCTTGGGAATGCTAAGGCAAGAAATACAGCTCTGTGGGGTTATTTCAAAAACTTTCAGAGTTTGATGCAAGCAAGGGAGAGAATTCCCAAATCTCTAGTTGAAAAGTATAAGGATACAGTTTGCTTTATGGTAGAAACTGATCAATGCCTAATGGAGGCTGTGGAGCCAAGGACAATGTGAATCATGCCTATGGGGTATGAAGTGTATGAGAATATTGTAGAGTTGCATGTTCAGCACATGCTAGGTCAGCCCAAGGATCCCAAGGTAGAAAGGTTTGGAACCTTTGAAGAATTAAGCGTAAAAATCCATGTGGAGCTCAGACAACCAAAAATAAAGAGAAAAGTGAGAAAAGAGGTAGAAGAATTTGCCAAGAGGCACTTGATGCCAACAGAGAGAAAATGGAAAAGGTAGAAAAATAAAAGCAAGAAACTAGAAAAGAAACTGCTCTAGTGTAAGCCCCCTCTCGGACCAGATCAACCAAATGCTCTGCACCTGCCACTTTCAAGGGTCAAAAGGCTTCACAACCGGAAGCTCAAACACCCAGAAAATGAGAGAAGAGAACCAAGAAAAAGGCAACGAGGTCTTACACAAGCCAAAAGGATGAAGAAGAAACTAGATCAGATGAGGACATAAAGAAAATGAAGAAGAAGAAGAAAGTATCTGGAGAAGATAAGGAGGCAGAGGTAGAAGAGTTTGTTCAAAGGCCCACCCTGTCTTTAGATGATGTAGTTAAAGTAGTTACTATGTATGGGAACCTGCAACCAATAACATAATTCTATGATGCATACAATGATGCAGATAAAAAGATTCTAGAGGAAGCCACAGTCAAGTATTTGAACATATATAATAAGGCTTTTATTGAAATCATATCTCTCATTCCCAAAATCCTAGAGAAGGAATTAGAGATAAGAAAGAATAATGCTAGGGCAAAGGATCTTGAGATCCAGGAACAGATAGCCATTCAGCTCTTTCCTTCAATCACTCTAAAGAAAATGAATATGATCTTCAAAGATTGCAAGGATGAGTTCCGGAGCAAAGCCAGAATGAATCAACTTATGCTCGGTGAAATTGACAAAATAGGAAAAGAGACAGAAGAGATTCTCCAGAATGCTTACAAAAGATTCAACATTCAAATTGTAGAGGACTTAGGAGATGAACCCTCAGCTACAGACGTTGAAGAAGTATCTACTAAGATAGTGGCAGAAGAGGTAAAGGAGACAGGTGAAGAAAAAGGTAAGGACTTAGATTCCTCTGCTCCAGAAGAGGAGGTCCAAGATCAAGCAATCATCTCTCCTCCAGTTTCCACTGCTAACTCTGGATCTAAAGAAGAGGAAAGAGTAGAAGAAAAAGAAATAGAGGACAAGGAAAAACAAGATGACAGTAGTAAGGCTATAGAAGGAAAGAAAACTCCAACAGAGAAGGCCAAAAATGATAGTGGTAAGAATGCAAAAGGGGAGAAAACCCTGTCATCGACAAGAGACACAGCAGAAGCAGTTGAAGAATTCCTAACCAAGGAAATGATGGAATTTGATGAACCGGAACTTCTTCAAGGACCATTCAACTTTGACTCCCTCTCCCCAGTTCAAACCATGAAGCTAGCATCCTTTACTTCAGCAAAGGCAAAAGAAAAACTTCTAAAGTCTCACATGGAAGACTGCAAGCTCATAGAAGCTGCATCCAGTGTATTGGAGAAGATCATGCCATCTTTTTAGAAAAATCCCTTAGCCTCTTCATCCAGTAATCTCAAAGCTCTAGTAAATAGTGTTAATAAACATTTTGAATCTCTAGAGAAATCAGCTGAGGAGAAGGTTCGGAAAGAATTTTTGGATAAGAGATTCTCAAAGTTACAAGGCTTTATAACAAATGATAGGAGAGTTATGGATATTGGAATAAAGAGCTTGGAAAATGCTCTTAAAGATGGAGGAGATATCTACAAATTTTGTTTATCCTGGTCTAAATTAACCAAGGATATTGAGAAGAAAGTAAAAGAAAAAGAGGATAAACTGACAAGTTTATCTCAAGGTTTTGACCCTCTCTCCTCTTCCATAGTAAATCAAGAGTGCCAGACTCTTGCAACTATAAATGAAATAAAGAAGCTTGAGAAGGAGAAGGAAATTAGAATAAGCAGGCTAAGTGAACTCAAAGGGATCATTATCCCTAAGTTAGAGGCCATGCATGAGACTCTAACTGATTCTCAGACCACAGCCTGAACTAGTGATCCGACAGATCTCAAGAGGGCAGAAGCTTTTGCATTCCTGTTGAGTGGTCACATTTCAACTTTGGATAGGATGAATCTAAGTTGGGCAACAGAATTTTCCTAGTTGAAGACATCCTTTGCAGATATACTTCAGTATCTGTAAGTATAAGCATGTATATATACTTATGCGGCTAAGTATAGATTATTTTTTTTTGGAAATTTTGGTGTGCGGACCCTACCCTTTGCCATTGATGTCAAAGGGGGAGTGACGAACAGTGAAAATGTGGAATCCAGCTAAGGGGGAGCTCTGGAAAAGTGTACATTAGAAGAGAGCATCAACCAAGGGGGAGTATAGTATAACACTTAGTCATTTTTCACTAAGTGTTGCCATCAATGCCAAAGGGGGAGATTGTTGGCAAGAGACACATTGGAGCTTCATGATTGTTGTCATTGATGGCAACAAAGTTCATTCCACATATCCGCAGGACGTAGTGTGCCTATACCGAAAGTCAGATTGAAGAGTGTTGTGGTCCGGTAAGCAAGAATAGAGTATGTGGTAAGGTCCGACAGTCAGGTCTAGATCTCTTAGAGGAAGTATCTTTGGAAAGTGCAGACTTGGGGAAGTCAAGAGGAGTTCCTTGACTGATAGATTCCAAGAATTGAGCCTCTGGTGATGAAAGAGTAAAGAGATATAAGCATTCAAGTATTGAGGTCCAGTTTGGTAGAACAGACAGAGGAAGAACTAACAAGCAGAACATCAGAAGTTATTTTGGATGAGATGTCGTGGTGATAAAGATTCTTAAGGTATCATTAATGATTGGCTGACTTGTTAGATGACTTTTATAAGTTTCTTTTTGATCCACATGACTTGGTGAGCAAAAAATTCAGCCGACAGACTAGAGTTTGGGAAATATTGACTATTCTGGATGCCGACTAGAAAGAGGACAAAATCCTTTGTGCGGATATATATACCAGATGGATTTCAATGAGAAGGTGTGTGTGGTGTTATGATGTATGTGAAGAAAAGCAGAAAAATAGTGTGAAAGCAGTAAGATAGGTCCGGTATGTGACAAGTCAATAGCACCAAAGAAGAAGAAGGATGAAGTGCAGTAGATCAGTATATTGAGCCTAACCAGAACTGAACCTCAACATATGTGGATGCTTCTCATTAGTTCAAGGATCTTGTTATTCTTCTTATAACTTGTAGACAGTGAGTCTCTTGTAGGCAGTAAGTCTCTTGTGAATAGTGTGCTTCGGCAATGAGCCCTAATTGGAAAGTGCCATTTTGTATTTCTATTCTTCTAATAAAGAATACAATCTTGGGTTCATCACCCTATGGTTTTCTCCCTTAACAGGGTTTCCATGTCAAAAATATTGTGTCATGTGTATTTCCATTTCATGGTTATTTTTGCTTATTTGAATTGATGCTACATTAATTATTAAGAAAGTTCAGAAAATAGAAATAATTAAGATAACTGATTCACCCCCCCTCTCAGTTATCAACACTCTTCCTAGGATCAAGTGTAACTGCCTCAAATTCGGTGATCGGGCTACAAGGTGACAACTACCTCACAATCAGTGATCAATTGACAACACAAGTAGTCTGCCTCAGATTTGGCAATTTGTTCACAACAATATCTTATGGAATTCCTTTGCCAGTTTTGGTCAATTCACTCCCACAGATTCAAACTTCACTTTGATACCACTTGGTGCAGTCACAATTAGGAGGGTCCACAAGGTGAACAGTCCAAACTGTGTAGCAAGAGTAAACACAATGGAAACAACTCAAAGATAGAATGCAAATGTAGATTCAGTCATTTAGTATATCATAGAATCAAAATACAAACTGGCTAGTAACATGCGGGCTTACAATTAGGGCTCATAGGCCTGATTCCTCAATTACAAAATATGCACAAGATATAGCTTTGAAGGTACTTTCTGTAGAAAATCTAACTTATCACTTTTCTAACTATCAATCACTACTTTCCTAGGCATCTATTACATGATTATATATCATCTCTAGAACATAAGATTCCTCCGCATCAGCCAAGGAAGATCTCAAACTCCAAGGAAGAGATGTGACATGTGTACATGGATAGGTTAGACCTAATCATATTGAACTCCTCCGCAAATGAATGGAATAGCATGTGGATCTCAAGGAAGGTCAGCCATGATCCAAACAACATTGAATGATGTGTCATTTAGCTCCGCAAGTCATGAAAGTGCTCTGCAAGTCTTCTCCTTTAGCTAGTTATCTAAGACTGTTAGGATGCTCTATTCTGAGAAAAAAGTCAATCTTTTGATAGCAATATCTTTTTAGTACCTAATCCAAATAATCTAAATTTTGGATATGATGTGCATGAATGTGTCTAGATGTTAAGTCTAGCTTTGAAAGGTTTGAAATGAAACTGCGGTAGAATGCAAACCAAAATACTAAAATAGCAACTGACTGAACTAACTAAACTGAATTGGAAAATGAAAGAAAATAAATTGAAATGCAACTAGTTTTGGTTGATGCAAGATTGCTCTTGAACCAGGGATGCTCTTGCATCACTTCTTGTAGGAAATTGTGTGTATATGGGAACATTCAGTGATCGTAAAGTACATATCCTTTTTGGGGCCATGGGCTTTGTGAAAGCTCTTATTCCCTTGTGTGTTTCCTTCCTATCTTAACGTGCTTGATATCAGTACATGATATCAACCACCTTAAGGTGGGGGCATATATAAGGTAAGTTGTGTAATGATTTTTATACTAATAAAGCGTGTTTGTATACATTGATCTATTGTGTATACCTCCTTTTCACTATAAGGTGTCTCCGTGATGCGGGTGGGGTTGTATACTTTTTGATCACATGCTTCATTTTCACTATATGGTATCTCCATGATACAGGTGGGATTATATTTTGAAATCCCTTTACGGAGGCGGTGATGGTGTATCTCTTCAACTAGTGCACATCCTTTTTATTCTAAAATTCCTCTAAGTAGGTGGGGTTGGTGTATCCTTCTTTAAGCATGTCTTTGGTAGTTGTTGTGGAATAAGCCCAACCATCAGGTGTGCCTGTAATGTTCCTGAGATGGTGGTGAACCTAGAAATAGGCTCCTTCCATCACTTGTTTGCCATGTTTAAGATGTATAGTATATCTTTGGCATACTATATGACACTCGTGTCTTCCATGTATTTTCCCCCTTGTGTAGTCTAAGGACGTGTGGCGATGAGTCCGTCCTACAATTGGGTTTTGTATGGCATGTTTGTTCCTGTTGATGATGATAGTTTGTCATAACAACATGCATAAAAATTTGTACATCAAACCTTTATTATCTTGTAAAGTATTGTGAGGCTGATTATTTTACCTTCCTTATTTTGATCATTATACCTTTCAGTTGATGACATTATCAGACTTTTTAGAGACTATGGTTTCATTATGCAGACTTGATTTTATCTCCTGATTTTGATAGGACATTGATTAGACATATGTGATTCGATTTGATCATATTTGATGCTATTTTGTGATTCGACATATGAGATATATATTTGATGATGCTTTGTGATGAGATTCTAGTTATTTATGTGATGATGACTAATTGACATGTGATTGAAAAAAATGCAGTTTAATTCAGAATTATGTATTGATGATTATTGTTGTATTATATGGCTTGAATTTAATTCTAGTTGCTTCGACTATGATTATCATGATATGATTGACACTTGATCGAGATGTGCAGGTTTACATTCCCAAGCCATGGGAAAATTGGAGGTAGAATTCACACCTATGTTATCCCCTGTAAAACCGATCCATTCCCAAGAGGGATGAGGATCACGTTTGAATTTGAATGTGACTTAAGTGCTTGATTTAATTTTTAATCTTTTGGCCTAGTACCCCTTTGTTTAATTAATTAATAATAAGTGTTGTATAATTTTATTTGACTTACACCACTTGGTATTTGTTTTATTTTTTGAGGCCATTTAAAGTGGATTTATGACCCCCTTGGTGAACCTTAGTGTCCCAAAAGTTACCCTAGGTGGTTACCCATGGGTCTAGGGTCAATTTGGACTAACTAACCCTTGGATTAGCTCACTTTTGGTCACTCTAAACTATGGTTTAGTCAAAGTGACGAAATTTGAAATTAGGGAAGGTGGGAGATGAGTCATGCTTTGGGAAAGACTCATCTCCCTTCCCAAAGTTTGGGAATCCTTTTCCAAGGAAGACTTGGGAGGTCTCCAAGACTCCCAATTGTGTGGGATCTTCCTCCAAGACTCTCACACATGTGTGAGAGCATCTTGGAGGGAGATGGCTCTTTGAGAGAATAAGAGGATGCCATATGGCATCCCTTATCCTCTTGGAGGTTTGAGTGGGAATGCCACCTCACCACTTGTCCTCTCACACATGTGTGAGAGCACAAGTGGATAAGGTGAGGATTGAGAGGGAATTAGAGGATGACACTTGTCACCCTCACACTTCCTCTCCCTTGCAAGTGGCATTGGAGGAGGAAGGAGAAGGTGACAAGTGTCACCTTCTCATTCCTCAAGGCCAAATTGATGGCCTATAATATCTCCTCTTGTTGAAGAGTGTGGGGTTCTTGCATTTTTGAGTTTCTTTCTATTTTGGAGGAAATTGGGAAAGTTAGAGGAATTCTTGAAGATTGGAAGGTTTGGGAAAGCTTGGAGCTCTTCACCAAATGTGCTTCCATTATAGGGCTTTGAAGGTAAGCCTCTTAAAACTATGTTTTCTTCACCCTTGCTTATTTATTGTTTTGTGTTGTGTTTTTGGTTGTTGTTGTATACTTTGTTTTTTGTGTGGGATGGGAGTATGGTGAGAGCACCTCCATTTGGAGGTAAGGTTCAACTTGTTTGGGTAGGGGAAAGGAACCTCCTTGAGGTCACTTCTACATTGCATTATTTATGCCTTGAGGGCTTTTACTTGTTGAGGAGATTATTTGAATGACAAGAGTGCCATGGAGATTATTTTGTGATTTTGTGGAGAGTGGTGGTTTTAGAGATTTTTGGCTTGAGGCCATGAGTTTGGTATTTTATCATTTGGGTGGCCTTTGAAGTAGAGGGGTCAATCCCCTACCCTCATCAAACTCATTTTCATGAGTTGAGTTATGTGTTAAACCTTGGGCTGCTTTTGTGTTGTTGTGTTTAATTTTTGTTGTGGAGTGTTGCACCTGTGTGAATCCCTACCTCTCTAGCTTGGGGGTGACCCACTTGCGGGTCTATGGTAGGGAGCAGGACATTTTGAAGTGGATGGGTTGTTCTTGCTACTATATTTTATTGCAGGTGTTTAAATGAAGAATGGGGTTGAGAGGAGTGCATTTTTTGGTGTTCATATAGTTTCTTTGTGTTGGTTGTTGGAGCCGTGGCCATTTTTGGCCTTATTGTATTTATTTTGACAAGTATATACTCATGGAGTTGGCTGTCCAAAGTCTCGTAATGTAAACAGTCTCTTCATTTTATTTAAATGCTGTTCATTTTTCTATATTGTGGTGTTGAGAAGTTTGTGAAATGAATGTGAAGTCACATTTATTTTTTTGTCATTATTCCTTGCAAAAAAAAAAAATACACATGTGAGTGTGTAGATAAATTTTAGTGAATGCAAAGAAAAGAAGAGAGAGATTTAAGAGAGCTATTTTCTGTACATTTTGCTTGAAAAGTTATGTTATTAAGCTGTTGTTCCAGAATCCATGTTATTGAAATATTAATGGGAATGAAAATAATTACCTTACAAGTTCTTTCAAAAATATAACTATATATATCTCTATTTATATGTGTTTTAAAAAAAAAAAAAAAGAGAGAGAAAGTTAATGCTAGGTTGCCTATTTATGATTTAGAAAAGAAATGTTAATATTCAAACAAAAGAAAACAGGGAGTTACATGAGAATGATAGTATTCTATTTTTTTTTTCTTACATCAACGTTTTGAGAGAATGAATGCTATGGGAAAATATATATTTCTGCATTTTTATAAACATATAAATGCATCTCATTGTTTTATTCTTCAACAAAAAAAAATATTGTTGTTCTTTTAAACTATATATTTACCTTGATATATATATATATATATATATATATATATATATGTTTATGTTATATACATCTGAGACAAAAATTATCATAGACTGGAATTTAATTTTTTTTAACCAAAAAAAAATAGAGGGCAAAATCTATGGCAGGCTGTGTTTAATAGATAGAGTTTTTTTTAAAAAGAAAACAAAAAAAAGGGTAGACTGTGGGCGGTGGTGCCGCCCATAGATTTAACAATAAGGAGGGTGTGGGTGGAGGCAAGGCCTCCTCCCCACACCCCCCCATAACCCCCTTTACCCCGCGTACCACCAGCCACCACGGATCCCCACACCATTCCCCTTTAAACCCTACAGAGCTTCGCTGCCCCTCCTCTTCTTTCAGCCGCCACTCACCAAACCCTCCACCGAACGTTGCTTTCAGGTGTGGGTGGAGGCAAATCCTCCTCCCCACACCCCCTCATAACCCCCTTCTACCCCGCGTACCGCCAGCCACCGCGTATCCCCACACCATTCCCTTTTAAACCCCACAGAGCTTTGCTGCCCGTCCTCTTCTTTTGGCCGCCACTCACCAAACCCTCCGCCGAGCACTGCTTTCTGCCACTGTTGTTGTGGCCAACATTCCACCCTCTCCACCGCTGTTCAGCCCTCCATTGCCTTCTAACCTTGCAGCAACTTCTAAATTTTAGCATTTTTCATTACCACTTCTATGCTGGTATACACACATATATATATATATATGTATATATATATATATATGTATATATATATATATATATGTATATATATATATACATATATATATATATATATAATGTTGTCACACAAATACAAAAAAAAAGGGGATTTAACAATAAACAATCGAAACTCTTGGTAGCATTGCATGTAAACCCTCGTGAGGGAGCTTTAATGGCCTCCATGGTTCTTTTCCTCAAACCCTAACCTGCAACAAAGGTGAACTCAAGCAATGAAGAAAATTAGGAAAGAAAGAAAAGAGATAAGAGAATTAGGGTTCTCTTAGAGATATCATAATAAAAAAAAAAAAGATTAGGGCAACTTGAAAATAGAAAACAATAAAATGGAATTAAGGCCTTATTTTATGGGGTAATAATTTAAGTGAGAGGAATATGTGAGGAATTTGGTTTTATTTTCATTTTTAAACCTCTATTCTTTTCCTGGCTTTAAATTTATCTCTTGGTCCCTTTTCTTAAATAGATTTCTAATTTGAATGAGTTATTTTTCTTTTTGAATTAATTATCTTGTGAAATAATTTCATTGGGGATTGATTTTATTTTATTTGGAAGGATATTTTCTCTTGTCATGAAATCCATTTTAGTTGAGTTAATTAAATTATTTTATTTCTTTCTTAGCGTGTTTCTTAATTTATTTATCGATTTTATTATTATTTTATGGGAAGGAGTATTTTAATCTCCTACCTCCTCCTTAATTCGAGTTTGTTAATAAATGTAATATTACAATTATATTTATTAACAGAATCAACTTTCGAGATCCAATTGGCGGTCATTATTATTTTATTTTATTTTGACTTTTTTTTATCTTTTACACAAGGTTGATTTAGATGACCTTGGCAGAATATTTAGTTTGCTATTTTATAATTATTTCAAATTTGTTCTTTGATCAACTTTTTTATTCTTAAATTTGATTTGATATCTTATTGATGTTTTATTTTATGTTTATCAAAAATGCGTTATGCTATCAAAATTTTGCTAGATTTCTAGGGTTTAATTTAGGTGATATTCATTTACTTTTTATTAATTTTTATTCCATCATTCCAGTTTAATCATGCGCCATCTTGCCATATTTTTACTTAATCATTATTTCGTTTCCATTCTAGATCAGAACTCGAAGTTAGGGGTTACGATGCTAGCTAAATCATCTTCACCTAGGAAACTTAGGGTTTAGATTTAAAATTAGTCTAACCCTAAGATGTGACACACTTCATGCCGCATACCCCCTAGACAGTTATCATCACGTAGTTATGATTGACATGTTTACGCCTTATGCGTATTGCCACCGAGCACGCGGGTGCATGCGAGGGGGTTCCTAGGGATAGGTAGAAAAGTTTTTTGTAGTTCGTGTCATGACCACATGGTAAATGTGGACATGACACGTGTGTTGTGTGTTGTGACCACTTGGGAAATGCAGGCATGACAAGTACGACCAGCTTAGGATAAGTTGATGACTCCAAGTCTTTATTGATTAGGTCATGATTGTTTGATGTTACTCAGAGGTTGATGTGACATGTTGTTTTCCATTTCAAGGGGTCTTACATCTGTCTTGATGATTAGTATTTTTTTGTTTCCTATAAATTTACTCCACAGAGAGGTTAACTCTACTCTATTTCCAAAGATAGCTGATATATTTGCAAGTTTGATCAATTCTTCTAATTATTGATCATCATGAGCTTGTTCTTTCTTTTACACTATATATTTGTTTAAATGATGTGTCAGTAAGTGGATATTTGCATGTATTCCATGGATATTTGTATGAATTTGCATGATATTTGTCAATTTAACATGCTCTTACTCTAAATATGCTCTGTATTTTTAATTATCTATGGGATATTAGCATATTTCATGTTATTTGCTTTTGATTCTTTGTTGTTTACAATTATGGTGATGATCTACTATGAAATTGAAAGAAATTTAAAAGAATGCTTCTAATTTTGGTGAATCTTTAGCCATTGAACCACATACATACAAGATACATTCATGAGGAGAAGGAATCAAACCATATGTCACCAGGATGTTCCATAGCTAGATATGGATGATGCTAACTTTAGAGGATAAGGAATGAAAACAACACATGCAGACTAACAAGCACTCCAAGGGACGCAGCTGTTCAATGCATGTATCCAGATTTCAAATACAGATTACTCAAGATTTATGATGATTTGTAATCAATTATGCTTCTCTTTCATTTAGTATGCATAACATGTACATTTACAACAACTTTAAAATAAGTCCTAATATTTCAGCAATCAAATTTCAATTAAGTTTTGAATAATAAAAAATTGGCACTCCTACACATTTTATAGACTAAGGTGAGGAGGCAGTTACAAATGACCTATGGTCAAGATTTGTCAATTAAAATCTATGGTTGATAATCACTCTTTGACTTAGTCAACCCTTTCCTCATGGCACAGGTCTCCAGCTAGCAACCATCTGGATGACTCATTATCTTATGAGTGCCTTATACACATGTTCCCTTGATGATGCATCTTCATTCATTCTTCAGGTTCCTCTTCTTCATTTTCTTCTTCTTCATCAGGGTCAACATATTCATTACTTTCGGTATCGCTGTCACCCTGATGTACATCCTCCTGTATATAGACCTTTATTGCTAGATGTTCTCATATGCCTGCACTATTTTATTCACTTCTCCTCCATCTTGATTTTTGGCCTTTGTGATAGCATGTTTGTGAGACTAGAACTTGGCTTTGAGAACCTCCAGCTTAACTTTTATGTTATTTAAAGTCTCATTATAATTTTCCACCCTAACCTTTATCCTCATGGTCTTATTCATCACTTCTTCTATCAGGTGGGTGAGGGGGTCATCTACCACTGGCTGGAAATTATCATGCAGAGCTTTGATAGCAAAGTCTGCATCTTGATTTTCAATCTTTCCCTCTACTTTTACTTCCAAAGCTTCAAGGATCTCTGCTTCGTATGCCATCATGTTGTACAACTTTATACTCATATCCCTAAGCTTGCCACTACATTTCTTTAGGATATCACATTCGAACCTGATATCTTCATACCATATGTCTATCAGCAAAATGGTGTTATTATTCATCACTTGATTATTTATTAGGATTTGAGGATCAATCCTCTTTATTTCACTTAAAGCAGTAAGGTCCTTCTCCAATTGGAATGACCACTTCCCTGTTTCATTTTGCATTTTGTCCACTTTTCTCTTCAAACTGCTTAAAGAATTCCACCTTTGTAAGGAGGTTCTCAAAACATCCTCAACTCCAGTGAGGGCTGACAACATCCACTTCTCCATGATCATGGCTTCATGTTTCATGAGGTCCAACTTGGTGACCTCCTCCTGGGATATAATAGTCAATGGGACTACTGGATCAATTACCATATTATCAGGGTTAATTAACCCTTTTATGTATGAATGTAGCTGAGCAATGTGCTCCTTATGCTATTTATTTTTCTCTTTCTCCTTCTTTACCCTTTGGGTCAAATAATCAATGATGTATTTCCCTTCCTAACCTTGTTGGTCCTCATTAGCAAAACCCAAATCAACAGTTGTGATTTGGAACTCTTCAAGGGTGATCTTGCCTTTCATCCTCTCTACTGTGGGAAGTGCTACCTGTACAGTTCTTCTGCCTGTAGCAGGATCTCTCCTTATGGCCGATGTCAATCTAGCCTTCCTCTTTGGCTTCATTATTGTCTCTGCAAACAAGGTGGAAACATCAAATTTCTGAATCTCACGCCCTTGTTCCATACATATCTCTCGCTCTAGCCATTGAGGCACCTCCTATCTGGATCCTTGATGTTCTTTGCCAACATCATGTCTGCCTTGATCTCTAGTATCTACTTCTATTCTCGGTGGAGAAGGTGATTTCTTAGTTTCTTCCTCATGGAGTTCCTCATTAGGGGGATCTTGTTGCATCTCTTCTTATTGAGGGGCTTCTTCCTGTAGAGGAGGATCCTATGGGATGTCCACATTATGATCATGCACATGATCTTGTACTCCCTCGTCCTTACTTTCATCCACTTTAGTATTTTCTTCATCCTAAGGCATATTGACATATGTGGATGTCTGTGCATTTGGGCCTTGTGCATCACCCTGATCTTGGGCCGCATCTTGTTCTGTACCTAATATACCAATATCCTCAGTCTTAAGGTCCTCATGACCTAATTCATCTTTAGCTCCCATGGCATCTCCTTGATCTCCCTGAGTCTAGGCAGCATCATCACCTGATGTATCTTTATCACCCCTGCTTTTTTGTTAGACTTCTACTATTTTTGGCTCAGCAGGTATTTCATGTTGTTGCTGACCAATATCAGGAGCATTACTCTCTTTTTCTACCTGCTTGGCCACTTCAACTTTATTTGTTGCATCAGGTGCACCTTCTTTGTCCTGGGGACTTACATCACCCCTGTAAGTTAGATCTATAATTGCAGGGCTAGTCACCTGATCGATCAACTTATCAAGCCCAATTTGTTGGGTTGCCCTCTCTAGGTTACTTTCTTTCACTCCCTCTATTTGTTTTACCTCCTCCAATACCACCATTTGTTCTAATGGGGTCCCATGTGGAGTCATGCAGGTATTGGAGGTGAGGGTCTCCATTCTTTGAGAGGCTACATTCTACACTACTTTATCATCTGATAAGTCAACGGTGTCCTCCAAAGAGAAAGGACCACCCTGACCTACCCTAAGAGCTTCTTTTGTTTGCTCCTCTACCTTCTTAGTCTTGAACTTGATTATGGTGGGAACTGGCACATCATGTTGCAACTCCTTCCTGAACGCTTCACCACCAGCTCCTCTTAGTACAATAGGGTCAGCCCTGATATCACCCTGCATGGATGTTCTTTGCTTCTTGGGTGGTGATGTCAGTGGCATCACCCTCCTCTTTCTACCGACCATCGTCTGGTCATCACCTGTAGGTTCTTTGTTTACCTGCACTTCCTCAAACAAGATCTCTTCTACTTCATGCTGTGAGGTTTGACCCTCCTCCTGCATCCTGGTAGTTTCAATAGCTGGCCTCAAGATCCTCTTTGTCTTTGGCTTTTCACCTAGAGGTTGTGCAGATGAGATAGATGCTTGACTTGATGTCAATGCACCTGTAGCTTGTATGGCAATTCTTTCAATTATCACCCCTTTAGGTTCATCTTCCATTTTCTTTCCTCTAGGGGGAGCCTTCCTCTATTTCTGTGTGGGAAACCTCTCCCCATTGGACTTTCTTTTCTCATTAAGGAAGTCATCATACTCCTCATCAACTACTTCTTGCCTTTTCTTCTTGGCATCAATTGTAAGGGCTATGCCCTTTTTCTTCAATCTGTTTATTTGTTCATCTATCCAAGCTTGGGTTAATTATAGAACCCCACTAGTAAACTAATCCAGGGAGATATCCTCTAGTTGTGTTAGATCAAGGGCTGATATGGTGTCATTGTACACCTTCTTGTCTTCATATTCATTTGACACAGTCTTTCCATCATCCTTTCTCAACTGTACTAGAACTGGGATGCAGTCAAATGTCTTTATCTAGTTCAAGGTGAGTCTTTCATATTTTCTTCTCCTCACCTTAGCTTCATCCTTACAATCAGTCCAGAAATCCTCCATATGCTTCTAATGAATAGGTTTCCCCACCATTTTGTGCATCCTTCCATAGGGTCATAAGATCTAGCCAAGGGAAATGGCTGCAAATACATCAGTTTCAGACCTCCTATGACATGCTTTATGCTCTCTGAGTCTAAGCACATGTATCAGCCCATAGATACTAGAAATAAGACTAGAGGTATCTTCTTTTGTTCCTTCTATGTTTTTACTATGGTGGACACTTGTCTAAGGAACTCCATCAGGACAACCCCATTAGTAGGGTAACTTGGTAGCATAAGGGGTTGTCCCTCAAATCCTTCTATTCTCATGTATGAAAAGGTGGTGAACTAGATGAACCAGGTGCCATGTCTGTATATGACTTCTTGAGCCTCCATGCTCAGGCTCTTGGTTCTGTCTTCCTCCATAGTTCTGACTAGATGCATAGAGGATGCATCATTCACCAATTTGTAATCTAGGAGGTAGTTCTTTCTCTGTAGATAAGGATAGTGATCCCATATGTGGGCATCATCTACATCATCACCAACCTTATCCACTGTAGTCAACGCATCAAATTTTCCTTTGTAAGCACATGAGTACACAACATATGAGGTCATATGAAACATGCATGCCTGACCTCCCAGGTTCCTCATGCCTTCATCTAGTGCATCGTTGATGACCTTGGCTCATAATGGCTTATTATCTATGTACAAGACCATCTGGATGATTCCAAACATCCAATTCTCAAAATTTCTTGCATGAAGCTTACCTGTCATCTTGCTTAGCAGGGCAATAATGTACTGGTACTCATCATCAAAATCAAATTTGTATAAGTGCATGAGCAATTTAGCTAAGGAAGTGTAGGTGCTACTCTTTGACCTCCACTAATACATCCTCTTCCTTGCATTCTTTTTATTGTTGTTGTAATCTATTTCCAATTTCCGTAGGTTGACACTAACCACCTTCTTTCCAAGTGGTAGGTTAAAAGTAGAGGTGATTCCCTTTATTGAAAAGTTGGCATATACTCTTCTGTGCTTCTCCACCCACCTAGTCTTAGGGTTATAGTTCCAAACACATTCCACCACCAACTCTAGGGTCTCCATGGCATACATAAATCTAGTTGCATGCCACATTCCTGAAACATATATTGCATCTAGAAGGGTATTGTCCTTGTCATGATCTATTCTTGTTGACCATACCGCTAGGTCTGTATCTCCTTGGTGAGTGTCACCAATGATGCCATACTTAAATTGTACCCCTTCGGGCTGAACAAACATGGGCTTAAGAAATTTAGAATTGGACCTATTCTACTTGATATCCACCATGGATTCCTACAACAAACAGGATTTGTCTTACCACACAGTATGTATATGCACTCATACCACATTATGTATCTCTACGACATCATGTATACTTTATGTATTATTATTTTACTTCATCATGATATGCATACCCATAGATTCAAACCATAAGAAAGAACACACTACCTGAACATGCAAAAAATGACAACAAGAGGGTTTTCAATTACTTACCTAATAATGCTTTCCACTTGGGTTAGATGGGTGATTACGAAAAAGGGTTGCAAATGCTGAAGATCACACGTTCTATTATGCTAAAAGATCTAGTCCATTAATAGGTAGTTGTATGAGGGTTTGATGTCTCTGCTCTGTAATTTCTTGTTTTTTTGCAAGATAAATGAAAATAACCTTGGAAAATTACATTTAAATGCATCCATAGGGTGAATTAGTGTAAAATTGAGTCGGGATGGTTAAATTCGTTGATCCTTTGTAGAGAATTCATGGATGATGCCATGTGTTTGAGTTGTATTCACAATCAATGGGAATCTATCTACCGTATTTAAGTGCATTTAATGTCAGGAAACAAGGGAGGGTGATCTTCAAAAGATCAGTTGATATTCAAAATATGACCCCCTCTGTATAAAATGACCCCTCGCCTTTGAGTGGCATAACTAATGCAAAGGAATCAGGTGATGTGGTCAACGTTGACCACATGTATATTGGGTCATGAATTTAAGATCAGGGGATGTTCAAAATATGACCCCAGCGACTAAAATGACCCCCTTTGGAAAAAGATCAGGGTGACGTCAGCATGTTGATGACTTTGTCTGATCTTTGTGTCTTAATGATGTCACTGTCATGTTATTGAATATGGTGGGGATCAGATATATACCTCTGTGAGGTAGAATGGAATGATGATGTCACCATCAAGGTGATTTCCTTCATTTGTTGGATGTAAATGATGTCACCATCATATTGGCATAGGGTGATATTTTGCGAAGAGGGTGATATTTGAAATATGATGGATATTAAAAATATGACCCCCCATAAGTTATGTGAAGTCGCTCGACGGGCAGATAACAACTACTACATAAAGTTGACATCCAGACTTCACGGACCAAGTGATTATCGGGTGATAATCTAATATCGGGGTGATCTTATATATGTTGCAAGTATGAGGTGAGCTAGTGTTGTCATTGATGTCAACATACTCATACTGCATTGACAAGAAGGATTTGATGAGCTTTGTGCTGAGGATATTGAGAAAATTAGCCTCAGTCAGGAACAGTGAAGAACAGTGATGAGAAGAAGGTAAAATTACTGTATAGGATGAGAACCGGAGGATGCGGATTAAAGGGTTAGTAGATATGAGTCTTGAGATGCTACAGTTAAGATTTCAGAGGTCCGCATGAAGATCTGAAGGAGTTATGGCTGCCGGTATAGAACCGGGTCCGGCAAGTATCCGGAGGTGACAGAGGATCACAAAAAGGTCCGGTGAGGTCCGGAATTGTATTATCATAATCTGCGGATTGGAAGGAGTGTTTGAGATGTCCTCTTGATGTGTCATCCTGATTTGTGTGTGATTTGGAGGTCCGGAAGTACCTCTTGCATTATGACAGTGGCGACAGACTGTGTTCTTGAAGTTCCGGATGAGGAAGACAAGAGATCCCAGTAAGCAGAGGAAGTGCGGATGTATCCGGACATTCAGACAGGCTTGTGAAGGTTCTTGGATCATGTTTAGGTTGTGTTGTTGGTCCGCATTGATGGTAGAGCCCGGAATTGAAGTTATTCTTCCGGATGAAGTTATTGCTCTGTTTAGACGACCGGATGAGTTGTTCATCCTGCGAATGTTCTTGTGATGGCCGACCGGATGTGTTATTCATCTTGCGGATACTCCTATGGTTGTTTGCCGACTTAGATGTTTGTTCCTAAGTTGATGTCTTGTATAAATAACGGTTTGTGAGTTCATTTCAAGGTGTGGTATGTGGATGAGTATGATATAGCGAAGAAGGTGCGAAAGGCAGAGCAGAGATTGTTGGGCTTAATTGGAACTGATCCGGACATGGTAGAGATGTCATTCTCCAGTTCAAGACTGTGATTTTTATCACTTTGTAGACAGTGTGTCTCCTTGTAGGCAGTGGGCCTCTTTGTGAGCAGTGTGCTCGGGCAGTGAGCCCTTATTGGCATGTGCCATTCATTTTTCTTTATTCTTCTAACAGAGAATAATTCTTGGGTTAATCACCCCGTGGTTTTTCCCTTAACCGGGTTTTCCACGTCAAAATCTTGGTGTTCAATGTGTTGATGCTTATCTACTCTTATGTTTATATATTATGCTTCCATGAATGATTATTTGATATGCTGCTAACTAACAACAGAGAATAAAGTGTTTGAAATAGAACAAGTTCTATACAACTGATTCACCCCCCCCTCTCAGTTGTATGCCCTAGATCCAACAATTGGTATCAGAGCTAAGTTCCTCTGATAGGAGCTTAACCGCTTGAGGTGATCCAGGATGTCGTCATACAAAAAGGATAGTCCGAAGTTCGATGGAACCAACTTCACTCTCTGGAAAGGTCGCATGAAGTGTCATTTGGAATGTATGGGAAAAGCATACTTGGCTATGATTTCAAAACCATATATACCCCCACAAGGTGGTCCGACAACTCCAGATGAAACCACAGAAGCTGAAAACAATCTGCGGACCAAGGAAGCTCTTCTAAGCGCATTGAATGACTCAGATCTCTCGAATGTCATTGACCTACCAACTGCATATGAGATCCTAACTAAACTGGAACTTCTGTATGAAGGGGATGAGTTTGTCAAAAGTGCAAGGTTGCAAAGTCTGAAAGGGAAATTTGAAAGATTGAAAATGAGAGATGATGAAAACATTACTACCTTTATGCCAAGAGTAAATGAGCTGGTATGTGGAATCAGAAATGCTGGTGGAACTCTAGATGAAAATGAGATTGTCTGCAAAATCCTAAGATCCCTTCCTGCTGCCTACAAAATCAAAGTTGCTGCCATTGATGAATTCAGAGCCCACACAACTGTCACAAGAGAACAACTGGCTAGCAAACTAGCTGCATTTGAGATGACCGAGTTTGGAGATGATCCACCCAAGACTGAATCTGCTTTTAAAGCCAGTGCCTATGTGAAAGGCAAACAGAGATTTGATCCGGGTGAAAACTCATCAAGGAAAATGTCATGGTATGATCAAGCAAGAAGAGACATGGAAGAAGAAGAAGCAGAAACAGCTCAACTTGAAGCCCTCATTGCAAAGAGACTGCCCAGAGGATCCGGTAAGTATGAAGGAAAACTACCTTTTAAGTGTTTCAACTGCAATAAGATTGGTCATTTTGCCTCAAGATGTCCAGAGAGATCTGCAAGATCTAATACTCACAGACAAAGGTTTCAAAAGAATTGCTATTATGTTCATGAAGAAGATGACAATGAAGGAGTAACAGATGATGAATCAGATCCAGGAAGCAAATCCGGAAATGAGTGGGTGTTTATAGCCATCAAGGAAGAAGATTCCTTGCTCTCTGAATCTGTCAATCACAAAGTTGTTGAAAAAGCCTTGGCTGCTCAAGTGGAAGAAAAGGATGATTGGGTTATTGACAGTGGATGTTCTCACCATATGACTGGTGACAAGAATAAGTTCTTAGACTTGGAAAGATATGAAGGAGGAATGGTAAAGTTTGGTGACAATTCTGCTGGCAGAATCAGAGGTAGGGGAACTATTTCCTTTGATGGTAAGAGCAAAACAGGTAATGTACTGTATGTTGAAGGATTGAAGCACAATCTTCTCAGTGTTGGTCAGTTAGTGGACAAAGGCTATGATCTCCGGTTCAAGAATGGAAAATGCAGAATCTTTACAAGCTCCGGAACTGAAATTGCATCCGGTACTCAGACAAGAGGTAACATCTTTCATCTGGTTGGTTCAAATAAAAGTTGTTTGTTTGTTCAAATTGATCAGAGTTGGTTATGGCATAGAAGAATGTGTCATGTAAATTTTGATAACATCATCAAGATAAGCAATACTCAGGCTGTGAGAGATCTTCCAAAATTGATAAAACCTACAAATAGTGTGTGTAAAGAATGTCAGTTAGGCAAACAAAGCAGAGTCTCTTTTAAAAGCAAAGATCAGTCTTCTACCGGATTGTTGGAATTAGTACATACTGATCTATGTGGACCAACAAGAATCAAGAGTCTGCAAGGTGATAGATATTTCATGTTGTTAATTGATGATCATTCCCGGATGATGTGGGTTACCTTTCTAAAAGAAAAATCAGAAGCCTTTGAGAAGTTCAAAATCTTCAAAGCTATGGTGGAGAATCAAACCGGATTGAAACTAAAGTGTCTAAGATCTGATAGAGGTGGTGAATTCACATCTGGTGAATTCATTGATTTTTGTGAGAAACAGGGTATAAGGAGACAGTTGTCTGCTCCTAAGACTCCACAGCAGAATGGAGTAGTTGAGAGAAAGAACCGGACCATCCAGGAAGCTGCTAGGACAATGATGTTGGAAGCAAATGTTCCTCAAATGTTTTGGAAAGAAGCTATCAGCACTGCAGTCTACACTCTCAATCGAGTTCAAATCAGAAACAACACCGGTAAGACCCCCTATGAACTTTGGTTTGGCATCACTCCTACTGTGAAATATTTCAGAGTATTTGGTAGCAAGTGTTATATTAAAAGAGATGAAGATCTAGGAAAGTTTGATGCTAGAAGTGATGAAGGAATTTTCTTGGGCTACTCCACTCAAAGCAAAGCATACCGGTGTTACAATAAGAGATTGAGGAAGATGATAGAAAGCACCAATGTAAAGGTTGATGAAGGAATTGAGAAGCCTTCAAGATTTTATGAGTTTGATGAAGATGACCAAGATAGTGTTCAAGGACCTCAATCCTCTCAGGTGAGACAGAGTCAGCCTGATCCGGTAAATCAGGAAGAAGAGTTAGGTTTGAATGAGCCTGATCAAGAAACAGCAGTACTGGATACTCCCAAAATTCCAAGGTATGTAAGACTGAATCACTCTGAAGATCAGATCATAGGTGACAGAAGCAAAGGTGTACAAACTAGAAGGAATATTGCTCAAGATCAGAATGAATGTTGTCTGATTTCAAAGATTGAACCTAAAACAATAAATGAAGCCTGCAATGATGAAAACTGGACCAAGGCAATGGAAGATGAACTGATGCAAATTGAGAAAAATCATACTTGGGATCTTGTTCCCAGACCTAGAGACAGGAATGTAATTGGAACCAAGTGGGTCTTCCGGAACAAACTAAATGAAGCTGGTGAAGTAATCAGAAACAAAGCTAGATTGGTCTGCAAAGGCTACTCTCAAATAGAAGGAATTGACTTTGAAGAGACTTTTGCTCCGGTGGCAAGAATTGAAGCAGTCAGATTACTTCTTGCATTTGCTGCCTTCAAAGACTTCAAGGTATATCAGATGGATGTCAAGTCTGCCTTCCTAAATGGTGATCTGGAAGAAGAAGTCTACATTGAACAACCGGATGGATTTCAATTGTCTGATAATAATGATATGGTCTGCAAGTTGAAGAAAGCTTTGTATGGATTGAAGCAAGCCCCAAGAGCATGGTATGAAAGGTTGGATAAGCATCTTGTGCAGATTGGATTCAACAAAGGTACTGCTGACAGTAACTTATATTTCAAAATTGATCATGAAAACATTCTGATTGTTGAAGTGTTTGTGGATGATATCATTTTTGGAGGAAGAGATAGTATGTGCAAAACCTTTGCAAATCAGATGAAAAGTGAGTTTGAAATGTCTATGCTTGGTGAAATGAATTTCTTCTTGGGTCTGCAAATTACTCAAACAAAAGAAGGGATCTTCATTTCTCAGACCAAATATGTGAAAGAATTGTTAAAGAAATTTGGTATGGAAGACTCAAAGCCTATGAACACTCCTATGGCAACCGGATGTAAGTTAAGCAAAGATGATGATTCTCTAAAGGCAGATCAAACAAAGTATAGATCAATGATTGGTGGATTGTTGTATCTCACTCAAACTAGACCAGATATAATGCAGGCTGTTGGTCTTGTGGCAAGATTCCAGGCTGATCCTAGAGAATCTCATGTTATGGCAATCAAAAGAATTTTTAGATACTTGAAAGGAACAGTTGAGTATGGTCTATGGTATCCTAGAGATCCGGATTTCTCTCTTCATGCTTACACAGATGCAGATTGGGCAGGAGATGTGGATGACCGGAAGAGCACTAGTGGTGGAGCATTCTTTTTGGGGAAGAGATTGGTTTCTTGGCTAAGCAAGAAACAAGATGCAATATCTCTGTCTACAACTGAAGCAGAATACATTGCAGCAGCAGGTAGTTGCACTCAAATCTTGTGGATGAAGCAGATGCTAAGAGACATCAAAGTTGAATATGAGGAGCCTATTACAATTTTCTGTGATAATTCAAGTGCAATTAATATTTCCAAGAATCCGGTATTGCATTCTAAGACTAAGCACATATCTATCAAATTTCACTTTTTGAGAGAACAAGTAAACAAGGAAGAAGTCAGATTGGAGTATGTTCCCTCCAAGGATCAGATTGCAGATATCTTTACAAAACCTCTTCCCAAGGACTCTTTTGAATATCTCCGGGAGAAGTTAGGGGTCATGGCCCCTCCGGTGATGAACTAAGATGCACTGATGTGCATCAGTCCGGTGGCTATCACAGTCATATCTTGTGATCCGGACTAATGGGGAGCTGCAACTAAGGGGGAGCAGCTGGTATTATTCTTATGCATGAGAGTTGCAAGTATGAGCCCTTTGCCATTGATGTCAAAGGGGGAGAGAAGACATGTGAAAAACAAGTGGTTGATAGGGGGAGCTGTGACAGAAAAGAGAAGTTCTTGTCTTGATGGTTTTTCACATCATATGTTGCCATCAATGACAAAGGGGGAGATTGTTGCAAGTATGAGGTGAGCCAGTGTTGTCATTGATGTCAACATACTCATACTGCATTGACAAGAAGGATTTGATGAGCTTTGTGCTGAGGATATTGAGAAAATTAGCCTCAGTCAGGAACAGTGAAGAACAGTGATGAGAAGAAGGTAAAATTACTGTATAGGATGAGAACCGGAGGATGCGGATTAAAGGGTTAGTAGATATGAGTCTTGAGATGCTACAGTTAAGATTTCAGAGGTCCGCATGAAGATCTGAAGGAGTTATGGCTGCCGGTATAGAACCGGGTCCGGCAAGTATCCGGAGGTGACAGAGGATCACAAAAAGGTCCGGTGAGGTCCGGAATTGTATTATCATAATCTGCGGATTGGAAGGAGTGTTTGAGATGTCCTCTTGATGTGTCATCCTGATTTGTGTGTGATTTGGAGGTCCGGAAGTACCTCTTGCATTATGACAGTGGCGACAGACTGTGTTCTTGAAGTTCCGGATGAGGAAGACAAGAGATCCCAGTAAGCAGAGGAAGTGCGAATGTATCCGGACATTCAGACAGGCTTGTGAAGGTTCTTGGATCATGTTTAGGTTGTGTTGTTGGTCCGCATTGATGGTAGAGCCCAGAATTGAAGTTATTCTTCCGGATGAAGTTATTGCTCTGTTTAGACGACCGGATGAGTTGTTCATCCTGCGAATGTTCTTGTGATGGCCGACCGGATGTGTTATTCATCTTGCGGATACTCCTATGGTTGTTTGCCGACTTAGATGTTTGTTCCTAAGTTGATGTCTTGTATAAATAACGGTTTGTGAGTTCATTTCAAGGTGTGGTATGTGGATGAGTATGATATAGCGAAGAAAGGTGCGAAAGGCAGAGCAGAGATTGTTGGGCTTAATTGGAACTGATCCGGACATGGTAGAGATGTCATTCTCCAGTTCAAGACTGTGATTTTTATCACTTTGTAGACAGTGTGTCTCCTTGTAGGCAGTGGGCCTCTTTGTGAGCAGTGTGCTCGGGCAGTGAGCCCTTATTGGCATGTGCCATTCATTTTTCTTTATTCTTCTAACAGAGAATAATTCTTGGGTTAATCACCCCGTGGTTTTTCCCTTAACCGGGTTTTCCACGTCAAAATCTTGGTGTTCAATGTGTTGATGCTTATCTGCTCTTATGTTTATATATTATGCTTCCATGAATGATTATTTGATATGCTGCTAACTAACAACAGAGAATAAAGTGTTTGAAATAGAACAAGTTCTATACAACTGATTCACCCCCCCCTCTCAGTTGTATGCCCTAGATCCAACAATATAATATGACTGATGTTTGAAATATGACCCCCTCCTCTGAGATATCAGGTTTGACCAAAACTTTGACTTAACATAACTTTCTTCCCTTAGAGAATTTTGGGGTGATCCAAAAAGCAAACCTTCTTGGAATTTCTTGTACTTTCCAGCCATGAGGTTAATAATATGAAATACTAACTTTGAAAATTGACCTCATCATGGTGACCTATCAACCCTATGTAGGGTTACATGCATGACTTAATTTTACCAGACTGCCCAAAGAAGAAAAAAAATAAGCCAAAGCAGCAAAAAAGTTGGGTCCCTATTTTGTCAAGGCAAAATGGGGCATGTTGTGTAACCACACAACAACTTGCCACCAAAGAACATAACCAAATTCTAATGATTCAAGTGATGGGATCACATTCTAACATATTATTTTAACTCTTTCTAAGTATAAGTATTATAATCTTTCTGAATGATAAGGTTTTCATCATGGCAACAATGCTAGCAAAGGACCAGGTGTGTGCAGATGATTAATTATCCTCATCTTGAAACTAAGTTGAAAACATGAGTAACTGATGTTAAGCTACATAGTTTGGGAGCATCCCTCTTAGCCAACCTAGATATATCGTTGCTACCAGTAGGTGTCTATATGCTTGGCAAGGTTATCTATACAATCCCTCTATGTAGAGCCCCACTGCCAGTAGGCGTCTATAGCCCCGGTAGAGTTACTTAGATGGCCTAATTTTTATTTCTTTTAGATTTTCAATATTCATTCCCTATATTCATATGATGTCATCATGTAAGCTTAATGTGCAAGGCATGGTCACTTGCTGATTTAGGTTGGAGATTGCATTGGTAGCAAGGGAGTCCCTTTAGATTTTTCATTTAACATCTGTACTTCTATGTTCCACAAACCCAAGGCTATTAGGTGAGTCATTGTGAAAAATCACTTTGGTCAAGAAAAGGCACCATAATGAAAAGATACCATTGACCTGGTCACCAACACTTCTCAAAATAAGTCATAACCTATATATGAATTTGTCCTCATCACTTAAATCTTAACAATTTGGTTGTTTTCTTAGGGTGATGAGCTGCATCATCTTGACTAACCAAAATAGAACTCAACAAGCAAACAAGCAAAACAAAACCAAACTGAACAAACAACTATACAAATATGCACACTATGATACACATGACCTACATGACGCTATTTCAGGCTTGAAAGTAATGCTTGAGAAATTGTCCATTAATTGGTAATGGGACATCCTCACCGGTTAAGGTCTTTAGCCTGTAGGTGCTCTCTCCTAAGATTTCCAAAACTTGAAAGGGACCTATCCAAAGTTTATCAAATTTACCACGATCTCCTTTCCTTTCATGTGCTTTATCCCACACAAGGACTAAATCTAAAATTCTAAAAGCCTTAACTCTAGCTCTTTTATCAAACCAACGCTTGACAACAACCTAATGTTTAGCAAATTGATCAATTGCTTTATTCCTTTTTTCTTCTAGGTGCATCAACTGAAGCAACCTAACTTCTTGTTTGTTATCTACGGCTAGATAATCTTTTGTAAACTATAGTGTGGGGATCTTTAGGTTAACAGGGAGGATGGGATCCACCCCATATACTAGGTGAAAAGGAGAATTTCCTAATGCAACCTTCATCCTAGTTCTATCTACCCACAAAGCATACTTTAATAGGGTATTCCACTCCCTTGGGTTCTTTTCTATCAATTTCTTTATAATGTTCAATAAATTCTTGTTTGTGGATTCCGCTAATCCATTCCCTTGAGGATAGTAATTTGAAGAAAATTTCAAGATGATTCCATGGTCAAAAGCCCAACTTGATAATCTTATTGAAGCAAAGGAAGACCTATTATCACATACTAAAGCATAAGGAACCCCTACCTGGTTACTATGTTGCTTTCGAAAAACTTGATTACATCCTCAGCATTGCACGTCTTACTACTGACAACTTCAGTCCACCTGGTACAATAATTAGTAACAGTCAACACATACTTGTGGCCTGAAGATGATGGAGGGTTGATAGGTCCTATGAAATCCATTCCCCATTGAGCAAATGGGCGCATCTCCATCATTGGCTGCAAAGGCTGAGCACCATATCTTTCTCTATTTGTAGCAACCTGACACATATGACAACATTTGATGTGTTCAACAGTATCTTTAAAAACAGTGGGCCAATAATATCCTACTTTGAAGATAGCATGAGTGGTAGCTAAATATGATCCATGTGCAGTTCCAAACTTGTCATGTAATTCTGCTAGCACCTTATCTACTTCTTGCCTCTCTAGGCATCTTAGGTATATTCCCTCATAGTTCTTCTTAAAAAGGAATCCTCCTTTTATCATGTATTTCTATGATCTTATTTTTAAGGCTCTCCTCTATGAGGCCTGCAATCTTGAAGGGCATCTTCCAGTAATCAAGATGTGCCAGATGTATGAATACTGTATATGCCTAAAAATGACACAATTCACATTCTTCTAAAGTTAATTAAATATCAAAATATTTAATTACCTCTTCTAAAGTCAAAATTAAATAAAATCCTTTATTTAATTCTATTCTTCCAAATAATTAAATAATTCTTAATTATTTAATTAAATTAAATCAAATTTATTTAAATCCTCTCAATCTCCAAAAATAAAATACAATCAAATATTTTATTTATTCTTCCAAAATCATGCACAACAATGAAATAAATTTATTTATTTAATTTGCTTTCTTATCTTCTAAATTAAATAATATCAATTATTTAATTGTTTTCTTCCAATAATATCTTCTCTAAATTTAAATAAATCAAATATTCATTTAAGTTGCTTTTTCTTCTAAATTGAGTTATCTCTAAATATAATTCAATCTTCGTGCACATGCAATTAAACATTCCTAATATTTAATAAAGCAAAATATCTTATTATTCTCATGAAAATCTATTCTTCTTGTTTTAAATCACTTAACTAATTATTATATTCTTTTAATTGCTTTAACTCATTCTTCTATTCTTAGCAAATCCTCTCATGCAAAAGAAAGCAAGACACATGTCTTCTTCTTATTCGTTGCACATTCCTCAACTATTCTCAACCGTTGATCTTCTCAGTCTCTCTATACCGTTGATCTTCATTCTCTCAAGTCTATAAATTGAACCTCATTCCTCCATTCTATTCATCCAAGCTTTAAGTATTGTTACTCTGTAGGAATTATAGCGCGGCTTTGGCACCAATTCCTTCATTGCTTGTGATCACACTTTTTACTATGCACTACGCACTACTACCTTCGTCTTGAAGCTCCTCTTCATTGCGACATTAGCAGCGCCATTCTCAATTGACATTCTTGACCAAAGCAAAGAAGTGCACTCTCTGAGGGCCCTATTTCATACATGCAAGGATGATTTTGATAGGTAATCAATGGAAGTTTTGATCTAAGGAAGGTTTGCTTTGTTATTTGATTCATTGTTATTAGATTTTCTTAGTTCACTATTTCATTGAAGTTTTGGGTATTTGATATTGATTATTATTGCATATTCATTGTTTGATCCAATTTTACCCTAACATTTTTGGTGCCCACTATGGGGCCTAGCCCCAAATTTAACCCAAAATCTGAGTTTTGTGTTTTAGAAAGCCGTACACAGGAGGAAACAACACATCTGTCACTTCCTAACATGCATCTGTCAACTGTTACGGTGCTTTTGTTACTACAGTGCATATACACTCTGTTATGATGCTTTTACCATCTGAAGCAGTGCATCTGCTAATTCGGTGCATATACACTATATTTCAGTGCTTTTATCCTCTGTTGTAGTGCATATGCATTACGGTGCTTCTGTTGACTATCTTTGCGCATTCAATCTCTGAAGCGGTGCTTCTGTTGTAGGCAGTGATTTTAAGGTTTTCTAGGAGATTTTTGCTAACGCTGACGTCTTTGTAGGAACTCTCTTGATCTATTTTGTAGGCTAAGTACTGGTTTAGATTCATATAGTTGCACTTGTTAGGTCACATTGCAATTTCTAAAAGGGAAAGTAAAATGAATGCTCATGCAAATCTCACATAGTTTTAACTAGGAAAGTGGTAATTGAATCATTGCTATCTTGCATTGCAACACTACTATCTTTTCAAAGTTATTTCTATCGGGGATAAAATTGAACTCATCATTGCTATCTAGGTTAAAACTGAACCATTGCTATCTCAATTGACTATCACTTCAAAGTTAACAACTCCTGCTATCGTGGATAAAATTAAACTCATCATTGCTATCTGGGTTAAAAATGAACTAGTGCTATGTTGATTGACCATCACTTCAAAGTTAACAATTCATGCTATGTGGATAAAATTGAACTCATCATTGCTATCTTGCAAATCACTTCAAAGTTCTGTGCTTGCCTAAGTAGATAGCTCATCTAGTTTTTTTCATTTTAACTAAGGGGAAAGAACCACTATATTTTGTGTTTTGGGAATGATACCAGGCCTATGCTCTCCCCTATCTTGGGTGATCAAAATGCCAGACATATCATTTTCACATGTGTTTTTCCTTTAGAGGGGCCTACTCTTGGATACCGTTCATCCAAGTAGGAATGACCCTAAGTGGTAACAGGCTAGACACCAAGCCCTTCCAAGCCACTATAAATAAATTATGTTTGGAGTGAAAGCTTCAAACAATGAGTGAAGTTGTGTTATACCGACAGCCAACCTCCCCCAAAACCCTCCGAGGTGCAACCCTTGCAGGCTGGGAGACTCCATAACGGAGAGTAGTGTTGCTGCATGTATAACCACTCGAACGGTTGCCTTCATTAAATACCTTTGTTCTAGTGGCCAAAAACCCTTGTTATCCATTTGAACCATAGGATTTTGTACTTGTTTTTCCTTTTAGTCCAAAAAGAGTAAAAAAAATCACAAAAAAATAAAAAACCGTAAAAAATTATGTGTTTGTTGTGTTTTCTTGCCATAAATTTAGAAAATAAAATCAAAAAAACATTCTTGCAACCAAAATACCAAAAACACCAAAAAATTGCAAAAAATTTGAGAAAAGCCAGAGTAGCGCATCTGTCCTCTGATTCTGCGCATCTGTGCCAACCTGCAGTGCATTTGTAATGACTTTCAGTGCTTTTATTGACTATTCTAGCACATATACATTTTAGCAATGTGGCACATATATCTATTCTCACAGCGCATCTGTTTCAGTGCATACACGATAGTGAGCACTTGCACAGTTTTTGAGGGAAAAATTTTACTAGTTCTGAGTACCCATTTCAGTCTAGTTTTAGGTTCAGAGATCAGGTTCCACCTTGCAGTCAGTTTTCCATCCATTTCATGTCAAAATCTCTCTTTTGATAGTCATCCCATTCACCTTCTATCAGGTCTTTCTAGTCCAAAAGTCAAAAACTATCCCATATCAGGTCAGCACAAACCCCTTTTTTGTATCACTTTGGATTCAAGCAAACCTAGTAGGTCACAGAACTTTCCTAGTAGGTCTTGGTGCAAGACTAGTCCCTACACAGTAAAATAGGTATCGAGTACCCTTACTAGTAGCTATCGTCTTGTATCGGCCATCTTGCTTGGAGTCATTGATCACGAAAGTCCTTTTTCCAAATCTTGTCATAAGTATCCTATTCTCAGCAGTCTCCATTAGCACCTAGCCAAAATCTCTCATCCCATCCCACCTCATCCCACGACACCTTGCATGGTTCTTACTAGATCTCAATACAAAAAATAACTTGAAATGGCTGGATCATCCAACCACATCTTCACAGCTCACGATAGTGATGAGGAAATCTCTAATGAAGACTATCAAGGAAGCATCCAAGATCAGAAATTCTAATGCTTAGTAGAGAAAGTGCTCCATGCAGACCCTCATAAGTATTTCTATCATCTTTCTAGTCTTGGAATTAAACTCCCTGTGGATTTTGATATAAGCACAATCCTAGAAAACGTAGAAGATGATCATGAAAGGGGAAAGAAAACCCTAGACCGAAATGTAGAAGATAAAGGAAAGAAAACCATAGACCAAAGTACTCCTATGGAAGAAGTGAGGAAAGAACTTGAGGGTCTAAAGCAACAAATGTTAGATCTCAAAATGGGTACCAACACTAAAACCTACTCTTTGGAAGATATTGCACCGTACCCCTTTGATAAAAGTTTGAACATGACACCATTTCCCTATCGATTCAAAGTTCCTAAATTCAACAAATACAAAGGGAAAGGGGGCCCTAGAGATCACATTAGGGAATTCGACTCAGTATGCTTAGCTCACAATGAGACTTACTTAATGAGACTATTCCCTAGATCTCTAGGCAGTCAAGCTATGGAGTGGTTCTCACGGCTTCCACCGGGCATCAAAACTTTTGATGAGCTAGTCAACAAATTTATCATGCACTTCTCTTACAATATTGAACATGAAGTCTCTATGCTTGACCTATGCAACACCAAGCAAAAGAGTGGTGAATCATTTGCCACCTTCCTACAAAGATGGAGGCAACTAGCAAGCAAATGCTCATACGATGTACCTGAGAAGTAACTAATGGAGATGTTTGTCCATAACCTCAACACCGATCTTGGCTATCAAATACAAATACAATGCCCTACATCATTCTTAAAAGTCATTGAAATAGGATTGTTTATCGAAAAAGTTATGATCGCCAATGGGCAAATCAAGTTATACAAGGACACACCTACCTCCAACTACACAACTGACAAATCAAAGTTTTGGACCAAGAATAAAAATGTTGTCAACGATGGAGTGGTTGATGCCAAGGTGGCGGCTCCCAAGAAACAACCCATACTCACTCTCAAAGGAGAAGCAAACAATGTTACGCCCAACAAAATGTTCTCTCGGGAGCCAAGACCATGGTTTAGTGCCAATCCAAGATGAAAGTTCACACTGCTGGGTGAGTCCCAAGAATCCACATTACGAAAGTTATTGGCTAACAATGAAATCTCTCTACCACCAACAAGTGATTATGAGCTTATAGTCAAACCTCCCTTTTGGAAAGACACTGACTATTGTGAATATCATAGAGGAAGGGGACATACAACCAACAATTGCATCTGTCTCAAACATCTTATCCAAGATGTGCTTGATCAAAATCAAGGAGGAACCCAACAGCATACCTCCAATGAGACACATGTGGCTTACAGGGATCCACTTCTCAATCACGATAGGTCGTACAACAACAATAACAACCATGGCAATAACAATAATGGTAACAACAACCATGGCAATAACAACAACAGTAACAACAACAACAATCGCAACAGGCCAAATCAGAATAGTGGAAATAGTAATGCCAACTATGCAAGTGTGCCATTCGACTACACCATCAATTGCCTATCCAAGCATGTCCCACAAATCAATGTGGTCATGCCCAATCAACAATTAGAACTTAACAGAACTGGTTGTAGTATCATTACCCATAGTGGTAAAGTCACCTTGAATATTGTCCCTCCAAGGTTGTCACCTTCTCAGTCCAACTTCCGTCAGTATAATGTCATAGACCAACTATAGAAGACTCTGGCCCACATTTCTATCTTGGAGCTATTGCATCTATCTCCTTCTCATAAGGAGATTCTCAATAAAGCCTTAGTGGAAACCACTGTCCCCACTAACTTGGCCCAAGAGAAGTTTCAGCCCATGGTAGGTAATCTGACCTCCTCGAGTAACATATCATTTACCGAGCAAGATGACCTCTCAATTTCTCAACCTCATAACACCCCTCTACATATTGTCGCCTTCATCCACAAGCACCGCATCAAAAGGGTTATCATTGATGGGGGAACTGGTTTAAATATTTGCACATTAAAGCTAGTCCTTACATTGGGGTTCTCTAAAAATGTTGTTGATCCAAGGAAGAAGATTACTATCAAAGCCTATGATGAAGAGGAGAGAACTACAAAAGGAATAGTGGTGTTGCCCATACAAGTAGGACCAATCATAAAAGATGTTGTGTGCCAAGTCCTAGATAGGGAGCTTGCCTATAATATTCTCCTAGGGAGACCATGGATTCATGCCATGAAAGCTATTCCCTCTACTTATTACCAATGCATAAAATTCCCGCATGATGGCAAGCAAGTCACCATCCAAGGAGACCTTGATCCCTTCCAGCATTGCAACTCTATCCTTTCAAAACCTAATTGCATCATACCAAACAATAGAGCATCTACATCCCCTACCCCATAGCATGATCATACCTCTAAATCTTCCTCGTCAAAACCTAAAGAGCAGAAGATTGCCATCAAAGAAACCAGAGTTGGGGAATACTCCATAGAGCACAACCTCAATCTAGCCAAGATGCCTTTATCTCCTAGATCCTTTGGTCAACCCAAACATTTTTGAAATCCATCTGCCCCTCCTATAGCTCCCACAGCTCCCTTTGTAAAATGGGGGACCTTATCTAATCAAACAGAGGAAAGAGATGTCCTACAATGGCTTTATACTGAAGAAGAAGAAAACATACAACAGGAACCACCTAGGCTCCCAACAGAACTCTATGGGTGAGAAGAAGCTATCCTACATAGAATGGGTTATGAAGGACAAGGCCCTATTGGCCTAAGAAAAGAAGGAATCATAGAACCCATTCAACCTTCCTCATGCTCATCGGCTAGAAATACAAAGGGCCTAGGATACAAGGAGAAGGGCAAGGCTAAAGAAAATGCTTGTCTTATAGAAATGATCCATACACTTCAAGTAGACAGTGATACAAATTCCAATGAATATGAGTGGGATGAGCTAAAAGAGCATTCCTATGATGACAAAGAGGTCGATACCATTCAAACTTATAGCCCCTACCGTGAGGGACAAACGCTACCGAATAGACCACTAGAGTTGATTTGCCTATCCTTGAGACTACGACTTTCGAGGAAGGTTTGAGTTCTATCGCAATAAACAACTTGGAGAAAAGTAGCATCCCAGACACTCCCCCTCCCAATACTCCTAGTATATCCATTCAAACTATCAATGAATCAGATCTATCCTCCGACTCCCTCCCCCTTGTGCATCCTGAGCTTATTGACTGGGATCTACGAGGAACCCCTCAACTAGATATGTTCCAAAATGATGATGCTTATATTGACTACATGGAACTTAGGGACTAGCTACCCAAAGGGGATCATAAAGCTAGTTTTTCTATTGAACTTAATACCATGGCTTACTTTGGAGAGGATGCCAAACCTTCAAGTTGCAAAAATATCAAAATAAAAACTAGATCTGATGGTGAAAACTATTCTGCGGCAGTGTCAGATCCCAAAATAGTAAAAAGAAAGGACACATCTGAAGGTGAAAACCCAACTATGGAACCTGACGATGTAAGGTTTGACACTCTCCCCAATGACATGCACTAGGAGAAGTCTCAGATTGTTGTGGAACCGACAGAGCCGGTTAACCTTGGAACAGAGGAACAACCTACGATCATTCACTTTGCTAAATCTCTAACACCACCAGAGAAAACCATGTTTGTACCATTCTTCAAGAGAAAGAAAGTCAATTTTTCTAGATATGCCAGGGTTAGATCTAGATTTGATTCTACATCATCTTCCATTAGATCTAGGAGTGAAACTAGTGAAACAGAAGCTTAGAAAGATGCATCCACACATAACACTGCTTGTAAAAGAACTCAAGAAATTATTGGATGTAGGATTCACCAAAGCTATAGACTTTCTGGAATGGCTCTCCAACATAGTACCAGTGTCCAAACTAGATGGCTGAGTTAGACTATACAATGACTTTAGAGATCTAAACAAAGCTTACTACAAGGATGATTTTCCGTTGCCAAATATAGATATCATAGTCGACTTAACAACAGGGCATATCATGTTATCTCTCATGGATGGCTTCTTAGGATATAATCAGATTAGGATAGCACCAGAAGACTAGCATAAGATAGCCTTTACATGTCCTTGGGCCACTTTCTATTGGAATGTCATGCCATTCTGGCTAAAGAATGTAGGAGCCACATATCAACATGCTATGACAACTATATTCCATGATATGATGCATGTCACCATGAAAGATTATGTGGATGATATCCTAGCAAAGTCACTTACAAGAGAATCACACCTGGATGTGTTAAAGAAAGTCTTTCAGAGATTAGAGCAAATCAAGGTTAGGTTGAACCCAAAGAAGTGTATGTTTGGAGTCACCTTAGGCAAACTCCTAGGTTTTATTGTTTCAGCAAATGGAATAGAGGTGGACCCCGCCAAAGTCAAGGCTATCATGGACATGCCACCACCCAAAACTCTCACTCAACTAAGATCTCTACAAGGAAAGCTACAAGAAATCCATAGATTCATATCACAACTGGCAGACAAGTGTCAACCATTCAGTCATCCCCTGCACAAGAACATTCCATTCAAATGGGATGAGAAGTGTGAAGAGGAATTCAACAAATTGAAAGAATATCTCATGAATCCACCTATTCTCATGCCCCCTATCTAAGGGAAACCATTGATACTCTACATATCTACTACACCTATAGCTCTTGGGGCTCTTCTAGCACAACAAGATTATGAGAATAAGGAAAGAGTCATCTACTATATCAGTCGCACATTGGTGGGCTATGAGTTGCAATACTCTCAGATAGAAAGATCATGTCTTGTGGTAGTTTTTGCTTCCTAAAAACTTTGACATTATATGCTTACACATCCAGTCAAACTTATTGCAAAAATAGATCCACTAAAATACCTACTAAGCAAAGCAGCTCTTATAGGTCTCCTAGCTAAATGGATAATGCTCCTAAGTGAATACAACATTGAATATGTAGATAGAAAAGCTATCAAGGGACAAGTCATTGCTAACCAACTAGCGGATGCACCACTATAGGACACTACACCAATGTGATTTGAGTTTCTGGATGAATCCTTATTCACTATCTCAACACGCTCCTAGAAACTATACTTTGATGGGTCCTACACAAACCATGGATTGGGGGCAGGAATCTTGTTTGTAACTCCTCATGGTGATACCATACCGAAGTCTTACCATTTGTTATTTCCATGCACCAATAACATAGCAGAGTATGAAGCCTTAGTCATTGGCCTCGAGATGGCAATAGATTGGAAAATCAAAGAGCTACATGTCTATAGTGATTCTCAACTAGTTATAAATCAGGTCAATGATGATTACTAAACTAAAGATGAGAAGCTTATCCCATTCAAAAGGATGGTAGATGACTTTAAGGAATACTTTGTGATTATATCTTTTGAGCAGATACCTCGCATTGAGAACAAAGCAGTAGATGCCATGGCAACCATTGCCTCTCTTCTTGAGATACCAGAGAATGAGTCATGGTACGAGTTCTTAGTGGAAATTATTCGACAACAAGCTTATGATCTTCCTGAGACCCATTCCATATGCCTTTTAGTTGGATCTGATTCACCTTAGTACAGTAAGGTTTACACTTACCTCAAGGACAACACCCTCCCACCTGACTTATCTTCAAACCAATGACAAACCTTTATAAGCCAAACCTCTCTCTATACCATCATTGCCGACACCCTATATCAACATGGTCTAGATGGTACTTTACTCTATTGTTTAGAATGAGAAGAATCTATAACCACCTTACAAGACGTACATGAAGGGATTTACGAGACACACTCTAGCGGTCCTTCCTTAGCCAAGAAACTCATGCGTCTGGGTTAGTACTAGCCGAACATGGAGACAGATTCATACCAGTTTGTGAAGAAGTACAAGCAGTGCCAAATACATGGGAACCTGATACATGCACCAGCTCAAGAGTTGAGACCTTTAACGACACCTTGGCCCTTTTGCCAATGGGGACTTGACCTTGTGGGAAAAATCCATCTACCCTCATCCAATGGCCATAAATTCATCATAATTGTCACTGAGTATTTTACCAAATAGATTGAAGTCGTTCCCCTCACCACCATCACAGGTAAGCAAATCTCCTCATTCATCCTGAATTACCTCATCTGCAGATACGGGATTCCCTCATCCATTATCACGGATAATAGAAGACCCTTCAAAACTAGGATGTCCAAGAACTCTATGATCGATTCAAAATCCAACACCATTTCTCCTCACCCTATTACCCCCAAGGCAACGGTCAAGCTGAAGCATCCAACAAGACCATCTTGAAACTCCTCAAGAAGATAGTCAACGATGCTGGCTGTGATTGGCACATCCAACTCAATCCCGATTTGTGGGCCTACAGAACTAGTATACGCACTCCCACAGGTGCTACCCCTTACACCCTTGTCTATGGCTCATAAGCTATCCTTCCCATTGAGGTTGAGTTACCATCTCTCAGGGTGTCGTTAAAAGGTCTCATATTAGATGAAGAGTACAAAGTTTCCAGATTGCAAGAATTAGAGTTGCTAGAAGAAAGGAGACAAAAAGCCTTTGACCATCTCAAAGCATATCAACAGATGATGTCATGAATCTATAACCACAGAGTTTTCCCACGAGTCTTTAAGGTTGGAGACCTAGTACTTAAAGAGAATCCCCGCAATCAACAGGATAGGGAAAAGAAAGGCAAGTTCAAACCCAACTAGCTTGGGCCTTATGTGATTGTAGCTGCTTATGGATTGAGGGCATATTAGTTAGCAACATCAGAGGGTGAGCTATTCGATGACCCAATCAACAACATGCATCTTTGCCAGTTCTATACCTAGGAGAACCCTAATGTAAGGGGGGCATAAAAATACAAAAAAATAAAAAAATCAGAAAAATACAAAAAAAATAAAAAAATTAGAAAAATACAAAAAAATCAAAAAATTAGAAAAGTACAAAAAAATTGTCCTCTAGTGAAAACCTGGCAAATAGGCACCTTGATTAGATATCATGATGAAAACCTAGCAAACAGGCGTCATGTTTACTTTCTAGCTTTCGTGCAAATAAAAGCAAGTGGTGAAAACCTGGTAAATAGGCCTTACTTGTGATAAAATTGCATCTCCATCTTTGGGAAACCAATCACCTTGTGTCCATTTTTCCTTGTGTCCCATTTGACCCATATATGTCCCATAATAAAATCCTGATGGTAACCTATCGTGGCTTGATACTCTATCTCTTTGTTGCCTTGTCAACCAAGGTTTTGTCCCATATCATATCCATCATGTCAGCCTAGCATAGTGTCTCTCATTGGTATCCATGGTCCAAGTCTTATGAACTACGTTGCCTCTGCATCGTCACGTAGACAAGGCCATTATTCTAATTCACCCTCGAGGCTCCCATAGTCCCATCCATCCCATTTCTTGTCATCTTTCTTCTAGTCCATCCATGGTCGATTAGGGTTTACCCCAAACTACGTTGCCTCTGTGTCATCATGTAGGCAAGGCCATTTAGCAATGAGCCCCCGAGGCACTAGGTCAGTCCCTTAGGGTCTGTCTCACCAATAAGGATTGTGAAATCTTCTCACCAAGCAAGCAAGCACAAGTAGAACCTGATCCCAAAGCAGAAATTTTGACACAAGGCACTTAACCTATCCCAGGCAATGTAGAAAAACACCTAAGGCCTTATAAAATGATTTTACTCCAATTATGGAAAGAAACAAACACATCTAAATGCAAGAATGTTTTGCGTTGGTTAGGTTAAACTTACAGAGTCTTGATTTCTACTATCATGCCTTTCTATGCTACTCAAGGATGCCAAAAGCTAGAGATGCTATGATGGGGGCATGATTATTTTCTTTGTTTGTTGTTTGTGGATTAATCTTTAGTAATGTGAAGCCTTGTCTAAAGACATGATCGGTAAAAGATCATCGAGGACATCCAAGGTCTAACATGAACGGGAGCAATCCTTGTTTGTTGATACACAAGAAGTACTCAAGTCATCTTGGTTCAATTATACCTTGATGCTTGTATTTACTTGCTAAATCAGAATCCATGTAAGTGATGCTCAAGTCATCTCGGTTCAAATATACCTAGATGCTTGCATTAACTTACAACATTAAGAAAAAGTACCAAAAAAAATTGCCCAATGATGAAATAAGCACTTCAAAATACTTGTGCCGTCAAGATGTCAAAATCAAAGCATCCATTATACATCCATCTATGCACCCATGCATCCATATCCCATGCAATAAAAAGATCCAATCAAAGAAAATTAACAATACAAAGTGAAGCTTGTGAGTCTCTTCTATCTATTGAGTCATTCTCTCAAACAATCTTCTATCTATCATTCTATCATTTCTGTGTCGATAGAGTACATTTGGACATCACAAAATAGAGCATATAGTTGCATATCATATCATATAAGATAGCCATTTGCATGATTAAAACAATTGCATACATAACAAGTGCATTAGTTCGTCCATATACCAATCATCATAGTGTCAAAAATGAAAAAAATAAAAAACATAAATAAGTGCATCACATAAGTTGCATAATCATATAGATATCATTTTGCATCCACACATATTAGAAGCATATCAGATACAACATCTAAATCTGCATTGGGTCATACAACATCACATAGCATCATATGAAAATCTACATTAGACAAGCATCTCATAGTATCAAGTAAAACATCTAAGTCTGCATTAGATAAACATGTGCATCACATCATACAAAATAGAAATGCATCCATAGCATAGAATCAAATACTCATACATATAGAGAGAATCAAAATAGTTGCATCATCATATAAATATCATAAAAATGTGTCCAAATGTACAAAATCAAAATGTTTGTCTCTGAATTAGTGTCATATACAATAAGTACATCCCAACGGATGGTGATACATGTCTCAAAATTATAAAAAATGGTACAGGTCTATCAGGCTATTTGAGCCATCAAAAAGGTACATAGGATCCAACCTCTACAAATCTCTACCCCTACTACTGTGGACCGCTGCTCCCAGCAGTGTCTCCTCCCCCTCCGCTGGCCTCGGACTGCTGTGGGCCCATCACAGAGGCCCCTGACGTTGATGAACCTGCTCTCTGCGAAGCCATAGACTGACTCCTATAGCTCAGAGCCCTCTGACTGACAGACATGGCACCATGGTATAATCTGCAATAATACTGTGTCTGGACCTATACTCTGGCAAGCTCACCCTGTACCTGTACTAGCTGCCCTCGTACCTGTGCCAACTCTGTCTGTGCCTGTGCCTGCTGTACCTGTCCAACCAAAAAGCTACTCATCACATTTGTCCCTAGGGCTGCCACTGCGGTATCCCTCTCCACTCAGATAACTCGTATCCAAGCCTCTGCCATGTCTCTCTCTCTAGTAAGCCCAACAATGTACTCCACGTCTCTCTGTTGTTGAGCCTCAACCCTCCTGAGCTATGCCTGCAGCTGTCTAACCTATCCTCTCAATGTAGCCATGGTCCTCTCATGGACATCTGCTTGTGCTGGACCCTGGGTTGCTTGTGCCTATCCCTACCCCTATGGCTAGCGCACTTACTGCTATGCCACCTACTAAGGTGGTGGCATCTATGCCCCCTGTACCTGTGGTACCTACTGTGCGACCTGTGGTCCTCCCCAACTCTCTGCCTCTATCTAGGTTAGCCTCCATCATCTCCACCTCCTCCCCCTCCTCCTCCATCATCTCCTCCATCTCTGCCACCCCCTCATCCTCCTCTCCCTCTCCCCCTCCCCCTCCTCCTCCTCCTGCCAACCTGGCCCTCGTCATTTGAGTTTGCCTCATCTATGTGAGGCATCAGCACCCTGGGTCCTGAGTATCTCAGGAACGGGTGACCAATAAACCAATCCTCGTAGTCCTAAGTCATCCCCATGTCTGCTATCTCCCTCCTCATGTCCCAAGAGACATAAGGTGTTTGCCAAAACTCTGCTAGGGCCTCCTCATAAGATGCCATCAGTCCCCATCTAACCCTCTCAGCATGTGTCCGTGCAAACTGAGCCTATCCCTATGGCATGCCCTGCCTCTTGCCAAATTGTCTCTGTACTCTACCTATAATCTGTCTCTCTAGAATGAAGCGTGTCCATCCTATCAGCCATCTCATTTGAAAATAGTAAGGTAGCTCATATGCCTCATCATTCCATGGCTCGCAGTCTAGATATGGTCACCAGACGACCACATCTACCCCATCCAAAGCGTGTCTCTAGTACTCTAGCTTCCCCAGCCTATGCTAAGAAATCATCCCTGCATAGCCATAGTTGTATGGCTCTCCCCTCTGTCTGTCAAACACACATATCGGTCTCGTAATCACTATGTGCTCCCATAGCCAAAATTGTAGTAGTGATACGCCTGTAGATAGGCCAGTACTCCTATGATATACTACCTGATGCATATCGTGGTATAAATGAGCAAGTATGCAAACACCCCAAGCATATCGGGTGCCCTCTATCACCATCCTCTCCATGATCCTACCCCATCCAATGGGGAACCCATGCGATCTCCTGTCGGAGCATACAACACCTCCGATCAGTCCTGCTACAATCCCTGGGAAGTAGTCGTAGTAATTGTAAATATCCTTCCAAGGGATGACCTGTCCAACCAGCTCCGGGTCATCAAACATTCACCTGCACTCTGTGAGTCCCGCATCTCTCTGTGGATCATACTCCATAAGCTCACCCTGAATCAGCAAATGCAAAATCCTATAGATGTCCTCCAATGTCACAGTCATCTTACTAGTAGGGAGGTGGAAAGTACCATCCTCATTGTGGAACCTCTCCACTGCAGCAGTCAGCAAGCCACAGTTCACCCGAACCTCATGCATGAAGCAAATGTAATCCAATCCCATAGCACCAAGTGCCTCTCTATCTATCTTGGTCAGCATGTATCTCTACAACAAAGGCACAGGGAACTACTCCCTAGACTGAAGTGTATCTCGTATCTCCTCCTGCAAGCAAGCAAAGCAAGGCATCAACCTAAAGCTGCAAGTACCATACTCAACATATCTATAGAACCATATCAACTAACTTAGCATTTCAAATTGATCAAAATAGCACACTACATCTCTTGACTAGATTCCATCAATCTCGGAGATAGCTTATCAATTGACGTGTCAAACAAGATGCCAATCAAGTTAATTTTGCGAAGTAATCTGCCTATCTATAACATATGTGCCACAACAGGTGGTAAATGTGTCATTTCTTAATAAAAGTGCCATTTCTTGACCCATACGCCACTTCTGGCAAAAGCGCCGCAAAAACACATGCATGTGTCATCTTATGCTACATATGCACGGTTCTGATACATGTGCCACCACATACCGTATATGCACTGCAGGAATATGCATGCACCTTAGTTTCCTATATATGTGTGACTTTAACATATGCGCCACTTTATCCTGTGCATGCGTTGCAAAACAATGCATGTGCCATTTCGCGCAACATATGCGCCGCACTAGCTTTTAGCACATCTATCTACCTATTTTTCTCCTAGCATTTATTGCATCCTAACTTGACCCTAGGAGAGATTTTTTGAGATACATACTGGGGGTCCTGCCTCTACTGGCCGATTGAATCAATGAACGTGCTCAAATCAATGCTCCTCGCGTGGAATATCTGCCTCTCTAGTTGCCATGTTGCTCTAAGCTCTCTGAAGCAAATCAAACTAAGACAAGTGTGCAAATGAATTGTCTTGTGGACCCTGCTCCTATATATAGCATGCAAACCCTAATCTGGCTAGGTGGTAACTATGACTACTTCCCGCACCCATTTCTCCTAGTTTTCTTCCCATTCCTCTAAAACACGTCATGTTTCCTTCATCCCAACCAAGTTTTTCCCTTCGTCTTCATGAGATTGTCCATCTCACACCTTCTGCCTTCTTCCCGTCCAATCTCCCAAGGGGACATCCTATTGTCATAACCTGTACCAGGGGCAAACTAGGGCATGTATCACTATCAGACTATTTATTCTTTGAAATAGTGTCGTAAACTGCATTGCATCAAATAGGGGCAAAATGTATACACCTAAAAATGACATGATTCACATTCTTCTAAAGTTAATTAAATATCAAAATATTTAATTACCTCTTCTAAAGTCAAAATTAAATAAAATCCTTTATTTAATTTAATTCTTCCAAACAATTAAATAACTCTTAATTATTTAATTAAATCAAATTTATTTAAATCCTCTCAATCTCCAAAAATAAAATACAATCAAATATTTTATTTATTCTTCCAAAATCATGCACAACAATTAAATAAATTTATTTATTTAATTTGCTTTCTTATCTTTTGAATTAAATAATATCAATTATTTAATTGTTTTCTTCCAATAATAACTTCTCTAAATTTAAATAAATCAAATATTCATTTAAGTTGCTTTTTCTTCTAAATTGAGTTCTCTAAATATGATTCAATCTTCGTGCACATGCAATTAAATATTCCTAATATTTAATAAAGAAAAATATCTTCTTACTCTCATGCAAATCTATTCTTCTTGTTTTAAATCACTTAACTGATTATTATATTCTTTTAATTGTTTTAACTCATTCTTCTATTCTTAGCAAATCCTCTCATGCAAAAGAAAGCAAGACACATGTCTTCTTCTTATTCATTGCACATTCCTCAACTATTCTCAACCATTGATCTTCTCAGTCTCTCTATACTGTTGATCTTCATTCTCTCAAGTCTATAAATTGAACCTCATTCCTCCATTCTATTCATCCAAACTTTAAGTGTCGTTACTCCGCAGGAATGACAGCACGCCTTTGGCACCAATTCCTTCATTGCTTGTGATCACACTTTTTACTACGCACTATGCACTACTACCTTCATTTTGAAGCTCCTCTTCATTGCAACATTATCACTGCCATTCTCAATCGACATTCTTGAACAAAGCAAAGAAGTGCACTCTCTGAGGACCCTATTTCATACACGCAAGGACAATTTTGATAGGCAATCAATGGAAGTTTCGATCTAAGGAAGGTTTGCTTTGTTATTTGATTCATTGTTATTAGATTTTCTTAGTTCACTATTTCATTAAAGTTTTGGGTATTTGATATTGATTATTATTGCATATTCATTGTTTGATCCAATTTTACCCTAACAAATACCACTCTTGATCTTCTTTCACATTTATGACATACTGCTGGCTCATGATGTTAGGATCAATTTCAGATATCATCTAACTCAATGCTTGTCCTCTCACTAACTTCATGGGTGTTATGTCCATATCATATTCTTGGAGGACACTCTCTTTTCACCTAGTTCACTTTGCATTAAAAGCATATTTACTATTGCATCTGGTACTACAATGATCACCTTACTTCTTAAGATGTAATGTCTAAACTTCTTGACTGCTCGAACCAGAGCAAGTGTTTGTCTTTCAACATCCATGTATCTGAGTTCTACATCTCTAAAAGGACAACTCATGAAGGCTATAGGCTTTTCTTCTTTAGCCTCATTTCTTTGTGTTAATACTGCTGCAGATGTATGCTCTAAAGCAAATGAGTAAATATAGAAATCTTTGGTGTATTCTAGACTAATTAGGACTAGAGCATTAGATATGGCTTTCTTGATATCTTCAAAAGCTACTCTAGCTTCAGGTGTCCACTCATTCTCGGTGTCCTTCTTGAGCATGGCATTCAATGGTCTAACAATTTCTGCAAAACTAGTAATGAACTTCCTAACAAAATTGATCTTACCAAAGCAAGATTTGAGCTCCTTCTTACTTCAAGGAAGCTATATCTTCATGATTGATTCTACTCTATCAGGGTCTATGATGATCCCATTCTTTGTTATCAGGTGACCTAACAACTTCCCTGTGGTTACCCCAAATATGCACTTCTTAGGGTTTATGGATATTCCATAATGTTCACATTTCTTTAATACCTTCCTGAGGTCTTCCACATGATTTCCTCTATCTTTATAGAAAACTGTCAAGTCATCCATGTATATGACTATACACTTACCAATCAGGCCTCTGAAGGCTATATCCATTGCTCGCTGAAATGTTGCTCTAGCATTTATCAATCCAAAAGGCATGTGCCTATAGGCGAATATTCCCCACTTAGTGGTGAATGCAGTCTTCAATCTATCTATCTTGTCTACCATCATTAAATAATATCAATTATTTAATTGTTTTCTTCCAATAATAACTTCTCTAAATTTAAATAAATCAAATATTCATTTAAGTTGCTTTTTCTTCTAAATTGAGTTCTCTAAATATGATTCAATCTTCGTGCACATGCAATTAAATATTCCTAATATTTAATAAAGAAAAATATCTTCTTATTCTCATGCAAATCTATTCTTCTTGTTTTAAATCACTTAACTGATTATTATATTCTTTTAATTGTTTTAACTCATTCTTCTATTCTTAGCAAATCCTCTCATGCAAAAGAAAGCAAGACACATGTCTTCTTCTTATTCGTTGCACATTCCTCAACTATTCTCAACCATTGATCTTCTCAGTCTCTCTATACTGTTGATCTTCATTCTCTCAAGTCTATAAATTGAACCTCATTCCTCCATTCTATTCATCCAAACTTTAAGTGTCGTTACTCCGCAGGAATGACAGCACGCCTTTGGCACCAATTCCTTCATTGCTTGTGATCACACTTTTTACTACGCACTATGCACTACTACCTTCATTTTGAAGCTCCTCTTCATTGCAACATTATCACTGCCATTCTCAATCGACATTCTTGAACAAAGCAAAGAAGTGCACTCTCTGAGGACCCTATTTCATACACGCAAGGACAATTTTGATAGGCAATCAATGGAAGTTTCGATCTAAGGAAGGTTTGCTTTGTTATTTGATTCATTGTTATTAGATTTTCTTAGTTCACTATTTCATTAAAGTTTTGGGTATTTGATATTGATTATTATTGCATATTCACTGTTTGATCCAATTTTACCCTAACAAATACCACTCTCGATCTTCTTTCCCATTTATGACATACTGCTGGCTCATGATGTTAGGATCAATTTCAGATATCATCTAACTCAATGCTTGTCCTCTCACTAACTTCATGGGTGTTATGTCCATATCATATTCTTGGAGGACACTCTCTTTTCACCTAGTTCACTTTGCATTAAAAGCATATTTACTATTGCATCTGGTACTACAATGATCACCTTACTTCTTAAGATGTAATGTCTAAACTTCTTGACTGCTCGAACCAGAGCAAGTGCTTGTCTTTCAACATCCATGTATCTGAGTTCTACATCTCTAAAAGGACAACTCATGAAGGCTATAGGCTTTTCTTCTTTAGCCTCATTTCTTTGTGTTAATATTGCTGCAGATGTATGCTCTGAAGTAAATGAGTAAATATAGAAATCTTTGGTGTATTCTAGACTAATTAGGACTAGAGCATTAGATATGGCTTTCTTGATATCTTCAAAAGCTGCTCTAGCTTTAGGTGTCCACCCATTCTCGGTGTCCTTCTTGAGCATGGCATTCAATGGTCTAACAATTTCTGCAAAACTAGTAATGAACTTCCTAACAAAATTGATCTTACCAAAGCAAGATTTGAGCTCCTTCTTACTTCAAGGAAGCTGTATCTTCATGATTGATTCTACTCTATCAGGGTCTATGATGATCCCATTCTTTGTTATCAGGTGACCTAACAACTTCCCTGTGGTTACCCCAAATATGCACTTCTTAGGGTTTATGGATATTCCATAATGTTCACATTTCTTTAATACCTTCCTGAGGTCTTCCACATGATTTCCTCTATCTTTATAGAAAACTGTCAAGTCATCCATGTATATGACTATACACTTACCAATCAGGCCTCTGAAGGCTATATCCATTGCTCGCTAAAATGTTGCTCTAGCATTTATCAATCCAAAAGGCATGTGCCTATAGGCGAATATTCCCCACTTAGTGGTGAATGCAGTCTTCAATCTATCTATCTTGTCTACCATCATTAAATAATATCAATTATTTAATTGTTTTCTTCCAATAATAACTTCTCTAAATTTAAATAAATCAAATATTCATTTAAGTTGCTTTTTCTTCTAAATTGAGTTCTCTAAATATGATTCAATCTTCGTGCACATGCAATTAAATATTCCTAATATTTAATAAAGAAAAATATCTTCTTATTCTCATGCAAATCTATTCTTCTTGTTTTAAATCACTTAACTGATTATTATATTCTTTTAATTGTTTTAACTCATTCTTCTATTCTTAGCAAATCCTCTCATGCAAAAGAAAGCAAGACACATGTCTTCTTCTTATTCGTTGCACATTCCTCAACTATTCTCAACCATTGATCTTCTCAGTCTCTCTATACTGTTGATCTTCATTCTCTCAAGTCTATAAATTGAACCTCATTCCTCCATTCTATTCATCCAAACTTTAAGTGTCGTTACTCCGCAGGAATGACAGCACGCCTTTGGCACCAATTCCTTCATTGCTTGTGATCACACTTTTTACTACGCACTATGCACTACTACCTTCATTTTGAAGCTCCTCTTCATTGCAACATTATCACTGCCATTCTCAATCGACATTCTTGAACAAAGCAAAGAAGTGCACTCTCTGAGGACCCTATTTCATACACGCAAGGACAATTTTGATAGGCAATCAATGGAAGTTTCGATCTAAGGAAGGTTTGCTTTGTTATTTGATTCATTGTTATTAGATTTTCTTAGTTCACTATTTCATTAAAGTTTTGGGTATTTGATATTGATTATTATTGCATATTCATTGTTTGATCCAATTTTACCCTAACAAATACCACTCTCGATCTTCTTTCACATTTATGACATACTGCTGGCTCATGATGTTAGGATCAATTTCAGATATGATCTAACTCAATGCTTGTCCTCTCACTAATTTCATGGGTGTTATGTCCATATCATATTCTTGGAGGACACTCTCTTTTCACCTAGTTCACTTTGCATTAAAAGCATATTTACTATTGCATCTGGTACTACAATGATCACCTTACTTCTTAAGATGTAACGTCTAAACTTCTTGACTGCTCAAACCAGAGCAAGTGCTTGTCTTTCAACATCCATGTATCTGAGTTCTACATCTCTAAAAGGACAACTCATGAAGGCTATAGGCTTTTCTTCTTTAGCCTCATTTCTTTGTGTTAATACTGCTGCAGATGTATGCTCTGAAGCAAATGAGTAAATATAGAAATCTTTGGTGTATTCTAGACTAATTAGGACTAGAGCATTAGATATGGCTTTCTTGATATCTTCAAAAGCTGCTCTAGCTTCAGGTGTCCACTCATTCTCGGTGTCCTTCTTGAGCATGGCATTCAATGGTCTAACAATTTCTGCAAAACTAGTAATGAACTTCCTAACAAAATTGATCTTACCAAAGCAAGATTTGAGCTCCTTCTTACTTCAAGGAAGTTGTATCTTCATGATTGATTCTACTCTATCAGGGTCTATGATGATCCCATTCTTTGTTATCAGGTGACCTAACAACTTCCCTGTGGTTACCCCAAATATGCACTTCTTAGGGTTTATGGATATTCCATAATGTTCACATTTCTTTAATACCTTCCTGAGGTCTTCCACATGATTTCCTCTATCTTTACAGAAAACTGTCAAGTCATCCATGTATATGACTATACACTTACCAATCAGGCCTCTGAAGGCTATATCCATTGCTCGCTGAAATGTTGCTCTAGCATTTATCAATCCAAAAGGCATGTGCCTATAGGCGAATATTCCCCACTTAGTGGTGAATGCAGTCTTCAATCTATCTATCTTGTCTACCATCATTAAATAATATCAATTATTTAATTGTTTTCTTCCAATAATAACTTCTCTAAATTTAAATAAATCAAATATTCATTTAAGTTGCTTTTTCTTCTAAATTGAGTTCTCTAAATATGATTCAATCTTCGTGCACATGCAATTAAATATTTTTTAATATTTAATAAAGAAAAATATCTTCTTATTCTCATGCAAATCTATTCTTCTTGTTTTAAATCACTTAACTAATTATTATATTCTTTTAATTGTTTTAACTCATTCTTCTATTCTTAGCAAATCCTCTCATGGAAAAGAAAGCAAGACACATGTCTTCTTCTTATTCGTTGCACATTCCTCAACTATTCTCAACCATTGATCTTCTCAGTCTCTCTATACTGTTGATCTTCATTCTCTCAAGTCTATAAATTGAACCTCATTCCTCCATTCTATTCATCCAAACTTTAAGTGTCGTTACTCCGCAGGAATGACAGCACGCCTTTGGCACCAATTCCTTCATTGCTTGTGATCACACTTTTTACTACGCACTATGCACTACTACCTTCATTTTGAAGCTCCTCTTCATTGCAACATTATCACTGCCATTCTCAATCGACATTCTTGAACAAAGCAAAGAAGTGCACTCTCTGAGGACCCTATTTCATACATGCAAGGACAATTTTGATAGGCAATCAATGGAAGTTTCGATCTAAGGAAGGTTTGCTTTGTTATTTGATTCATTGTTATTAGATTTTCTTAGTTCACTATTTCATTAAAGTTTTGGGTATTTGATATTGATTATTATTGCATATTCATTGTTTGATCCAATTTCACCCTAACAAATACCACTCTCGATCTTCTTTCACATTTATGACATACTGCTGGCTCATGATGTTAGGATCAATTTCAGATATCATCTAACTCAATGCTTGTCCTCTCACTAACTTCATGGGTGTTATGTCCATATCATATTCTTGGAGGACACTCTCTTTTCACCTAGTTCACTTTGCATTAAAAGCATATTTACTATTGCATCTGGTACTACAATGATCACCTTACTTCTTAAGATGTAATGTCTAAACTTCTTGACTGCTCGAACCAGAGCAAGTGCTTGTCTTTCAACATCCATGTATCTGAGTTCTACATCTCTAAAAGGACAACTCATGAAGGCTATAGGCTTTTCTTCTTTAGCCTCATTTCTTTGTGTTAATACTGCTGCAGATGTATGCTCTGAAGCAAATGAGTAAATATAGAAATCTTTGGTGTATTCTAGACTAATTAGGACTAGAGCATTAGATATGGCTTTCTTGATATCTTCAAAAGCTACTCTAGCTTCAGGTGTCCACTCATTCTCAGTGTCCTTCTTGAGCATGGCATTCAATGGTCTAACAATTTCTGCAAAACTAGTAATGAACTTCCTAACAAAATTGATCTTACCAAAGAAAGATTTGAGCTCCTTCTTACTTCAAGGAAGCTGTATCTTCATGATTGATTCTACTCTATCAGGGTCTATGATGATCCCATTCTTTGTTATCAGGTGACCTAACAACTTCCCTGTGGTTACCCCAAATATGCACTTCTTAGGGTTTATGGATATTCCATAATGTTCACATTTCTTTAATACCTTCCTGAGGTCTTCCACATGATTTCCTCTATCTTTACAGAAAACTGTCAAGTCATCCATGTATATGACTATACACTTACCAATCAGGCCTCTAAAGGCTATATCCATTGCTCGCTGAAATGTTGCTCTAGCATTTATCAATCCAAAAGGCATGCGCCTATAGGCGAATATTCCCCACTTAGTGGTGAATGCAGTCTTCAATCTATCTATCTTGTCTACCATCACCTGGTTGTAACTTGAAAAACCATCCAAAAATGATAACATCTTTGCACCACTTACAATCTGCAAGACCTCATCTAGAGAAGGCAAAGGATAGTTGTCCATTTCAGAAGCTCTATTTAAATTTCTGAAGTCTACACACAATCTGATGTCAGCATTCTTCTTTTTTACTAGGACCAAGTTAGCCACCCATGTGGAATGTCTCATAGGAAATATGATCCTGGCATTAAGCAATTTCTTAACTTCTTAAAAAATGATGGGCTCCAACAATGCATTAACAGGTCTCTGTTTCTATCTAAAAGGCTTAACATCTAGCTTTAAAGGTATAGTATGAGTGATAGTTGATGTATCATAAGTTTTCAACTCATCATATGTCTAGGCAATAACATGGATATAATCTTTAAGTGCTTGGGTTATCCCTTCCATTTCTTTTTCTATGCACACTTTTCTACTTAGGACATTCCTTTTTTCATCATCATGTCCAATGTTAACTTGTGAATACTCTCCCCCGTCTACTTTAGGGAGATCTTTTTGTTTTAGCATGTTGTCTAAATCAAATGCTCTTTCCAACTCTATCATTCCTTTAGGAATCTTGTTGCTAGGCAACTCTAGGATCTCTTCTTCTTCCCAGATATGATCTTCCACATTTCTTTCATCTATGATCTATGCATCAAAGACATCCTTGTTGGAAATGAAGTCTAAAATATGCTGATCATCATCAAACACTTGAAGGTTGACTACATTGTCTGGTATAGAGGGTACTGATACTAATTCAATTGAAAATCTCTTCAAACTAGATATGGTCAATGGTTCCAAAGTACTTGCGGCTTGGGCTAAGGCATCTACCCTGTGATTTTGTTCTCTAGGCACATGGATGATGTTGAATGCATCAAAATCTTCTATTAGATCCCATACTCTATGTCTGTAATTAGACAGCTTCTTGTAATTACAAGAATATATGCCTCTTACTTGTCTTACTACCAATTCTGAGTCTCCAAAGACATGTAGAATCTTCACTTTTTTTCTGAGTGCAAACAATATCCCATGAATCAAGGCTTCATACTCTGACACATTATTTGTGCATGGGAATTGTAATCTATATGCTGCTAGGTAGGATTTACTAGCTGGATCAATGAGATCTATTCCTACTCTAGCCCCTTGTTTTGATTTAGATCCATCAAACCTGAGGATCCACAGCTTATCTTTAGTTAAAGGCTTGTCTAGGCCTTCTCTTTTCTTTTTAGCTCTAGTAGCTGCACCATTTGATATCCATTTCAATTTTGGTGTTTCAATTTTCTCAGACTTCATTTTGTCTGGCTGATGTGAAGCTGATATTTCTTCTTCTTCATTACCATCAGAAGGAGGATCCTCTGAACAGGGCAATGTCTTCTTCTTCAATATATGCAAACATAAGGAACAAGTGATTTCTGAATGTGGTGCTTCATGTAACCTAAACCATCCCTTAATTAAGGCATCCTGTGGGGATTTTTGCTGTTGTATCATCTTTTGAATCTGTTTTGACAAAAATTCTTCAAACTTGGACAAATTACTGTCTCTATCTTCATTAGATATTTCATAATCTGATTCAACCAAGCAATCACTTCCTAGGGTGACTTTCTTGTTACTCTTAGCATTACTCTTGCTACATACCAAAATCTCTTCTATTATCTGGATAGAATTCTCATCATGATAGGTGCTTTCTTCTATTCCTGCAGAGGACAAACAACAATCAGTATCACTATCACTATCCTCAGAACCTACCTTGGATGATGATGATGATGCCTCACTGCATGCTTGTTCCAGTTCCATCATGTCTAAGTACGCATCACATGTCTTTTCAGAATGCACCTCATCATGTAACCTGCACCATCCTTCAATTAGAACATCATGGACAGGTTCTTTTAACAATTGACAACGTTGCATTTCTTTGGACAGGTGCATCTCAAAATTCTTGAAGTGATCTACCTCTATCTCATTTTCAAGGCTACAATTAGATTCTAAAATTATCATGTCATTCCAGGGATTATCATCATGAACATGTATATCATACATGAAGATGTCTTCTATTTTGACAGTCTGAGGTCTAATGGAGTAAACTCTGGGTTCAACATCTACATACATGATCTCATTAGTTCTGATGTATTCAGTGATCATATGTTTCATGTGAGGCTCAGCATCTATCCTTATTTGATTAGGTATTCCTTTCCAAGGTAACCACATGTGACTAAAATTAGTGGACATGTATCCATTAAGGGTTTTTGACCAATCTCTGCTGAGCAACATCCCATAGGTATCATGTATATCCACTACCTGAATATCAATGTAGTATTGGATTCTTGGATCTGATGCTAGCTGCATATGAATGTGAGTTAGTTCTCCTACTACACTCACATCTGTTTTATCTAACTATGTTACTTTCTTCAGTGACTTAGTAGGATGCAACCCTAAGGCATTGCATATGGACAGGGGCATTACATTGGTAGATGCTCCTGAATCTACTAAGCAATTATGCAAGTTCTTACTAAACATCCTTATTGTAAGGAGAAAAGGAAGGGACTCAGTTTTATCTGTATAAAGAGTCATGTGTGAAGTCTCTGTAGCTTGAACAATGGCTGGAGCTTTATGTTTAACAGTAACATCCCTAATGACATGATTTTTGTTTCCAGCCTAACCTAAGGTATGACTATCCTCTTTTGGAGCAGGATCATCTAAGGATTTCATGAAGGCTTTTTTGATAGCTAGGGTTTTTAGTAATTCTGATAATGAGAGACTAATTTTGAACTTTTTCATTTCATCTGCTACGTATGTGACCAATTTGTCAGACTCAGGAGGTAGATTACCAGCTTTTGATATTATATTTTGTGGCGCTAAGTACTAAGCATTAACCTTAGGAAATCCAGGGTTATTACTTGCCTTAGGATTAGGAGGAGTGTTGAAATTATTTGGAGGCAAGGATGTAGTCAAAGGACCAGCAGGTCAGTTGGAATTGTTCCTTAGATTGTAATTATGCCTACCTTGATACTGTTGTTGATAAGCATGTACCTCTTCATGTTTAATTGATGGCTCATTTTCATCTTCAAATGGAAAAACATAATTAGTCTCAAAGGCCATGGCTGACTCTTCACATGCTAAGGTGTACTTCTGATGAGGTGACATAGCCTGCTGATGAGGATGATTGATGAAACTTTCTAGCACTAAAGCAAAATCATATCCACAGGAGACAATTTCATTTCCTTCAACACAAGGTGGATTACCTAAAGTATTAGATACTTTAGTTTGGAATATACTGGCAGCAATCCTAAACTAAGGACAATCCAGATCTGCATGAGCATTGGGGTTATGTATCCTACACTAGTTTGTAAGAGTTACCTCTACAAGTTTTACTCTAGTGGTCTACTTAGGTTCACTAGGAGACTGATTATCTAGGGGTGATGGCAGAGAACCATTGTTTGGCCTAGTGTTCCACACTCTAGGCTGTCTAGGGGGTTATTGTTACCATTGTTGTTATTGTAATTGTTATTATATCCCCTATCAGAATAATTAGGTCTATCATTAGCATATCCTCTATTCTGATTTGGTTGAGAATAGAAATTCTGACTACTCAAATGAGTGATCTCAGTAGTGATTTTCCTCAACTATGTTAATATCTCTTTAATTTCTTTCTTTTCTTCCTAAACTTTAGCTACTACATTCTCTATTTGAGGTTTAAAGAAGGAAGATCCATTGTTATTGTTATTGGATTGTTCTACAACCTGAGGTACCTGTGTATGTCCTGGATGTTGTAACATTTCACCATTTCCATTTGGAGGTGGCATGATACTGAGTGGAGGTATCTGTAAGGGACTTGGCATCATAGCTGGAGGTATCATGGCTCCATTGGTTTGTTGCTAAGTAGGATATGTAGGATAAGTAGGGAGTGTAGGAAATGCAATATTAGGTGTTGGAGTAGGGATCAACTGCTGACTGACTTTGATAGCTTCTTTAAAAGCTCCTATCAAGGTTGTGACACCAGGATGTGCTCTCCTAATAAACATAGAAGTCAAAGGATCTAAGGATGAATAGTATATGTTCCTGGCAGCTTCATCTAGTACAGTATAAGGAGCAACTAACTTTGAGAGCATCTTTTGGAATCTTGCATTGAAATTAGCAATAGGTTCTCCTTCAGATCTCTTGATTGTGGCAAATAGATGATAATTCATTGAAGGATCTATAGGTATTTTGAATCTATCCTTAAATTCTTTCTCCAAGGTAGCCCATGAACCGACTAAACCTTGACCAAGACTGATATACCAATTATATGCCTCTTCCCCTAAGGAAAATGGAAATAACTTGCATACCACATCCTGATGTTCAATTCTAGCCCTACAACAAGCTTCCTTGAATGTTCTAATGTGATCATCAGCATCCTGATATGGATGATATTTAGGACAAATCTTGTCAGGATTTTTAGGTAAAGGAGGATATGCAGTAAAAGTTAGAGGTGACTCTGCAGTAAAGAATGACACTGTGACTGGTGGAGGTTGGACCTGAGGTGTAACAGGTGGTCCTATAGGTGTTTGCAACCTGATAGGAGTTATAGGGGTACATTCTAGTGAAGCTCCTGATGCACTAGAACCAGGAGAATGATGAATATCTACTGTTCTAGGTCTAAATCCCTAGATAGGCAATTCTTCAAAGAGTCCACTGGATCTGGACATGGTATTTGGCCTGAGAGCTAGGATTTCCTGAATTTAGGAAATTTGGCTTGTTTGTTATAAAGATCGGCTAAAATGCTCCAGCAAAGGCTGTATTTATCATCAGAATTTGAAACTAACTGGATATTTATGCAATATTTGTAGAAATGATGCAAATATGGGGTGATATGAGGCTTTAGAACACGAGCAACTAGATATGAGGTCTCTTAAGCAAATTACCTCAAAGTTTTAGCCAAAAAAAGACTTGAAATAGAGCTAATATTTGAAACTTCATGATGATCAACCACAAAGGTTGAAATATTTATGATCAATTTTGAAAACTTTGCAACGGACAAACATGCATGGACTTAAAACAACAAACCTTTGCATATGACTTGAAATACAGGACTGCATGAGTATTACCTTTGTATCTGTGTCATCAAATTTTAAATCTATGGATGTCGCCCTCCTTCTAGTGCCAATTGATGTTGATGATGATTGACTGTCATAACAACATGCATAAAAATTTGTACATCAAACCTTTTTTTATCTTGTAAAGTATGATTAGCTTAGGATAAGTTGATGACTCCAAGTCTCCATTGATTAGGTCATGATCGTCTAACGTTACTTAGAGGTTGATGTGACAGGTTGTTTTCAATTTCAAGGGGTCTTACATCTGTCTTGATGATTAGTATTGTTTTGTTTCCTGTAAATTTACTCCATAGAGTGGTTAACTCTACTTTATTTCCAAAGATAGCTGATATATTTGCAAGTTTGATCAATTCTTCTGATCATTGATTGTCATGAGCTTGTTCTTTCCTTTACACTATATATTTGTTCAAATGATGTGTTGGTAAGTGGATATTTGCATGTATTCCATGGATATTTGTATGAATTTGCATGATATTTGTCAATTTAACATGCTCTTATTCTAAATATGCTCTGTATTTTTAATTATCTACGGGATATCAGCATATTTCATGTTATTTGATTTTGATTCTTTGTTGTTTTCAATTATGGTGATGATCTGCTATGAAATTGAAAGAAATTTAAAAGAATACTTCTAATTTTTGTGAATCTTTAGCCATTGAACCACATACATACAAGATACATTCATGAGAAGGAATCAAACCATATGTCACTAGGATGTTCCACAACTAGATATGGGTGATGCTAACTTCAAAGGATAATGAATGAAAACAACACATGCAGGCTGACAAGCACTCCAAGGGACACAACTGATCAACGCATGTATCTAGATTTCAAATACAGATTACTCAAGATTTATGATGATTTATAATCATATATGCTTCTCTTTCATTCAGTATGCATAGCATGTACATTTACAACTTTGAAATAAGTCCTGATATTTTAGAAATCAAATTTCAATTAAGTTTTGAATAATAAAAAAATGGCACTCCTGCACCTTTTATAGACTAAGGTGAGGAGGCAGTTACAAATGACCTACAATTAGGATTTGTCAATTAAAATCTATGGTTGATAATCACTCTTTGACTTAGTCAACCCTTTCCTCGTGGCATAGGTCGCTAGCTGGCAACCATTTGGATGACTCATTATCTTATGAGTGCCTTATACACATGTTCCCTTGATGATGCATCTTCATTCATTCTTCTGTTTCCTCTTCTTCATTTTCTTCTTCTTCATTAGGGTCATCATCTTCATTACTTTCAGTATCGCTGTCACCTTGATGTACATCCTCCTATATAAAGTCCTAATGTTCTCATATGCCTGCACTATTTTATTCACTTCTCCTCCATCTTGAATGTTGGCCTTTGTGATAGCATTCTTGTGAGACTAGAACTTGGCTTTGAGTGCCTCCAGCTTACTGTTATCACCCAGATTTGCACCCTTGCTTGCAGTTGTAAAACTTCAACAATTTGGAATAACATGGGAATGATCTCTAATTGTGGGACTTTGGTAAATGAGATCAGACCTCCAAAGAAGGCTGGCTTCCTTGCCTGATTATCACCTAAAACTATTGAACTTTGAGGGGAAAAGGGAGAAGGAAAGCTTTAAAATGAAGATGAAACCAAAAAATTGAAAACAAAGGGTGATGCACCAAACAGATTAAAAGAGACTTCCACAACACTGAGAAAGTGCACAATATAATTAGATACAACAAGTAAACATACACAGATTAGATGATTCTAGTAGAGGTAAGGTGCAATAAGGTTGAGAGGAACAGAATGTTCACGGACCACCTTATGCAAATTCACACAGAACTGGAAAATCAGCAAAGGAGGTAAAATAACTTGCATATATCCAATGAAAGGCAAGTTTATAGTATATGAAAACTCTATTTGGAAATAGAAAGACTAGAATGCCAAAAAAATTTCAACCTTATTTACAACATAAGAATGCATATATATAGCATTCCAAAATAACGCCCTAGGTCGGTTACAAAATTCGCTCAGAGAGCTGCCACCAAAATATCTCTGAAAGGATGTCCCAGCTACCAGGAGTAATGGCACAAAAGATCTGGAATAGGGGCAAATGGGGAGATATTTAGAGTCTTTAATGCAAGTAGCTTACTCATCGATCCTCAGCAACGCATATATGAAAATATCTGAAAGAAGGTAGTGGAAAGATATTTCTGATCATGAATGCGTGCTGCTTCGACCTTGTGCGGCAATAAATGCAAGAAATATCTACAACTGCCCCAAAATGGTCATTGAAATGTCCCTTCAGAGATATTTTTGCCTCTTGCATCATGTCAAAATTTGCTAGGACAGAGGAGATACAGGAGGTCAAAGCTTCGGTCAACCGCCTATATATCACGTCACATCTTTGTATATATCGCTATCTGGATCAGCCCCTGAAATGTCTTTATATGTACAAAGCACCATGCATGTACCTCTGCTTGGAGTATCACCTGATTAGTCGCTAGGCTGACCCTGAAAAGCATCGCTAAAAAACTGCATCTTCTTCGGCCTTGCATCCCTTCCTTATGAGGGATATGATGGTGATGTCACCACCATAAACGGGCCTTATTGAAATGTGATAGGATGGCGTCATCATCATATCGAGGTGATATCACAAATATTGGGGTGATATTTGGAGGAAGGGTGATATGGAGGAGATCGAGTGATATCACAAATATTAGGGTGATATTTTAGAGATCAGGTGATATGGAGGAGATCAGGTGATATGGAAGAGATCGGGTGATATTTGGATGAGAGGTGATATTACAAATATCAGGGTGATATTTGGATGAGGGGTGATATTAAGAATATTAGGGTGATATTTGGATGAGGGGTGATATTAAGAATATCAAGGTGATATTAGAAATATCAGAGTGATATTTCAGAGATCGGGTGATATGGAGGAGATCAGGTGATATTAAGAATATCAGGGTGATATTTGGATGAGGGGTGATATTACAAATATCGGGGTGATATTTGGAATATCACTCGATGTTTGGAATATCACCTGATGTTCAAAATATCACCTAATGTTCAAAATATCACCTGATCTAGAAGATCAGGTTTTGACCAGATGTTTGACCATACATAACTTCCATATTTTAGCGAATTTTAGGGTGATGTAAAAAGCAAACTTGCCTATTTTTCAAGCTCTTTCACATGGTAAGCTTCTTTAGGAAAGTTTTAGGCAATGAGATTTGGGTTCAGACTTCAGGGTCACAAATATAGCCTACATTGGGGATATGCACACTGACTGATGCTGCTTTCACAAGGATTTTCAAGAAAACACAAGGTGAAAAATTTAACTCTAACTAGAGGAAAATAGGTCAACAATTTGGTGAATTCTATGGGATGTTTGCCTGCTAAACATTAGATCATTGGCCTTAAGCATCCATTGGGCATGGGGTCATGCAGAGAGTAGAAATATATAGATATTTCTGACTTTAGCAACTTAGCACAGCAGTGAAGAACATTGGAAGACCAACCCAAGACATAAATGTTAAAAGCAACCCCCCTCCATCTATGCCAGATAGCACTTAGGGAAAGCAAAAGGGATCGAAACTAATGTGCAACAACAATTATTGAAAACATAGAGACCTGATGTACTGATTTACAAAGCACTCATACCTCAAAACACCTCTTCAAGTGTATCCCATTTACTGGGATAAGCAAATTTTGTCCATCTATACTTGATAACTAAAATGCATTGTGCTCCTTGCATTCAGTAATGAGAAATGGGCCACTCCACATGCTATCAAACTTGGAATGTTTTCTTGGTCTGCTTTTCAATTCATCCCATTTGAGCACCATATCACGCATTCTAAAATTTCTGGGGGTGGCCTTCTTGTCAAAATTTCTTTTTGTTTGAAGCTAATGATGCTCCATAGCTTTCATAGCTTTATCTCTACTCTCTTCAAGCTCCATAAGCTGAGCATATCTAACAGCCATGGGGCCCTCTACTTCAAATAATTCTAGCTGATTGATAATGTCTAGTGCTGGCAGTTCCATAGACATAGGCAACCTTGCCTCTTTTCCATACACTAGCAGATATGGGGAGTTCACAATAGACCTTTTAGGAGTTATCCTATCTGCCCATAATGCATACTTCAGATTAGTGTGCCAGATCCTCTGGTTATCCTCCATTGATCTTTTAACAATCCTTATGAGATTTGTATTTGTAGATTCAGCCAAACCATTACCCTGTGGGTAATAATTTGATGAAGTATTCAAATAGATCCCACTCTTAACAGCCCAGTCAGTTATTTTCAATCCTATAAAGGCCAAAGCATTGTCTAATATGATAGACTCAAGGACTTCAAATCTGGAAACCAAATCACAATAAAAATTTAAAACAACATTCTCATTGGATTCCTTCAGAGCCACTGCTTCAATCCACCTTGTGAAATAGTCTATAGCTATGAGTATCCACTTATGGCCTACACTTGATGGTGGGTTAATGGGACCTATAAAATCAATGCCCCGTCTCATAAAGGGTTGTTCTACTTGAATTGGCTACAGAGGTAAAGCTGGCAACCTTTCTTTGCCATCAAAAATGGCACACTTTATACATTTTCTAGCCCATACATGGGTATCATTAAATAAGCTGGGCTAGTAGTAGCCATCTCTCATTATTTTCCAAGTAGTAGTCCTTGGGGCAAAATGACCCCCTACTGTTCCATCATGAAATTCATGTAGTACCTTATCAGTGTGACCTTTATCAATGCATCTTAACAATACACCATTAAAGTCCTTTATGAAAAGGATGCCATTTATTAAAACATATGGAATGGATTGCAGTCTAAAATATCTTCTTTTGGTTCTATCTAGATCTGCTGGACATCCACCAATTTGCAAAATTGAGTCATGTCATTAACCTAGCTGGTGCCTACTACTGCTATATCATTCTGATGCTCCTCCTCAATGATCAGAAGCACCTCTTGTTCCTTTTCTACCTCATTCTTAGAACTGGTAGCAAGTTGCTCACTGAGTCCTCTGCCTCTAACAAGCTTGGTTATCTTGATCTCTACATCATATTCCATGACTTTGGTGATCCAACCAGCCCTTTTCTCATTAACATCTTTACTCAATAGGAACTCTTTGACACTAGGGTGAGCTACCATCAAATGTATCTTATTATTAGAAATAAGATGCCTGAACTTTTTTAGACCCCTTACCACTACAAGGACGTGTCTTTCAATGAAACTATATCACTGCTCATAATCCTCCAGCCCTTGACTAAAGAAAGTGATTGGTTTCTCAAAACCCTCACTCTGTTGTTGTACCAGAATCACAGAGATGGTATCCAGGCTGCCATAAGTATACAAGATAAAGTCTTTGGAGAAATCAGGATTTACTAACATTGGTGCAGCTGTTAACACCCCCTTTATGGACTCAAAGCTGAGTTTAGCCTCCTTTGTCCAACTAAAAATCATATTCTTTTTTAACATGGATGTCAAAGGCTTCAAAAAATTTGCAACATCAGGTATAAACCTTCATAGAAAATTAATTCTGCCAATGAAGCTTTGTAGTCCCTTCTTGTGAATGGGTAAGGGTAGCTCCAAAATGGCCCTTACTCTTTCAGCATCAATGGTAATGCCCTCCTTTGACACAACGTGCCCTAATAGTTTGCCTTCATGCATAACGAAAATACATTTTCTTGGATTAAGGGATATCCCAAATTCTTTGCATCTTTCAAATACTAATCTTAGATGAGACAAATGCTTAGATGCATTCTTAGAAAAGACTGTTATGTCATCTAGGTACACCAGCACTAGTTTATATAGAAAACCCTTAAAAGCCATATCCATGCCTTTCTAAAAAGTTGAGCCATTTTTGAGAGACCAAAAGGCATCCTTTTGTAAGCCATGGTACCCCATTTGGTAGTAAAAGCAGTTTTAAATTGATCCTCCTCCTTGACTAACACTTAATTATAGCTAGAATATCCATCAAGCAAGGAGAATCTTTCAGAACTAGCTACTACTTGTAGAATCTGCTCCATTGAGGGCAGTGGGTAGTGATCTTTTAGTGAGGCTCTATTGAGGTCTCTAAAGTCGACACACAGCCTAATCTCTCCATTCATTTTCCTCACAGGGACAAGGTTGGAGACCTAAGAAGTATGCTTGATTGGAAAGATGATTTTTCCCTTAATTAGCTTAGTCAATTCTTTAATCATCAGGGGCTCTAGCTTTGGGTCTAGAGGTCTTTGTTTCTGCCTCACAGGTTTAATACCTAGTTCTAACTCTATAGTGTGTTGGGCAATCTGAGGGTCAAATCCTTTCAGGTCTAAATAATCCCAAGAAAACACATCTTCAAACTCTTGACAAAGAGCAATAAAAGCTCTTCTATCCTCAGCTGAGCAGATTTTACTAATTTTGAGAAGCTTACCTTTGAAAATTTCTAGCTCCTCATAATGCTCTTCTTTAACCTACATGCTAGTCTTGCTTTTCTTAAGCTAATCATCTGTGCTAAAAATAGATTCCAAGGTTACCAATCCTTTGGGCAGCTTGTTTGTTCTCAACTGAACAAATTGATCATTGCCATATTGTTGTTTGAGCTTATCCTGATTCATCATGGAAAACTCATCCTCGTCCAACAGGAAATGAAGGATCTGCTCATCACTTTCAAAAACTTGCCAATGAATGTTATTATCAGGGATAGAGGGCCTATCAACTATTTTTACATGAGGTTGTACCTTCTCCCTTTGAATATCATTGGGGATGTCAAACTGAGCCCTAATTGCAGCTAACCTATCAGCATGATAGTTCTGATTCCTTGGAATAGAGATCAGATTGAAAGCATCAAATTCTTCAATCATGTTCCACACCCTGTGTTTGGAGCATTTCAGAACATCATTTTTTGTAAGATGTAGTCCTCTTACCTAATTCACAATGAGTTCACTATCACCATAGACCTGTAAACAACCTATTTTCCTCTTTCTTACCCATTGCAAACCTTGAATTAATCCTTCATATTCAGCAATGTTATTTGTACATGCAAAGGCAAAATGGAAAGAAGAATAATATTTTTCACCCTATGGTGACATCAGCATTGCACCACCACCAGATCCATTCTTGTTCCTAGAGCCATCAAAATACATTTTCCACACCCCATTTTGCTATTGTGTCTGTTGTCCTGCATCCTTCACAAGATTTGGTATTGTTGTTTCATGCTCATGTAGTATGTAAACCCCCATACTAGTTTTATGGGTGTCTCCTTCAGGATCATCCACACTATTTTCTAAGGCCCACTCCCTTAAGAGTACCTCTGGTATGCTTTCAGCTTGTAGTTCTTAAGCAGCAACTAATTCAGGATTATCAGAGATAATGCAATTTGCATTAACAACACTTGGTGTGTAAGGCTCTATGTGATGATTTGAAAGCAACTTAGATTTTAAAGTTACTTTGGTGCCATATCTGGTCCTGAAAAACATGTGGGACTAGTCTGAGGATAAATATCCTCCTATCTTGGGTGTAAATTCTCTTGATAAGCACATGGCAAAATAGGGAGGCAAATCTATGATGAACACCTCCTGTGAAATGGAAACATTGGGACAGGTATGCAGAGTGAGACCTAGGTCCTTTATTACACCCATAGTATTAATAGTTGTGCCATCTAATTGGAGTACACCCTTCTCAAGGGGCTAGCACTTGAGCCCTAATTGGTCTGCAATCTGCTTAGGCATCACAAAACTACTGGCTCCACTATCCACCATGCAATTATGTACTAATTTCTCTCCAATTATCAATGATACATAAAATGGGAGTGGTTTAGCACTTTTGTTGGGCTGTTTACTATTATTCTGGGATGAATTGGTAAGGACAACCCTATTTGGGTCCATAGTTGTATCATTGGATACTTTCAAATCAAATAAGGCAGACTGCAACATCTTCTTTTGGCCAGGGATGGCTAGGGAATCCCACATAGACATTGTCACATTCATCTTTTTCATATTTTCAATGATATTGAAAGCTGAAGTGACACTTACCTTTTGTTGTGATTTTGTAGCAACAGTATCAGCCTGTAAATGAGGCATCTCCTTTGCTGTTGCTGAAGTGTTTCTTTGTAAAATGTGGGGAACATGGGATGTAGAAGCACCAACATGTCCTTTCTCTTTATTTGTTGTTTGCTTAATCTCATAACCCCTCTTCTTGGCTCTTGTATTTGCTGCAACTGAGGTGTTATTGTTGTTTATGCCACATAATTCACCTTCCTACCAGTTCATGAAAGTAGAATCACTCTGAGGTTGCTCCTGTTGTTGCATAGCCCCATCATGAGGTGTATTTGGTTGTGTGGCTGCAACATTCTACACCATTAAAGCCTGATTTATCACTCCATTTGAATAGGCTGCCTAGCTATGTGGCTGATTGCATGGATAGCACCATTCATAGTCAGTTGCAAGGTTGTTTTGAGTAGGGACAAGGTCCCTTACTACATTAATAGGTGCCGGATTATAAAGCTGAAAAGGCCTTTGATTCACATTCTGTCTGGGACCCTAATAATTGCCTTGATATGGTGGCCTATTGGCTTGGTAAGGATGATTTTGCCCTTGATATGGTTGATTCTACCCTTGACTGGGTTGCTGATAAGGTTGCCTGCTCTGGGATTACTGCTTTTTAATGTTCACCAGCTCATTGCCAAAACTTTGAAGGATACTCTCTATCTTTTGTTGACTATTTTTGATCTCTTTCAACTCTTGTGATGAGCTAGAGGTAGCATTTTCAGGATTAGCAGTGCTAGGTAATGGTGTAGTAGTAGGTAAAGGGGCAAAACATGGAATTGGTAAGGGCATGGAAGCTTGAATCTCAGGGAAGATGGGCATTGGTGGTCTAGGTGCTATTTTTCTAGCCTAAATCAGGCTATTCTCTACCCTAATGGCAATTTCATATGCATCAGGTAAGCTAGTACCTCCTAATGATTGTATCATCACTGAAATATCACTATTTAGGGCTTTCAAAAAATATAGAAAAATATATTTACCTGGAGGCCTTACCAAGGAAGGAATTCTATCCCATGTCTTCTAGAATCTAAAGTTAAAATCCATCGTTTGCTCCTAAAGAGCTCTCTTTATAGTGGTCATCTATTCAACCAATGACAAGTTGTCTAATTTATCTTGGAACTGTTTGTTTAACTTATTCCCTAGATCATCCCAGGTTGTAATGGTTTGCATTGGTAAACTCCTGAACCATTGCAATGCCTTCCCTTTGAATGAGGCAGCCAACAACCTGATGGCTACATTCTCCTGGGTGACATGATGTACACCACATAGAGATGCTATGTCTCTAATGTGATCAATAGGGGTAGTTTGATTCTCCCCTATGAAATAGGGTAGACTCTTCAAAGCTACCATGGGTATAATATCATGTACTATCAAGTTTAAAGGGCTGCCCCCATCAAAAGTCACGAATGGCTGATTTCTTGCCATCTGAATAGCTGGGGGTAGATTTGCTTGAGTTGCTACAGGGACTACAGAGGCAATTGGTCTAAAATTTGGTGGAGTTGACTGTATCCTTTTGGCAACTAGGGTCCTTACTATAGCTCTACTCTACCTTCTAGGTGGAGATAGTTGTAAATAATCAAATGAGCTTGAATTCCTGGTTTGAATCTTTCTCATAAAAATGTATCAGCAGAGCTGATCTACTTGTTCTTCCTCGGTGTGAGTTGCCAAATATGTAGGTTTAACCTCTTACAGGTCTGAAAATCATTAGCTGCACATCAAAACTAGTAATAAAAGTTGTCCCATAGGGCATGCCAAAGTTGTTATCACCCAGATTTGCACCCTTGCTTGTAGTTGTGAAACTTCAGCAATCTAGAATAACATGGGAATGATCTCTAAGTGTGGGACTTTGTTAAATGAGATCAGACCTCCAGACAAGGCTAGCTTCCTTGCTTGATTATCACCTAAAACTACTGAACTTTGAGAGGAAAAGGGAGAAGGAAATCTTTAAAATGAAGATGAAACTAAAAACTTGAAAACAAAGGGTGATGCACCAGACAGATTAAAAGAGACTCTGACAATATTGACAAAGTGCACAATATAATCAGATATAACAAGTAAACATACACATATTAGATGATTCTAGCAGAGGTAAGGTGCAATAGGGTTGAGAGGAACAGAATGTTCATGGACCACCTTATGCAAATTCACATAGAACTGAAAAATCAGCAAAGGAGGTAAAATAAATTGCATATATCCAATGAAAGGCAAGGTTACAGTATATGAAAACTTTGTATGGAAATAGAAAGACCAGAATGCCAAAAAAATTTCAACCTTATTTACAACATAAGAATGCATATATATAGCATTAAAAAATAATGCCCTAGGTCGGTTACAAAATTCACTCAGAGAGCTACCACCAAAATATCTCTGAAAGGATGTCCCAGCTGCCAGGAGTAATGATGCAAAAGATTTGGAACAGGGGCAGGTGGGGAGATATTTAGAGTCTTTAATGCAAGCAACTTACTCATCGATCCTCAGCAACACATATATGAAAATATTTGAAACAAGGCAGTGGAAAGATAGTTCTGATCATGAATGCGAGCTGCTTTGACCTTGTGCAATAATAAATGCAAGAAATATCTGCAACTGCCCCAAAATGGTCACTGAAATGTCCCTTCAGAGATATTTTTGCCTCTTACATCATGTCAAAATTTGCCAGGACAAAGGAGATACAGATGGTCAAAGCTTCGGTCAACTGCTTGTATATATCATGTCACATCTGTGTATATATTGCTATCCGGATCAGCCCCTAAAATGTCTTTGTATGTGCAAAGCACCATGCATGCACCTCTTCTTGGAGTATCACCTGATCGGTCACTGGGCTAACCCTGAAAAGCATCGCTAAAAAACTGCATCTTCTTTGGCCTTGCATCTCTTCCTTATGAGGATATGATGATGATGTCACCACCATAGACGGGCCTTATTGAAATGTGATAGGATGGAGTCATCATCATATCGGGGTGATATCACAAATATCGGGGGGATATTTGGAGGAAGGGTGATATGGAGGAGATTGGGTGATATCACAAATATCAGGGTGGTCTGGAAAAAATCAGGTGATATGGAGGAGATCAGGTGATATTTGGACGAGGGGTGATATTACAAATATCAGGGTAATATTTGGACAAGGGGTGATATTTTGGAGATTGGGTGATATGGAGGAGATCGGGTGATATTAAGAATATCGAGGTGATATTACAAATATCCATGTGATATTTCAGAGATCGGGTGATATGGAAGAGATCGGGTGATATTAAGAATATCAGGGTGATATTTGGATGAGGGGTGATATTTGGAATATCACCCGATGTTCAGAATATCACCCGATGTTCAAAATATCACCCGATGTTCAAAATATCACCCGATGTTTAAAATATCACCCGATCTGGAAGATCATGTTTTGACCAGATGTTTGACCATACATAACTTCCATATTTTAGCAAATTTCATGGTGATGTAAAAAGCAAACTTGCCTATTTTTTCAAGCTCTTTCACATGGTAAGCTTCTTCAAGAAAGTTTCAAGCAATGAGATTTGGGTTCATACTTTAGGGTCACAAATATAGCCTACATTGGGGATATGCACACTAATTGATGCTGCTTTCACAAGGATTTTCAAGAAAACACAAGGTGAAACATTTAACTCTGACCAGAGGAAAATAGGTCAACACTTACCTTTTCTGTTATTTAAAGTCTCATTATAATTTTCCACATTGACCTTTATCCTCGTGATCTTATTCATCAGTTCTTCCATCAAGTGCGTGAGGGGGTCATCTACCACTGGCTGGAAATTATCATGCAGAGCTCTGATAGCAAAGTTTACATCTTGATTTTCAATCTTTCCCTCTACTTTTCCTTCCAAAGCTTCAAGGATCTCTACTTCGTATGCCATCATGCTATGTAGCTTTATACTCATATCCCTGAGCTTGCCACTACATTTCTTCAAGATATCACATTCGAACTTGATATCTTCATACCATATGTCTATCAGCAGGGCGATGTTATTATGCATCACTTGATTATTTATTAGAATTTGAGGATCAATCCTCTTTATTTCACTTAAAGAAGTAAGGTCCTTCTCCAATTGGAATGACCGCTTCCCTGTTTCATTTTGTATTTTGTCCACTTTTCTCTTCAAACTACTTAAAGAATTCCACCTTTGTAAGGAGGTTCTCAAAACATCCTCAGCTCTAGTGAGGGCTGACAACATCCACTTCTCCATGATCATGGCTTCATTTTTCATGAGGTCCAACTTGGTGACCTCCTCCTGTGATATAACAGTCAATGGGACTGCCAGATCAACTGGCATATTATCAAGGTTAATTAACCCTTTTATATATGAATGCAGCTGAACAATGTGCTCCTTATGTTGTTTATTTTTCTCTTTCTACTTCTTTACCCTTTGGGTCAAATAATCAATGATGTCTTTCCCTTCCTGACCTTCTTGGTCCTCATTAGCAAAACCCAAATCAACAGTTGTGATTTGGAACTCTTCTAGTGTGATCTTGCCTTTCTCCCTCTCTACTATGGGAAGTGCTATCTATACAGTTCTTCTGCCTCTAGCAGGATCTCTCCTTATGGCTAATGTCAATCTGGCCTTCCTCTTTGGCTTCATTATTGTCTCTGCAAACAAGGTGGAAACATCAAATTCCTGACTCTCACACCCCTGTTCGATACCTATCTCTCGCTCCAGCCATTAAGGCACCTCTTGTCTAGATCCTTGATGTTCTTTGCCAACATCATGTCTACTTTGATCTCCAGTATCTGCTTCTATTCTCAGTGGAGAAGGCGATTTCTTAGTTTCTTCCTCATGGAGTTCCTCATGAGGGGGATCTTGTTGAGGGGCTTCCTCCTATAGAGGAGGATCATATGGGATGTCCACATTATGATCCTGCACATGATCATGTACTCCCTTATCCTTACTTTCATCCACTTTAGTATTTTCCTCATCCTAAGGCATATTGACATCTGTGGCTGTCTGTGCATTTGGGCCTTATGCATTACCCTGATCTTGGGCCACCTCTTGTTCTACACCTAATATACCAACATCTTGAGTCTTAAGGTCCTCATGACCTTATTCATCTTTAGTTCCCATGGCATCTCCTTGATCTCCCTGAGTCTGGGTAGCAGCATCACCTAATGTATCTTTATCACCCCCGCCTTTCTATTGGACTTCTACTATTTTTGGCTCAGCAGGTATTTCATGTTGTTACTAACCAATATCAGGAGCATTGCTCTCTTTTTCTACCTACTTGGCCACTTCAACTTTATCTATCACATCAGGTGCACCTGCTTTGTCCTGGGGACTTACATCACCCCTATATGTTAGATCTATAACTGCAGGGCTAGTCACCTGATCAACCAACTTATCAAGCCCAATTTGTTAGGCTGCCCTCTCTGGGCTACTTTCTTTCACTCCCTCTATTTTTTTTTACCTCCTCCAATACTGCCATTTGTGCTAATGAGGTCACATGTGGAGTCATGCAGGTACTGGAGGTGAGGGTCTCCATTCTTTGAGAGGCTACATTCTACACTACATCATCTGATAAGTCAATGGTGTCCTCCAAAGAGAAAGGACCTCCCTAACCTGCCCTGAGAGCTTCTTTTGTTTGCTCCTCTGCCTTCTCAGTCTTGAACTTGATTATGGTGGGAAGTGGCACATCATGTTGTAACTCCTTCCTGAACGCTTCACCACCAGTTCCTCTTAGTACAATAGGGTTGGCCTTGATATTACCCCACATGGATGTTCTTTGCTTCTTGGGTGGTGATGTTAGCAGAATCGCCCTCCTCTTTCTTCTAACCATTGTCGGGTCATCACCTGCAGGTTCTTTGTGTACCTATACTTCCTCAAATGGGATGTCTTCTTCTACTTCATGCTGTGAGGTCTGACCCTCCTCCTGCATCCTGGTAGTTTCAACAGCTGGCCTCAGGATCGTCTTTATCTTTGGCTTTTCACCTAGAGGTTGTGTAGATGAGGCAGATGCTTGACCTAATGTCGATGCACCTGTAGCTGGTATGGCAATTCTTTCAATTATCACCCTTTTAGGTTCATCTTCCATTTTCTTTCCTCTAGCGGGACCCTTCCTCTATTTCTTTTTGGGTAACCTCTCCCCATTGGACTTTCTTTTCTCATTGAGGAAGTCATCATACTCCTCATTAGCTAGTTCTTGCCTTTTCTTCTTGGCATTAACTGTAAGGGCTACGCCCTTTTTCTTCAATCTATTTATTTGTTCATCTACCCAAGCTTGGGTTAATTGTAGCACCCCACCTGTAAACTGATCCATGGAGATATCCTTCAGTTGTGTTAGATCAGGTGCTTATATGGTGTCATTGTACACCTTCTTTTCTTCATATTCATTTGATATAGTCTTTCCATCATCCTTTCTCAACTGTGCTGGAACTGGGATGCAGTCAAATGTATTTATCTTGTTCAAGGTGAGTCTTTGATATTTTCTTCTCCTCACCTCAGCTTAATCCTCACAATCAATCCAAAAATCCTCCAGATGCTTCTGATGAATAGGTTTCCCCATTATTTTGTGCATCCTGGCATATGGGTCATAAGATACAGGCAAGGGAAATGGCTTCAAATACATCAGTTTCAGACCTCCTATGACATGCTTTATGCTCTCTGAGTCTAAGCACATGTACCAGCCCATAGCTACTGGAAATAAGACTAGAGGTATCTTCTTTTGTTCCTTCTATGTTTTACTATGGTGGACACTTGTCCAAGGAATTCCATCAAGACAACCCCATCAGTAGGGTATCTTGGTAGCATAAAGGGTTGTCCCTCAAATCCTTCTATTCTCATGTATGAAAAGGTGGCAAACTGGATGAACTAGGTGCCATGTCTGTATATGACTTCTTGAGCCTCCATGCTCAATCTCTTGGTTTTGTCTTCCTCCATAGTTCTAACTAGATGCTAGAAGATGCATCATTCACCAATTTGTAATCTAGGAGGTAGTTCTTTCTCTGTAGCTAAGGATAGTGATCCCATATGTGGGCATCATCTACATCACCACTAGCCTTACCCACTGCAGTCAAGGCATCAAATGTTCCTTTGTAGGCACATGACTACACAACATATGAGGTCATATGAAACATGCATGCCTGACCTCCCAGGTTTCTCATACCTTCATCTAGTGCATCGTTGATGACCTTGGCCCATAATGGCTTATTATCTATGTACAGGACTATCTGGATGATTCCAAACATCCAATTCTCAAAATTTCTTGCATGAAGCTTACCTATCATCCTACTTAGTAGGGAAATAATGTACTAGTACTCATCATCAAAATGAAATTTTTATAAGTGCATGGGCAATTTAGCTAAGGTAGTGTAGGTGCTACTCTTTAATCTCCACTGATACATCCTCTTCCTTACATTCTTTTTATTATTGTTGTACTCTATTTCTAGTTTCCATAGGTCGACACTGATCACCTTCTTTCCAACTGGTAGGTTAAAAGTAGAGGTGATTCCCTTTATTGAAAAGTTAGCATATAATCTTCTGTGCTTCTCCACCCGCCTAGTCTCAGGGTTATAGTTCTAGGCACATTCCACCACCAGCTCTGTGGTCTCCATGGCATAGGGAAATCCGGTTGCATGCCACATTCTTGAAACATATATTGCATCCAGAAGGGTATTGTCCTTGTCATGATCTATTCTTGTTGACCATACCACCAGGTCTGTATCTCTTTGGTGAGTGTCACCAATGATGCCATACTTAAATTTTACCCCTTCAGGTTGAACAAACATGGGCTTAAGAAATTCTGAATCAAACATGTTCCGCCTAAGATCCACCATGGATTCCTGCAACAAACAAGATTTGTCTTACCACACAGTATGCATATGCACTCATACCACATTATGTATCTCTATGGCATCATGTATACTCTATTTATTATTCTTTTACTTCATCATGATATGCATACCCATAGATTCAAACCATAAGAAAGAACACACTACCTAAACATGCAGAAAATGACAACAGGAGAGTTTTCAATTACTTACCTGATAATGCTTTCCTCCTGGGTTGGATGGGTGATTACAAAAAAGGGTTGCAAATGTTGAAGATCACCCGTTCCGTTACACTAAAAGCTCTAGTTCGTTAACAGGTAGCTGTATGAGGGTTTGACTTCTTTGCTCTGTAATTTCTTGTTTTTTCGCAAGGTAAATGAAAATAACCTTGGAAAATTACATTTAAACGCATCCGTAGGGTGAATTAGGGCAAAATTGAGTCGAGATGGTTAAATTCGTTGATCCTCTACAAAGAATTCATGGATGATGCCAAGTGTTTAAATTGTATTCACAATCGGGAAACAAGGGGGGATGATCTTCAAAAGATCAGGTGATATTCAAAATATGACCCCCCACCTTTGAGTAGCATAACTAATGCAAAGGAATCAGGTGATGTGATCAACATTGACCACATGTATATCAGGTCATGAATTTAAGATCAAGGGATGTTCAAAATATGACCCTCGAGACTAAAATGACCCCCTTTAGAAAAAGATCAGGGTGACGTTAGCATGTTGATGACTTTGTCTAATCTTTGTGTCTTAATGTCATCACTGTCATGTTATTGAATATGGTGGGGATCAGATATATACCTCCGTGAGGTAGAATGGAATGATGATGTCATCATCAGGGTGATTTCCTTCGTTCGTTGGATTTAAATGACGTCACCATCATATTGGCATAGGGCGATATTTTGCGAAGAGGGTGATATTTGAAATATGATGGATATTAAAAATATGACCCCCCACAAGATATGTGAAGTTGCTTGACGGGCAGATAACAGCTACTACATAAAGTTGACGTCTAGACTTCGCGGACCAAGTGATTATCGGGTGATAATGCAATATCGGGGTGATCTTATATAATATGACTAACGTTTGAAATATGACCCCCTCCTCTGGGATATCAGGTTTGACTAAAACTTTAACTTAACATAACTTTCTTTCGTTAGAGAATTTTGGGGTGATCCAAAAGGCAAACCTGATTGGAATTTCTTGTACTTTCTAGCCATGAGGTTAATAATATGAAATACTAACTTTGAAAACTGACCTCATCATGGTGACCTATCCACCCTATGCAAGGTTGCATGCATGACTTAATTTTACCAGACCGCCCAAAGTAGAAAAACAACAAGCCAAAGCAGCAAAAAAGTTGGGTCCCTATTTGTCAAGGAAAAATGGGGCATGTTGTGTAACCACACAATAGTTCCCAAGCATAGTCTAAAGACGCATGGTGATGAGTCCCTCCTATTCTTCGGGATTTGTATGGCGTGTTTGTTCTTAAGTGTAGTCTAAGGACGTGTGGCGATGAGTCCCTCCTACACTCTGAGATTTGTATTGCATGTTTTTTGCCCCATATGTAGTCTAAAGATGTGTGGCGATGAGTCCCTCCTACATTTTGGGTTCTATGTTTACTTTCCATGTACTTGCATCTACACTTATATATATACAAAAAAGAAAAAAGAAATAATCATTGCATTCACTATATTCATCATGTTTTGCATGTCTTCAATGCTATCTTCTTCATGTCTTGCATGTCTATTACTATACTCTCTGTGTTTTGTGTTCCTGATACTGTCTTCATTGTGGTTGGCATGTCTGCATTGTGTTTTCTTTGATGTCTACCTGAGACTGGGGGCTAGAAATAGTTCCTCAATCTTTGTGTATGCATTAGCTTTGAGTGCTTGGCATGTTTGTTGTGTTTTGACCATACTTTAATGCATGTATTGGCGTTGCATTCATCCATACATTAAAGTAGGGGCTAAATGTTACGCAATAAAATGTCTCCCTGGACTTTTTCCCTCCTAGGTTTAGCTCCCATGTCCCTTGTTTTGTATCTTACATGATCATTCTGACTCCCGGAAGAAAATGGCTTTAAACCCATGTCACATGGGGCATTAGGGACATTTTTGTACTTAGTCCTACCTTGAAATAAGACCTGTGGACATGGGTGCTCGCGCCATTGTCCTGCCCTATTTCAAGTAGGTCCCAAATTTGAATGCCGATTATGTGACCGTTAATTAGGTTCCATGGCAACATCTTAAGTTTGAATTACAAAATTCTTAGTGGGAATGCATTTAGTTGCATATATAAGCATGTTTATGGTTTCATTTGTAAACTAGAAGATGATTGTGAACTTTTAGAGAACTTATGATTTGAGAGCATTCAAGATATTCATTGTTGTAGAGCAGAGTATTGTTGTTGTGTTTGTGATTGCAGATTTAGCTTCATCTTCTCATGTGTTGAAGGATTTTCACCTACATGCGAGCTACATCTTTGAGGTGATATCGATTTGTGTTTGAATATTTTATCAATTTGTTTTTGCCTCTATCCCATAGGGATACACACTCTTTATCTGACAATGGTGTTTAGAAGACTTGAATGTCCTTCTAAAGCTAGACTGAGGCAAGCCTCTAAACACCACAACCCACAACCACACTCCTTGTGATTGCAGGTTATAGGTATCAAATTTCATGGATTGGAGTTGCAAAGGAAGGTTGTAGAAGATAAGGATTCTAAATCTTTGAAGAAAAGGACTGCTTGGACTCGAGCACTAGTGCTAGTGTCCTCTAAGGTTGAAAACATAGAAACCATTGTGACAGTGACAATTAGCATCTAAAGAGGCTCTGACATCCTGAAGAACACCTGCCTTGGACTTGGGCACTAGTGCTAGTGTCCTCTGCATCTCCTGATATAGCAATAAAAAATATAATGATTATCAGTGTCAGAAGGAGATCAGGATTCCTTGAAGAAAACACCACCTTGGACAGGGGCATGAGTGTAAGTGTCCCCAAGTATTCTACATCTCAAACTTTGGAAAATGGTCAATAATTAATCTTTTTTTACTAGTACCTTAGTCTACGAGCATTTGTCATAATTCATCATTTTACTTAATGTTTTGCATAATTAGGGTTTTAAGGGTATTTGAGCATTAAGTTAATACATTAATTGATAATCTCTGAATTTCCACATCATTCCAAGTGATAGCCTAACCTGTAGGTGAATCCTCTTGTAAAAGTGTGATTCAACTTGGTTGATATGTCCTTGAATGTTTGTAGTGAATGGAGGATCTAGCCATTAAACCCCATTCATCTGTTGTCCCTCTTTTCCTATTAAACACTTTATTGTTTCCATCTTCCTATCGCTCATCAGGTGCCTAAAACTTCTAATTTAGATCCACACACATAAAAGAGGGAAAATGGTTATGTTGTATAGGGGCTTACCTAAGTCAAACCCTGTGTTGGTGTTCCCACCTCCACAAGAGCAATGATGATGATGATAGAGTGCATGCTCATGATGAGCAGAGGTAAAAGATATGATAAAGATTGTAGTAATCAAATGTAATGAAATAGAGTTACCATGAGCATGAAACCCTAGTTGGATGTATATCACAATCCACAAGAAGTGGAATGAAAAGGAAGAAGCTTCCTCACAGACCTGCAAGGGTTAGTGATACAGATATGCTTCCTAAGGTTGTCATTGATGTCAACACTATCATGGATGTGTGATGGTGTTTATGGTTGGATTTCATGTTCTATCTAGTAGAGAAGATACAATTCATGTGGTTGGATGTCATGTTGAATATAATGAGGTTACTAAAGTTCATGGTTGGATGTCATGCCTTGATCAATGCAAAGTTGAGTATGAAGTTATATTAATATGAGCATTAGAAGCATCAAGATGACATATTAAGATGGGAATTAGAAGTGCCAAGAAGATACATTAACATGGGAATTAGAAGCACTAAGATGATCAAATTACCAGATTGGTGTTTTGTAATTGACAGTTTGAAGATAGTGTTGGTTCTAAAGAAGACATTTGCTCTATAGTAATGGAATGCTCCACATTTGTCTACATTTGTAGTTCTAACTATGTGGTTATGGAACTATGTTCAAGGTCCTTTGAAGGTAATAATTCCAAAGTTTTAGATTATTTGTCCTTCTGGTGTGAAAGTTATGCATGATAGATTACCAGAATGTGTTCTCACAATGTAAGGTAGTGTTGAAGGCCTATTGGAATGCTCTCTATTCCTCTAGATGTGAATGTTTTCCTTTTCAATTTTATGGACATGATTATGGGTGTGGATTACATGCTTTCTTATAGTTTCAAGTTCCTTGGTGATTTGCAAGCTCAGTTTTTCAATGACAATATGTTGCAACGTGTTCCAAATGACTTGTTGTGCTCAGATTTTATGGTTGAAGATGTATGACACAAAATATTTGATGTGTAGAGGTAAAGGAGTGTTTGGAGATGTTGTATGATTCTTGTAGACCCATCTAGAAGAGTTTCATGAAGATATTTCTTGTTTCTAGTACCGCACAAGGTTTTCAAGTTGTTGTGGCCATTATGCTTTAAGTTTCATATGTCTTTGCTTAAGGTTGTCTTATTTTTTAAATAAGTAGAGTGTGTGGATGTAATTACTTGATGTTTAACACTGTGTAGGATTTTTTGGACCTGGTTAAGTGAGTGTTGATATCTGCAAGGCATGGATCATCTGCTGGTGTAGCGTGTAGTCTTGTTTAGGACTTGTCCTCTACATGTTTCATGTTGTGTGTTGTCTAGCTGACTTATAAATGTATTTTTCATGTTTTCTCTAGATTACAAGTAATGTAATAAATGTAATATCATGTATAAATTGTAAATCAAATTGAATTAGGCAAGGTGTGATTGTAATGTGATTGATATGGTTCGTAAGCAAAAGGAGTAGAATGGATGCATTATGATTTGCAACTGAAGAAGAAAGATAAGAAGTTGTAGATACTATACTAGTTCATCTTGAAGACATATCTATGATAGTAATCAAGTGTATAGTGTGCCTAACTAATCTGATCATCAGAAGGAAGTGTAAAGAGGTAGAACTGCAATCATCAAAGGTGTGAGCTTCATTGTTAGTTTTCAGGCACTAGAGAGACTGACATACTATAATCTATTCTAAGTTTGTTCTCAATTTAGGGAGTAGTTGCTTCCTTGACAGTGACCCTAAAACAAAGTCTTCAGGGAGTTGTAGCTTCCTTGGGAGTGACCCTAAATCAAAGTTTTTAGGGAGTAGTAGCTTCCTTGTGTTGTAGCCCTAAAACAAAGTTGTTATTTTGAGCTTCATATATTGTGAGTTATCCCTCACCATGGTTTTTTTCTTCTTAGGTTTTCCACGTATATTTAGTGTTATGTGTTGATGTACATTGTGTTAATCTTTCATGCTTATACTAATGCTATAATGCTTAAGTTTTAATCTACTCTGGAGAAGTTGAAGTTTGTTTAGATACCAATTCACCCCTTGTCTTAGTATCCTAGTGTGTTCAACAATTGGTATCAGATCCAAGTTCCTCTAAAGGAAGCTTAATAGCTTGAGGAAGGTCTGGGATGGCACATAATAGATCCAACAAGATACCTAGGTTTGATGGAACAAATTATACTTTTTGGAAGCTAAGGATGGAAGCCTATATCAATTCTCTAGGGTGTGGAGTCTGGGACTCTATAAAGACTAGTTACAAAACTCCTGCTACTACTCCTACAGATCTAGATAAAGTTAAGGAATATGACAACAATGCCAAGGTAATGTTTGCTATCATGAGTGGATTGGCTGATTAATAACTTTCAAAAGTAATGAGTTATAGTTCTGGTAAAGAAGTTTGGGTTAAACTTGAAACCATTTATGAAGAAGATAAGAAAGTAAAGCAAGCAAAGACGTAAATTTTCAAAAGAAAATTTGAGACCCTAAAAATGACAGAGGATGAAGACATTACTAGATATATGCTCTAGGTGAATGAAGTCATCAATGGTATCATAGGTCTTGGTGGCAAAGTGGAAGAGAATGAAATTATGAAGAAGGTTCTGAAATCTATTCCCAAATCTTACAGTCATAAGGTATTTGTAATTGAGGAGAATGGGAACTTGGATACATACACTGTAGAAAAATTATTTGGTAACCTTACTTCTTTTGAAATGAGAGAGTTTGGTAGTGATGCTCCAAAGAAAGAAGCTTCTTTCAAAGTCAGTATGAAGACAAAGGATGAAATTACTAATTAAAATGAGATCTCTTATGAAGTTGAAGCAAATTTTGTGAGAAGAATGAATAATGGCATTGGAAAATACAAAGGTAAGGTACCTTTCAAATGTTTCAATTGTGGAAAGGTTGGTCACTTTGCTTCTAAATGTCTCTTTAAAGAATCAAGGGGCAGTAACAAGAGAGACAAGTTCAAAAAAAGCTTGCATTTGTAATGCCCCCACCAAAATTAAAAACATTACAAGGTTGTGATATTCCCCATCAAACAGATTTATGAGGCTGACTCATATGAAGTAGACTTTAGAAAACATATTTTAAAAATAAACTAAGGTCGACCACCTTAAATATTGGCCAACCATATTAAAGGAACAATGAATGAGTTTATATATAGTGTGATGGAAAGATCAAATAGGCACTTGATGACAAGGACATAATTTGTTTATGGAGTAGTTTAATTAATAAAAGACATACCTTGGTGCAGTCATGGTAGGAGGGTTCACAGAATGAACTGTCTAGACCATGCAGCAAGAGTAAACACAATAGAAACAACTCAAAGTAATGGAACAAATGCAGATTAAGTCATTCAGTATATCATATAATTCAAATAGATATCAGCTGGCAACATGCGGGCTTACAATTAGGGCTCATAGGCCTGATTGCATATATGCTCAAGATAAAGATTTGAAGCTCCTTCACCAGAAAAATGAATAAGTGATCTATCTAGAACTTAGTAACTTATGAACTACTTTCTTAAGGATCTATTACATCAATATATATCAAGTCCAGATCATAAGATTCCTCTACATTGGCCAACGAAGGTCACAAACTCCAATGAAAAGTTGTAACATGTATACATGGATAGGTCATACCTAATTGCATAGAACTCTTCTGTAAATGAATGGAATGATGTGCAGATCTTTAGCAAAGGTCATCCATGAATGAAAGATCATTGAATGATGTGTCATTAGACTTCATAGATCGAGAAATGCTTCCATAGGTTTCTCCTTCAGCTGGTTGTCTGTGATTATCAGGATGCTCTATTATGAGAAAATAAATGATCTTCTGGTAGCGATATCTTTCCAGTAATGATGTGTGGATCTCTAAATTCTGGATATGATGTAGATGAATGAATGTAGATGCTAATTCCAACTTGGTAAGGTCTGAAATACAAATATGGTAGAATGCAGACCAAAACACAAAAACTACTTTTGACTGAACTACTTGAACTGAACTAGAAAATGAAAAGAAACAAACTAAAATGCAAATGTTTTGGTTGATGCAAGATTACTCTTGAACCAAGGATGCTCTTGCATCAGACATCCAGGGTTATTAAAAAGTGAGTCCCTCAATTTGCTAGGGCTAGGGGAGAACTAAGACAGTCCACCTCAGCTTGAGAAATCCATGATGAGTCTTCTTTTGATCTACCTTTCCATTTCACAAGATATTCTTTGTATTATCTTCCTTTAGTGCTGTGTCCAACTCTGCTGTCCAAAATGTCTTCAATCTACTCTGGTGCTTATTGTGGTAACTGCTTCTTCAAGTCTTCTTCAATGTTGTCACTGAACTCTGCTTCATGGTACTGATATAGGTCTGTAATGTTGAAATAGGTGATATACCCAAGAACTCCGGTAATTCCACTTCATATGCATTTCCTGAATCAAATTTCTTGAGTATCTTAGAAGGTCCAAACTTCTTCAGCTTGAATTTGTTATATGTCCCAACTAGAAATATTTCTTTTCTCAAGTACACCATCACTTCATCTCCAACTTCAAATTCCTTATGTCTTCTCTTCTCATCAACCTTCTCTTTGTACTTATTGTTCATATTCTCCAAATGCTTCTTTACTTGATTATGCACTGTCTTCATATGATCTACAAATTCTTCTACTTCTGCACTTCTCTTTTCTTCCATACTGATATCTCTTAATTCTACTACTCCTCTAGGATTCACTCCAATCATAATCCCAAAAGGTGTTCTTCTAGTACTCCTATTCACTGAAGTATTGTATGCAAACTTTGCTTGTGAAAGAATCAAATCCCAACTTCAATCTTTCTCTCCAACCAAACATCTCAACAAGTTTCCCAAATTCCTATTCACTACCTTTGTATGTCCATCAGTCTATGGATGAAAAGATAAATTAAACTTCAAATCTATCTTCATCTTCTTCCAAAGTCTCTTCCAAAAGTATCCAACAAACTTTGTATCTCTGTCTAAAACTATAGTCTTAGGTAATCCATGTAATCTCACAATCTCCTTGAAAAATAGGTCAACTACATGCACTGCATCAGTTGTCTTCTTGTAAGGTATGAAATGAGCCATCTTTGAAAATCTATCAACCACTACAAATATTGAATCATGTCCTCTCTTTGTCTTAGACAATCCCATCACAAAATCCATGCTTATGTCTTCCCAAGGTCTCTCCAGTACTATCAAAGGTTTATACAATCTAGTATTCTGACTACTCCCTTTTGCAACTTGACAAACTATACAACTCTGCACAAATCTCTAAACATCCTTATGTATCTAAAGCCAAAAGTAGTTTTCACTCACTAAAGCCACTATCTTATCAATGCCAAAATGTCCTACCAATCTACCACTGTGTTTCTCGATTAAATTATCTCTCATTGAACTCTTAGGTATGCACAACTGATTTCCTTTGAACAACATATCTTCTTGAATGAAATAGTCCAACCACTTACTCCTATCTGTCACAATAGGCTCTCTACATGCTTTCTGAGGTTCTACAAAATTAGTGTCTCCCTCATACATGTTCTTCAATGCATCAAAACCCAACGCTTCAACTCTCATCTTTGTCAACAAGTTTTTTCTCCTACTTAATGCATCAACAACTTTGTTTGATTTTCCACTCCTATGCTTCAACACAAATGTATAACTCTACATGAACTCTACCCATCTCATATGTTTTTGATTCAACTTACCTTGACTATTCAAATATGACAAAGCTTGATGATCTGTATACAACACAAACTCCTTAGGAAACAAGTAATGTCTTCACTTCTTCAAGGCATGAATTATGGTATCGAACTCATGATCATAAACTGAATATCTTCTCGTTGCATCATTTAACTTCTCACTGAAATAAGCAACAAGTCTACCTTCTTGACTTAATACTACTCCAATTGCATTTCCACTTGCATCACAATCAACTTGGAATACCTTATTAAAATCTGGTAATGCCAAAATAGGTTGCTCTGTCACCTTCTGCTTCAATAGTTCAAAACTTTTATTTTCTCTAGAGGTCCACTTAAAATCTTTTCTATCACCTCTCATTATCTGTATCATAGGGTTACAAACTGAACTGAAATTTCTAATGAACTTCTAGTAGAACTAGCCAATCCATAAAATGATCTAACTTCTCTAATGCCCTCTAGTGTAGGCCATTCAATAATTGCTCTTACTTTCTCAGGGCCCATCTTCAATCCTTCCATAGAAATCACAAATCCCAAATATACTAGTTCTTCCTTCATGAAACTACACTTCTTAATGTTCATCAGTAATTTCTCTTCTCTCAACCTCTGCAAAACTTGTCTAATATGCCACAAATGTTCATCTTTTATCTTACTAAAAATTAGAATATCATCCAAGTATACAATCACAAACTTACCCAAGAATTTCTTCAAGACTTCATTCATCAACCTCATGAAAGTACTCAGTGCATTTGTCAATCCAAAGGGCATCACTAACCACTCATACAATCCTTCATTTGTTTTAAAAGTAGTCTTCCATTCATCTCCTTCTCTGACTCTGATATGATGGTATCCACTCTTCAAGTCTATCTTTGTGAAATATCTTGCTCCACTCAAACAATCCATGATATCATCCATTCTAGGTAAAGGAAATCTATACTTAACTGTGATCTTGTTTATTGCTCTAGAGTCAGTACAGATTCTCCATTCTCCATCTTTCTTAGGTGCTAACACTACAGGTATTGCACAAGGACTCAAGCTTTCTCTGATCAAACCTTTCCTCAGCAAATCTTGTATCTATCTGTTCAATTATTCATTCTCTGTCAGTGTCATCTGGTGTGCTACTTTGTTAGGAATTCTTGTTCTAGGTATAAGATCCATGTGATGATTGATACTCCTTGTAGACACCCAAATTTGTCCCAAATTTGTGTATGTCTTGCAACACCTTGTTAAAACATTATCCTAGACATCATAAGACATTTTGTCCTAATCCCATTCCAATTTCCCTAATCCATTAAGCCAATTAATTAAATAAATTTTATTTATTTAATTAAAATCCCATTCAATCCCATCCTCATCCTACTTAGCTAATTAATTAAATAAATTTTATTTATTTAATTTCCACATCATATCTTATCCCATCCTATTCATCTACCCTATTAATTAAATAAATTCTATTTATTTAATTAATTTCCAACTATATCCCAACTAATTCAAATATTTTATTTGAATTAAGCCACATGACCTTTCATCTCACCTTGACATTTGTCCATTTCCCCTTAATCATGTGTTGTGTTACAACTTTTATCTTTCACATGCACAACTAATGGGACCTAATTTTAGTATTTATCTACACAAGCACACCTAAGCCTTATCTTCCCTTGCCACATGTCAATTGACTACAATTTCTTGATGTGCAAGGAAATCAACTTAATCTTATCCATCCATTTCATTTAAAGCCCTAATTGATCCTAGCCATCCATTTGAATCAAGCCTTTCCTATAAAACAAGCCTCTCTTGAGCCATTAGAAGAGAATTTCATGATTCTCCTTCATGCAACCTCACTCTGCTGAATTTGCATCTATTAACCATCAACTATCCATCATCTATCTCCTTATCAATGTTATGCTGTGGAATCGAGCAATCAACACAAGAAAGCGATCAAATCAATCGAGCTCATCTTGCATCTTCGAGGTATTGAATTATTTGGGTTTAGGTTATGCATTTCAATTGTTTGATCATTTCCATTTATAAATCCAAAATTTTTGATATACATTCTGGCACGCCTAGTGGGATTCATATCCTTGATTAACATCTCTTGCTTGAGTTGTTTTTATGAAGTTTAGATCTCTTAGAGCGCCAGTGTTTCATTTTTACAAGCTTTTGTAGCAAAATTTTGCATTTTTCTAACTCTAGTTTGTAAAGATTTGGATAAAAATATGTGTAGATGATCTCTTAACCCAAATCTAACCTCACCATTGCATTTGGGAGGCCGTTTCCAAAAATTTTGAGTACAAATTTTCCTAAATTTGATGAAAAATGGAGCATTTGGTGAAGAAAACAACAACTGGTATGTAGAAATGTGCCTTTGGTAATTTAGGTCACCTTTGATCAAACAGCAGTCGCCTGGGCTAAATCAGCTTACCTTTAATCAAAGATTGGTCATTTATGGTCAAATTTGGCTTGCTTTTAAACAAACAGTATGTAGCTTTTGGTAAAATTCAGCTCGCTTTTGATCAAAAACTGATCGCTTATGGTAAAATTCAGCTCGCTTTTGATCAAAAACTAATTGCTTATGGTAAAATTTAACTTGCTTTTGATCAAAAACTAATCGCTTATGGTAAAATTTAGCTCGCTTTTGATCAAAAACTGATCACTTATAGTAAAATTCAGCTCGCTTTTGATCAAAAACTAATCGCATATGGTAAACTTGGTCGCATATGGTTAATATTTGCAATCTCTCACCTGAAACTTTCCAGATTGCTTTTGGGCTAATAGTAATCACTTTTGCTCATATTTTGATCACTTTTAGTCAGATAGGAATCATTTTTGCTCATATTTTGATCGCTTTTATCTAAATAGTAATCACTTTTGTCTTTAACCTAGTCGCTTTTGGTCTGATAGTAATCACCTTCTGCAAAACTAGGGTTTCTATCGCATCTTTCATTGTGTAGATATAGATCACTTGTAGGCTGAAATTGGTCTCTTTGGGCTTTTCTGCATCGCTTATAAGCCTACAGCATTCGCATCTAGTGTTTTCTGAGTCGCATTTGATCTGTAAGGGTTCGCCTGTGGTTAAACATGAGATCACTTCTAGACACACAGTGATCACCTCTGCCATCTTTCACATCACTGATAAGCCTACAGGAGTCACATTTTAGCCATAACATATCGCCTGCAGACAAATTCAGATCACTTCTAATCAACAGTAAATCGCATCTGGCAATTGTAACTTGCTTTTGGTTGCTGTCATTGTGCATCTTGGTGTTTTTATCATAACTTTCACATACAGAGGCCAAATCACGTAAATGAGGACTCGTTGGAAAGTTGGGAGGACAAACTTCACAACTGTACCACTTTTACCAAGTGACGATACCATTTTTAGGCTTTTTTTTATTAGTCAAAGTTCAGTTTCATTGCAAACTTCAATTGAGCATAACTTGAGCATTTTTTATCAAATTTCGACGATTTTTTTTTTTAAAGTGCATAGAATTTCATGTAGAATCTGTATATGCACTTAGTTTTTCTGTATCAAGTCATTTGTTTCAGATTTTAATCAGATTGCATAATATGACCTAATATCACTTTTGGCTTGCAAGTTTGCTTTTATTTTGTCTTTGTGACTTGTAGGGGCATCTAACGAGTTGGAGCAGCATTGGCATCAACATCTACAGCAAATTGGAAAGTGATTGTATCAGGTGCACTCATTCTAATATTTCATCTCTTAATCTTGTTTGATCACACATTTGGACTTTGGGATTAAAACAAACATTGTTTGCTATCACATATCAAAAGTGGGCATAGAACAAGCCATTGTCCTCCAACACATTTGGATTTGGGTTTAAAAAGAACAAGTGCTTGAATTGTCTTCCACACATCTCATTTCTAAAGGGTCAATTAACAACTATGAGTGTGAATTAAGTGTAGCTCACTTGGTTTGCTTTTGTAAACCCTATCTAGGAGGCCTACTTGGAGACACACCACTCCAAGGGATGACCTCAATCGAGGCTGAATCGAAAGACACCCTCATTGGGAGTTGGAATCTTGTCACTCTTGGCTAAGCCCCAAAGAACTTTATACCTTTGGGAAGTGAAGGTGAAGGGTGGGTTACCCCTTTCTCCTGGCTGTGTGGCAGGATTTCGCTTTCAATTCCTTAGTCAACCTTGTGCAATCTAGCCTAACACCTAATTGGCCATACCCACTCGACTAGACATTAGGCTTGTTGATGTGTCTTCCATGTGTGCTTGCTTAATCATCATTCTTCATATTTCAAAATTAAACTTGCTTATATGTCTTGAGTGAGTGATTCATGTGTGTATATGCATAATCATTTGTTTGAATATTGCCACATCAAGCTCTAAACACCCAAACACATAAAGACAAGTCATCCTACACATTCTTCCAATAACATTCAAACCCAATCAATTTCATCCCAAACATAGCCTAGTTATCATCCAACCCTTCATAGCCAAGTCATCCAAACAATCCACATCATCAAAATCCCTAAACAAGCACTTACCAAAAAGGACTTAAGACTTAAACACTTGTGTGACATCTTGTCAACCTTAGAGGACCTCCAAAAGTTCCTTCATATGCTTTGCCACATGCATGCAAGCCAATCACCTTTAGAGCAGCAAACCATTCAAAGCATTCAAGAACTTATTCAAATATGTCAAACAAACCAATCCTCACCCATACAATACCTCTTGGCAGAAATCCAACACCTCATGACCACTTGCAAAGTCCAATGACCATCCTATCTAGCACCTATCCCATCATATCTATCCACTCATCAACCCAATTTGATACCAACTTATTCCATTTCTTCTAATGTTATCCCTTATCCACATCAACACATCACATCACAACACCAACCAATTCAACAATTCCAACAACAACAAATCATATCACAGCAACAAATCCAAACACCATCTCAACCTCAACAAATTCCACATCAACCTTACATGTCATCATCTTCAACTTCATACCAAACCCAAGACATTTTATCTACATATCCCACCATTTCACTCAACCACCAAGACTATCAATGGCCTCCACAACAAGTACAAGTGAGCCCAAGTCCACCTTTGCAACAAGAAGCACGTACAAGTCCAAGTGGCCCTTCATACATAAACCATGCGAGCCTAATGCAACAAGACTTAATTACCTTTGACAAGGGAGATACCAACCTAGCTAATTCATCCTATGAGTGGCATTCATCATCCAATCACCCACCGACACATGAGCCAACTAATCCTATCCCAACACTACCATGTGATCCCAATCATAGTCCATTGATCCCTCCATCTTCCAAACTACCAAGCCCTCCATTACCTTCATCACCATGTCATTCTAATCCTTCACCAAAGGATGCAGCTGAGATAGTTTTACAAAGAATGCTTGAAGAAAAACTTATTGAACTTCTGGAAGTAAAACCATGTGAAGAAAGTCCATATGATGAACATGATTATTATGCATACCATAGGACCAAAGGCCATAATACAAATCAATGCCCAATATTTGTCCCAATTGTTTATAAGGTGTACCCACCTATAATGGGAAATCATGCCACATCATTCAAATCCTATGTGTCACCCCCATCCAATCCAAATCCTAATCCACCCACTCCAATTAGCCCCCAACCTAATCGTAGTCCTAATCCTACAACATCATCTACTATTATCATCCATCCATTATATTTCCCATCCACTCATACACTTGCAAAGGATGTGATCCAGGAATAAACTACCCCCATGCCAAACACCCATTCATGAGCCTACCAAAGAACCTCCAAAGGTCATGTCCAATCATATAATCTCATCATGTGGTTCGCCTATCCTTGAGTCTATCAAAGAGCCTTCCATTAACATACCTATCCCTTTGAGCCCATCATGTGACCTATAAGCCATCAAGCCTATTTGCGAACCTTCTATCATTAATCCAAGTCAAGAGTCATCATGTTCTCATGTTGTTGACCAAGAACCTATCCAAGAGTTATCCATTTCCATTCAAGCAACCCAAGAGGTATGTCAAAGGTTTAATCCTAAGCATGTGGAAACATTAAGCCCTAGTCCAACTCAAGATCAAAACACTTTCATGCAACCCATCCATAATATTTACCTTCTTTATGATCAAGATGATACCTATAAAGAAGCTATCCATGAGCACCTTGATCCTATCCATAATCTTATATCCATCCATGAGCAAGATATCCAAATTGCTCCTAGTCATCTGCCATCTAGCCCTATCCATAATGAGAAAACATCCACTTGTCATATTGAGACATGTGCCTCTCAAGAACACATAAGCATAGAAGATCAAACAAATAGCTTGGATCTTAATGAACACAATTCTAATCAAGATCCTAATGATCATCCTTCCACATCCACCATCGATTCCACTTCAAGTCCACCATCATGTCCTATTGGTCTTACCACCCTCATCCATGAATGTTCTTCTTTAGGACAACAACGACCTTTATCCAGTTCACCTTCTACATCTAATAAGGAACTCAAGTCTAGTTCCCAAAACACATCTAGTCCCATAGTCAATCGCATCCTCCAAAACATGAACTACAATGGTAAAGGTCTAGGCGTTTATGAACAAGGTATTTTGGAGCCAAACCATGTTAAAATTCCTCCAAGCTCATATGGCCTTGGATACACACCCCAACGTAAACAAGGCCAAGATGTTGGTAATTCCTCCATCCCTCCCAAGTCCACTTTCCATCACACCCCCCATCATCTACCTAAAACATATGTTGCCATTCCACCTTCATCATCCTATAAATGTCAAAAGCATGTGACCATACACCTTCCACCATCCACTTTGCCTCCACTTTTACCAACTCCAAATATCCCTCCATCCACCTTGCCACCACTTCTACCAACACCTAATTATCCACTTATCCATAAGTATCCTTATATCCTGAATCATGACCAACAAATGCACACATCGCCTAAGCATAAAGCTTCCAATCATTCCATCCACTCCACCCACCCCATGGGATTCAAAAGAAAATATTTTGATGCCTCTAGTTATAAAGCTAAAAATCCTACCAAAAACCCTAAAGGTCTTCATACCTTAGGACATAAAGAATCAAACTTAAAGCAAAGTTCATCTAAGCAGGCATCTAAGCCCTTACCTCCAAATACAAAGCCCAAAAGAAAAATGGTTTGGGTTCCTAAGCAAACAGCTAGCCAAGTGAATGAGGCATCCTCATCTAGCTCTCAAGAATCCCAACCACCTATATCCATCCAAAAGCCCACTTCCATCCAAAACTTTCATTCCCTTCAAAAATCCCACAAGCAAAACAAAAACACTAAAAATACTAAATCTATGTGGGTTCCTAAATCACTTCATCAACCATCCCCTAAGCAAACATCTCCATTGCTTCCTACACCACCATCCAGTCAAAAGCTTCAATGTTTATCATGGTGTGTGCAACCATTGGTCATGGTTCCCTTCCATTCCAAAACATTCCCACATGCCTCCATCTCCCCATCCTTCATCCATTATCCTACAAATCTTCCCCATCACCTTCCTATGGTCCATGCTTTTGCATAAGCCTTCTATCCATCCATCCCTGCATGAACTTTCCATAATCCAAGTCATAATCTACTATCCACCTAATCCATCTCCCATTCATGCAATCCCTTATCAACATCTATGAGAACACTTGACATGGTCCATGCGAAGACATCATCAATCTCTAAAGAGACACTATCAACCTTCATAGCACTAAACACTTGAGTCCCTCCTATCCATTACCATGGTGAAAACCTGGCAAACAAGTGCCATGTGTAATTGTCATCCCATCTAAAAAAAAAGCAAAAGAAGAAAAAAAATTTTTAAAAAAAAAAAAGTAAAGAGAAATCCCTTCATCCAATGGTGAAAACCTGGTAAACATGCACCTTGGATAAGTACCATGATGAAAACCTGGCAAACAGGCATCATGTGTAGGTTGATCTTCTATGTCACTTACACTTGGGGGCACATTGTCTCATCCAACCTATCCATTTCCAAACTATCTATCCCATTATATCATTTTCCATCCTATCATGTCCTACCATTAACATACCATCCTACCATCCTTAACCATTACATAAACATGCCTATCCTATTGAACCCATTTATCCATCCTCCCCCCTTTTGATTTTGATGAAGACATAGGGGCAAAATGTTGAAACATGTTTGGATATTTCTTGGCATACCTTCTTTCCAAACCAAGGCCTATCCATTGACCATTTATCCATCCCATTTAAACCAATCCATCATGTCATCCCTTGGTCATGAACTTTGTCATGTAAAAATCCTAAGCATTACCACCGATAATGGGGCATGTTCTTCCTATGCAACATAGCCTTTGGAGATCACATCCTAGCTCCCTTATGATCCATACACTATGGCGTATCCTTATCATTAGCTTTCCATCTTATAGCTTATCCCCATCTATTTATCATGAGCTTTCCACTATAGCCTACCTATCCATTTATTATGAGGCATGCATCCATCCCTTATATGGCCTATCCTCTTATCTATCCATCTATCATGAATCTTCCATCCCATTTACTATCACCCATCCTTTCATCCATCCTTTTATCTATCCCTTGCATCTAGACTTGGTTTTCCCTTGTCATTGGTATCTAGCACAAAGGCTACCCAATTGTAAATCCATTTACATTTAAAACATTTCAAAACTCAAAAAAAAAAAATCAAAATATCCCAAAATCCAAAAAAATCAAAATATGTCAAAAAATTCAAAAAAAAAAAAATATCCAACAAAAAATCCAAGCAATAAAACCAATCACATCATCCAAATCAATCCACTTTATCAACATTCAATCAAAATCAAATCATCATCATCATCATCAATTATTCCTATCAATAACATTCATTCATCCATTTCAATCAATCACTTGTTCCAATCATATCAATCAAATCAATTTAAGCAATGATCTTAAATCCAAGTCACATTAATCCATATCAAGCAAGCTAATCAATCAAGGAACATTATCCAATCAAATCAATAGGTTTTGATCCTAATCTTGTCATGAGCCAGATCAATCGTCATCAATCATCATCAATGGGATATAGCGTTCCCACATCCTTGTGTTGATCTAGGGATATAGCTTTCCCTGCAATGACAACACTATCATTATCAATCAAATAATCAATCATTGGTTTATGACTTGACAAGGGCAATACCTTGTTCATTTTACATCCTTTGAGCACACTGTGAACACTTGCTTATGCTTAGATTGAGTGGATACTCTAATCATCACACCATCACTATCATCATGAAAACAATCAACCTAGCAATAGCAAACATCACAACCAAAACACATGAAGCCAACCATCAAAACAAATCCTATCAATCCTCAGCATCAACAAAAAACATCACAACCAAAGCACATCAACTCCAATCGGAACAAATCTAATCACTTCAGCAAATCAAAAGTAGCTCAATCCACCACATATTATCCAATCATCAACATTTCATCAATCCATAACTTGATCAATTCAATCCATTTTCATCATCTCATCAATAAAACAATTAGAACTACATCTAATTTTCATCGTTAAGTGCCTTGATCCCATGGATATCAAGTATGTAGGCAATCTGGAGTATGAAGGACGTACCCAGATTCAGGCATAGACAATTTTCCTCTTTCTACTCTCATCATTTCTTCTATCATCTATATTCTACATCATTAATAAACAACTTCTTCCAATCAATCTACATTCAATTAATCCATCATCATCAAAATCATAGCACATCAGTCCAACCATCAAATCAATTCATCAAACCAAATCAATCTAATCATCCATTCATCCAATCAAATTATTCCAAGCAATGATCCAAATGCAAGTCAATCATTAATCTATACCAATCAAGTTAATCAATCAAGCCAAGTTATCCAAATGTAATCCATGGTCTTGATCCTAGCCTTTTTGTAAGCCAAATCAATCAGCCAACTAGCCAACCAACTTAGCAAACAACCATTGTGTTGATCTAGGGATATAGCTTTCCCTGCCATGACAACACTCTCAACACTATCATCAATTGACAACCAATCATTGGTTTACAACTTGACAGGGGCAATACCTTATTTGTTTTGAATCATTTGTGCATGCTTGCTTCCTTTCTTGTGTGTGTTATCATTTTATCTTGCATTTGTATCACATTGGTAATCATTCCAGCTAATATTCATATCTTGTGTATGTTGGAATAGCTTTTTGCACTATCCTTTGCATCTAAGGTCATATCATACCTTTTGTGCATTAGGACTTCAATGCTCTAAGTTTTCTTCCTCATACATTAGACAAGGTTGTATTATACTGGGGCACAAGACACATCATCACCCTGGTCCTTATACCTTGGTGCATAACGTCTAGTGCTATATCAAACATCATGGTTGCTCACTTTCATTGCAGCATAACGTATCTTCATTTCTTTTATCTATCCCCTTATCTTTCTTTTTGCAGTCAAGCCATTTCTTTTCGAGAGCCCCCCATGTTTGTCCAACCCGCACATCCTCTCGAGGGGGCATCATCATCATCATCAGCATCCCTATAAATTATCCATACCTTAACGTCTTTGAAATGATGTTACTCGACACAAAGCTTATCATCTCAAACATCATCTCAAAGAGGGGCAAAATGTAGACACCCAAATTTGTCCCAAATCTGTGTATGTCTTGCAACACCTTGTTAAAACATTATCCTAGACATCATAAGCCATTTTGTCCTAATCCCATTCTAATTTCCCTAATCCATTAAGCCAATTAATTAAATAAATTTTATTTATTTAATTAAAATCCTATTCAATCCCATCCTCATCCTACTTAACTAATTAATTAAATAAATTTTATTTATTTAATTAATTTCACATGGATAATCCCATTTATCCTATCCCCATCCCAATTAATTAAATAAATTTTATTTATTTAATTTCTACATCATATCTTATCCCATCCTATTCATCTACCCTATTAATTAAATAAATTTTATTTATTTAATTAATTTCCAACTATATCCCAACTAATTCAAATATTTTATTTGAATTAAGTCACATGACCTTTCATCTCACCTTGACATTTGTCCATTTCTCCTTAATCATGTGTTGTGTTACAACTTTTATCTTTCACATACACAACTAATGGGACCTAATTTTAGTATTTATCTACACAAGCACACCTATGCCTTATCTTCCCTTGCCACATGTCAATTGACTACAATTTCTTGATGTGCAAGGAAACCAACTTAATCCTATCCATCCATTTCATCTAAAGCTGTAATTGATCCTAGCCATCCATTTGAATCAAGCCTTTCCTATAAAACAATCCTCTCTTGAGCCATTAGAAGAGAATTTCATGATTCTTATTCATGCAACCTCACTCTGCTGAATTTGCATCTATCAACCATCAACTATCCATCATCTATCTCCTTATCAATGTTATGCTGCAAAATCGAGCAATCAACACAACAAAGCGATCAAATCAATCGAGCTCATCTTGCATCTTCGAGGTATTGAATTATTTGGGTTTAGGTTATGCATTTCAATTGTTTGATCATTTCCATTTGTAAATCTAAATTTTTTGATATACACTCCTTATAGGTGGCAATCCCTTAGGTACATTATCTAAAATGATGTCTTCATATTCTATTAGCAACTCATTCATCTCCTCATGTTGTGATTCTTCAGTCTCTTTCTTCAATGCTCCAGGTTTCTTAGGAATCAAAGCATAACACATATTCTCATGTCTCAAACCATCCAAAAAATTTCTTCCATCTATCAAACAAATTCTCGCATTCCCACATACTTAACTCTTAGGGTCATCCTCCAAAGGAATCAAAGTAATTCTCTTTCCATTTGATGTTATAGTATATATATTCTTTCTTCCATAATGTATATCTTTTCTATCATATTGCCAAGGTCTACCCAACAAGATATGACATACATCCATAGGCATAATATCACACAAGACTTTATCATGATAAGATCCAATATGAAATTTCACCAAACATTGTTCACTCACTAGTACATTATGATCATCCTAAATCCATGCTATCTGATATGGCATAGGGTGTTTCAATCTTTTCAAATTCAACTTAGTCACCATCTCTTCTAAAACCAGGTTATCAGAACTACCACTATCAATCACAACTTTACAACACTTACCTCCTGATTTGCATCTAGTTCTAGACAAACTCTTCCTCTGCAGTGGTTCCTCATTTGTTTCTAATTGAAATAATACTCTCCTCATTACAAGTGATTCTCCTTTCTCTAGTTTACCAACTAAACAGGGATCACCTAGTTCAATAGTTCTTCATCCACATAGGCTACTCTTCCACTATTTTTTGTCCTCTTGTTTGTACTACCCTGATTACATTCAAATGCTCTATGTCCTTCACCTCCACACTCGAAACAAGTACCTCTGAATGTTCTCTTATCATATCCTCTTCCTTCTCTTTGGTACCCTTCATTTCAGTATGAATTATAGTTGCCTCTGGGATGAAAATTTCTATCATTTCTCCAGTATGCATTAGTATCTCTATCATCCTTCTTAAATGGGATGTCAGGCTTTCTCTACTCTGGAAATGATTTGTCTCCTCTAGAATAAGTCCTACCTCTCTAAAATTTTCCTCCTCTTCCTCTCTGTCTTTGATCATGCCTCTTATTCAGCTTCTCTTCAACTTTTAGGGCAAACTGATATGCTTCCTCTAAAGATGTCATCCTTACCAGGCTTAGTTCTTTTTGAATGTTCAATCTCAGTCCATTGATGTATCTAGCCACTTTCTCCTTGCTTGCTTCACTATGTCCTATTCTTATGATCATCTTGTGAAATTCTTTAGTATACTCTTTCACTGATTTCTCCTTTTGTCTTAGGTTTTGCAATCTTTTCAATAGTTCCAACTCATAGTCAACAAGTATAAATTGATTCTTTAGTTTTGTCACCATCCTATCTCATTTTGTAGTCTTTTATTTATCTCTTTTATTTCTTTCCAACTAAACTTCTTTCCACCATATAGCAGCATGTCCTTTCAACTTTGTCTTTGCAAATTTCACCTTCTCCAGATCTTCAACTTCTTCATATTGAAAGTATTCTTCCATGTCATTTATCCAGTTAGTCAACTCTTTAGGATTCAAATTTCTAGTGTAATTTGGTACATCCACTCTAGGTCTTTTTCCAATATTCAAAATAGCTCACAACATCTTCACTTGATCTTATTCTTCTTCTTCATCACCTCCTAGTGCTTCACCAATTTGTTCAACAGATTGAAATTCTTCTTCATCATCACTTTCAACATTAGGTCTCAGTGTCAACCCTCTTTGCCTATCTTCTTCAACAACATCCAATTAAATTCACATTGTTTTCATCATCTCCATCATCTCATCCATTCTCCCAACCATTGTTCTAATAGCAACAACTCTCTGCAGTAGCATTCTTCCTAGGATCAAGTGTGAACTGCCTCAGGCTCGGTGATCAGGCTACAATGTGACAACTACCTCACAATCAGTGATTAGTTGTAACACAAGTAACCTACCTCAATTTGGTGATCTATCCACCATAAGATCTTATAGAATTCCTTTGCCAATTTTTCTCAGTCTGCTCCCAAAGATTTGAACTTTCACTCTGATACCACTTGGTGCAGTCATGGTAGGGGGGTTCATAGAATGAACTATCCAGACCATGCAACAAGATTAAACACAATGGAAACAACTCAAAGTAATGGAACAAATGTAGATTCAGTCATTCAGTATATCATAGAATTCAAATAGAGATCGGTTGGCAACATGCGGGCTTACAATTAGGGCTCACAGGCCTAATTGCATACATGCGCAAGATAAAGATTTGAAGCTCCTTTGCTAGAAAAATGAATAAGAGATCTATCTAGAACTTAGTAACTTATGAACTACTTTCCTAAGGATCTATTACATCAATATATATCAAGTCTAGATCATAAGATTCCTCCATGTTGGCCAACGAAGATCACAAACTCCAATGAAGAGCTGTAACGTGTGTACACAGATAGGTCGAACCTAATTGCATAGAACTCCTCTGGAAATGAATGGAATGATGTTTAGATATTTAGGGAAGGTTAGCCATGAACCAAAGATCATTGAATGATGTGTCATTAGGCTTCACAGATTAGGAAATGCTTCCGTAGGTTTCTCCTTCAGTTGGTTGTCTATGATTATCAGGATGCTCTATTCTAAGAAAATAGTCGATCTTTTGGTAGCGATATCTTTCCAGTAATGATGTACGGATCTTAGAATTCTAGATATCATGTAGATGAATGAATGTAGATGCTAAGTCCTGTTGGTGCCTGCATGAGTAGTCAGTTTTCAAGCATATAAACATGCAGGCACCTTCCCTAAAAATCCAAAAAATGTTCTAAGTGTTGGACCTCCTCAGCATTTTTCAGCTGCAGCATCATATTTTCTTCGAGGAGGAGGTCATCATCATCATCATATTTCCAGTTATCGCCGTGTTGCTTGCGAGGGTCATCATATTTTCTGCCTGCATGATCTTTCGCTGGGGTGATATTCTAACATCGGGTGATCTTACTTAAGATCATCCTGATGATGTTGCTGCAAAGTCCTAAGTATGATCTGATCTTCATCGGGGTCATCATATTTGAACATCGGGTGATCTTAGTCAAGATCATCCTGATGTTGTTTTATCACTTCATGTTCGTTGTTTTATCACCCTGATGATGCTGACGTCATTCTTATGTCAGGGTGATATCTATTTCTCTGCCTATCTGCATCATGATATTTCCGAAGGAGGGGGTGATATTTTCATATTTGAATATCACCCGGATGTATGTTTGTTCCAGCATCATGATGATGCTGATATCAGGGAGATATCTACCTGTCGGCTTCGTGCATTATCTAGTGGGGGGTGATCTTTTCAAATATCTGTCATATTCATTTATCACCCCGATCTTATAGCGGAGCTACAGTGCAGCATGATATTTGTGCATCAGGATGATATTTCCAAATATCCGGTTATCTTCCGAATATCATCCTGATGCCGACATGTGGTGGTGACATCATCAAGGTCCGGGGGGTCATATTTCTAACATTACTCATCTTATGAAGATCCCCCAATGTTGCGAATATGACGATGACGTCATCCGGATATGAGGAGGTGCGCAGTAGGTAGATATGCTGATGACATCAGCAGGATATGACGGTGACGTCATCAGGATGTTCATCGGCCAGACATTTGGTATCGGCAAAGCAGGAAGATCTTCCTCCGATGGATCAGGTTGTGTCGATGAAGGCGTTTATCATGCAGGTTATATTGCGATATGATGCTGACGTCAAGGTGATATTTCAAGCAACAGGATATCATGCTGCTGGAGGATGATGATGAAGGTTTATACTAGTGTCGTCAGGAGCAAAAGCACTGACATCATATATGCTCATGGCCTAGTATATAAAGTGTTGAAGAGGTTACTGCGGGGTGCATGTGGGATAATTCGACCCTGCATATTTTCAAATATCATGATGATGTATCTTGGCGGGAAACGGTTGCGACACACAGTATTCTGCATTTCTCAAGGCCGCGAGTTGGTGCGCCATTAATGGCGATTGTTGCAGAGGTATGGGCGATGGCGTGGACGGATCCAGTACCTGACTGAAGATGTGGATCCCTAGGCGGTGGTGCAAGGCTCGAGATTTCTTCCTGTCTCCTCTCCCACCTGCTGCATTGAATGTTTGAGCACCAATCTGATGATACTGTGTATCTGGCGGGTTTTTTTTTTTTGGTCAACTATGTAATTAAGGCTGAGCACCTCCTTGCTGTATATAGTAGGTTGTGTTGCTCATTTGAAGGTTGTTGAAAACTGGACATTTTGGCTCTGTAATAAGATACAACTGGTTTTGGTTGCTCTATGCAGCAAAACTTGTGAGTTTATGTATCTTCTGTTGTACGATTTGGCATGAATCCACTGATTTCATGGTTAATCTTATATGAATAATGTTGTGTTTGCATGTGTTATGCTGATTCTGTCTCCAGTTTTGCATGTATCTTTCTTACTGCAATAGGGATGCCATAAGTATAGACAGCTTAACACTCTTTATTGGGAGATATCTGTAAGGCAGATATCATGTGTATCCCCCTGAAATCCAGTTTTAGCTATTCATGCTGATCATTCACAGGTGTATGTCTACCGACTCCAAGCCCTGGATAGGCACCAATCTAGCTCTGTGTTGAGGTTATACACCATGTCCAGCTTTGCATCCAAAATTCATTTCAAACCATTTCATACTTCCACCTGTTAGTTGTAGGAGTAGGATTAGGAACCCCCTACATGCTCTCATACCCAACCAGACATCATGTCCAAGAACGTTGCCCACCTTGTGATCTATCATACAGATCTTGGTCCATACATGAGAGTATTCTGCCTGTTGTTGTCAAGTTAGATCTTTCTATCTTTGAGCTAGTCAAGGTTACATTTTGAGTTATAGGGATCCCCCCCTTGGTGCGGCAGAACCAGAAGTGAAGGGGAGGCAGCTCACGCAACCTCCTGTATTTAGTTGGCTGAATCTGCCTGTGCATTAGAAGTGGCAAACCCTAATGTTGATTCAGAAAGAAAAACCAACAAAATTGGTGACTCTGCTGGGGAGATCAATGTCATATCCATGAAAGTTTGAGTCTACAAGATTGAAAAATCAGACCTGGAAACTATTTGTTGCAGCAGAGAAAAGGGTTATATATGTGACTCTGCTAGTGGATGACCCAGAATGAAAGAAATCAATCTGCAGCTTCAGCTTGTTTGAAGCTCATTCCTCTTCAAGGAGGTGGCGACTCTACATCAAAGAACTTGATAAAAGAACAAAATCAGTCAGAGAAGAATTTGTAGCTTCTACAACATATCCAGGTATTTCATATTGTTTGACAGACTCCCTATTTGGTGAGACAGCACTGGTTAAAAGGGAAACATTGGTGAAAGCAGAGCTTGCATGCTTTTATTAGAACTTACCCTGTATTTCAAAGGGCATGCAATGTTGTTCAAAAGACTCATTTAAAGGACTTTAGGAAAGTTTGAAAAAACAGTCTGAATTTTGAGTGCCTAAAGTCATTGTTTGTAGAAAATCTGAGTAAAGAGGAGGGTTGCAAAAACATAAAGGATGTATTATCTGCCTATGCACCCTTGTGAAGTGTCAAATGCAAAAATGTATAGTAGTCAGTCCCAACAATGTAATAAAAGGAGTTTCAACATAGACAGATATAAGCCCATAAATTTTAGTGGCATTTGTGGCTATCCAAATGCTTTTCCACCTAAAATTAGAAATTTTTTGCCTAAGTTTAAGGGTATAAAGGATGAATCAGCTGAGAGACACTTGCAGCAGTTTATGAATGTGATAGATGACTTTGAGATTGACCATGAGGATGTGGTTATGAGATTATTTGTTCAATCTCTAGATGAAGATGCAAGGGACTGGTTTTCCTACCTTCCAGCTCACTCTGTCAGCTCTTGGCATGGTTTTAAATCTGCATTTCTAGTACAGTATGGTGAAAGAGTTTCTGAATATGCAGCTATTAGTGACTTCATGTACATCCATATTGAAGAAGATGAGTTGATCCTAGCCTTTAACCTCAGATTTATGAGGGCATTGAATAGAATTCCAGAATGCATGAGACCTAATGATGCACTGTGCTTAGTTGTCTATTTGGGAGCCTTTGATAAGAAAATGAGTTACAGATTAAGAGACAAGGAGCCCACCACATTGCATCAGGCACATCAGTTTGCAATAGATATTGAAAACAATTGGAGGTATGGAATGCAAAAGGGTTATTTCTCTGAAAATTTTTGTTGTCCTGTAGCCCCCAGTGTTAATGAAGGATTTAATTCAGGTGTTGACAATGAATGGCATAGCACTCACACCCCTGTTGTCCCAGTTTTTGCATCATTCCAAGTGGATGATGTTTCTATTATAGAGGAGGATGTCCTTTTTTTCCCAGCAGGTGAAGTTGAAAATAATAATTTTTCAAGTAATATTTGCATACCAGTCCTAAACAAAGAGCCTTCAAGTTTAAATGATCCAGTTGTGCAGAGTTGTGATCATATGGATCAAGAATCAATATCAGTTTCATCAGGAAGCATTGGAGGGCTGGAAAATGATGCAGATTGTTCAACTTCAGAGTGCATTGAAACAGCAGCAATCTTGTATGCGGGGCAATTAGATGATAAAAATGATATCCATGACCAGTGCATGGATCAGGTTTGTTTTTCTTATGACTCTGGATCTGATAGTAATGAAGAAGAATTGGAATGTCATGAAGAAGAATCAGAGGCCTTTGCAGTGAATGTTAATCCCCTTTATGATGAGTCTGCAGATGCATTTGGTGTTGTGAGTCATGACCCTCATTGGTGCAGGATTAACCCTTTGTTTGAAGATGATGATACTGATTTGCAAACTGTGAATAATGAATGTTCATCATCACCTGATTCAGACATGTGCAACATTGGGTGTGTGGATCAGGTTTTGTTTTCAATATTAGTAGATATTAGGGATCTCATATTTTCTGAGTATTTTGAATTGTTGGATCAGCTGGATGAGTGCCTGATAATGTGCAGCAGCCAGATAAATGATAAAGAATGCCAAGAGCAGTATGATGTACTGTCTGAGGGACATAACATACATGTGTTGCCTAATGTTGAAGAATATTATGTGTATGGTTATATGTCTAATTCTGAAATCCAAAATGACAGAGCTGAAAATGATGGTGGCAAGCTGTCAAAAGTGGTGGAGTATCTAATTGAGCAGATGACATTATGGACAGATTATGCCAATCTTTTCAGTTGGGATTGGGATCTTTCAGTTTGGAATCAGGCATTTGACAGGAAAAAATTATGGTTTTTCCTTTTTGGCTGCCCGGGGCCACCAAAATAATGCTTAAAAATAATGTGTTTGGTGATGCAAATCAATATAACATCATGACTCTATTGCCCAATGGATAGGGGACTGGTCTGCATCCCAGAGATCTGGGGTTCTCGCTGCAGTCTTGCACCTGCACATCCCCAGACAGAGCCACTGTTGGTGCCTGCATGAGCAGTCAGTTTTCAAGCATATAAACATGCAGGCACCTTCCCTAAAAATCCAAAAAATGTTCTAAGTGTTGGACCTCCTCAGCATTTTTCAGCTGCAGCATCATATTTTCTTCGAGGAGGAGGTCATCATCATCATCATATTTCCAGTTATCGCCGTGTTGCTTGTGAGGGTCATCATATTTTCTGCCTGCATGATCTTTCGCTGGGGTGATATTCTAACATCGGGTGATCTTACTTAAAATCATCCTGATGATGTTGCTGCAAAGTCCTAAGTATGATCCGATCTTCATTGGGGTCATCATATTTGAACATCGGGTGATCTTAGTCAAGATCATCCTGATGTTGGTTTATCACTTCATGTTCGTTGTTTTATCACCCTGATGATGCTGACGTCATTCTTATGTCAGGGTGATATCTATTTCTCTGCCTATCTGCATCATGATATTTCTGAAGGAGGGGGTGATATTTTCATATTTGAATATCACCCGGATGTATGTTTGTTCCAGCATCATGATGATGCTGATATCAGGGAGATATCCGCCTGTCAGCTTCGTGCATTATCTAGTGGGGGGTGATCTTTTCAAATATCTGTCATATTCATATATCACCCCGATCTTATAGTGGAGCTACAGTGCAGCATGATATTTGTGCATCAGGATGATATTTCCAAATATCCGGTTATCTTCCGAATATCATCCTGATGCCAACATGTGGTGGTGACGTCATCAAGGTCCGGGGGGTCATATTTCTAACATTACTCATCTTATGAAGATCCCCCAATGTTGCAAATATGACGATGACGTCATCCGGATATGAGGAGGTGCGCAGTAGACAGATATGCTGATGACGTCAGCAGGATATGACGGTGACGTCATTAGGATGTTCATCGTCTAGACATTTGGTATCAGCAAAGCAGGAGGATCTTCCTCTGATGGAGCAGGTTGTGTCGATGAAGGTGTTTATCATGCAGGTTATATTGCAATATGATGCTGACGTCAAGGTGATATTTCAAGCAACAGGATATCATGCTGCTGGAGGATGATGATGAAGGTTTATACTAGTGTCGTCGGGAGCAAAAGCACTGACATCATATATGCTCATGACCTAGTATATAAAGTGTTGAAGAGGTTGCTGCGGGGTGCATGTGGGATAATTCGACCCTACATATTTTCAAATATCATGACGATGTATCTTGGCGGGAAATGGTTGCGACGCATAGTATTCTGCATTTCTCAAGGCCGCGAGTTGGTGCGCCATTAATTGCGATTGTTGCAGAGGTATGGGCGATGGCGTGGATGGATCCAGTACCCGACTGAAGGTGTGGATCCCTAGGCGGCGGCGCAAGGCTCGAGATTTCTTCCTGTCTCCTCTCCCACCTGCTGCATTGAATGTTTGAGCGCCAATCTGATGATACTGTGTATCTGGCAGGTTTTTTTTTTTTTTGGTCAACTATGTAATTAAGGCTGAGCACCTCCTTGCTGTATATAGTAGGTTGTGTTGCTCATTTGAAGGTTGTTGAAAACTGGACATTTTGGCTCTGTAATAAGATACAACTGGTTTTGGTTGCTCTGTGCAGCAAAACTTGTGAGTTTATGTATCTCCTGTTGTATGATTTGGCATGAATCCACTGATTTCATGGTTAATCTTATATGAATAATGCTGTGTTTGCATGTGTTATGCTGATTCTATCTCCAGTTTTGCATGTATCTTTCTTACTGCAATAGGGATGCCATAAGTATAGACAGCTTAACACTCTTTATTGGGAGATATCTGTAAGGCAGATATCATGTGTATCCCCCTGAAATTCAGTTTTAGCTATTCATGCTGATCATTCACAGGTGTATGTGTACCGACTCCAAGCCCTGGATAGGCACCAATCTAGCTCTATGTTGAGGTTATACACCATGTCCAGCTTTGCATCTAAAATTCATTTCAAACCATTTCATACTTCCACCTGTTAGTTGTAGGAGTAGGATTAGGAACACCCTGCATGCTCTCATACCCAACCAGACATCATGTCCAAGAACGTTGCCCACCTTGTGATCTATCATACAGATCTTGGTCCATACATGAGAGTATTCTGCCTGTTGTTGTCAAGTTAGATCTTTCTATCTTTGAGCTAGTCAAGGTTACATTTTGAGTTATAGGGATCCCCCCCTTGGTGCGGCAGAACCAGAAGTGAAGGGGAGGCAGCTCACGCAACCTCCTGTATTTAGTTGGCTGAATCTGCTTGTGCATTAGAAGTGGCAAACCCTAATGCTGATTCAGAAAGAAAAACCAACGAAGATCACAAACTCCAATGAAGAGCTGTAACATGTGTACACAGATAGGTCGAACCTAATTGCATAGAACTCCTCTGGAAATGAATGGAATGATGTTTACATATTTAGGGAAGGTTAGCCATGAACCAAAGATCATTGAATGATGTGTCATTAGGCTTCACAGATCAGGAAATGCTTCCGCAGGTTTCTCCTTCAGTTGGTTGTCTATGATTATCAGGATGCTCTGTTCTAAGAAAATAGTTGATCTTTTGGTAGCGATATCTTTCCAGTAATGATGTACGGATCTCAGAATTCTAGATATCATGTAGATGAATGAATGTAGATGCTAAGTCCAGCTCCACAAGTCTGAAATGCATCTGCGGCAGAATGCAGACCAAAACATAGAAACTGCTTCTGACTGAACTACCTAAACTAAACTGGAAAATGACAAGAAACAAACTGAACTCCCAACAAACTAAAATTCAAATGTTTTGGTTGATGCAAGATTTCTCTTGAACCAGGGATGCTCCTACATCATACTTGTTCTTTGGAGTTACACCCTTATAAAGAAATAGGAAGATAGAAAGGGGAAATCATCAAAGGAGGAATGGAATCAGTAGACTAAGGTAGAATCATCAAAGGAAAAATTAAAAAAGATTCAATTGTCATCCATTAGCAGATTGAGCAATCTGCAAATCTAAGATATCAAACAGCTTTAATATAGGGAATTGTAGGCATACAATCTGGTATAGACCATAGAGATAGTATATAGTAATTAATTTATGAATAAGTTTGATTTCTCTTATATGCATATTTCATAATCTTGTTGTAATGGATTGATACTTAGAAATAGATTATATATGTATTTATGTGTGTCTTTATCCTATGATCAATCAAATGTAAGGTTGATGGAATCAAGTTAGGAGGATGCTATTTGCGGGCCTCTCATGCTAAGTACACCACTCTAAGGGTGGAATTGTCTTAGTTGGATGTTCTTGTTGCTTGGGGCCATGGCATGGGTTATCTGGGACACTCGTGCTCTTGGGATTAGGTGGGTTGAGTAGTTTATAGGCACCCCTTTCAAGGTTTTCCTATCAAGCCAAACTATGATTGGTTGTATGGATTCAATGAGTTTTCATGATAAGGGTGATGGACAAGACAAGCATGGATAGGAAAAGAAGATACAAGTGTATCCACTAAGTAGCCCACCCCAAGGGTGGAATTATCTTGGTTTGGACATTCTTGCTACTTGGGATCAAGGGATGGGTTGTCTTTGTTAGATTCTCATGCTCTTGGGCTTAGATGGATAGCTTTGGGTAGACTTATCATGCTTCTCATATGAGTCCTATTATGATTAAACTTCCACTATGCATTAGGGATATTGGTAGTTTAGGTAGTCTTGAAATAATTATGTATTTTTGTATAGCTTAAATAGATAAGGCAATTATTATGTTCTGATCATATGAATTATATTTCCAATATCATCTAACATGATTGCAAGACCTAAGCCATGATTTATCTTGCTTGAAGCATTTAAGTGGTAAGTTATAACCCTAACTATGTTAAGCTTGTCATTCAATGGAAAGATATAGGGTAATCCCAAATTACAGTATTCCATAGAGAGCAGTTGTTCTTTAGAAGATGGGGATCATGATGATTCAAATGATGAAACACTTTTCATGGCCTTGAATGATGGTAACAAATAGGATGATGTTGGAAAATGTGAGAAGACTGATGCCTTGCAAACAAACCAAAACAATGATAGATCAATGGTTATATGCACTGCCTTTCATGCAAGAGAAGAAGCCAAGGCTTGGGTAATTGATAGTGGTTGCTCAAATCATATGACTAGTGACAAGGAGAAGTTTATTAGCCTTGAGAGGTGGGATGGTGGAGCTATCAAGTTTGGTGGTGATGAGTTAGCACAAATCTGTGGAAAGGGTGCTATAACTATTGATGGGAATAATAGGTTTGAGAATGTCCTCTATGTCAAAGGGCTAAAACATAATCTTCTCATTGTTATCAGAAGTGAAACAAAGGTTATTATCTCTCCTTTCATGCCAACGGTTGTGAGATTAGGAAGGTAGGGTCTCAAAAACTAGTTGTAGAAGGTATGAAGTCATATGGCGATATCTATCATCTGATGGATGTAAATGGAAGAACATGCTTGTTGGATCAATATAGCGAGTGTTAGTTGTGGAAAAAAAACATGGGACACAACAATTTTGATAATATGGTAAGGATCAGCTCTACTCATGCAATGAGAGACATGCCCAAGATAATCAAGCTTGTAAACACAGTATGTAAGGAATGTCAAATGGGAAAGTAGGAAAAGACAAATTTAAAAAGCAATGAGTATTCTTCTTCAATGCCATTGGAGCTGATTCACACTGATCTATGTGGCCATACAAGAGTAAAGAGTCAACAAGGTGAGAGGTATTTGATGTTACTCATTGATGATTACTCTAGAATGACTTGGGTTGATTTCTTAAGAGAAAAATTAGATACCCTTGATAAATTTAAGGTATTCAAAGCTATGGTTGAAAATGAAATGGATGCTATGATCAAATGCTTAAGGTATGATAGAGGAGGTGAGTTTACTTCAAATGAGTTTAAAAGGTTTTATGAAGATCATGCTATTAGGAGACATCTGTCAGCTCCTAGGACCCCTCAGCAAAATGGGGTAAGGAAGAATATGACTGTGCAAGAGATGTCAAGGGTAATGTTGAAAGATGTAGATTTGCCTAATATGTATAGAAGGGAAGCAATTCACACTGCTATATATCTAATTAACAAGGTGTAACTGAGGGTCAACAACACTAAGACCCCTTATGAGCTATGGTATGGAAGACCTTCCATTGTCAGATACTTCAAGATCTTTGGCAACAAATTCTATATCAGAGGAGATGAAGATGACCTAAGAAAGTTTGATTCAAGAAGTGATGAAGGAATCTTTCTTGGTTACTAAACTAGAAGCAAGGTCCATAGATGCTACAACAAGAGGTTAGGAAAGATGATTGAAAGAACAAATGTCAAAGTAGATGAAGACTTGTATTAGATCTCACAAGAGTCAGAGGACTCTAAATCTGATATTGAAGATGAAGAAGAAGAAGAAGTCAAAGAAGAAAAGGAACAAGAGCTAGAGTAGATGCCTAAGACTCCAACAAAGTATGTTCAAAAGAACCACTCAGTAGATCAGATCATTGGAGATAATAATGAAGGTGTGTAGACAAGGAGAAGGTTTGCTAAGACACATGAGCAAGTAAACTTGTGTTTGTTATCAAAAGTAGAACCCAAAAACTTTGCTGATGCTAGAAAAGATGATGGATGGATAAAGGGAATGGAAGAAGAATTTGATCAGATTGATAAGAATCAAACATGGGAATTGGCTCCTAGACCAGCCAACAAGAATGTCATAGGAACAAAGTGGGTGTTCTAGAACAAGCTAAATGAGGAATGTGAAGTTGTGAGGAACAAAGAAAGATTAGTATGTAAAGGATATTCAGAAGTTGAAGGCATTGATTTTGAGGAAACCTATGCTCCAGTAGCCAGAATGGAGGCAATCAGGATGTTTCTTGCCCTTGTTGGTCACAAGAACTTTAAGGTTTATCAGATGGATGTCAAGTCAACATTTCTGAATGGTGATTTAGAGGAGGAAGTCTACATGGAGCAACTAGATGATTTTTAGATATCAGAAGATCCAAACATGGTGTGAAGACTCAAGAAGGCTTTGTATGGTCTCAAGAAAGCACCTAGGGCTTAGTATGCTAGGTTGGACAAGTACTTACTTTAGCAAGGCTTCAAGAAAGGTACTATAGATAGCAATCTTTACATTAAGGAAGAAGGAGACATGATATTGATAGTTGCAATATATTTTAATGATATCATCTTTGGTGGAGATGTTGATATGTGTAAGAGGATTGTAGAGGAGATGTAAAAAGAGTTTGAGATGTCTATGATTGGTGAGATGTCTTTCTTCCTTGGAATTAAAATTACTCAGCTAGATGATGGTATCTTTATTTCTAAAGCTAAGTATGCCAAAGAGTTATTGAAGAAGTTTGGTCTGGAAGATTCAAAACTAGTGAGTACTCCCATGGTCATTGGATGTCACTTGATGATGCAGGAGCATCCCTAGTTCAAGAGCAATCTTGCATCAACCAAAAATATTTGCATTTCAATTTATTTCTTTTCATTTTCTAGTTTAGTTTAGTCAATTCAGTTAGTGACAGTCTCAGTATTTTGGTCTAAATTCTACCACAGTTGCATTTTAGATCTTGTGGAGCTAGATTTAGCATCTTGACACATTCATGCACATCATATCCAAATCTAAGACCATTTGGACCAGGTACCGGTAAGATATCACTTTTAAAATATCGACTGTTTTCTCATAACAGAGCATCCTAACAGTCTTAGATAATTAGCTAAAGGAGAAGACTTACAGAGCATTTCACAACTTGTGGAGCTAAATGACACAACATTCAATGTTGTTTGGTTCATGGCCGACCCTCGTTGAGATCCGCACACCATTCCACTCATTTGCGGAGGAGTCCTACATGATTAGGTCTGACCTATCTGTGTACACATGTTACAACTCTTAATTGGAGTTTGTGATCTTCCTTGGCCAATGCAGAGGAATCTTATGTTCCAGAGATGATATAAATTGATGTAATAGATGCCTAGGAAAGTAGTTGATCATTAGTTCATAGATGATAGTTTGAATTTCTCACGAAGGATCTTCAAAGCTATATCTTGTGCATATTTTGTAGCTGTGAAATTAGGCTTGTGAGCCTTAATTGTAAGCCCACATGTTGTTGGCCAAATTGTATTTGATTTCTAAGATATAATGGATGATTAAATCTACATTTTTTTCTATGTTTAAGTTGTTTTTGTTGTGTTTACTCTAGCTGAATGGCCTAGATAGTTCACTTTGTGGACCCTCCTAACTATGACTACACCAAGTGGTATTAGAGTGAAAGTTTGAATCTTTGGGAGCGAATTGAGTGAAGTTGGTGAAGGATTTCCATAAGATCTTGTTGTGAATAGATCATCAAATATGAGGCACAGTATTTATGTTGCAACTGATCACCAATTGTGAGGCAGTTGTCACCTTGTAGCTCAATCGCTAAATTTGAGGTAGTTACACTTGATCCAGAGAAGGGATGTCATTGAGGAGAATCCTTGCTATTGGAACAATGGCTCAAAGGATGGATGAGATGATGGAGATGATGAATACCATGTGAGTTGGCTTAAATGTTTTTGAATAATATAGGCCAAGAAGATTGACACCTCAACCTAATGTTGAAAGTGATGATGACAAAAAATTCCAATCCGCTAATCAAAATGGTGAAACTGTAGGAGATGAAGAAGAAGAATTAGATCAAGTCAAGATGTTGTGAGCTATTTAAAAGATTGGAAAAAGACCTAGATTTGATGTACCAAACTATACTGGCAATTTGAATCTTGAAGAGTTGATTGATGAGATAAATGACCTAGAAGAATACTTTGAGTATGAAGAAATTGAAGATTCAGAGAAGGTGAAATTTGCAAAGACAAAGTTGAAAGGACATGCTGCTATATGGTGGAAAGAAGTTTAGTTGGATAGAAATAGAAGAGGAAAAGAAAAGATTACAAAGTGGGATAGAATGGTGACAAAATTGAAGAATTAGTTTATACTTGCTGACTATGAGTTGGAGTTGTTGAAGAGATTGCAAAACCTAAGACAAAAGGAGAAATATGTGGAGTACACTAAATAATTTCATAAGATGATCATAAGGGTAGGACATAGTGAAGAAAGAAAAGAGAAAGTGGCTAAATACATCAACGGATTGAGATTGAACATTCAAGAAGAATTGAGTTTAGTGAGGATGACAACTCTGGAAGAAGCATATCAATTTGCCCTGAAGGTTGAAGAAAAGTTGAACAAGAGGCACTATTAGAGACATAGAGGTAGAGGAGGTAAATTTTAAAAAGTTAGAACATTTTCCATAGGAGAGAGGTCATATGTAGAGTATAACAGACAAGAGAACACATTCAAGAAGGAGGAAAGGGATAACAATGCATACCAGAGAGATGATTGAACTTTCTACCGTAGAGGAAACCCTAGTACATACCGGAGTGAAGGATATAGAAGAGAAGGAAGAGGACCTGATAGGAGAACTATAACATCAGAAAATGTCCCCTTGCTGGCTTTTCCCTCATAAGGTTTAGTTCCTGGGTCTTTAGCATGCATTTAGGACATCTTAGTACATATTTTGGCATCCTGTTGGAATGAGCCCTAGGTAACATGACAAATGGGACCTAGGAGGACCTGTTGAGCTGTACCCTACCCAAAATAGGGAAAGAGGACTTGGGCATCCACACCCTAGTCTTTCTCTATTTTAGAGTAGCCCTAATTTTTGGGTGTCAGTTTATGACCATTATTAGGGTCCTTTGCCAACACGATAAGTTTGAATTATGAAAATCTTGGTGGGAGTGTTTGTAGTTGCATATAAAAGCATGTTTAGGAATTCATTTGTAAACTAGATGGCAATTGTGATATTCAAGTGTTCTCAAGGTGATTTAAGGCTTTCATTGTGTTACAAGAGCTAACTTGTGTGGTTTATGTGTTTGTTTGTAGATTTGGGCATCCATTTCATCATGGAATGAAGATAATCTTCCTTCCATGATATCTTCACTACAAGGTGACATTATATTGTGTTTTCATTATCAATTCCTTTCATTTTTGCCTCTACCTCACAAGGGCATGCGCTCTTTATCTGACAATCATGTTCGAAGACTTAAGTGTCCTTCGGGGCTTGACTGAGGCAAGCTTCTAAACACCACAACCCCCAAACGAAGTCTCATGATTGCAAGTTATAGGTGTCACATTTGTGAAAAGTGAAGTTGTAGGAAGGATTGGCAGGCATCAAGGATTCATGATATGAAGAAAAGCAAGTCACCAAAGCATTTCTAGTTCTTGGGAGCTTGTTCTAATGCCCTTTGCAACTCGGTTTCTAGAAATAGAAGTTACAGGGATGATCAGTATCGGAAGAAGGTCTGGATCTCACGAAGAAACTAGTATCTTGGGCTTGGGTGCCAGGTCCAGTGTCCCCGATTGTTCCACCTCGGAACCTCAAAAATAGGTATTCTGTGATTTTCTATTTTACTTCCGTCTATAAGAGCATTTTCTGTTATTTGTTAGTTTATTGTCATATTTGCAGAATTAGGGTTTTAATGGTCAATTGAGCATAAGAGAAGAATAATTGATAATTAAATTCCCTAATCCAAGTTTTTTGACATATCACAAGTGATCTAGGGTATGATAGTGCTTGCCACTTGACCCTAGATCCTTGAATGTAAAGTGGAAAGGCAGATTTCAACATCAAAACACTAGAACATTAACAAATCCAATTTTCCACTTAAACATCTTCATGAACTCATGTTTTTGGACTTAAATTGCAACTTGATTTACGTGTGTCTTCATATTTGGATTGATTTCATTCATTCATATATTCATTCATTTTATTGCATTGAGAAAAATTCAAAAAAATTGAAAATTTTGAAAATTCAAATAAATCGCATTGTTTGGATTACTAAATTACATTAATTCTTTCTAAATTTTCCTAATTCATGATTTTTGCATCAGATCTGATATAAAATATAGAAAAACACAAAAATTCAGAAATTTGCATTGCATTTTTATCATTTAATTGCTAAGGTTTTGTGGAAATTTTGACAATTTTGATATAAACTAGTAATTCCAAAATCTAGGGTTAGTAGGCAAAATCTTTTCTCAAATTTTTATACTGATTTTAGAGGCTCATTCAAATTTTCATTTGGCTGTAGTCTTGCATTTTAGTGTAAATTTGCATTTAGATTTAAAATATTTGCATCTTTTGCATAGAAAATTTCAACAAGAACTAACAATTTTCATGCATTTTCATTAGATTTGCATTGGTATTTTGCATATTAAATCTTGAAAATAATTTTCAGATCTTAGATTAAGTCAATTTCATCTTAAATAAGACTTCAAAACATTCACATAGCATTTTTTCCCAAGATCTCAAAACCTAGGGCTTTAAAAACAACAATTTTCACTAAATTTGGCCTTATCGACTCTATAAACTTGCACCATAGGCACATTGTGAAAAGTAATTTTGCATTAATTTTCTATTATCAGTGGTAATAATTTTTTTCTCCTCCTAAAAATCTTCACAACACCCTTTTGTGAGGACCGCCCTTTTTATTACTGTTGTTATGACTATTTACAGAACTGTTATTGTTACTTTCATATTTGTGGGATAGCAGTTTCCGGAATTTGTCAGACTATTAAACTTTATTATGTTTTCGGAAAAACTAATTGGGTGATGTTTGGATAAGTTTACTTTTCAGAAAAATGAATTAGGTGATGATGGAAAATGGTAATATGATTTTAATTATGTTAAATTGTACTATGTCATGAGAATGCATGTTTTATTTAAGTTGCTTCGGCTATGATGATTTTATGAGGTTACTGATCTTGTAATTGAGTGTGCAGGGATTACTAATCGAACCACAGATTTCGGAGATCATTCCACACCTTGTTCTTTGTTATTCCCTGTAAGCCGATCTGGTTCCACGAGGAACCAAGATCTCTTTGTGTTTGATGTAATGATGTAATGTGGTCTTTCGTATGGTCGAGTGGGTTAGGTTACCCTCAAGTAACATTATTTTTATAATTTGTGTTGTAAAGAGATTGAATTTGAAATTCCTTATTTATTTAAATTATGAGGCCCTTTTCTTGTGCTTTACCTTGACCAGGGGTGTCTTGTATGGGTTAAAGTTGACCCTGGGTTATACCCCATGGGTCCAGGGGCCCATTTGGCATGGGTAACCCTTGAGTAACCTCCATCTAGTCAACTTAACCTCCCCCTGAAGTTAAGTGGCGAAAATTGGAGGTAGGAGGGGACATGATGGGTTGTACCAACACTCAACCCATCCCCTCTACTTTCCCCTAGATAAGAGATGCCATCCATTAGTGAAAGTCACCTCTTCTTTAGTGAGATTCCCCCATGTACTATGGGGACACCCATGTGAAGAAAGGAGAAAGAGGCATGGGTCACCTGTCTTGTTCCCATTTAACTCTTTTTTTTATTTCTCCCATGAGAAAGTGGAGTCACATGAGAGGAATAAGGAGTACCCTTGGGAATGGAGAGTGACATAAGCCACCTGGACAGAATAGTGGTTTTTGGGAAGGGTGAGGAGGTGACAAGTGTCACTTCCCCATTTCTCAAAATTAAAAGAAAGAGAATTTGGGTTATTTATTTTCAAATTTTGGGATGAGAGGGAGTTAGTTGAATTTTGGGAAAACTTTCATTTTTGCCTTACCAAAATAGAGAAGTTAGTTTGTAAGATAGAGAAGGGAGAGGGAGTTGGTGGCTAAGGTTGGAAGTGAACTCCGTGGACTCTGCAACAGCTTCATTCCAGGAGGGCTTTGCAAGGTTGGTCTGAATTTTACCTTTGTTTTTGTAGAACTGAAATGTGTATGAAATGTGTGTGAAATATGTGTTTAGATTTGTTTTCTGTGGGGTTCTTGTCGGGTTGTTTGACAGAGCGTCTCCCACTTGGGAGAAATGCTCATCAAGTTTGGGGTAGGGGAGGAGAGATCCTCCTCGGGTGCATACCTGTTTCCATCTTTTGGGATGTTGAAAGCCTTGAGGGCATGTATCTGTGACTGTAATTTTGACTTGAGAGTCATATACAGTTTTCTTAAAAATTGTGATCACACTTGGTTGAGACCAAGAGAAATTTATATTAGTTCATTTATCTGTCAGGGTGACACTCTGGAGTCAAGTGTGTCCACTCTCCTGCCCCTTATGAAACTCACTGTAATTGAGTTTCCGTATTGTGTAAAATACCCACGGGTGTATGTGTGCTTTGGGATTGTTGTTGTTTCTGTTGAGAAGTGGAGTGTTTGAGTACCCAGGTGTGAGTATGGTCTCCCTAGCTCCGGGGTGACCCACTTGCGGGTCTACGGTAGGGAGGAGAGCTAGATGAGTGGTATTTTCTTCTTTGTTTGTCTTTGATACGCAGGTTTTTCTCTTGGAGCTTTTGGTTGGCTATTTATGAAGAAACAGTTCATCTTCTTGTCATGAGAATTAGGCCTGGTTCATTTCATAGAGATGAAGAGAGAACACCTCTCTTGTTATTGTTGTAAATTAATGATATTCTGGGAGTGAAGAAAATCACCTCCCTGATCTTGTTATTATTGGACTTTTATTTGGTTGTCATAAGTTATCAGTTGTATACTGTTTGGGAGGAGAAAGTTCATATCTGGGAAGTTAAGTGGTGGTATTCATGATTGAGAAGCTGTAATATGAATGTGCTTAAATTTTAAGTTGATGTTTGCAAACTTTGTTCAATAGCAAATTTTTGTGTTTCAAGTATTACTGAAAGGAAAAGTTCATTATTGCAATCTAATATGAGTTGTTTACATTTGAAAGTTTGGAATTACTTAACTAGTTGAAATGTTAGTTTTTATAGTTCAATGTTAAAATGGAAAAGACAGTTTTAAATGTTTGAGTTCTTCTCCATATTTAGTGGATTCTGTTAAATTCTAGCATGTATATATATTCTGTTTGTACATTTAAGCATTCTTAAATATTTATGAAAATGGAAAGATATACTTATAATAAGGGGATAGCTATTTACCATTTCTACCGATTAAGTGAAATTGGGATATATATATATATATATATATATATATATATATATATATATATATATATATATATATATATATATATATATATATATATATATATATATCTAATTGTTATGACATTATCTTTATAACAGGTTGATTTGGAGTAAATGCATGAAGTAGTGAATTTGAACAATTTAGGAATTATATAAATACATATAAGAATATTTTATATAAATAAATAAATATATATATATATATAAATATATAAATATATATATATATATATATATTTCACATTTTGAGTAATTCTCATTTTATAGAATAATAGAGAAATTGAAAGTAATTATCATTTTTATGAGATTGACTGATAAATATCAATATAAAAATAGATATATATGTATATATATATATGAAATATATATATATATCTATATATATATATAAATATAATATCATTGATATATATATATATATACATGAATATATATATATATAAATATATTTTATTGTTGATAGAAATCAACGAATAGCACATAAGAATGACTGTCAAAGTTTAAGCCGCGGAAGAAAACACAGTCGCGGTTTACAATGGGCGGTGGGGAGAAATCCCCACCGTAGACCCTCTTTTATATATATGGAGGTGTGGAGTGGGGCGGAGCCCCACCCACACCCCACGTCGTGGGAATGTGGGTGGGGCTCCGCCCCACTCCACATCCCCCCCTTTCCCTTATGCCTCCCGCGGCTTGCACAGGCCCGCCGCTCTGCGGCCACCGCCGACCCTGTCCTCCGCTCTGTCACTGCGGCCACCGCCGACCCTGTCCGCCGCTCTATCACTGCGGCCACCGCCGCCCATGGCCGCCGTCGGCTGTGGAATCTAAAGCAAATAAAATGTTAGGGCTTGGGCCCTAACATATGATTGGTTTATTTGGAAAATAAATACAGTTTTTATATAGCTCTATATATAGGCATATATATATATATACTATATATGTCTATGTATATAGCTATATATATAATAAAATAATGATTATATATCTATTTATATATATCTCTATATATTTATATATATATATATATACATAGAGATATAGATAGATATAGTGGTAAACCAATTTCGTCCTATACATAGACATTAAAATAAATATGTTATATATATATGTGTATATATATATATATATAAAATACATAGGAGTAAATCTATGAACCATTTTATTGGGCCTTCGTTTTAAATCGTTATAAACTATGTCTCATGGATATAGAGAAAAAAAAAAATATAACAAATTATATTCTCACAGTAGATGTTATTAAGTGTTGAACACAACAACCAAAGAAGATATATTACCATGAACAGAGTTTTATAAAGTGGTGAACCACCTACATCTATTGACAACGTTATACGAGTCACAATCAGTGTATGAATCGTCATTAATAGTAATAGTAACAACAGTAATTCTAAACAAGAGAAAATAAAATTATAATGTAAAAGAGAGTTTAGGAATATTCAGTGATACTCTGAAAAGAGTTTCTCGGAAGTTTCAACTATCAACGTACTAACAATCACCCAGAAAATGAAGAGGAAAATTACACATCACCTTGCTCAAAAGAACACTGGAAATAAACTTAAGAAGCCACCACTGACAATCCATGTGGCCATTTTAATCTCAACTGTAGCAAACGACCTCATAAGTAAACCTGTAAGAGGGTCCGAAGAAGAAAAACTAACATTGGAAAACACAGAGGAGAAAATGCGCGACATTTCTCACATGGGATAAGAGAACTAAGTTGACGGACCCTTCTGCCAAATCTGCTTAGGAACAAGTTGACTAAGTATATACGAAGAGGAGGAACCTAGATCGGGGAAGATTAGGAGACCGAGTCCAGTGAAATAGTAAACCAGCCTTTGTGACCTAGATCATCCTGAAATTAGGTTTAATATCAACAATAGCTGCAGTGATAACCCTGATTGACGTAAATCATGAAGAAAGGACAGGATGCACATAAAGAAAGCATAGAAAACGAAAGAGAGAGAGAGACCGAAATATAAACACACTAAATTAACTGAGAAATAGTTAAGGTAAGGGCGATAAAGATATAATCAAAATTAAGAACTTGTGAAAAGGGAAGAGAGAGCAACCAAACCGCCTTGTTGAAAATGCTAAGTCATAGGAGGAGTATGTTTCAGGAAACAAGAGAGGAGACAGACAACCGTGCCTGGCTGAAAAATGACTAAATAGGGAGATCACTAGCCGGTTTAGTCAGAACAAGGCGTCGTGGGAAGTTGTTCCTCTATCAGCGAACCACGTGCGTAAATGAGTGCAGCGTAATTCCCACTAACGCCGTAAGGCATTATGCTACCGAAAATTGCCGAGGGTTCGATTTAAGAACTTTGGTAATCTCACTCTTGCAATGACGTTAGCAGCGTTGTATAGACCCTCTTGTTGATCTATATGCTTCTGGTTGCACGCAATTGTACTTGTAATCCGCCGAAGAGTGTAGTGTTTCGCCATGAGAGAACACCGTTGAGCATGCGTACGCATGTGAAGGGGGTTTTTAGGACAGTGTGAGAAAAGTTTTTCATATCTCGTGTCATAACCACATGACAGATGTGGCTATGACACGTGCGATGTGTGTTGTGACCACAAGGAAAATGTGGGCATGACATTTTGTATCAGAGCCAAGTTTTAAACACTGGGCGTATTTGGGCACGTTATTATTCTGCAACTTTGGCTAATTAGTTTCTACCTTGTTTTGTAGGATGCCTCCCCGACGTGTTCGACGAGCGCGATCATGCCACACAGCATCAGTCGAGGTGCACAGCGATTCCTCAGCCGAGGGACTGGCACCCGTAGATACAGCAGCACCACCTGCACCACCTATACCACAAGCACCACTAGTACCACAGGCGACACCAGTATCGGAGATAGGTCCACAGATCTTACAGGCATTACAGACTATGCTAGACAGGTTACCACTAGTGATTCCTGAGCCACGTATAGAGCCTCGTGTTGATCTGCGAGAGGAGCCACGTGCCGAGTCACGTATTGAGCCACGTATGGAGCCCCGCGTTGATCCACTAGAGGTGCCACGTGTGGAGCCCTTCGTTGAGATTCTCGACACAACAACAGAGGAGGTAGGGTCAGCCTCCCGAGCATGGAGCAGGAGTCCTCCGAGACTTTTGAGACAAGAACAGGTTCAGCATGGAGTATATGAGGATGGTGTGGAAGAGCCACTTGGGAGACTTAGAGATAGAGGGGACCCTATCAGAGATCTACTGAGGCTCAACCCACCCACTTTCGCAGGAGCTACAGAGGGAGCTGTGGCCGAGGCTTGGCTAATTAGCTTAGACAGGTGTTTCGCATTGCGACCGTATGGGAGCAACACGAAAGCACGAGTGGCAGTTCATCTTCTTAGGGATGCAGCAGCCACCTGGTGGCGCACAGAGGAGTGCAAGCGCCGACTCTCCGTGGATACACTCACATGGGACATCTTCATTGAGCGCTTCAATGCGCGATATTTGTCCGAACATTATAGACAACGCAGAATCGATGAGTTCCATGATCTACAGCAGAGGGGACTCACCGTTACTCAGTATGAGAGCCGATTTATAGAGCTTTCTCGTTACGCGGAATACCTCCATGACGAGAAAATCTTAATACACAAATTCATCAGGGGGCTAAATCACGGGATAGCAGGACCAGTTCGTATGGCAAATCCCCAAACCATGAGCGAGGCTGTTGAAAAGGCCCTTATATTAGAGGAAATTCAGGGACGAGGACAGAATTCACGCCCACAGTACCAGGAATGGAATCCCCAACAACAGCAAAATTTCTGAAGGCCCCAAAACACAACACAGAGAGGAGGATATAATCCTTCATCATTACCTCCTAGGCCTCCACAGCAGCAGCAACATCAGCAAAAATCCAAATTTCAACAGAGGGGACAGGGAGGACAGAACCGTGGATGGCAGCAGCAGGGACCACGCAGAGATCAGAGACAGCAGGGTTCATCGGCAGGACCCGCAAGGTCTCAGCAGTCTTACAGAGGCTCACAGGGATCCACCGGACGGACTGGGCAACAACAATCGGGCAGAACACAGTCAGGACAGTTACAGGTTAGAGGACCGTGTTATGTATGTGGTGGGGCAGGGCATCTGGCTAGAGAGTGCCCGCAGGGATTTACTGCAGGGGGTCAGCCCCGATCAGGAGGGTCTGAGCAGACCGTAGGTGACGTGGGCAGATCTCACCACATGTTTGCAGCGGTTGATAACCGCCAGGCTGATTTCCAGGCTTCTGTCATCGAGGCAGCAGGTACGATTAGAGACTTTCCCATCTCGATCCTTTTTGACTCAGGAGCTACTGACTCCTTTTTGTCTACATCGTTAGTGGAGCGTTGCAGGCTGGTGGCTTCTAGGCAAGACATTAGGTGGGAAGTTGAGTTGGCCTCAGGGGCCAGGATGTCAGTAGATACCTTAGTTAAAGACTGTGAGATCACATTGGGAACCTTCACCACAACATGCGACCTTAGGATTATGCCATTAGGGTCTTACGGAGTAGTTTTGGGTATGGATTGGCTTGCGGCACATAGAGCCAAGCTTGATTGTCGCCAGAGAACGATTAGCTGTTTAGACGATCATGGTTCGTCGGTTGAGATAGTGGGCATTCAAAAGCCCACGGCTGTTCATATGATATCCGCTCAATAGCTTAAGCGCTGTATGCGGAAGGGATGTCAGATGCTTGCCATCACAGTCAGTGATAGAGCAGAGGATGAACCTGAGGCTACTTTAGATGACCACCCTATCCTTAGAGAGTTTGCCGATGTATTTCTGCCAGAATTACCTGGTATGCCTCCACGCAGAGAAGTGGACTTCCACATCGACTTAGTGCCAGGTGCAGAGCCGATATCCCGCGCACCCTATAGGATGACGACCCATGAACTCACTGAACTTAAGCTGCAGTTAGAAGAATTACTTGAGAAGGGACACATCCGACCTAGCGTTTCACCATGGGGTGCACCAGTTATCTTTGTGAAGAAGAAGGATGGGTCTCTTCGTCTATGCATGGACTACAGGCAGTTGAACAAGTTGACGGTGAAGAACCGTTATCCTCTGCCTAGGATCAACGACCTTTTTGATCAGATGCAGGGAGCCAGAGTGTTCTCAAAGATCGATCTAAAATCTGGGTATCACCAATTGTGCATCACGGAGTCAGATATTCATAAAACTGCTTTTCGAACCAGATATGGCCATTATGAATTCACAGTGGTACCTTTCGGGTTGACGAACGCTCCTGCAGTATTCATGAGTCTCATGAACGGGGTGTTCCGTACATACCTAGACCGGTTCGTGATCATATTTCTAGATGACATTCTGATTTATTCACGGACTGAGGAGGAGCATGTAGAGCACTTGCGTCAAGTTTTGCAGCAATTACGAGGGCAGTAACTTTATGGCAACTTGGCGAAGTGTGCCTTCTTCAGGACAGAGGTGCAGTATTTGGGACACATTTTATCAGGCGATGGCATCTCCGTAGATCCATCTAAAATTAGAGCAATCCAGGAGTGGCCGGCACCCACGAACGTGACAGAGGTCAGAAGCTTTATGGGGTTAGCCGGGTATTATCGTCAGTTTGTCGAAGGTTTCTCCAGGATAGCACATCCCATTACTTCCCTTCAGCGAAAAGGGAAGGGTTTCACTTGGACCGAGCAGTGTGAAAAGGCTTTTGGAGTCCTCAAAGAGCGTCTTACGAGCGCTCCTATTTTAGCAGTTCCAGATCCTTCAGAGGAGTTTGTAGTTTGCACGGATGCATCATTAGAAGGTTTGGGAGCCGTGCTTATGCAGGATGGTCGAGCGATCGCATACGAATCGCGGAAACTAAAGACACATGAGTTAAACTATCCTACGCACGACTTAGAGCTTGCAGCTGTTGTTCATGCCTTGGTTCGCTGGAGACACTTTCTCTTAGGACGACGCTTTGAACTCCATTCGGACCATCATAGTTTGCAGTATATTTTTACACAGCCTAATTTGAACGCCCGCCAACGGCGTTGGATGGAATTCCTATGTGAATATGACTTCGATGTCCACTATATCATAGGGAAGGAGAACGTGGTCGCTGATGCTTTGAGTCGAAGACGCCACGAGATCCAGACCCTGACCTTGAAGATGGACTTGAAGGATCGCATCTTACAGCATCTGCCGGAGGACGAATGGTTTCTTGAAGTGCAGCAGGCAGTACTAAATCAGAAGGCCCTTGAGGGCAAATTTACAGGATATACCCTTGAGTCTGATGGTATGCTTCGACATCGGCAACGCATCTATGTACCCCAAGCAGGTAATCTTCGTATAGTAATCCTATCAGAGGCTCATAGAGCACCCTACGCAGCACACCCAGGAGTGAAGAAGATGCATGCTAACTTACGACAGCTTTATCATTGGGCTGGGATGAGGCGTGACATTGCCGAATTTGTTGCTCGTTGCCTGGAATGTCAGAGGGTCAAGGCCGAACATCAGCATCCAGCGGGACTGTTGTACCCTCACGAGATACCTGAATAGAAATGGGACACCATTTCTATGGATTTTATCGTTGGTCTACCTATGTCATCACGTCGCCATGATGCTATTATGGTGACAGTTGACAAGCTGACCAAAGTGGCGCATTTTTCACCCATATGCACAACATATAATGCACCATCAGTGGCAAAGGTGTTTCTTGATCAGATTGTTTGACTTCATGGGGTACCTCGCCGCATTATATCTGACAGAGACTCCGTATTCACTTCATCGTTCTGGAGAGCCTTACATCAGGCGTTGGGCACACAGCTCAACTTCAGTTCAGCATATCATCCGGAAACTGACGGACAAACAGAGAGAGTTAACCAGGTGTTAGAAGACATGCTTCACATGTATGTGATGGACCACCAGTCTAGATGGGAGGAGTACCTGTATCTAGTTGAGTTCACCTACAATAATGGGCATCATAGCTCATTGGGTATGCCTCCTTTCCAGGCATTATATGGCAGACCATGCAGAACACCTTTGAGTTGGGATCGGATAGAGGACAGAACAGTCATCGGCCCAGAGATAGTTCAGAATATGGAACTGCAAGTCAAACAGATAAGATAGAGACTCCAGGAAGCACAGGACAGGCAGAAAAAGTATGCCGATGCTAAGAGGACAGACCGAAGCTTCTCTGTGCGGGAAAGAGTATTTTTGAGAGTGCAGCCGCACAAGAGTCCAATCCGTTACGGAAAAGGCTCTAAGCTCGCACCTCGATTTGTAGGACCTTTCGAAATCTTGGAGCGGATAGGACCAGTAGCCTATCGTCTAGCCTTGCCACCTAGCCTGTCATGTATCCACGATGTATTTCATGTATCAGTTTTACGTCAATATATTTCTGACTTATCTCATGTGTTGGATTGGAGTGCTCTTTAGGTAGAGGCAGACGGACAACTGGCGTTGGAGCCAATTCGCATATTGGCTCGTCGGACGCTGGCCCTTCGAGGTCGAGAGCTGGACCAGGTTAGAGTCCAATGGGACTTATACGACGAAGTCACTGCAACATGGGAAGATGCAGAGAGATTGAAGACCCTGTATCCTCACCTTTTTGACGACTTCCAGGAGGAAGTACCGTCTTAGGGGGAGAGGATGTGAGGACCGCCCTTTTTATTACTGTTGTTATGACTATTTACAGAACTGTTATTGTTACTTTCATATTTGTGGGATAGCAGTTTCTGAAATTTGTCAGACTATTAAACTTTATTATGTTTTCGGAAAAACTAATTGGGTGATGTTTGGATAAGTTTACTTTTCAGAAAAATGAATTAGGTGATGATGGAAAATGGTAATATGATTTTAATTATGTTAAATTGTACTATGTCATGAGAATGCATGTTTTATTTAAGTTGCTTCGGCTATGATGATTTTATGAGGTTACTGATCTTGTAATTGAGTGTGCAGGGATTACTAATCGAACCACAGATTTCGGAGATCATTCCACACCTTGTTCTTTGTTATTCCCTGTAAGCCGATCTGGTTCCACGAGGAACCAAGATCTCTTTGTGTTTGATGTAATGATGTAATGTGGTCTTTCGTATGGTCGAGTGGGTTAGGTTACCCTCAAGTAACATTATTTTTATAATTTGTGTTGTAAAGAGATTGAATTTGAAATTCCTTATTTATTTAAATTATGAGGCCCTTTTCTTGTGCTTTACCTTGACCAGGGGTGTCTTGTATGGGTTAAAGTTGACCCTGGGTTATACCCCATGGGTCCAGGGGCCCATTTGGCATGGGTAACCCTTGAGTAACCTCCATCTAGTCAACTTAACCTCCCCCTGAAGTTAAGTGGCGAAAATTGGAGGTAGGAGGGGACATGATGGGTTGTACCAACACTCAACCCATCCCCTCTACTTTCCCCTAGATAAGAGATGCCATCCATTAGTGAAAGTCACCTCTTCTTTAGTGAGATTCCCCCATGTACTATGGGGACACCCATGTGAAGAAAGGAGAAAGAGGCATGGGTCACCTGTCTTGTTCCCATTTAACTCTTTTTTTTATTTCTCCCATGAGAAAGTGGAGTCACATGAGAGGAATAAGGAGTACCCTTGGGAATGGAGAGTGACATAAGCCACCTGGACAGAATAGTGGTTTTTGGGAAGGGTGAGGAGGTGACAAGTGTCACTTCCCCATTTCTCAAAATTAAAAGAAAGAGAATTTGGGTTATTTATTTTCAAATTTTGGGATGAGAGGGAGTTAGTTGAATTTTGGGAAAACTTTCATTTTTGCCTTACCAAAATAGAGAAGTTAGTTTGTAAGATAGAGAAGGGAGAGGGAGTTGGTGGCTAAGGTTGGAAGTGAACTCCGTGGACTCTGCAACAGCTTCATTCCAGGAGGGCTTTGCAAGGTTGGTCTGAATTTTACCTTTGTTTTTGTAGAACTGAAATGTGTATGAAATGTGTGTGAAATATGTGTTTAGATTTGTTTTCTGTGGGGTTCTTGTCGGGTTGTTTGACAGAGCGTCTCCCACTTGGGAGAAATGCTCATCAAGTTTGGGGTAGGGGAGGAGAGATCCTCCTCGGGTACATACCTGTTTCCATCTTTTGGGATGTTGAAAGCCTTGAGGGCATGTATCTGTGACTGTAATTTTGACTTGAGAGTCATATACAGTTTTCTTAAAAATTGTGATCACACTTGGTTGAGACCAAGAGAAATTTATATTAGTTCATTTATCTATCAGGGTGACACTCTGGAGTCGAGTGTGTCCACTCTCCTGCCCTTATGAAACTCACTGTAGTTGAGTTTCCGTATTGTGTAAAATACCCACGGGTGTATGTGTGCTTTGGGATTGTTGTTGTTTCTGTTGAGAAGTGGAGTGTTTGAGTACCCAGGTGTGAGTATGGTCTCCCTAGCTCGGGGGTGACCCACTTGCGGGTCTACGGTAGGGAGGAGAGCTAGATGAGTGGTATTTTCTTCTTTGTTTGTCTTTGATACGCAGGTTTTTCTCTTGGAGCTTCTGGTTGGCTATTTATGAAGAAACAGTTCATCTTCTTGTCATGAGAATTAGGCCTGGTTCATTTCATAGAGATGAAGAGAGAACACCTCTCTTGTTATTGTTGTAAATTAATGATATTCTGGGAGTGAAGAAAATCACCTCCCTGATCTTGTTATTATTGGACTTTTATTTGGTTGTCATAAGTTATCAGTTGTATACTGTTTGGGAGGAGAAAGTTCATATCTGGGAAGTTAAGTGGTGGTATTCATGATTGAGAAGCTGTAATATGAATGTGCTTAAATTTTAAGTTGATGTTTGCAAACTTTGTTCAATAGCAAATTTTTGTGTTTCAAGTATTACTGAAAGGAAAAGTTCATTATTGCAATCTAATATGAGTTGTTTACATTTGAAAGTTTGGAATTGCTTAACTAGTTGAAATGTTAGTTTTTATAGTTCAATGTTAAAATGGAAAAGACAGTTTTAAATGTTTGAGTTCTTCTCCATATTTAGTGGATTCTGTTAAATTCTAGCATGTATATATATTCTGTTTGTACATTTAAGCATTCTTAAATATTTATGAAAATGGAAAGATATACTTATAATAAGGGGATAGCTATTTACCATTTCTACCGATTAAGTGAAATTGGGATATATATATATATATATATATATATATATATATATATATATATATATATATATATATATATATATATATATATATATATATATATATATATATATATATAGATATATATATCTAATTGTTATGACATTATCTTTATAACAGGTTGATTTGGAGTAAATGCATGAAGTAGTGAATTTGAGAAATTTAGGAATTATATAAATACATATAAGAATATTTTATATAAATAAATAAATATATATATATATAAATATATATATATATATATATATATATATATATATATATATATTTCACATTTTGAGTAATTCTCATTTTATAGAATAATAGAGAAATTGAAAGTAATTATCATTTTTATGAGATTGACTGATAAATATCAATATAAAAATAGATATATATGTATATATATATATATATGAAATATATATATATCTGTATATATATATATATAAATATAATATCATTGATATATATATATATATATACATGAATATTGGTGCAGGAGCACCTACCTGACAGCTGGTCTGGATGAGGCAGTTAGTAGTTTAGGTCTTGTTTGTGTTTCCAAGAAGGTCTGTTAGACCAATTGCATGTAATAATGTCACGCTGATCATGATACGATCATGCTGACCAGGCTTTTGCTATTTTTAGCTAGTTAGTTATAACAGCTGTCATGATGTATGTTCGGTGGGATCTCCCAGCCGCTTGGAGAGTTCCCAGCCGCTTGGAGTCGGGTCAGTAGTACTCGTAGGCAAATCTATATAAGCATGAGGATCGTTTGATATTAGACAGACAGACAGATATCATCGATCAGACTTTGCGAGAGTGAGACAGAGCGAGAGGAACATCATATTGTAGTTGCATCTTTTGAAATCGAATAAAGTATTCCTGTTTGTGTTCATCCTCTGTTGCATTCCATTGCTTGATCGATTGCTGGTTTGAGAGGTTTTCATGGATATACTGATCCATTCCACCGGTTGACTCATCTGATCGGTGGAATGGCAATGTACAGTAGGTTAGATGGTAGGTTGTTTTCTGTTTGCATGCAGGTGTGCAGGATCGCGGTCAAGAGATGTTGAAGACCCTAGCATCCTCATGTGCTAGGTCAAGTTGAGAAGTTTGAGTTGGAAGATCACCCTGAGACGGGATCGGGTCATCCCTGGAGGATCGGCGAAGAGAGATTTCGCTAAGTGAAGAAGTTCGCGAAAACAGCATCATCAGGATATTTCTGCAAATATCCTGCAGTCGGGTTAGGCATCATCATCCGGATAAGTGAAGATGAACATGATGCAGTTGAGTGCATGAAGTGCGGGTTCGTCGGGGTGATCATCATCTGGAGGAGCCGAGGTGGAGTGCATCGGCATCAGGTAGAAGATCGGGTAATGAAACTGTGGGAGTTTTCATGTTGCAAGTGCATCATGATGTTTTGAGTTGGATATATACTCAGTGTATATATCGCAGTCAGGATCATCTCCCGGAGAAGCTCATCATCCGCATATCGCTAACAGATGCGGGTGTGAAAGTTCAGTTTTTGTCTAAGTGTTGAAGAGGTCATTAGGATATTGGGTGACGTCATCGTCATCAGGATATGACGTCATCGTCATCAGGATATTGAGATATCCCCCCTATGCGAGTTCATCCTGCTGTCGTTAAGTATCGGCATCGGCAGAAAGTGTATTAGCGTCATCAGGAGGTTTCGAAGAGAACCGGATAATTTATATCATGATGCTGTTGCTTGTATCATCGGGCAGTGGAGCGTCGAAGGCAAGTTGTTGAAGGTGATCGTCATCAGGATATTTGAACAACCGGATATTTGGATATCCTGCTGACGAAGGTGATATTGAATATCATGATGAAGACGTTAGAGTTCGGAGCCTGATGAACAATGCAACCGGAGGATGTGTGCGCCCACTGAACATCATGATGATGATGTTAGAAGGAAAGCGGAGGTGAACAGTAGTCGGCAGGAGGATGATTGCGAGTGTCTGCAATATGATGATGCTGTTGGTTTTAAGAGACATGATGCTGACAGAGTAAAGCCGAAATATGATGATGTTGGTAGTTTTAGGGAATATGATGATGATGGCGAAGATGATGATGATGAGGTTGGTCTGCAGACATTCATGCTATATGCGAATGATATAGTGTGGATGCCTTTGCATCATAGTGGTATCAGAGCTCAGCAAAAGGTCTGGGCTGTTGTGTGTTGATTCTGTCACCGAAAGGGCAGAGGTAGAGATAGAGTTGATTGTGTTGTGTGTTGATTGAGAGGTTGACAAAATGCCTCCAAAAGGTAATGGTACTGCAAGGGAATTGCAGGAACTGAAGGAGAAACATGCTAGAGAAATGAGGAAGATGAAGGAGCTTGCTGAAGCACTTCAAGCTAGGCTGACAGCCCTAGAAAAGAACAAAAAGAGGGAAGTGGAAGACAGTGAGTCTGAAGAAGAGGCAGATACTGTTGAAGAGTATGAAGAGGTAGCTGAAGATCTGGATGCTGAAGACCAGAGATTGGCAAAACTGTTAAAAGCAGTGCAGAGTGAAAAACCTAAGGTAAAGGTTGATGTTTCCAAATATACTGGAAGCTTGAATGAAGATGAGTTGTTAGATTGGATTGCTGCACTGGATAATCACTTTGAATGTGACGATGTTGCTGAGGATCAGAAGGTAAAAATTGCAAAGACCAAGTTAGGAGGTCATGCTTTGGTATGGTGGGATTATGTACAATCTGAGAGAAGGAACCAAGGGAAGTCTAAGATCACTTCATGGGATAAGATGGTAGCAAGGATCAAGGGTAAATTCTTGCCAAGGGATTATGAAATCCAGATGTTTAAGAAGCTGCAATTTTTAAAGCAGAAAGACAGGGATGTGAAATCATATACTGAGGAATTTTATCTGTTGAGTATGAGATCTGGTCATCATGAGAATGAGGTAGAAAAGGTGGCTAGGTACTTGGCTGGTTTGAGGTTTAACATACAGGATGAGTTAGTTTTAGCTAACCCTAAGAATGTGGAGGATTGTTATCAAATGGCAATCAGGATTGAAGAAAAGCTGAATAGAGGACATGATAAGTCCATGAGAGGAAGAGGAAACAATAGGGGAAGAGGAGCAGCCCCTGCACAAAAGCAAACCAATGAGGGTCAAGAAGACACTGGTAAAGGACAGGGACAGTCTGATTTCAGAGGTGGATGGAAAGGTAATAGAGGAAGATTTGGAGGTGGTAGAGGTTCTACTACATTTTCAGGAAAATGTTACACCTGTGGAGAGTTTGGTCATCCATCTTTCAAATGTCCAGAAAACAAGGGTTCATCATCCAGAAATGATAGAACAAGTGATAAGAGAGTACAATTGGTACAAGAAGAGAAAGAAGAAGAAAGTGCACAGAGTTCAAACAGAGGTCCTGAGAATTTTGGCTATCCAGAGAGTGGAGAATCCTTGATGTTAAGGAGAATTAGTTGGCAGGCATCAAAGGATATGATGCAAAGAAGAGCTCTTTTCAAAACCACATGTAAGAGCAAAGGTAAGGTATGTAAGGTTGTCATTGATACTGGTTCAACAGACAACATGGTATCTCAGGAGATGGTTGATAAACTGAAGCTGGAAAGGATTCCACATCCACACCCTTACAAGGCATCTTGGGTGAGTGATAGGCAATCACTTTTTGTCTCTGAGCAGGCATATGTGGATTTCCAGATTGGACCATATCATGATAGAATTTTGTGTGATATATTGCCTATGGAATGTTGTCACCTACTGCTAGGTAGACCATGGCAATTTGACAGAAGGGTACTGTATGATGGGTATGCTAATACCTACACCATCAAGAAGGATGGGAAGATTATTAAGTTGATGCCATTGCAGGCAAAAGCTGCAGCACAGAAGGCAGCTCAAATCATTTTAATGGGAAAGAAGGAGTATGTGCAAATGCCTAGAGGAGCAGGCATGAAGGCAGTTCAGGACACTGCAGAGAAAGGAGTTGTTACAGACAACAAGCTGAAGAAAGTTTCAGTTGTGACTGACAAAGGTCAGCAGCAGGTTCAGAAACAGGGGTGCAAACAGCCACCAGTTCAGAAGAATGACAAGGATGTTGTCATAGTTGGGACTATTGTTTGTCCTATAAGAGTTGAAAGGAAGATAGACTTGAACACTTCAGAAGTTCAAGAGGTAGTTCAGCCAGAGGTTCTGGTTAGGCAACCTGACAAACACAGGGTATGTGAGAAGAAGGCCTACATCAACAGGCATGATGATTTACTTGCCAGAAAGCAAGTTACAGTGCAGAAGTCTTGGAGCAGCCAAGAGACAGTAGCAGATAAAGCTGGAGCAGGTCAACAGATTGACAAAGCAAGGTGTAACGGTGGAGGACTTCCACATGCTAAACTCATGGGACATGAGTTCTTTTCTGTTGGGGAGTATGGTGCAGGAGCACCTACCTGACAGCTGGTCTGGATGAGGCAGTTAGTAGTTTAGGTCTTGTTTGTGTTTCCAAGAAGGTCTGTTAGACCAATTGCATGTAATAATGTCACGCTGATCATGATAAGATCATGCTGACCAGGCTTTTGCTATTTTTAGCTAGTTAGTTATAACAGCTGTCATGATGTATGTTCGGTGGGATCTCCCAGCTGCTTGGAGAGTTCCCAGCCGCTTGGAGTCGGGTCAGTAGTACTCGTAGGCAAATCTATATAAGCATGAGGATCGTTTGATATTAGACAGACAGACAGATATCATCGATCAGACTTTGCGAGAGTGAGACAGAGCGAGAGGAACATCATATTGTAGTTGCATCTTTTGAAATCGAATAAAGTATTCCTGTTTGTGTTCATCCTCTGTTGCATTCCATTGCTTGATCGATTGCTGGTTTGAGAGGTTTTCATGGATATACTGATCCATTCCATCGGTTGACTCATCTGATCGGTGGAATGGTAATGTACAGTAGGTTAGATGGTAGGTTGTTTTCTGTTTGCATGCAGGTGTACAGGATCGCGGTCAAGAGATGTTGAAGACCCTAGCATCCTCATGTGCTAGGTCAAGTTGAGAAGTTTGAGTTGGAAGATCACCCTGAGACGGGATCGGGTCATCCCTGGAGGATCGGCGAAGAGAGATTTTGCTAAGTGAAGAAGTTCGCGAAAACAGCATCATCAGGATATTTCTGCAAATATCCTGCAGTCGGGTTAGGCATCATCATCCGGATAAGTGAAGATGAACATGATGCAGTTGAGTGCATGAAGTGCGGGTTCGTCAGGGTGATCATCATCTGGAGGAGCCGAGGTGGAGTGCATCGGCATCAGGTAGAAGATCGGGTCATGAAACTGTGGGAGTTTTCATGTTGCAAGTGCATCATGATGTTTTGAGTTGGATATATACTCAGTGTATATATCGCAGTCAGGATCATCTCCCGGAGAAGCTCATCATCCGCATATCGCTAACAGATGCGGGTGTGAAAGTTCAGTTTTTGTCTAAGTGTTGAAGAGGTCATCAGGATATTGGGTGACGTCATCGTCATCAGGATATGACGTCATCGTCATCAGGATATTGAGATATCCCCCCTATGCGAGTTCATCCTGCTGTCGTTAAGTATCGGCATCGGCAGAAAGTGTATTAGCGTCATCAGGAGGTTTCGAAGAGAACCGGATAATTTATATCATGATGCTGTTGCTTGTATCATCGGGCAGTGGAGCGTCGAAGGCAAGTTGTTGAAGGTGATCGTCATCAGGATATTTGAACAACCGGATATTTGGATATCCTGCTGACGAAGGTGATATTGAATATCATGATGAAGACGTTAGAGTTCGGAGCCTGATGAACAGTGCAACCGGAGGATGTGTGTGCCCGCTGAACATCATGATGATGATGTTAGAAGGAAAGCGGAGGTGAACAGTAGTTGGCAGGAGGATGATTGCGAGTGTCCGCAATATGATGATGCTGTTGGTTTTAAGAGACATGATGCTGACAGAGTAAAGCCGAAATATGATGATGTTGGTAGTTTTAGGGAATATGATGATGATGGCGAAGATGATGATGATGAGGTTGGTCTGCAGACATTCATGCTATATGCGAATGATATAGTGTGGATGCCTCTGCATCAAATATATATATATATATATATAAATATATTTTATTGTTGATAGAAATCAACGAATAGCACATAAGAATGACTGTCAAAGTTTAAGCCGCGGAAGAAAACACAGTCGCGGTTTACAATGGGCGGTGGGGAGAAATCCCCACCACAGACCCTCTTTTATATATATGGAGGTGTAGAGTGGGGCGGAGCCCCACCCACACCCCACGTCGTGGGAATGTGGGTGGGGCTCCGCCCCACTCCACATCCCCCCCTTTCCCTTATGCCTCCCGCGGCTTGCACAGGCCCGCCGCTCTGCGGCCACCGCCGACCCTGTCCGCCGCTCTGTCACTGCGGCCACCGCCGACCCTGTCCGCCGCTCTATCACTGCGGCCACCGCCGCCCATGGCCGCCGTCGGCTGTGGAATCTAAAGCAAATAAAATGTTAGGGCTTGGGCCCTAACATATGATTGGTTTATTTGGAAAATAAATACAGTTTTTATATAGCTCTATATATAGGCATATATATATATATACTATATATGTCTATGTATATAGCTATATATATAATAAAATAATGATTATATATCTATTTATATATATCTCTATATATTTTTATATATATATATATATATACATAGAGATATAGATAGATATAGTGGTAAACCAATTTCGTCCTATACATAGACATTAAAATAAATATGTTATATATATATATATAAAATACATAGGAGTAAATCTATGAACCATTTTATTGGGCCTTCGTTTTAAATCGTTATAAACTATGTCTCATGGATATAGAGAAAAAAAAAAAATATAACAAATTATATTCTCACAGTAGATGTTATTAAGTGTTGAACACAACAACCAAAGAAGATATATTACCATGAACAGAGTTTTATAAAGTGGTGAACCACCTACATCTATTGACAACGTTATACGAGTCACAATCAGTGTATGAATCGTCATTAATAGTAATAGTAACAACAGTAATTCTAAACAAGAGAAAATAAAATTATAATGTAAAAGAGAGTTTAGGAATATTCAGTGATACTCTGAAAAGAGTTTCTCAGAAGTTTCAACTATCAACGTACTAACAATCACCCAGAAAATGAAGAGGAAAATTACACATCACCTTGCTCAAAAGAACACTGGAAATAAACTTAAGAAGCCACCACTGACAATCCATGTGGCCATTTTAATCTCAACTGTAGCAAACGACCTCATAAGTAAACCTGTAAGAGGGTCCGAAGAAGAAAAACTAACATTGGAAAACACAGAGGAGAAAATGCGTGACATTTCTCACATGGGATAAGAGAACTAAGTTGATAGACCCTTCTGCCAAATCTGCTTAGGAACAAGTTGACTAAGTATATACGAAGAGGAGGAACCTAGATCGGGGAAGATTAGGAGACCGAGTCCAGCGAAATAGTAAACCAGCCTTTGTGACCTAGATCATCCTGAAATTAGGTTTAATATCAACAATAGCTGCAGTGATAACCCTGATTGACGTAAATCATGAAGAAAGGACAGGATGCACATAAAGAAAGCATAGAAAACGAAAGAGAGAGAGAGACCGAAATATAAACACACTAAATTAACTGAGAAATAGTTAAGGTAAGGGCGATAAAGATATAATCAAAATTAAGAACTTGTGAAAAGGGAAGAGAGAGCAACCAAACCGCCTTGTTGAAAATGCTAAGTCATAGGAGGAGTATGTTTCAGGAAACAAGAGAGGAGACAGACAACCGTGCCTGGCTGAAAAATGACTAAATAGGGAGATCACTAGCCGGTTTAGTCAGAACAAGGCGTCGTGGGAAGTTGTTCCTCTATCAGCGAACCACGTGCGTAAATGAGTGCAGCGTAATTCCCACTAACGCCGTAAGGCATTATGCTACCGAAAATTGCCAAGGGTTCGATTTAAGAACTTTGGTAATCTCACTCTTGCAATGACGTTAGCAGCGTTGTATAGACCCTCTTGTTGATCTATATGCTTCTGGTTGCACGCAATTGTACTTGTAATCTGCCGAAGAGTGTAGTGTTTCGCCATGAGAGAACACCGTTGAGCATGCGTACGCATGTGAAGGGGGTTTTTAGGACAGTGTGAGAAAAGTTTTTCATATCTCGTGTCATAACCACATGACAGATGTGGCTATGACACGTGCGATGTGTGTTGTGACCACAAGGAAAATGTGGGCATGACACCTTTTATCGGGCTCTTGTAGTGAAAATTTAGTGAAAAACTAAACATTTTGGCTATTTTTGCCCTAGGGTTTGACCTAGTTTGCACTCCAAGCATATTGTGATCAATTTTATGGATTGAGGTGACTAATATAATTGATATTATTTTCTGTACCTCCTAATATTCATTACAACACCTCCTTTTCTAGGTCTTGGAATTGAAAAACTATGAAAAATTGCATATTTCGCTATATTTTCACTAGGGTTTTACCTTAAGTGGTACTAAAAGTGTGTTGTGTTGGATATTTTGGAACTAAGTGGCTGTTATTACTGATATTATTTTTTTCCCATCATCATTTTTCTCACAACACCTCTTTGTTATGCTCTTTTGCATTGAGTTTTGGTGAAAAAAGTGCCTATTTTGACATATTTTCACTATATTTCGACTTGGCATTCTCTTGGATTTACATCAAGAGTATGTTGAAAAGGATACTTTTTCTGTTTTGGACTGATATCAGACATATAAATTTCTTCACTTGACTTAAATCCTTACAACACCCTTTGTTTCATTCATTTACAGTAAAAAAAGTATCAGAAAATCAAGCATTCTGGGCTATTTTTGCTCTTGTCTTTTGCACCAATTTAAAAAAGCTTTCAAAATCTGATTTGGAATTGGTTTGAGCATAAAATCATGTCCTCTAATCACAACAGCAACAATAGGTTCCGTCCTAGACTTTACATGAAAAGAAAAGCACCTGAACCTGAAATTATCTTTACACCTCATGATAGAACAATTGGAGACTCTGATGTACCTCTTTACATCACTGTGAAAATAATGGGAAACCTTGTGGATGGAACTCTTATTGATCCTAATTGCATGACTAATGTTTCCACTGAGGAGTTCCTCATTTCACATAAACTAATGCAAGGTTCTTATGACCCTTTGAACTTGATGATTAAGACACATACGGGAACCTTAAAGAAACCATTGGGTAAGATATCATTATTTGAGAAACATGTTGACAAATGGTTTCATGTTACCCCCACTTTAGATACCTTTTAAATCAAACTTAGAATCCCTTGGTTAAAGGTTATGAAAGATGTCCCTTCAACTATCTATAAATGTGTGAAATTTCCTTTGAATGGACAAGTGCATACCATTCATCGAAATACATACAAGCCTTCAAGTACACAACAATACTTCACTTTGGATTATTTTTGCAACAAAACTAACAAAAAATTAGAACTACGAACAAACTTTACATTTTTGAGCTATAGAAACTACAAAGTAAAACTGTTACATCCAGCACATAGCTCTTCTATACATGAAATGACAAAAGATAAACAACACACATGTGAAGAGAACTTTAGACCGAAAGGATAAGGTCCCTATTCTAAGGTTCCTCTCCCAAAATCCTTACATGGATCGGGAGGTCATTATCAACAACAAAATGTTCCACCACAACAAATGAGGTTTGATCATAGTGCTTCATCTTCTCATTTGCAAAAACCTATGAAAGAGCGAGGCCCTGTCTTACAAGAGATAAGTGGTTGAAGAAAGAGAAATAAAAAAGAAAGAGAAAGAAGAAAAAGAAGACAAGCTTATGCTATAAACCTTGCCTCTCAACAAGAAAACATTGATCCCAACATTCAACCAAACAATAATGATCCTAATGATGAACAAAATGACGAGCAAGATATGAATATGGCTATGGTACCATATGTCCCATTGTCCTCCAACATTAGGGAGTGGGAAGATGATGACGATGATTTTCTTATAGACAACTTCTAGCCCGGTAGGGGCCCTATAGGTAAGTATCTCTAACCCTTTATCTCTCTCGTGATGTGCTTCCCCTGTGATGTGTTATGTGTTGTTTAGGCCTTGTGGGATGACCCTTGACTCTCTTGTAAGGTTCAAGATACCAGGAGACTACCTTTGTTGTGACCTTCTATTTGTATCATCATTCTTCTATATTGCTTCTCTCTTTGATTTCATTGTTGTGTGTTGTGTATTACGGACATAGCGTTGTGGTTGGTGACCTAGGGGCACCCTCCTATGTGACTATCCTTAAGACACTTGTTTCTCCTCTCTTATTTATTATTTCCCTTCCTCTAGTGTTTCCATCTAGCGGGTGGATGACGACAAACATTTATACTGATGCGGACCTAGTGTCCCTTTCGAGAGCAATCAACAAATGGACTTAGTTCCTAATATGATGATGGGGTTGTATATATTATCTGATGCTTGGCTAGTGGAAGCACTCGTGCTTTCTATGTAGTTAATTTGATGATGTTTCTGTCACATTGACAAACCTTAACAATATTGCTTCTTTGTGCACATTTGTTTGTCTTTGAATTTGGCCTCGGCGGTACTTGATTTGGATAGCTTCATGATATAGACCTATGGTTATCCTCAAACTCTAAATTTATTGCATAACCTTAGCTCTTTGTGTGGTTAATCATATAGATTGATGTTGTTGTTTATCATGATTTCTTAGACACTAACATGTTTCTTGTAGGGATGTGTTTGTGGGAACATTTGGCAATCATAAAGTTCATTTCACCTCCAGGGGCATGGGCTTTGCAAAAGTTGGTATTCCCTTATGTGTTTTCTTCCTACCTTAACGTGCTTGATATCAATAACTGATATCAACCACCTTAAGGTGGGGGTATATGTAAGGTAAGCTATCTGTTATAGATGTTAGCAATGTGTTTGACCTCAGATGCAAAGACTTGTACCTTAGGGTAGTGCATCATGCATCCTGAGTTTGTTTGCAATCAATCAATCAATCATGTAAGCCCTCTACAGAGGTGGGATATCACGTATATCCTTTTTATCTTAAGCCCTTTGTGGAGGTGGGAATGGTGTATTTCTCATAGCAGATTGCATCATCCTGTCATTTTCAAAAGTCCTCTACAAAGGTGGGGAGTGGTTCTGTGACTAACTCAACCCTTAAGCATGTCTTCAATGATTGTTGTGGCAAAGCCCAATCATCGGTGTGTGCCTGTAATGTGCCTAAGATGGTGTTGGATCTAGAAATAGGTACACTCCATCACTTGTCTACCATGTTTTCTCTGTGTCTTCAAATGTGTATGTTTTGGTATGCTTGTTTTGTGTGTCATGTTTGTTACCCCATATGTAGAGACTAGCGCCTTTGGGTAGTCCTTCCTACATTTTGGGAGGTTTTGCATGTCTTGTGTGTGTGTTGCCCCATATATACAAAGACCTGTGCCCTAGGGTAGTGCATCTCTTATTATGGGAGGTTTGTTTACTTTTCAGTACTTGCATATGCATTTCATATATATGAGAAAAAGAAAAAAAATGAAATCATGTCTGTCTTCCATGCATTAATGTGTCTTCTATGCATTGACTATCTTCTCTGTGTTCTGCATGACTGTAATTATCTTCTCCATGTTTTGCGCACTTGTTACTGTCTTCTATGTGATTGGCATGTCTTCTCCATGCTTGGCATGTTTGCTGTGTTTGTGACCTTACTTTAATGCATGTATTGGACTTGCATTTATACATACATTAAAGTGGGGGCTAAATGTAACATCAAAAAATGTCCCCTTGGGGGCTTTTCCCTTATAAGGTTTAGCTCTTGGGTCTTTAGCATGCATTTAGGACATCTTAGTTCATATTTTGGCATCCCGATGGAATGAGCCCTAGGTAACATGAAAAATGGGACCTAGGAGGACCCCTTGAGCTATACCCTACCCAAAATAGGGAGGGAGGACTTGGGCACCCTCACCCTAGTCCTACCCTATTTTGGGGCAGCCCTAATTTTTGGGTGTCAGTTTATGACCATTATTGAAGTCCTTTGCTGACACAATAAGTTTGAATTACAAAAATCTTGGCATGATTGTTTGTGGTTGCATATAAAAGCATGTTTAGGCATTCATTTGTAAACTAGATGGCAATTGTGATGTTCAAGTGTTCTCAAGGTGATTCAAGGCCTTCATTGTGTTGCAAGGGCAAACTTGTGTTGTTTATGTGTTTGTTTGCAGATTTGAGCATCCATTTCATCATGGAATGAAGAGCATCTTCTTTCCATGATATCTTCACTACAAGGTGATATTATATTGTGTTTTCATTATCAATTCCTTTGGTTTTTGCCTCTTCCTCACAAGGGCACGCACTCTTTATCTGATAATAGTGTTCGGAGACTTAAGTGTCCTCTAGGGCTTGACTGAGGCAAGCCTCTAAACACCACAACCCCCAAACCAAGTCTCGTGATTGCAAGTTATTGGTGTCGTATTTGGGAAAAGTGAAGTTGCATGAAGGATTGGCAGGCATCAAGGATTCAGAATCTAAAGAAAAGCAGGACACCAGAGCACTTCCATGACTAGGGCACTCACTCTAGTGTCCTCTGCAGCTGAGTTTCTGGAAATAGAAGTTACATGGCTGATTAGTGTCAGAAGGAGGTCTGGATCTCATGAAGAAACTAGTACCTTGGACTTGGGCGCCTGCTCCAATGTCCCCAACTATTCTACCTTGGAACCCCAAAAATAGGTATTCTATGATTTGCTATTTTACTTCCATCTATAAGAGCATTTTCCATTATTAGTTAGTTTATTGTTGTATTTGCATAATTAGGGTTTTAATGGTCAATTAAGCATAAGAGAAGAATAATTGATAATTAAATTCCCTAATCCAATTTTCTTGACATCTCACAAGTGATCTAGGGTATGATAGTGCTCGCCACTTGACCCTAGATCCTTGAATGTAAAGTGGAAGGGCGGATTTAAACATCAAAACACTAGAACATTAACAAATCCAATTTTCCACTTAAATAAGAACATTCAGAGGAACTTATTTCAAGTGTGGAGGTGAAGGACATAGAGCATTTGAATGTAATCAAGGGAGTATAAGAAAAAGGACATATAACAGTGGAAGAGTAGCCTATGTGGAAGAAGAACTTATTGGATCACCTATTTTAGTTGGTAAACCTGAGAAAGGAGAATCACTTGTCATGAGGAGAGCACTATTTCAAGAAAAGACAAATGAAGAACCACTACAGAGGAAATTTTGTTCAGAATGAGATGCAAATCAGGAGGTAAATGTTGTAAAGTTGTTATTGATAGTGGTAGTTATGATAACCTAGTTTCAGAGGTGATGGTGACTAAGATGAAGTTGGAAAGATTGAAACACCCTAAGCCCTATTACATAGCATGGATTCAGGATTACCATAAGCTACTGGTGAGTAAACGATATCTGGTGAGTAAACGATATCTGGTGAAATTTCATATTGGATCTTATCATGATGAAGTATTGCGCGATATTATGCCTATGGATATTTGTCATATATTGTTGGGTAGACCATGGAGGTATGATAGAAAAGCTATACATGATGGGAGAAAGAATACATACACTATAACATCAAAATGAAAGAGAATTACTTTGATTCCTTTGGAAGATGATCCTAAGAGTGAAGTATGTCAGAATACTATAATCTGTTTGGTAGATGGAAGAAAATTTCTAGATGGTTTGAGACATGAGAATATGTGTTATGCCTTAATCCTTAAGAAGCCTGAAACATTGAAGAAGGAGATTGAAGAATCACAACCAGAGAAGATAACTGAGTTGCTGATAGAGTATGAAGACATCATATTAGATAATGTGCCAAAAGGATTGCCACCAATCAAGAGTATTAGTCATCACATGGATCTTATACTTGGAGCTAGTTTACCTAACAAAGTAACACACATAATGACATTGCTAGAGAATGAAGAATTGAATAAACAGATACAAGAGTTGTTGAGGAAAGGTTTAATCAGAGAAAGTTTGAGTCCTTGTGTAATACCTACAGTGTTAGTACCAAAGATAGATGGAGAATGGAGAATGTGTATAGACTATAGAGAAATAAACAAGATCATAGTTGAGTATAGATTTCCTTTACCTAGGATGGATGATAACATGGATTGTTTGAGTGGAGAAAAATATTTTACAAAGATAGACTTGAAGAGTGGATACCATCAGATCAGACTTAGAGAAGGAGATGAATGGAAGACTACTTTTAAGACAAATGAAGGATTGTATGAGTGGTTAGTAATGACATTCTGATTTTTAGTAAGACAAAAGAAGAACACTTGTTGCACCTAAGACAAGTATTGCAGAGATTGAGAGAAGAGAAATTGTTGATAAACATAAAAAAGTGTAGTTTCATGAAGGAAGGATTGGTATACTTGGTATTTGTGATTTGTGTGAAAGGATTGAAGATAGACCCTAAGAAAGTGAGAACAATTGTTAAATGGCCTACACTGGAGAGCATTGGAGAAGTCAGATCATTTCATGGATTGGCTAATTTCTACCGGAAGTTCATCAAAATTTTTAGTTTAGTATGTAATCCTATGACAAAGACAATGAGAGGTGATAGAAAAGATTTAAAGTGGACATTAGGAGGAGATAGAAGTTTTGAATTATTGAAGAAGGTGACAGAGCAACCTATTTTGGCATTACTGGATTTCAATAAGGTATTTCAGGTAGATTGTGATGCAAGTGGAAATGCAATAGGAGTAGTGTTAAGTCAAGAAGGTAGACCTATAGCATATTTTAGTGAGAAGTTGAATGATACAAGGAAAAGATATTCAATTTATGATCAAGAGTTCTATGCCATAATTCAAGCCTTGAAGAAGTGGAGACAATACTTGTTGCCTAAGGAGCTTTTATTGTATACAGATCACCAAGCTTTACAATATCTGAATAGTCAAGGAAAGTTGAATTAGAGGCACATGAGATGGGTAGAGTTCATGCAGAGTTATACCTTTATGTTGAAGCATAGGAGTGGAAAATCAAACAAAGTTGTAGATGCACTGAGTAGAAGAAGGAATTTGCTGATAGAGATGAGAGTTGAAATGTTGGGATTTGAAGAATTGAAGAACATCTACAAGGAAGATCTTGATTTTGTAGAACATTGGAAAGCATCTAAGGAACCTATTGTGATAGATAGGAGTAACTAGTTAGACTATTTCAATTAAGAGGATATGTTGTTCAAGGGAAATAAGTTATGCATACCTAGGAGTTCAATGAGAGACAACTTCATCAAGGAGAAACACAGTGGTGGATTAGCAGGACATTTTGGCATTGATAAGATAGTGGCTTTGGTAAGTGAGAATTACCTTTGGCCTCAGATACATAAGGATGTTATAAAGACATAAGAATGGATTTCATAATGGGATTACCGAAGACATAGAGAGGACATGATTCAATATTTGTAGTGGTGGATATATTTTCAAAGATGACACATTTCATACCTTGTAAGAAGACAACTGATGTAGTGCATGTGGCTAACCTGTTTTTCAAGGAGATTATGAGATTGCATGGATTACCTAAGAGCATAATTTCAAACAGAGATACCAGAATTCTTGGATACCTTTGGAAGACAATTTGGAAGAAGATGAAGATATATTTGAAGTTCAATTCAACATTTCATCCACAAACTAATGGACAGAAAGAGGGAGTGAATAGGAGTTTGGGAAACTTGTTGAGATGTTTGGTTGGAGAGAAGGTAGGAAATTGGGATTTGATTCTATCTCAAGCAGAGTTTGCATATAATAATTCATTGAATAGGAGCACTGGAAGAACACCATTTGAGATTGTGATAGGAACTAACCCTAGAGGAGTAGTAGAGTTGAGAGACATCAACATGGAAGAATAGAGGAGTGTGGAAAAAGAAGAATTTGCAGGACACATGGAGACAATGCATAATCATGTTAAGAAGCATTTGGAGAAAATGAACAACAAGTACAAGGAGAAGGTAGATGAGAAGAGAAGACACAAAGAATTTTCAGTGGGTGATGAAGTGATGGTATACTTGAGAAAAGAGAGATTTCCAGTTGGGACATATAACAAGTTAAAGACGAAGAAGTTTGGACCATGTAGGATACTCTGAAAGTTTGATTTGGGAAATGCCTATGAAGTGTTGTTATCATAGACATTGGGTATACCACCTATTTTCCACATTGCAGGCCTATATCAGTATCATGAAGTAGAGTTCAGTGACAAAATTGAAGAAGACTTGAAGAAGCAATTACCACAACAAGCACCGAAGTAGATTGAGGACATCTTGGATATCAGAGTTGGACACAACACTAGAGGAAGATAGTACAAAGAATATCTTGTGAAGTGGAAAGGAAGAACGGAAGAAGACTCATCTCGGATTTCTCAAGCTGAGGTGAACTATCTTCATTTTCCTCTAGCCCTAGCAAAGTGAGGGACTCACTTTTCAATAACCCCAGATGTCTGATGCAGGAGCATCCCTGGTTCAAGAGCAATCTTGCATCAACCAAAAACATTTACATTTCAATTTGTTTCTTTTCATTTTCCAGTTCAATTCAGTCAGTACAATCAGTAGTAGTCTCAGTATTTTGGTCTGCATTCTACCACAGTTGCATTTTAGATCTTGCAGAGCTAGACTTAGCATCTAGACACATTCATGCACTTCATATCCAAATCTTAGACCATTTGGACTAGGTACCACTAAGATATCACTTTCAGAAGATCAACTATTTTCTTAGAATAGAGCATCCTGACAGTCTTAGAGGAGAAGACTTGCGAGTATCAACCTTATCATGTCAGTAGTAGCAGAAGTAGTAGCAGTCTTAGCATGTCCAATTTGATGTAGTAGTCTTATCATGTTTGCAGTACTAGCCCTATAAAGTGAAAAGATTTCAAAATGGATATTGGTCTTTAATTAATTGAATTAATTATATTGCCAGATTATATAGTAACCTCCACTGGGCTTAACCTTCACTTCCACATTGCTAGATTATATAGTAACCTCCACTGGACTTAACCTTCACTTCCACATTGCCAAATTATATACGTAATATGAATAGGCCTACTTCTTTCTTTAGAATTAATTTAATTAATTGCAGAAAAAATAAAACTATTTTTTGGAGAAATGGATAATCTTTTAGGACTCCATTTTGAGGGGTAAAACTACCTAGTTTTCAGCAATCATGTAGAAATTTTCCCAAATTCACAGCCCTAATTGTAAGCCTGAATGTTGCTAGCCAAATTGTATTTGAATTCTATGATATACTAGATGACTGAATTTGCATTTATTTTCTATCTTTGAGTTATTTCTATTGTGTTTACTCTGGTTGCATGACCTAGATAGTTCACTCTGTGGACCCTCTTAACCATGACTGCACCACTTGAGCAAGGATGATAAGTCTCTAGAGGTGGATTAGACTTCCTATAGATCTATGATTGGAGGATTGTTGTACCTAACTACTTCTAGACCTGATATTATGCATGCAGTATGTGTGGTTGCTAGATATCAAGACAATCCCAAGCAAACACATTAGAAGGTAGTGAAAAGAATATTTCAATACTTGAAAGGAACCCCTGATTATGGCTTATGGTATCCAAGAAGTAATGACTTTGATTTGAGCACCTACATTGATGTTGATTGGGCTGGTTGTGTTGATGATAGGAGTACAAGTGGTGGTGCTTTCTTTTTAGGAAGTAGATTGGTTTCATGGCAAAGCAAGAAGCAAGATTTAGTGTCCTTATCAACTACAGAGGTAGAGTATATTGCAGCAGCATCCTACTATACACAAGTGTTGTGGATGAAACAAACCCTAAAGGATATCAAGGTATTGTATGATGAGCCTATACCTATTTTGTGTGACAATACAAGTGCTATCAATATTTCTAAGAATTCAGTGATGTATTCTAGAACCAAGCATATAGAAATCAAGTATCAATTTTTGAGAGAGAAGGTTGTAGATAAGGAAGTGAATGTTGAATATGTTCCAAAAAAGGATCAAATTACAGATATTTTCACAAAGGATCTTACAAAGGACACTTCTGAGGATCTCTGACAGAGGTTAGCGGTAATTGCCCCTCCTTCTTGCTAGATGCATAGTGGTGGATTTGTCTAGGCGGAGTTCATGTTATATCTTTTTCCTAGACTGATGGTGGCTACCTCTTAGGGGGAGAAGGCAGTAGTTTCTGATGATAGGGGGAGTCTATTTTTTGCAAGAAGAAGTTATGCCCTAAGGATGAATAAGTTTCCCTTTGTCCTTGATGTCAAAGGGGGAGAAATGTACAAGTATGTGTTGTCATCAATGCCAAAGGAGGAGTTTGTTACACATATGGTTCCTAAGGTTGTCATTGAAGTCAACACTATCACATGGCTGTCATTGATGTCAACACTATCATGGATGTGTGATGGTGTTCATGGTTGGATTTCATGTCCTATCCAACAGAGAAGATATAGCTCCTGGTTGGATGTCATGTTGAATATAATGAGGTTACTGAAGTTCATGGTTAGATGTCATACCTTGATTAATTCAGAGTTGAGTATGAAGTTATATTAAGATGGGAATTAGAAGAATCAAGAAGACATATTAAGATGGGAATTAGAAGCATCAAGAAGATACATTAATATGTGAATTAGAAGCACTAAGATGATTAGATTATCAGAAGGGTGTTTTCTAGTTGACAATTTGAAGACAATGTTGTTTCTAAAGAAGACATTTTCTATACAAGCTTTTGTGAAGGTGATAATTCCAAATTTTTAGATCATTTGTCCTTCTGTTGTGAAAGTTATGCATGATAGAGTACCAACACGTGTTATGACAGAGTAATGTAGTGTTGAAGGCCTATTGGAATGTTGTGCATTCCTCCAAATGTGAATGTTTTCCTTGATAGTTTTGTGGACATGATTATGGATGTGCATTACATACTTTCTTGCAGTTACAAGTTTCTTGGTGATCTGCAAGCTTAGTTTTCAATGATAGTATGTTGCAATGTGTTACAAATGACTTGTTGTTCTCAGATTTTATGGTTGAAGATGTATGGCACATAATCTTTGATGTGCAGAGGTAAAAGATTATTTGGAGATGCTTTATGAGTCCTAAAGACTCATCTAGAAGTTTTTCATGAAGATCTTTCTTGTTTCCAGTATTGCACAAGGTTTTCAAGTTGTTGTGGCTATTATGCTTCAAGTTTGATGTCTTTGCTTAAGGATGTCCTATTTTTGAAATGAGTGGAGTGTGCCAATGTAATTCCTTGATGTTTGATGCTATGAAGGATGTTTTGGACCTAGTTAAGAAAGTGTTGATGTCTGCAAGGTATGGGTCTTCTGTTGGTGTAGCGTGTAGTCTTGTTTAGGACTTGTCCTCTACATGTTTCATGTTGTGTGTTGTCTGACCAACTTATAAATGTAATTTTCATGTTGTCTCTAGATGACAAGTAATGTAATATCATGTATAAATTGTAAATTAGATTGATTTAGGTGAGATGTGATTTCAATGTAATTGATAAGGTTTGTAAGAAAAAGGAGTAGAATGAATGCATTATGATGTGCGACTGAAGGAGAAAGAGAAGAAGTTGTAGATGCTATCCTGATTCATCTTGAAGACATTTCTATGATAGTAATCAATTGTAGAGGTTGCCTAACTCATTTGATCATTAGAAGGAAGTGTGAAGAGGTAGAATTGCAATCATCAAAGGTGTGAGCTTCATTGTTAGTTTTCAGGCAATAGAGAGACTGTCATACGGTAATTTGTTCTAAGTTTGTTCTCAATTCAAGGAGCAGTTGCTTCCTTGGGAGTGACCCTAAAATAAAGTCTTCAGGGATTTGTAGCTTCCTTCAGAGTGACCCTAAATCAAAGTTTTCATGGCGTAGTAGCTTCCTTGGGTTGTAGCCCTAAAATAAAGTTATTATTTTGAGCTTCATATATTGTGATTTAATCCTCACGATGGTTTTTCCCTTCTTAAGTTTTCCACGTATATCTGGTGTTATGTGTTGATGTGCATTGTGTTAATCTTTCATTCTTATGTTAATGTTGTAATGCTTAAGTTTTAATCTTCTCCAGAGAAGTTGAAGTTTGTTTAGATATTGATTCACCCCCCTCTAAGTATCTTGGTGTGTTCAATAGTTAGTAGATACAATAATATTCTTCACACATAGAGAGCTTGTAGAGAGATAGATAAAGAGAGAAAGAGAGGTTTTTAGATGGAAGTTGCATGTGTGTAAAAGAGTGAGATAGTTGTTTATATATGAATCCCAATTACTTTTTGAGGACCCAATTGAGTTGAGGCCCACAAGTTGCATCACTTAAGTCAAAAGGCCAACATTCAAATAAGTTCTTTTGGGACCAAACTCGCAAGACTCTAGCACTAGGTGCTAGTGTCTTGGTGATTTGGACTCTTTAAATGTTATATGTCAGAGGACTTAGTCTTGTTTCTCAGAAAACTACTGAAATGTGCATGTATTAAGTAGAGATGAACATACAAGCTAAAACGAGTGCCAAACCTAGTGCAAAATTGTAAGAGGTAATAATTTTTGACACTAAATTTAGCCCCCACTTTAGTGAGGGTATGAACTTATGCTCATACACTTGCTAAAGTATGAAGAAACCAAACATTATCAAGATAGAAATATTGGAAGCATAGAATGTTGCTAGTTGAGGGTTGTGCTAGCCCCAAAGCTTCAGATCCTATGAGTTTACAATGTTTAGACAAAGAGGATATACATACACTAGACACATGACATAAATCACACATATACACAAAGAATACATGGAGCATACAAGAGGCATACATGGAAGACACAAAGCATATATGGAAGACATGAAGCATACATGGAAAAAACAAAGTATACATAGAAAACACGAAGCATACATGGATAAAATGAAGCATCCATAGAGCATAGATGAAAACAAAAACATATGACAATGAAGTTGGTAAACCATGTGAGCAATCACATAAGTAACTGAAAGAGAAATATTTGAGTTAGCAAAGTAAAGATACCTAAGTTGAAAGGTTGTCTAAATACCTTGCATCATCCCCCAAATATATAACAAAAAAAAAGAAAAAATAAAGGAATTCTAAAAAGGAGATAGAAGAATGTAACAAGTCGATCAATTTCTTTAAGGAGAGAAGACATAAAGATAGATAGGGGAGAAATAAATACCAATGAAGAAGCATACATGACTCTGGCACTAGCTTGCTCTATCACTAGGGATCATGAAAAACAAGATACCTTCATGGATCATGGGCTATCAAGATGCATTATGCTAGGTGATCATGAGTGTAACAAGATTAGGTCATATGAAGCACATAGGCTAGCAAGTTGTGTTATGGTAGGTGGCTCATAGACTATATGGATCATAGGCTAGAAAGCTGCGTTATGGTAGGTGACCGTATACTACCAATGCCTCAAGGAGAATAAAAATAAATGCCTTAAGGAGCATAAAAGAAATAACACCTTAGGGAGCATAAAATAAACAATGCCTCAGGGAGCATAAAATAAAAAATACCTCAGGGAGTGTATTGATAACCATGCCTCAAAGGGTTCTATGAAAAACACCACCGCAAGGGGGGTACATCAATAGCCCAAATCTCAAGAGGTGTGAATGAATAAGGGTACATGTATGAATGCACATGTGAATAGGGAATATATGGCCCCCTTAAAATATTTGCATGTACAATATTCAAATATTTTAAGGTAAAGAAGAGGGGAAAGTATAAGATGAGGTGAGATCCTTAGAAAGAATGCCTACTCCTTGAACAAGTTGTCCTATTGCCCCCCATAGTATGTGTGAGAAAAACCATGAAAAAGAGTGTCATGCTATTAAAGAAAATAATATTGTAATGCCATGCATAGCAATGAGATAATAAAGGAAAGCAATAGGTGCCATATAGTGGGTAGTGACACAATACAGTGATGAAATGAAATCTATAGATCACAAGGAGAATGAAGAGATCTCCAAGGGTAGAGTTGTAGCATGAATGAATATAAAAAGTTATAGTAGGAACATCATCAATGGATGAAAAAAACTTCTCATCACCAGAAGGGAGAATTGTACCATCACAATTGAGTTGACTAATTGAATGTTTGAAAGGAACATGAAGATCCAGGTGAGCTAGACAGAGGTAAATCTTGATGTTCGAGCAAAGTGCACCTAGCCAAGACAAGTAGAAAGGACATTTTGTGAAGATAATGATGTGCTTTTAGTGAATGTGGACGATAAAAGAGGAACATCAACAAGGGATTGAAACATCAAGCCAAAAGAGGTGTCATTTAATTCATGTTTAGAGGATTTCTTATAAGTAGGAGAGGGAAGAGAAGTGAGAATGATTGGGGTTTGTTTACTTTGATTATTGTTGTGAGTGTTGTACATGTGAGAAATCACATGGTAATGAGGTTGCTACGACACATTTTGAACAAGTTTGTTGTTTTGAGTAGGTTGCTTTGGAAATTTTAAAGTGTAATCAGGGGATCGAGGTGGGTTTTGAACACCTCAAATAGTTAGAAAAGGATTAGATTATGATTGCAAAACACTAGAACAGAGATACACAATAATTTTAGGTTTCATAGGTTCTTTTTGGAAACCAAAAACATAAATTGTGTTGATTCGTTGTTATAATCATCTATCCATGTCGGATCCAATGTGAGCTTTGATTCTTATCCACTAATGCTTCATCACTACAATGGAGAACATTAGAATAAATAGTAGGTAAAGTAATGTTGAGAACATTATCTATGATTGTATCCTTAGTGATGTCCAATGGGATTGAACATGTAACCAAAGGAGGAGGAAAAGGGGTCTTCATATCCTTAGTGATATCCAAGGGACTTAAACATGCAATCAAAGGAGGAAGAAAAGAGGTCTTCACATCCTTAGTGATATCCAAGGGACTTCAACATGAAACCAAAGGAGGAAGAAAAGAGGTCTTCAAATCCTTAGTGATATCCAAGGGACTTGAACATGCAACCAAAGGAGGAAGAAAATAAGTTTTCACATCCTTAGTGATATCCAAGGGACTTGAACATGCAACCAAAGAAGGAAGAAAAGAGGTCTTTACATCAATAGTGATATCCAAGAGAATTGAACATGCAACCAAAGGAGGAAGAAACGAGGTGTTCACATCCTTAGTGATATCCAAGGGACTTGAATATGCAACCAAATGAGGAAGAAAAGAGTTCTTCACATCCTTAGTGATATCCAAGGGACTTTAACATGCAACCAAAGGAGGAAGAAATGAGGTCTTCTTTGCATATGTTGTCATTGATGTCAAAAGAGTGGTAATCATTGATGTCAAAGGAGTAGTGATCAGAGGTGTTGTGATGTGGAAGGCATACTGTTGTATATTTTGTCAAAGAAGTGATGATTAGAGGACCAATATATAAGGGATTAGTATCATCTATACACAGTTCTACCTTATCTTCTGAAGTTCATGAACATATGAAGGTTGTCAAAGTATGTTTATTGATGCCTTTCCTTGATAATATGAAGTCATGTTACATGTATTACCACTCATCATTTCATGAGATATGAAGACAATTGTCTAATTCATCAGAAGGTTAAAAGCACATGGAATTACACTATAGAAGAATAGGTAATCGTACTGCATTTTACTATAGATGAAGATATGGCCTCGCAACTTAGAAGATAGATAGAGATAGATATGAGGTATGCATGATGCAAGTTTTAGAGCATAAAAGTTACTACAGAGTTTTTCAGAGTCACTAGAGTGAGAACAAGTCATGTTCCTATGAAAGGTCATCAGAGAGAACTAAAAGCTACGACATTTCATTGCATTTGCATGTATGACTTGGTAGTTTGGATATTAGGTAAAGCAAAGGTACAAGAATGATATGCTCAAGTTTCAAAGGATACAAAGTACCATAAATTTTCTAGAATTAGCAAAGTAAGACCAAGTCATGTTGTTGTGTAAGGCTATTAGAGATAGAGCAGAAAGCCACTACATTTCACCACATTTTGATGTTTGGCTTTGCTATTTGAAAGATAAGTTTAGATGGTCAATATGTATGCTTAGTTTAGGTTTCAAGTATTTTTTATCATCGCAATGTGTTTTTCAATGCTGTATGTCAAGACAGGGTGACTAGATAGTGTAAAGGATATCAACATCAAAGTTTGATTTCTTGTCCTAGCAAGAAGAAGCATAAAATAGAAAGAGGAGTGTATGAGAAGGTTTTGCAGGTCATATAGTGTTCATGGTATGAACTTCATGATGATATCTCTCTTCTTTGGTATTGCATAGGGTCTAGAGATAATGTATGAAAGGATAAGTGTTTGTAGTGCCGACATGGTATACATGAGTTATTGCACTGTATGTGTGGAAGCATGCATCAGCAAGAAAAGTTGGGAGAAGGTAAAATGGGTCTAGTAGACCTCTTGGTATGGATCACATTAGGGGATTTCAATCCTACATTACCGTAGATGATTTGGGAGTTGACAAGCAAGGCCAATTACATGTTTCATGTCACATATTTCTTTTAGGCTGACAAAGATGATGTTTTGAAAACTTGTAGAGGATATATATGAAGGATAGAATATTTTTTCAAGGCAAGTGAGAGTATGTGAGAAAAAGATGAATGATCCAAAAATTGAGAAGTAACTCTGGAGGCTATGATACATGATTCATAATAGAGTCAGTAGTTTATTGTGGAAGTGTTTTGAGTAGAGATGATAGAGCGGAGGTGTTGAAGTTTTCCAAGTAAGTCAATATTAAAGAGTTAAAGGAGATGATAGGTGATTGAACCATCAAAATTAGTCAAGTGTTTTGGTATAGAGGTTGGTGCCTCATCTTGTAAGTGTTGTAGCACTTTAGGGAGTTGGTGCTTCCTTTGGGTTGGTGCCCATAAACTTTGTAACAAGGAGTTGGTTCTTCCTTTGAGTTGGTGCTCATAAAATAGGGGATTGGTGTCTTCTTTGGGTTGGTGCCCATAAAACTCATTGTAATAATTCATTTTATTTGTGAGGCTAGATTTGGATAGTAGATCCAAGCAGTTGGCTCACAGTAGTTTTTCCCATCTTGGGTTTCCACATAAATATGGTGTTATGTGTGTATGTGCTCATTTGCTTTATGTGGTTTGAATGTTTACATTGACTGCATCTAAGGGAAAGAGAAATTAGATATATATTGATTCACCCCCTCTTAGTATATCTGTGTGTTCAACAATTGGTATCAGAGCCAAGTTCCTTGGTACAGCCTAACAGCTGAAGGTAGATCTTGGATTAGAACACATGGCTCAGGAAGGATCTGCTTCTAACAGAGCACCTCTATTTTATGGAACTAACTATGCCTTCTAGATTTTAAGGATGGAATCCTATCTTACTTCTCTAGGGTAGGATGTTTGGAGAGCTACAATTGATACTTATACTCATCCTACTTATCTTCTTACAGATTCAGCTTTGAAGAAGGCCGATGAAAATAATGCTAAAGCTAAGAATGCTATCTTAAGTGGTCTAAACAACTTAGATTTTGTCAAGGTAATGCAATGCAAGACAACCAAGGATATATAGGATAAACTCAAAAATCTCTACCAAGCGAATGACAAAGTAAAGAAAGTAAAATTGAAAACTTACAAAGGAAGGTTTGAGAATATGAGAATGAAAGAAGAGGAAAGAATTGCTGACTATTTACTCCAAGTGGATGAAGTTGTCAATGGAATCAGAGGGCTAGGTGAAGAAGTGAATGACTCGGTGGTTGTGAATAAAATTTTGAGATCTCTCCCTCACAGATTTGACTCAAAAGTTTCTAATATTGAAGAAGCCAAAGATCTGAACACATTTACCATGGATGATCTATTTGGGTCCCTCACTACCTATGAGATGAGAAATGAAGTCAAAGATACATCCAAAAGGGAAGATGCTTTCAAAGCCACAAGGAAAGAAGGAACATCTAGTCCACATAGTGAGTCTGAGGAAGAAGAAGCAAACTTTGTGAGAAAGATAAATAAAGGTTTAGGCAAGTATAAAAGTATGCTACCTTTCAAATGTTTTAAATGTGGAAAGATTGGTCTTTATGCATCTAAATGTCCTTTTGGAGAAAATAAAAATAATAGAAAGGGTTTCAAAGGTATCTCCTTTCCAAAGAAGACCACAACTCTTTAGAAGAAGAAGATCACTACTTATCAAATGATGAAAGAGAAGAATCCCTATTCATGGCAATGAAAGTCTCTGACATTTCTGACAAGACTATTGAGGAAGAAGAATGTGAACTTGATCTTTAAGGTGAACTTATTTCTACTCTTAAAGAATTGAAATGTGTAAGGAAAGAGAACAAAGAACAAAAATCCCAAATTGAAGCCAAGACAAATGAATGCTCAAAACTTGAGGAAGAAATCTTTTCACTCAGAAGAGAATTGGAGAAAGTGTACGATCGGCTGTAAAAAAATATCAACTTTGGAAATAGGCCTATAATTCGGATGACATTGAAGAAGTAGAACTCATTCAAGTCATGTCTCAAAGAAGAAGATATGGAAGAACCTTCTATGTAGGGCAGATCTTCATAAACAGGTTCAATCATCCATTTTTTAGTTGTTTTATCTGCAATAAATATGGTCATAAGGCTATGGAGTGCAAGTCTAGAATGAATAAAAGAAATTTTGTAAGTAGGAATACTCTTTCTTCACTAGTAGATGTCAATATGATATGTCATATTTGCAACAATTTTGGACACATAGAAAGATATTGCCGAAGTGGATTAGCAAAACTAGAAGCTCATATGATAGATATTAATAAGCAAGACAAGGAGAGTGACACTTCCAAAAGATAAGAAACTAATAATGAGGTTGAAAATTCAATGATTGTCCGAGAAAAAAATTTCATGACCAAGGGAAAATGAACCCTTGGGTGATAGACAGTGGATGTTCAAGCCACATGATAGGTGATTAAAGAAAATTCATCAATCTTGTAAAGTGGGATGGTGGATCAGTCAAGTTTGGAGATAATACATTTGCAAAAATTTGTGGAAAGGGCATAATATGTATTGATGGAAGATCTAAAATAGAATATTTTCTATATGTAGAAAGTCTCAAGCATAATCTTTTCAGTGTAAATAAGATGTGTAGCAAAGGATACAATCTTATATTTCATGCACAAGGATGTGAAATCAAAAAAGCAAATGCTGGTAAATTGATGGTAGAGGCTTCTAGGATAGAAAATAACTTGTATGACCTAAGTGGTGTTAATGGAAGAAATTGCTTTCTAGGGTAGACAAATTAATGTTGTATGTGGTACAAAAGGATGGGACACATCAATTTTGACAATCTTGTGAAAATCACCTCCATACAAGCAGTAAGAGACATGCCAAAGATGACAAGGCCTGCAAGCACCTTGTGTAAAGAATGTCAGATTGGGAAGAAGACAAGGACGAGGTTCAAGACCAAGGAGTATTCTTCTACAAAACCATTAGATCTTATTCATACTGATCTATGTGGTCCTACCAAGACAAGGAGTCTCCAAAGTGAAAGGTATTTTATGTTGCTTATTGATGATTACTCTAGGATGACATGGCTTATAGTTTTGAAAGAGAAATCATAAGCTTTTAGTAGGTTTAAGATTTTCAAGTTTATGGTTGAAAATGAAATGAATTCTAGAATCAAGTTCTTATGGTCTAATAGAGGAGGTGAATTCACATCAAATGAGTTTGAGGAATATTGTGAAGAACATGGAATAAGGAGGCACTTATCTTCTGAAAGAACTCCTCAACAAAATGGAGTTGTTAAAAGCAAAAATAAGATAGTACAAGAGATGGCAAGAACTATGCTCAATGATGCAAATCTTCTTCATAGGTACTAGAAAGAGGTAGTCCACACTGCAGTCTACATTCTCAAGAGAGGACGGATGAGGGTAAACAACACCAAGACTCCTTATGAGCTATGGAAAGGTACACCTGCTTCAGTCAAACATCTTAGGGTGTTTGGAAGTAAGTGCTATATTAGGAGAGATGATGACAACCTAGGAAAAATTGATTCAAGATTAGATGAAGGTATCTTCCTTGGCTATCTTCCTTGGCTATTCATCTAGAAGTAAGGAATATAAGTGCTCCAACAATAGGCTACAAAAGATTGTTGAAAGTGTAAATGTGAAGGTTGATGAAGATCTACATCCATCCACATATGGTCAAGAAGACTGTTACTTAGAGGGATCAACTGTTGAATGTGCAACACAAATGAGAGGGGGGGTGATTAAGTTGTATCAAAAACATTAAACCTTCGTAAGCATAATCACATTCACTTCAATTCACTTAAGCCCTAATTCTGTTATGAAGATTAAACATGAAAACATATAATAGAAACTTAATCACATCAACACCATGCACAAGAGAACACCAAATTTTTATGTGGAAAACACTAAAAGGAAAAAACCACGGTGAGGATTAGCTCACAATATATAGTAGTATCAATATCGAATTACAAAGAGGCTCATTGCCAAAGGGCTCACTACCAGAATAGCTCACTGCCATGAACTAATATAATAACATGTACTACATGCCTGAGTTTAGTTCCATTGAAGCACAATATATCTCCTTTCACAGTCTCACAACACACACGTCCTCATCTTTGCATCCTCATCATTTACATGAATTCTTTACACTTATTTATATCAATCATCAACCTTGAAACATACATCAAGGTCGGAAACACACTCTACAACATTTGAAACTACCTTCAAGGTCAACAAACATAAATAATTCAAATTAGGTCTAAACCTAAACAAACTTGCAGAGCAAATGAATGAAGGAAGAACACTCCACGGCTTAGTTCGGACCCAAATACATTTTCACACACTTCAACATGCTTCTACAATCCACAAAACACATCCACAAAGAGTGTTAGCACCCAATTCAGCTAAACTTGTGCAAACACCAAGAATACTTAGACACACACTTCCAAGAACTCAATCTTAGCTTGAGGATCAAGAACAAGCCTTCAACACAATCTAGAGACATCCATAAACAACATAAAATCTCCTAGGAGCCAACAAATCCAACTACAACAAATATCACTTGAAGACAACTTACAAACAACACTACTAAGTTTTTCTATTCAATAACTTTCTTTTCGGAGCACCAAATCACAAATCCTTTGGAATGTGGTGCAGTGCACCTAAAATAAGTTTTAAGTCAAATATTTGAAAAAAATTAGTGTTAGAGATTAAATGGAGTTTTAAAAACATAATAAATCCTTCAATAGGCATGCTCATGTAGTATGGAGGCCAAAATAGGCAATTATCAACTTAGTGGTCTGTAGTTTATCAAATAGTATGACAGTCTAATAATAGAAAAATAGTCTTTTATGAGAAAACAATCAATTATAGGCTATTTTTAGCCTCTTCCCATGTTGGGAATCCATGTAATAGAGAATTAAGGTTATAAACAAGTGGGAAAAAAAAACACTGTAAGGTGTGGTGTGATTGAATGAAGAAGGAGATCCATTTTGGAGAGAAATTTTTATGAAGGAAATATATAGAAAACAGTCTTTTGCTGCCTTTTTCACTGTCTTTCTTATTTTTCTGCCCCAAAAATTGTACTTGCCATACTGTCATGAATCCATTCAAGAAAATGAAATAGGTCTTTACATTTTCTATCATGTATATACATTGTTGAGTGGTTTTAGAGAAGTTTGAGAAGAGAATAAAACATTTTTTACCAGTCATTTTCTAAAATTTCACTGTCTTCCTTAACTTTCTACCCCTTGTACTTGGTCGTACTATATAGTCAAGGGCACAAACTTGTAAAATGTCATTGGGAATTTTGTTAACTCTCATTTGAGTGTATCTAGGAGAGATTTCATTGTAGTTGAAGGATTTATAGCTAGTTTTTTTTTAAATTGCTTTTAAGCTAGGGTTTTTAGAGGGTTTTAAGGGGTTTTATGAGAAACGATGGATTTGAGGTTCTCCAACTCCACATCATAGATGATAATGAGTTAAATAGGATAGTTTTACATGTTTCTCAACTAGGCTTGTGTTGAAAAAGAAGGGCATGGCTAGAGTGAATTCATTTGTGCAAATCTAGGCCCAATTTCTTCATGTTTGGGCATTTGTAAGCTTGGGGAGTAGGAGTTAAAGTAGAATAGTACCTTGGGTTGACCCAAGAAGCCCAAAATATGTATTGAAAAACCTTTTCTAGCATGATCAATGCTTTGGAGTAGAGTACAAAGGATGAGAGCAAGTTGGGAGTCATTGTGGTGTGTGGAACAGGCCTAATTAGGCTTGCTGCAGTAGGGGACAGTCAAGATTTGGGAGTTGTGTTCCAAAACAACCTAATGTGCATGTTTAGTATGTTGAAGGAAAAGATAATGGGTATCCAAAAAGTCCATGATAGTTTGGATAAGAGGTCTGAAACTCAAGTTATTGTCTGATAGTCCTTTCCTAAGGGCTACAAGGAAACTAGGACAGTTGTGAAGGAAGGAGTATAAGAAGCTCAATCCTAAGCATTGTGGGGGTTTTGAGAGCTTGGGAAAATCAAAACCTAGAAGATCTAGGGTCCCTAGGAAGTTTGGAAATGAGCCTAGGTATATAAACCCAAAAATGGTGTTGTGTTGCGGTATTGAATCCATGGAGAATGAATGGACAGTCATGTCCAGTTTAAAATCAAATGTTGTAGTTTGGTCCACTAAAGCCTAGAAGAGTTGTTTGTCCTACCATCTCCTATATCCTTTTTCCTTCTGTGTGGTTGGTTGTGACCACTTAGTGGTCCTTGTGTAGTCAGCTCTGCATCAAATTGGTATCAGAGCACATAGTTAGTAGATTGGTTGTGATTGAGAAGTGTTAAAAGGTAGTTTGTCAAGATGCCTCCAAGAGAAAGAAACATGTCTCAAGAGATGAATGAGCTAAAGGAGAAGCATGCCAGAGAGTTGAGGGAGCTAAAAGAAAGAATGGCTAGCCTAGACCAAAATTAGAGAAGAGGAGTGGCCCTAGGTGAAGAGATTGAGTCTGAGGAAGAAGAATTGGACCCTGAGGATTAGAGGATGGTAAAGTTGCTGAGGGAAGTAAAAGAAGACAAGCACAAAATAAAGATAGATGTGCCAAAGTTTGGAGGAAACCTGAATGATGAAGAGTTACTAGATTGGATTGCAGCACTGGACAATCATTTTGAGTGTGAAGAAGTTCCTGAGGATCAGAAAGTGAAGATTGCAAAGACCAAGCTGATAGGTCATGCTTTATTATGGTGGGATTATTAGTAGACAGAGAGGAGAAAGCAATGAAAGGCAAAGATTGTCTCATGGGACAAGATGGTAGCAAAAATCAAAGGTAAATTCTTTCCTAAAGATTATGAAGTTCAAATGTTTAAGAAGCTTCAAGGTTTAAGGCAAAATGATATGGATGTAAAGACATACACTGAAGAGTTTTATAAGATGAGTATAAGGTTTGGTCAAAATGAAACTAAATTGCAAAAAGTTGCCAGGTATATTGGTGGCTTGAGGTTTAACATGCATGATGAACTGGTGTTGGCAAATCTAAGGAGTGTTGAAGACTGTTATCAGATGATAGTTAGAGTGGAAGAGAAGCTAAAAAGGAGATAGGATAAGACAGCCAGAGGTAGAGGTAGCACCTCTAGAGGCAAAGGATCCTTTCAAAACACAAAACAAGTCAATGAGAGTGAAGAGGAGATGAACAAGGCACAAGGGCAAGGTGCAGATTTCAGAGGCAGAGGTTTTAGAGGTAGATTTGGTGGTGGAAGGACTGCAAATACTTTTATGGGTAAGTGTTACAACTATCAAGAGTTTGGGCACCCAGCATATAAGTGTCCTGAGAAGCAAAAATTTTCAAGTGATGGTGAAAGGAAGAGTGAGAGAAGGACTCAATTAGTCCCAGAAGAAGAATGTGGTTCTAGTTCCACAAAGTGTGATGTTGAGATAGGAGAAAGATTGATGCTGAGAGAAAGAGCACTACTGAAGACCTCCAGGGAGAAGGAGTTGATTCAGAGGAGAGCAATGTTTAAGACAAATTGCAAAAGCAAGGACAAGGTATGTAAAGTGATAGTGGATTCTGGTTGTACTAACAATATGGTGTAAAGTAAGATGGTAGACAAACTAAAATTGAAGAGAGTTCCTAGGGAAATACCATACAAAGTTTCTTGGGTGAGTGATCATCAGTCCATTTTAGTGATTGAGAAAGCACTAGTTGAGTTTAAGATTGGAGCATATGAGGACAAGGTCCTATGTGATATCCTACCCAAGGATTGTTGTCATGTGATACTTGGAAGATCTTGGCAATTTGATAGGTTTGCAGTTTATGATGGAAGAGCCAATACCTTCACTATTAAGAAGTATGAGAAGACTTTTGTCCTACTACCATTAGAGGAGTAGTCAAGAATAGCAAATATGATCATGTTTGGCAAGAAGAAGCTAGTGATGTTTGAGGAGAGTAAAAACAAGGAGTGTGCAACCTTTTCAAGGCATGAAGTTGTTGAAACGACAAAGAATAAGTGTGAAGAAGAATTGCAGCCAGTTATGAGGAGAAATATCTTCATGTGGAAGAAGGAGGTGACTAAAAATATGAAGTGTAAGAGTGTAGAGCCTGTGGAAAGGCAATAAATGAATGAACCGATCTTAGTAGTTACAATCATGTGCCTTGTAGTGATGAGTAGGCAGCCAAGTGAAGTTGGTACAACATTTTGTAAGATTGATAGGACAGTGAACACACTAGTTGCAGGATTGACAGAGGTTGGTAAAGGTACTGTGATAGTGAACAGTGGAAAGGAGAGTATGAAATAGTGGTGTAAACAAGAAGGTAAGAAGCTAAGTCAAAGGATAGTAGAGAGAAGCATAGTTGTTGATAAAGGTGACAAAGTCAGAGGACCAAGAGTGGGACAATCTCCAAAGAATGCATATGGTCAAGAAGCAAGAAATGTTGGCAAGCATGCCATAGACAGTGAAGATGAACCTACTAGAGACAAACAAGGAGGACAAAGACAAGCAATGGAGGACAATTTTCAAGAATATTTCCAAGGGACTTGGAAAAGTTTCAAGTTAGGTTGTATGGTGCAGTGCACCTAGAATAAGTTTTAAGTCAAATATTTGAAAAAATTTAGTGTTAGAGATTAAATGGAGTGTTAAAAATGTATTAAAGCCTTAAATAGGCATTCTCATGTAGTATGGAGGCCAAAATAGGCAATTATGAACTTAGTGGTCTACAGTTTACTAAACAGTATGATAGTCTAATAATAGAAAAATAGTCTTTTATGAGAAATCAGTTAATTCTAGGCTATTTTTAGCCTCTTCCCACATTGGGAATCCATGTAATAGAGAATTAAGGTTATAAACAAGTGGGAAAAAATCATTTTAAGGTATGGTGTGGTCGAATGAAGAAAGAGATCCATTTTGGAGAGAAGTTTTTATGAAGGAAATATACAGAAAACAGTCTTTTGTTACCATTTTCATTGTCTTTCTTGTTTTTCTGCCCCAAAAATTGTACCTTCCATACTGTCATGAATCCATTCAAGCAAAAAAAATAAGTCTCTATCTTTTCTATCCTATGTATGCATTGTTGAGTGGTTTTAGAGAAGTTTGAGAAGAGAATAAAATGTTTTTTACCAGTTATTTTCTGAAATTTCACCGTCTTCCTTGACTTTCTGCCCCTTGTACTTGGCCGTACTGTACAGTCAAGGGCACAAACTTGTAAAATATCATTGGGAATTGTGTTAACTCTCATTTAAGTGTATCTAGGAAACAGTTCATTGCAGTTGAAGGATTTTATAGCTAGTTTTTTCCGAAATGGTTTTAAGCAAGGATTTTTAGAGGGTTTTATGGGGTTTTATGAGAAATGACAGATTTGAGGCTCTCTAAATCCACATCATAGATGATAATGAGTACAATAGGATAGTTTTACATGTTTCTCAACTAGGTTTGTGTTGCAGAAGTAGGGCATGGCTGGAGTGAATTCATTTGTGCAAATCTAGGCCCAATTTCTTCATGTTTGAGCATTTGTAAGCTTGGGGAGTAGGAGTTTAAGTAGAATAGTGGCTTGTGTTGACCCAAGAAGCCAAAAATCTATGTTGACAAACCTTTTATAGCACGATTAATTCTTTGGAGCAGAGTGTAAAGGCTAAGAACAAGTTGGGAGTCATTGTGGTGTGTGGAAGAGGCCTAATTAGGCTTGTTGTAGCAGGGGACAATCAAGATTTAGGTGTTGTGTTCCAAAACAAGATAATGTGCATGTTTAGTATGTTGAAGGACAAGATAATGGGTATCCAAAAAGCCCATGATAGTTTGGATAAGAGGTCTAAAACTCAATTTATTGTCTGACAGTTCTTTCCTAAGGGCTATAAGGAAACTAGGACAGTTGTGAAGGAAGGAATATAAGAAGGTCCCTCCTGAGCATTGTGGGGGTTTTGTGAGTTTGGAACAATCAAAACTTAGAAGATCTAGGGTCCCTAGGAAGTTTGCAAATGAGCGTAGGTATATAAACCCCAAAATGGTGTTGTGTTGTGGTATTGAATCCATGGAGAATGAGTGGACAGTCATGTCCAGTTTGAAATCAAATTTTGTAGTTTGGTCCACTGAGGCCTAGAAGAGTAGTTTAGCCTACCATCCCCTATATCTTTTTTCCTCTTGTGTGGTTGGTTGTGACCCCTTAGTGGTCCTTGTGTAGTCAACTCTGCATCAGAATGAAGATAGCTAAAGACATTATAAATGCGTCCAGAACCTTATCACCTGAAACCACTCTACGGAGAAATGTGGAGAAAACTACTTTCTCCTAGACACCTCTACACAACTTATAAACTCTATCAAATACAGTATTCAAACTGGTGAATACAACTTCTACTGCACAGAAATCTGGACCACCAAATTCTGGATTTAGCACCTTCAAACACTTCTCTAAAACATATCCAAATCTCATCCTCTGGTCTTTAGTATAGAAGAAATGTAGACCAAAAACCCAGATAGTATCCTATAAGCTAGAATACATCTTCATAACTCTATCTTTAGTATGAACCAAATTTTCTCAAAAGCACTTGGAAAATCAATATCATGAACATATTCTTGTCATCTTCAGCACTTATACAACACAATACAGAGCAACTAAATCATCACAATCAAGTAACAAAGCAAGAGTATAGTTGACACTAATGACAACACAAACATGTTGACATCAATGAAAACACTGATTAGAACATACTTACAAAAATCTCCCCCTTTTTCATTGATGGCAACATATGATGTGAAAAACTGAACAACATGTTCCACCTTCAAGACACAACTCTACATCAAAACTCCCCCTTTGTCTTTACACATCTGAACTCTCTTTGATTACTAAATGCTTTCTTTTTCTCTAAGTTTTTCACATGAAATCTCTCCCCCTTTGACATTAATGACAAAGGGAAACACATCTCTTTCCACTCCACATATTTGCAATTGTTCTTAACTACCCTGAATGCTTCCTTTAGAATGCAACATTCTCTTGTATCACTACCTGCTCCCCTGAGAGATAGCCTCCATAATCAGTCCATAAGAGAATGACTCTTGAACCACACTAGACTAAAGCACTTCCTTATGCATCTAGTTCAATAAAGGAGGGGCAATAACCCCTAACATTTCCCAAAGATTCTCAAATGTGTCCTTAGGAAGATCTTTGGTGAATATGTCAGCAACTTGATCTTTTGTAGGCACATACTCAAGCTTCACTTATTTCTCTACAACCTTCTCTCTTAGAAAGTGATATCTGATAGAAATATGATTTGTCCTTGAATGCATCGCTGGGTTCTTTGAAATGTTAATGGCACTAGTGTTATCACAGAAAATAGGAATCGGATCCTCATAATCAACTTTGATATATTTCAGATTTTGTCTCATCCATAGCACTTGTGTGAAACATGATGTCGCTATAATATATTATGCCTTAGTGGTAGATAAGGATATTGAATCCCACTTCTTGCTTTTCCAAGACACAACTCTGTCTCCAAGAAATAACATACCACCACTTGTACTTTTCCTATCATCTACACATCTGGCCCAATCTACATCTATGTATGCACTTAGGTTGAATTCATTGTTCTTGGGATACCACAAACCATAATTAGAAGTGCCTTTCAAGTACCTAAATATCCTCTTTACTACCATAACATGTGACTCTTTAGGATCTGCCTGAAATTTGGCCACAACACAAACTGCATGCATGATATCAGGTCTAGTAGCAGTTAGGTATAGTAATCCTCCAATCATAGACCTATACTTTCTCTAATTAGCCTTAGGGGATTCATCATCTTTGCTCAACTTACAACCAGTTGTCATGGGAGTATAGACTAGTTTAGATTCTTCCATTCCAAACTTCTTTAACAACTCCTTGACATACTTTGATTATGAAATGAAAATGCCTTTATCTGTCTGATTAATTTGTAGCCCAAGGAAAAAGTTCATCTGACCACACATTGACATCTCAAATTCTTTTTGTATCTCATCAACAAAGTTCTTACACATACCTTCATTTCCACCAAAGATTATATCATCCACATAGACCTCAATAATTAGAATTTGATCTTTACTTACCTTGATATACAAATTACTACCTACAGACCCTTTACTGAATCCTTGCTGCAACAAATACCTGTCTAATCTTACATACCAAGCTCTAGAAGCTTGCTTCAGTCCATACAAGGCCTTCTTCAATCTGCATACCATGTTTGGTTTGTCTGATAATGGAAATCCATCTAGTTGCTCTATATATACTTCCTCTTCCAACTCACCATTCAGAAAAGCACACTTCACATCCATCTGATATAATTTGAAATCTTTATGTGCTACATAGGCCAAAAACAATCTAATGGGTTCCAATCTTGCCACCGGAGCAAAAGTTTCCTCATAATCTATTCCTTCCACTTGTGAGTAGCCTTTGCACACAAGTCTAGTTTTATTCTTACCACTTCTCCAATCTCATTCAACTTATTCCTGAAAACCCACTTAGTTCCAATCACATTCTTATCTGCAAGCCTAGGGACAAGTTCCCAAGTCTTGTGCTTTTAAATTTGCATCAGTTCTTCCATTTTGTTGACCCAATGTTCATATTTACATGCTTCAAAGACTGTCTTGGCTTCAACCTTTGAAATCAATAAAATATTTACCTATTTTTCTATAGCTCCTTTTCTTGTCAATACTCCTTTCCTCTTGTCACCAATGATTTGATCTTCAAAATGATTTCTTTCCACATACTTGGGGGTTTTAGGAATTCTTTCTGGAGCTTCTTGTTCTTCAACTTGAGCTTCTTCTTCTGGAACAACTTGCACTTGAATTTGAACCTCCTTGTCTTTTTCTTCAACTTTCTCTGTATTAGCAGATCCATCTGACTTGTATCCATTCAGCTCTGAGTTTTTCTGAATATCTCCATCTACCTTCACATTTGCACTTTCAATAATCTTTCTCAATATTTTGTTATAACATTGGTAAGATTTTCTTTTAGTGGAGCACCCAAGAAATATGCCTTCATCACATCTAGCATCAAATTTTCCCAACTCTTCATCTCTTCTGATATAGCATTTACTTTCAAACACTTTGAAATACTTCCTAGTAGGAGTTCTTCCATACCACAACTCATAAGGTGTCCTTGTTCCATTTTCTTTGACTTGCACTCTATTTTAAATATAGACAATAGTATGAATAGCTTCTTTCCAATATACTTCTAGAAGGTTAGCTTCTTTGATCATTGTTCTAGTAGCTTCCTGAACTATTCTATTCTTTCTTTCAACTAATCTATTTTGCTGAGGGGTTTTGGGGGCAGACAATTGTCTCTTTATCCCATGTTCTTCACAAAAAGAATTAAATTAATTTGAAGTAAACTCACCACCTCTGTCAGACCTCAAACACTTGATTCTCAAATCCATCTCATTTTCAACCATTGCTTTAAATGCCTTGAACTTGTCTAGGGCTTCTAATTTTTTTTCAAAGAAAAGTAACCCAAGTCATTCTTGAATAATCATCAATAAGTAGAATGAAGTACCTATCACCTCGTAGAGGTCTTATTCTTGTAGGCCCACATAAGTTTGTATGGACCACCTCCAACAGATTGATAGATGTTTGTTCCTTGCTTTTGAAACTTGTCTTTGTTTGCTTCCCAAATCGACAATCTTTGCAAAAGGCATTAGTAGGCTTCACAATCTTAGGTAGGTCTCTTACAGCTTGAGGTGAGCTTATTTTCACCAGATTATCAAAGTTAATATGACACATTCTCCTATGACATATCCAGCATCCATTTATCTGAGCCAACAAACAATAATTGTTAGTACCTTTCAAATGATAAACATTACCATGAGTCTTCTTACCAGAAGTAATTATTGTTCCAGAGCTTTTCATTATCTCACATCCATTGTCTTTAAATATCAGATTATATCCTTTGTCACACATCTTTCCAACACTTAGAAGATTATGCTTTAGGCCTTTGACATAAAGAACATCATCTATATTATGCGTTCCATCAAAAGTAATTGACCCTTTTCTGTCGATCTTACTAGCTACATCATCACCAAATCTAACTAGTCCTCCATCATACCTTTCCAATTTGACAAACTTACTCTTAGATCCAGTCATGTGATTTGAACATCCTCTATGAATGACCCGTTCATCCTTTTCCTTTTTAGCATGAAATGCAGACATCTCTTTTTCTTCTTTCAGACTTCCTTCCTTCACACAGCTTGCAAGGTTAGCAGAGACAGGTTCTTCTTATATAGAAATAAATCGGCATTCACTAGCATTATCGTCTTCAAAATCAGATTCATCATCAGTTACACCTTCATTTTCTCTAACATAGTAACTTTTCCTTACTATCTTACCTCTACCCTATTTTTTCTTGTTCTTCAAAGGTCTATCTGGACACCTTGAAGCATAATGGCTAATCTTACCACAAATGAAACATTTGAAAGGTTACTTACCTTTGTACTTTCTAGTTCCCTTTTTCATTGTGTTTGCAAAGTTTTCCTCAAGCTCATCAAAGTCTTCTTCATGTGATTCCACATCATACTTATCTAATTTAGTAGGCTTTTCTTCCTTGGCCTTAAAACCAGTCTCAGTTTTCACAGGGCCATCAGTAGTATCAAATTCCCTCATTTTAAAAGAAGTTAGTTTACCAAGAAATTGATCTTTTGAAAGCTTATTCATATCAAACAATTATTCAATGGAATATACCTTGTGACTATAAGATTTGGGAAGATTTTTGAGTATCTTATCTACAACATCCGTATCATCTATCTTTCCCGCAAGACCCTTGATGTTGCTAACAACTTCATCAATCTTTTGTATGTGACTTGGTATGTTTTCATCTTCAGACATCCACATAGTTTCATATCTGGTCTTCAAGTTTTGCAACTTAGCCTTCTTGATAGATGCATCACCTTCATAGATACTTTTCAACTTTACCCAGATCTCATGAGTAGTTTCCAAATCCACAATTTTTGTCATTTCAATGTTAGATAAAGCATTTAGTAGAACATTTTTATCTTTTCCATTAATCTCATAGGCCCTAATCTCAATTGCAGTCCTCAGACCACCATTAGGTATTTTGTATTCATCTTCAACTATTTTCTAGACATTAAAACCAATGGAGACAAGATAACTTTGCATTTGTACCTTCCAGAAGGCATAGTTAGATCCATCAGACTGAGGAATGTCTTTGTGTACCATCCCAAATCTACCTTAAGATGCTAGCTTTCTTCCAAGGAACTAAGCTTTGATACCAATTATTGAATGCACAAGATAACTAAGAGGGGGGTGAATCAGTTGTATCAAAAACTTTAAACCTTCACAAGCATAATCACATTCACTTCAATTCACTTAAGCCCTAATTTTGTTATGAGGATTAAACATGAAAACATATAATAGAAACTTAATCACATCAACACCATGCACAAGAGAACAACAAATTTTTATGTGGAAAACCCTAAAAGGTTAAAACCACTATGAGGATTAGCTCACAATATATAGTAGGATCAATACCGAATTACAAAGAGGATCACTACCCAAGGACTCACTATCTAAATAAATGCTCACTGCAAATAGGGCTCATTGCTAATAGATCTCACTATCAATGGGGCTCACTGCCAATAGGGCTCACTACCATGAACTGATATAATAACATCTACCACATGCCTGAGCTCAGTTCCATTGGAGCATAGTATATCTCCTTTCGCAGTCTCACAACACACACATCCTCATCTTCACATCCTCATCATTTATACCAATTATTTACATTTATTTATATCAATCATCAACCTTAGAACATACATCAAGGTAGGCAACACAATTTACAATATTTGAAAAAACCTTCAAGGTCAGAAAATATACATAATTCAAATTAGGTCTAGACCTAAACAAACTTGCAGAGCAAATGAATGAAGCAAGAACACTTCACGACTTAGCTTGGACCCAAATACATCTTCACATGCTTCAACACACTTCTACAATCCATGAAACACATCCACAAAGAGTGTTAGCACCCAAGTCAGCCAAACTTGTGCAAACACCAAGAATACTTAGACACACTCTTCCAAGAACTCAATCTTAGCTTGCGGATCAAGCACAAGCTTTCAACACAATCTAGAGACATCCACAAATAACATAAAATCACTTGGGAGCCAACAAATCTAGCTACAACAAGTTTCACTTGAAGACAACAAGTCTCACTTGAAGACAACTTACAAACAACACTACTAAAGTTCTTCTATTCAATAACTCACTTTCTAGAGCACCAAGTCACAAATCCTTTAGAATGAATATAGTTAAAGACATTATAAATATATGTCCATAACCGCATCACCTAAAACCACTCTGCAGAGAAATGTGGAGAAAAATACATTCTCCCAGACACCTTTGCACAACTCAGAAACTCTGTCAAATACAGTCTTCAAACTGGTGAACACAACTTCTATTGCATAGAGAGCTAGAACACCAAATTTTGGATTTAGAACCTTTAAATACTTCTCTAAAACATATCCAAATCTCATCCTCTAGTTTTCAGTATAGAAGAAACACAGAGCAAAAACTCAGACAATATCCTGTAAGCAAAATACATCTTCAAAACTTTGTCCTTAGTATGAACCAAATTTTCTCAAAAGCACTTGGAAAATCAATATTAAGAACATATTCTTGTCATCTTTAGCACTTATACAATACAATACAATGCAACTAACTCATCAGAATCAAGTAACAAAGCAAGAGAATAGTTGACACTAATGTCAACACAAACATGTTGACATCAATGACAACACCGATTAGCACATACTTGAAACATCAACTTGCATAGAAGAAGAGGATGAAGTTGAAGAACAAGAAGAGGAAACACAAGAGAAGCTAACAAATGATGCTTTTAAGTTTATTAAGAGAAACCACTTAGAAGATCAAATAATTGGAGAGAAGAATGAGGGAGTACAAACTAGAAGAAGATTTATAAGGACAAATGAACAAGTAAACCTCTCTTTGCAGTCTAAGATGGAACCGAAAACATTTTCTGATGCTAGAAAGGATGAAGGATGGATCCAGGCAATGAAAAAAGAAGTCAATCAAATAGAGAAAATTAGACTTGGGAATTGGTACGAAGAGCTGCAGACAAAAGTGTGATAGGCACAAAATGGATGTTCAAAAATAAATTGAATGAAGATGGAGAAATGGTTAGAAACAAAGCAAGGTTGGTCTGCAAGTGTTATTCACAAGTGGAAGGAATTGACTTTGAGGAGACATTTGGTCATGTGGAAAGAATGGAAGCAATCAAGATGTTTCTTGCATTTGTAGTTCACAAAGACTTTAGGGTATATCAAATGAACATCAAATCTACTTTCTTGAATGGTGACTTAGAAGAATAAGTTTACATAGAGTAGCCTAAAGGATTCCAACCATTAGAAGATCATAATATGGTATGTAGACTTAAGAAGGCTTTATATGGTCCCAAACAAGCCCCTAGGGCTTGGTATGGAAGGTTTGATAAGTAGCTACCCCACCAAGGCTTCAAGGAAGGTACAATAGATAGCAATCTATATATCAAAATTGAGAATGAGCACATATTAATAGTAGTATATGTTGATGATATTATTTTTGGTGGCAATGATGAAATATGTAAGAAGTTTGCAGAGGAGATGTAGAAGGAATTTGAAATGTCTATGATATGTGAACTTTCATTCTTTCTTGGACTTAAAATCACTCAATCAGATGAAGGTATATTTATTTCACAAGCAAGGTATGTCAAGGAGATGTTGAAAAAGTTTGGTATGGAAAATTGCAAACCAGTGAGTACACCTATGGTAACAAGCTTCCATTTAAGTAAAGATGATGAGTCACCATAGGCTGATCAGACTCTATATAGGTCTATGATTGGGGGCCTGCTATACTTAAGAACATCAAGGCCTGACATTATGCAAGTTGTTTGTATGGTTGCAAGGTTTCAAGATAATCCACAAGAAACACATGTGAAGGAAATCAAAATAATTTTCAGATATTTGAAGAGCACTCCAGATTATGGATTGTGGTATCAAAAAGGTAATGAGTTCTCCCTAACAACATACACTGATGCAGATTGGGCTGGTAGCATTGATGATAGGAGAAGTACCAGTGGTGGAGCTTTCTTTTTGGGAGATAGATTGGTCTCATGGTTTAGTAGAAAATAGGATTTAGTTTCTTTATCAACAACAAAAGCATAGTACATAGCTACAATATCCTGTTACAGTCAAGTGTTGTGGATGAAGAAAACATTGAAGGATATCAAGGTAATGCCAATTCCTATCCTATGTGACAATACAAGTTCCATTAATATTTCAAAGAATCTAGTGATGCACTCTAGAACCAAGTGCATATCCATCAAGTATCACTTCTTAATAGAGAAGGTTGCAGACCAAGAGGTAAAATTGGAATATGTACCTACAAAGGATCAGGTTGTAGACATCTTTACAAAAGAACTTTCTAAAAATACATTTGAATATCTCAAGTAGAAGTTAGGGGTGGTTGCCCCTCCTAGTTAGATGCACAGGTGATGCATATGTCTAAGGGGAACAATTCAAGGTATATCTATATCCCTGAATTGATGGTGGCTACCTCTCAGGGGGGGCAGGTAGACAAAGAGAGTACTGAGGATTATTGAATTATATAGACAGGGGGAGCCTGTATGTTTTTCTCATATAGAGGAAGACCACTACCCTTTGCCCTTGATGTCAAAGGGAGAGAATTTTTTTATACCAGGTTAGTGTTGCCATCAATGAAAAAGGGGGAGATTGTTGCATATGTTGTCATTGATGTCAAAAGAGTGGTAATCATTGATGTCAAAGGAGTAGTGATCAAAGGTTTTGTGATGTGGAAGGCAAACTATTGTATATGTTGTCAAAGGAGTGATGATCAGAGGAGTAGCGATGAGAGGTGTTGTGATGTGGAAAGCATATTGTTGTATATGTTGTCAAAGGAGTGATGATGAGAGGAGCAGTGATGATGAAAGATATAAGGGATCAGTATCATATATACACACTTGTACATTATCTTCTAAAGTTCTTAAACATATGAAGGTTGTCAAAGAATGTTGATTGATGCCTTGCCTTGATAATATGAAGTCATTGTTACATGTATTTCCACTCAACATTTCATGAGATATGAAGACAATTGTCTAATTCATGAAAAGGTCAAAAGAACAAGGAATTACACTATAGAAGCAAAGACAATTGTACCACATTTTACTGCAGATGAAGATATGGCCTCGTGGTTTGGAAGATAGAAAGAGACAGCTCTAAGGTATGCATGATCCAAGTTTCAAGGCATAAAAGTTACCGCAGAGTATTTCAGAGTCAGTAGAGTGAGAACAAGTCATGTTCCTGTGAAAGTTCATCAAAGATAGAATTGAAAGTTGTTGCATTTCACTGCATTTGCATGTATGACTTGGTGATTTGGATATTAGGTAAAGAAAAGGTACAAGAATGATATACTCAAGTTTCAAGGGATACAAAGCACCACAATGTTTTCTAGAGTTAGCAAAGCAAGAACAAGTCATATTGTTGTGGAAGGCTATCAAAGATCTAGAACAGAAAGCCACCACATTTCACTGCATTTTAATATTTGGCTTTGTTGTTTGAAATATAAGTTTAGATGGTCAGTATGTATTTGTAGTTTAGATTTCAAGTATTTTTTATTGCCGCAAGTATGTTTTTCAATGTTCTATGTCAAGACAGGGTGACTAGATAGTGTAAAGGATACTGGCATCAAAGTTTAATTGCTTGTGCCAGCAAGAAAAAGCATAAACCATAAAGAGAAGTATATGAGAAGGCTTTATAGGTCATATAGTGTTTGTGGCATGAACCTCATGATGATATCTCTCTTCTCCAGTATTGCATAGGGTTTGGAGCTAATGTATGAAAGGATAAGTGTTTGCAGTGCTGACATGGTATAATTGAGTGATTGCGCTATATGTGTGGAAGCGTGCACCAACAAGAAAAGTTAGGAGAAGGCAAAATGGGTCCAGTAGATCTCTTGGTATGAACTACATTATGGGATTTCACTCCTACATTACCATAGATGATTTGGGAGATGACAAGCAAGGCTGGTTACACGTTTCATGTCACACATTTCATTTAGGCTGACAATGATGATGTTTTGAAGACTTGCGGAGGATATATATGAAGGATAGAAGATTTTTTCAAGGTGAGTGAGAGTATGTGTGAAAAATATGAATGATTAGTAAATTGAAAAGTAACTCTGGAGGCTATGATACATGATTCATAACAAAGTCAATAGTGTATTGCGGAAGTGTTTTGAGAAGAGATAATAGAGCAAAGGTGTTGAGGCTATCTAAGTAAGTCAATATCAAAGAGTTAAAGGAGATAATGCTACGAAGGTGATTGAACCATCAAAATCAGTCAAGTGTTTTGGTACAGAGGTTGGTGCCTCATCTTGTAAGTGTTGTAAGTGTTGTAGAACTTTAGGGAGTTAGTGCTTCCTTTGGGTTGGGGCCCATATAAATTTGTTCTAGGGAGTTGGTGCTTCCTTTGGGTTGGTACCCATAAACTTTGCAATAGGGAGTTGGTGCTTTCTTTGAGTTAGTGCTCATAAAATAGGGGATTGGTGTCTCCTTTGGGTTGGTACCCATAAAAGTCATTGTAATACTTCATTTTATTTGTGAGGCTAGATTTGGATAGTAGATCCAAGCAGCTGGCTCGCTGTGGTTTTTCCCATCTTGGGTTTCCACATAAATCTAGTGTTATGTGTGTATATTCTCATTTTCTTTATGTGGTTTGAATGCTTAAATTGATTGCATCTAAAGGAAAAATAAATTGGATATATACAGATTCACCCCCTCTCTCAATATATGTGTTTTCAACAGTCTTCACATCCTTGGTGATATCTAAGGGACTTGAACATGCAACCAAAGGAGGAAGAAAAATGGTCTTCACATCCTTAGTAATACCTAAGGAACTTGAATGTGTGACTAAAGAAGGAAGATCATCATGGACTTTGGTAGAAGTATAAGTAATAATCTCAATGTTTACTAATGATTCATCTCTAGAAGAGAGAGCATCAAAATGAAGAGAAGGTAAAGTAATGTTGAGAAATATGTCAATGATTTAATCCTCTTGAGCCAAAATATCCTCACAAGTAGGAGGAAGGAAAGAGAGTGGCATAGGAAGATCTAAATCACCATCACATGCTTGAAATGGATCATCACTATCAACAACTTTTTGAGAAAAAGTGGATATAATGATGTGAGAGAAGTGGAGAAGAGAGACACATTTAAATGTATTGTTTTGTAAAATAATAAAATAATATATGTAATTTAACTATGTATACACAAAAGGAAGTGTTTAATCAATTTGTCAACTAATCAAACATGAAAAAGACTAAGAAGGCTATATAAGTGTAAGATAGGTCATGTTCACCAAAATGTAAGATTTTGGTAACCACAACAATAAATATGTATGAGTGTTTTGCTTTCTAAAATAAGTACATGAGATAAAAGAATATATGCAACACAAATTTTTAATCAGTTAATCAACTAATCAAACACAACAAAGAATAAGAAGGTTGTATAAGCGTAAGATACATTAGGTTCACCAAAATGTAAGATAGAAAAGAGAGCCTAATCAATTACACACTAACTAGATCAATCTTTTCTATCAAACATTAGAACACAAGCTGACAAAGACTTGTACGCTTGGCTATAGTCCTCAAGGGAGAGCCAACCTCTTTGGGGCTCTGTTCTTTTGTTATAATAGTGGAAATTGATTTTAGAATATCAAGATCTAGGGTTACAAGTGATCAAATTGACAAAAAATGTCAACTTACATGTGTTGCAAATCAGCCATGCAGGAACAAAAGGAAGATTAGGAATGAGCAGAGTAGACTAAGCCTATAGCCAAAAATAGGGGCATACCTAGCAAGACTTGGGTGCTAGGCACCCTAGTCCTAGGGTTTTGGTGCTAACAAAGTTTGTATGTGAAAATTTTTGTTGTTCCTATCTTCCTATTGCTTATCAGGTGCCTAAAACTTCTAATTCAAATTTGCACACATAAAAGAGGGAAAATGGTTGTGCGGTATAGGGGCTTCCCTCAAACAAACCCCGTGTTGGTTTTCCCACCTCTACAACAACAACAATGATGATGATGATAGAGAGTATGTTCTCGCAATGAGAAGAGGCAAAACATATGATAAAGATTGCAGTAATCAAATGTAATGAAATGGAGTTACCATGACCATGAAACCCTAGTTGGATGGATGTCATAATCCACAAGGAGTTGAAGGAGAAGGAAGAAGCTTCCTCGTAGACCTGCAATGGTTAGTACATACAACAATAATCTTCACACATAGAGAGCTTATAGAGAGATAGAGAGAGAAAGAGATCTTGTTAGAGGGAAGTTGGTTGTGTGTAAATGAGTGAGAGAGAGTTGTTTATATATGAATCCCAATTACTTTTTGAGGGCCCAATTGAGTTGAGGCTAACAAGGTGCATCACTTAAGTCAAAAGGCTGACATTCAAATAAGTTCTTTCAGAGCCAAACCGATAGGACTCTAGCGCTAGGCACTAGTGTCCTGGTGATTTGGGCTCTTTAAATTTTAGATGTCAGAGGAATTAGGTCTATTTCTTAGAAAAGTACTAAAATCTACGTGTATTAAGCAGAGATGAACATACAAGCTAAAATGGGTGCCAGACCTAGTGTGAAATTGTAAGAGGTAACAATTTTTGACACTACAAATTTGAATTTGAACTAGAAAGTTAGACACAAGAAGGGATTTAATCCACATGTTTGAACTTTGATATATGGAAGCATGATGGTGAAGCTCCAAGTAATTAAATCAATGAAAGTGTAGACAAAATAAGTCCTAGATAGTTGCTGAGGAATAAACATGAATCTTTCATTACTACAAAACTTTGTTTGTCAACATAAGGAGAAAGAATTGATGAATGACTTTGTGGATGATTGTAGTGAATAACCCAGAGTAGAATCCCTTGGCCCTATCATAGATGCATCTCAAAACTCTTAGAACCTTATAGTTGAAAGTGAAAAAACTAATTCAAGACACTCTAAGAGAAACCTACAAAACAAAGTAAAAAAAGGAAAAAGAGCCAAAATACTTTTTGTTTGGTTTGTTGATTGGTCAAGTATGCTCCTACATCACACCTCTATTAAACAATATGAATGAACACCAATATTTTGTGTGCTATGATAATTAAATGTAGCACTAACACAAAAGGGATGGGTTATGGTATAAAAAGTTAAAGTGGAAGGCACTTTAGCAACATTTGTCATTCTTGTTAGTTATTCAATCACACTACTAGATTTATTAGCACTATAAATTTTATCATTAATCTTTTTATTCTCACCAGAGTCAAACAATCAAAATTAGTTGTATTGGCTTTGATAATGTCTTCCATGGGTCTATCCATACATGTGAAACCCTATTAGTGTTGAACACACAGAAGTACTAAGTGGGGTAGTGAATTAGTACTTCATCAAATTCTTTCCTTCTATAAGCATTCAATCAAAAGTGAGCATTTAAACCATGAGAGACAAAAATCACACAAGCACATAAGACTAGATTTACGTGGGAACCCATGATGGGAAAAACCACGGTGAGCAAGCTACTTGGATCTACTATCCAAATCTAGCCTCCCAAATAAAAATAGATTTACAATAAATTTTATGGGCTATAACCCAAAGGAAGCTACGACTCCCTGATACAAAGTTTTATGGGTTCCAACCCAATGGAAGAAACAACTCCTTGATACATAGTTTTATGGGCTCTAACCCAAAGGAAGCTACAACTCCCTAAAGTGCTACAACACTTACAATAAGAGGCTCTAACCTCTATACCAAAACACTTGATAGATTCTGCTAGTTCAATCACCTCCACAACATCATCTCCTTGGACATGGATATATGACTTCAACACCTCTACTCAAACAACTTTGATATCTTCAAAACATCTCTGCAACACAAAAAAATACTACCTCTATTATGAATCGTACATTATAGCCTCTAGAGTTCATTCTCAACTTTTCAAATCATATATCTTTCTGCACACATACACTCACTCTCACGTGCTCACTTACCCTCACACAAACTTTGCAACAATCTTGATCTTTCATTTATATGCTCTGCAAGTGTTCAAAACTTCACCTTTGTTAGCCTAGATGAAATGTGTAACACAAAACATGTAACAACCTAGCTTGTTGACTCCCAAATCATCTACGGTAAAGTAGGAATTAAATCCCATTGTGCAGTTCATATCAAGTGATCAATACAACCTATTTTACCTTTGCATACATGTCTATGCTGGCACATACTTCCAAACACCCAGCACAATCACTTAAGCACACCGCGTCGACACAACCAACACTTATCCTTTCATGCCTTAGCTCTAGGCCTAATGCGGTACCAGAGAAACAAAATAACATCATGCAGATCATGTCACAAACATTATATGACTTGCAAAACATTCTCATAAACTCCTTTTACCATTTCTTGCTACTTCATGCTAGTTCAAGCAAATAGAAATTGATACTAGTACCCCTTACATAGTCTGATTACACTATCCTAATATGGAACATTGAAAATCATACCTGTGGTACTCCACAACACTTGAAACTTGAATTGAGAAGATAGACCAATAATTTAAACTTATCTTTTAAACAACAAAGACAAATATTAAAGTATGGTAAAATGTGGTGGCTTTTACTTTCTCCCTCTAATAATCCTAAATAGTAATGTGATTTGTCCTTACCTAGCTGACATTGGAAATCATTCTAGTACATTGCAACATTTGAAACTTGAGTCTATCATACCTCTTATCTGTATCTAAATATCCTCCAAGCCACAAGATCATATCTTCTAGTGCGGAGAAATGCAGAGCATTATTCTATACCTTTGAAATTGTAACAGCACTGCACCATTGTCTTCACTCTGCTAGCTTTGGAATTCTCTGTGGTAATTTTTATATTTTGAAACTTTAAACATGCATACCTCTTAGCTATCTCTATTTAGCCTCCAAATTGCAAGGCCATATCTTCATCTATGGTAGAATACGATACAATCTTCTGAGCTCCTTTAGTAGAAATCCTTATGCTTTTGACAATTGAAACCTTATACACTTTCATTCATATCTCATGTAATGCTTTTCAACAAGAGGTAATGAATATAACATTCACAACACTATAGACAACATTCATTTATCAAAAATAAGAGACCACAATTTCTTCATGTCAACATATCTTTCAACCTAAAAACTTTCACCTATCCATGAACTTCATAAGATAAGGTACAACTATGTATAGATGATACTGATCCAACAACATGCTTATGACTTTCATCACCATATCCTACACCTCACAACTCCTTTGATCATCACTCCTTTGTCTGCTCCTTTGATCATCACTCCTTTGTCTGCTCCTCTTATCATTACTCCTTTGTCTACTCTTCTGATCATCACTCCTTTGACAACATATGCAACAATGTGCCTGCCACATCGCAACACCTCTGATCACTCTCCTGACATCAATGATTACCATTCCTTTGACATCAATGACAACATATACAACAATCTCCCCCTTTCTCATTGATGGAAACACTAACTTGATATACAATGTTCCTCCCCCTTTGACATTAAGAGCAAAGGGCTAGTGGTCTTCATCTATACCGGAAAAAAACATACAAGCTCTCCATGTTTGTACAATCCTTGTCATCCTCCTTAGTGTCTTATCTACCTGATCCCCCTGAGAGGTAGCCATCAACAATCCAACGATAATCAATATATCTTAAACTGCTCCCCCTGGATAGATGCATCATCTATGCATCTAGTTAGAAGGAGGGGCAACAACCTCTAACTTCTATCTAAGATATTCAAATGTGTCCTTAGAAAGGGCCTTTGTAAAGATCTCTACAAACTGATCCCTTATAGGTACATATTCCAATTTCACCTTTTGATTTGCAACCTTTTCTCTTAAAAAGTGATACTTGATGGATAAGTGCTTGGTTCTAGAATGCATCACTAGATTCTTTGAAATATTGATGGCACTTGTATTGACACATAGGATAGGAATGGGCTCATCATATAATACCTTGATATCCTTCAATATTTGCTTCACCCACAATACTTGAGTTTAGCAGGATGTTGCAGCTATATACCTTGCTTCTACTGTTGATAAGAAAACTAAATCTTGTTTTTAACTAAACCATGAGACCAATCTATCTCCCAAAAAGAAAGCTCCACCATTGGTACATCTCCTATCATGAACACTGCTAGCCCAATCTACATTAGTATATGTACTCAGGGAAAAATCATTACCTTTTTGATACCATAGTCCAAAATCTGGAGTACTCTTCAAATATCTAAAAATTCTTTTGTCTGCCTTCACATGTGTTTCTTTTGGATCATCTTGAAACCTTACAACCATGCAAACAAATTGCATAATGTCATGGCTTGATGCTATTAAGTATAGTAGGCCCCCAATCATAGACCTATATAGAGTCTGATCATCCTATGGTGACTCATCATATTTACTCAAATGGCAACATTTTACCATAGGAGTACTCACTAGTTTGCAGTATTCCATACCAAACTTTTTCAACATCTCCTTGACATATGTTTCTTGTGAAATAAAGACACCTTCATTTGATTGTGTGATTTGAAGTCCAAGAAAGAATGATAGCTCACCTATCATAGACATTTCAAATTCCTTCTGCATCTCTTCTGCAAACTTCTTATACATTTCATCATTGCCACAAAAGGTAATATCATCAACATATACTATTACTATTAATATTTTCTCATTCTCAATTTTGATATATAGATTGCTATCTATTGTACCTTTCTTGAAGCCCTACTAGAGTAAATACTTGTCCAACCTTGCATACCAATCCCTAGAGACTTGTTTGAGGCCATATAAAGCCTTCTTAAGTTTGTATATCATGTTCTTATCTTCCGATAGCTGAAATCCTTCAGCATACTCTATATAAACTTCTTCTTCTAAGTCACCATTCAAGAAAGCAAATTTGACATCCATTTGATATACTTTGAAGTCCTTGTAAACTACAAATGCAAGAATCATCCTGATTGCTTCCATTCTTTCCATAGGAGCAAATGTCTCCTCAAAGTCAATTCCTTCCACTTGTGAATAAACTTTCCAGACCAACCTTGCTTTGTTTCTAAACACTCATTTTGTGCCTATCACATTTTTGTCCGTAGGTCTTGGCACCAATTCCCAAGTCTGATATTTTTCTATCTAATTTAGTTCTTCTTCTATTGCTTGGATCCTTCCTTCATCCCTACTAGCATTAGCAAAAGTTTTAGGTTCTATCTGGGACAACAAAGAGAAGTTTACCTATTCATTTGTCCTTAAAAATCTTCTTCTAGTGTGTACAACTTCATTCTTGTCTCTAATTATCTGATCTTCTGAGTGGTTCTTCTGAACATACTTGGCAAGAGTCTTGGTGGATTTCTTATGTGTTTCTTCCTCTTCTTCATCTTCTTCCTCTTCTTATGTGCAAGAAGGTTCATCTAAACAACAATATTCTTTCTCATGTGTGACTGGATGTGACTCTTCATCAACCCTAACATTTGCACTCTCAACTATCTTCCTCAGTCTTTTATTGTAGTATCTGTAAGCTTTACTTCTAGTTGAGTATCTAAGAAAAATTCCTTCCACAGGTCTTGATTCAAACTTTCCCAAACTTTCCTCATCTCTTCTGATATAGCATTTTCTTTCAAAATTTTTGAAATACTTGACTGAAGTAGGTCTTCCTTTCCATAGTTCATATGGTGTCTTAGTGATGCTTACGCTTAGTTGTGCTCTGTTAACAATATAGAAAATAGTGTGGACTGCTTCTTTCCAATATGTATTAGGTAGCTTGGCTTAATTCAACATTGTTCTATCCATCTCCAACACTATTCTATTCTTCCTTTCCACAACTCCATTTTGCTAAGGATTGCTTACAAAAGATAGGTGCCTCTTTATTCTATGTTCTTCACCATATTCCTCAAACTCATTTGATGTGAGCTCACCACCTCTATCAGACCTTAAGCACTTGATTCTAGAATTTATTTCATTTTCAACCATGGACTTGAAAATCTTAAACCTACTAGAAGCTTCTGATTTCTCTTTAAAAAATGTAACCCATGTCATCCTAGAGTAATCATCAATGAGCAATATAAAATACCTCTCACCTTGAAGACTCTTTGTCTTGGTAGGACTGCATAAGTCAGTATGATTCAGTTCCAATGGCCTTGTATAAGAATACTCCTTGGTCATGAATCTTATCATTATTTGCTTCACAAATTGACATTCTTTACACAAGGTGCATGCAGGCTTGATAATCTTTGCCATGTCTCCTACTGCATATATAGAGCCAATTTTCACAAGATTGACAAAGTTGATGTGTCTCATCCTTTTGTAACACAACCAACATTCATTTGTCTGTCCTAGAAGAAAACTCCTTCCATTAACACCCTTTAGGTTATACAAGTTGTTTTCTATCCTAGAACCTTATACCACTAGTTTACTAGAATTTGCTCTTCTAATTTCACATCCTTGTCCATGAAATATGAGGTTGTATCCTTTGCTACATATCTAACTTACATAGAGAAGATTGTGCTTGAGACCTTCTACATATAGAAAATCTTTTGTTTTAGATTTTCCATCAATACTTATGGTGCCCTTTCCACAAATCTTTGCAGATGAATTGTCTCCAAACTTGAGTAATCCACAAAATTTGAATTAACAAGATTGATGAATTTTCTTTTATCACCTGTCATGTGGCTTGAACATCCACTGTCTATTACCTAGAGATTTGTTTTCCCTTGAGCATGAATTGTGGTTTAGACAATCATTGAATTTTCAACCTCATTGTTTGTTTCCCATCTTTTGGAAGTGTCACTCTCCTTGTCTTGCTTAGTAATATCAGAGATTACCATGCCCATGAATAGGGGCTCTTCTCTTTCATCATCCGATGTGTAGTGATTTATTGATGCAGAAGCATCCAGTGGTGTAAATGCAATCTTGCATCACCCAAAAAGATGTTGCTTCAAACTCATTACAGTTGTTTTCATTTCTTTCCATAATTAGTGTTTCTGGTTCCATAATATCTTGAATAATGATGTAGGACTTTTAGTTTTTCTAAAACCCGCTAAAAATAGCAAACTGCCAATTCTGAAAAGTTTACCTGCTATTTTAGGAAAGTTTACATTTGGGCATGGATTGAAGTGAAAACTTGTAAAAAGTTACATAACAGAAATATAAGACCTTTAGCGAAGGAATTAGGCAAAGATCATTTGTGAGCTAAAAGATTTTAAAGTTTTTGTTTTCTAAAAAGCCCCTGAAAATTTCCAAAATGAGATATGAGGCACTAAAACATCCCATAACATCCTAAAAAGTTGACAAAAATCTGTTTACAAATTTTTGGCGTGATAGTTCACATCGCGATCATTCCGATGCTTAAAACAGTTCGTTAATTGGACACTCGAATCAAAAGTTATGCTTCCCAGAAGTTGACCTACTTTTGGAGGGAGTTGCAAATTTTAAAATTTAGCTAGAGGCCACCAAAAAGTGCTATTTATGACTATTTTGGGAACCTTGGGCAGTGGTAGAGTAAAGGGAGCAAGTGTAGAGTCAACAATAGGTGGGAAAATAGAAACCCTAGCTGATTTGGGGTTACAAAAGGCTAAAGATTCTAGAGTCTTGAGGTTGGAAAAGCTGTAATGTGTTGCAGCTAGTAGAGGATTCATCCTCTGATTGTAATTGAGCTTCTGTAATGTAATGAGTTGCCTAGATCAATAAAAGAAAGATCTATTTTCTATGTTCAATTTTTGTTGTTGTGTGTTTTGTGATTTACTCCCTTCATCAATTGGTATCAGAGCAAGGGTTCCTGAGTGTGTAGACAGATTGCTGACCGTGAGGTAGTTTGCACCAGGACCTGAGGTTGTGGGTTTGCTATGGAGATCAAGATGCCTCCATGAAGAAATTGTATTGGGAGGAATGATTTGACAGAAGAGGGTTTTAGAATCCTGTGAAGGCAAATGGATGCATTGCAAGAGGAACTACAAAGAGGGTTTGATTCGAGAACAAGAGAAGAAAGCAAGGATGAAGCTGAAGAAGGGCTATCTGAGGAAGAATAAGAAGGTGCAGGAGATCTTGTAGAAGTTAGGTTGTTGAGGGCCATTTCTAAGATTGGAATGAGGCCCAAGATCAAAGTTTCTACATATTCTAGAGATTTGAATCCGGAACAGCTTATTGATTGGATCAATGACATGGAGGAGTATTTTGAGTATGAAGATGTGGAGGACCCAAATCAGGTCAAGTTTGAAAAAAAAAAGTTGAAGGGCCACGCCAGTATTTGGTGGAAGGAGGTCCAATTAGAGAGGAATAGAAGAGAAAAAGGAAAGATCACTAGATGGGATCAGATGGTGGAGAAATTGAAGAAGCAGTTCATTCCTGTGGACTATGAGATGGAGTTGTTGAAGAAGCTGCAAGGATAGAAGTAAGGTAACAAGTTTGTTAAGGAGTATACAGAAGAGTTTTGTAATATTACTATCAGAATCAGTCATGCAAAGGCCAATAAGGAGAAGGTAACCTATTACATTAATGGGTTGAGGCCAAGTATCCAAGAAGAGATGAGCCTAGTCAGAATGACCACCATAGAAGATGTGTATCAGTTTTCCCTGAAGGTGGAAGAGAAGATGAATAATAGATTTGACAACAAGCAAAGGGGAAGAGGTCAAGGTAGAAGGACTAGTGGAAGACCCTATGGAGGCCAAAATGAAGATCCAAAGAAGAGTGAAGAAGCTGGCACCAGTTGAAATCAAAGGGGAGATAATACCTACCACCCTCATGACAATAACAATGGTGAGCAAAGAGGAAGAAGAGGTAGACCTAGGCAAGGACCTATAAGAGGAGGTTTCAGAGGAACCTGTTTCCAATGTGGAGAAGAAGGACATCGAGCATACGAGTGTCCACAACATCAAGGAAGGACAAATAGAAGACCTAAAGGTAATGCACGAGTTACACATGTAGATGAAGATGCACATTCTGAGCATTCTGAAGATGCTCAAAGGGGAGAAACCCTAGTTGTCAGAAGAACCTTGCTGAATGAGGAGAAAGAACCAAATCAAAGGAAGAGTTTATTCCGCACAAGGTGCAAATGTGAAGGTAAGTGTTGTGATATTATTATTGACAGTAGAAGCATTGACAATCTTGTTTTAGAGGAGATGGTTGACAAGTTGAAGTTGACAAGAAGAAAACATCCACATCCATATCAGATTGCATGGTTGCAGAAGGACCACAGAGCTTTGGTCAATGAGAAGTGTTTAGTGAAGTTCAAGATTGGGGACTACCATGATGAGGTGTTGTGTCATATCATACTGATGGATGCATGTCATATGTTGTTGGGGAGGCCGTTGTAGTATTATAGGAGTGCTATCCATGATGGCCATGCAAACACATATTCCCTAACAAAGGATGGAGTTCATCATTAGTTGAAGCCCTTGAAGGAGGTGGAAGAAAAGGTATGTAGTACTACTAAAATTTGCTTGGTAGATGGTAGGAAATTTTTGGAGGGTATGAAGCATGAGCATCATTGCTTTGCATTGATTCCTAAGATTAGCGAAGAGAAATGTGAAGATGTATCAGCAGAAGTTTTAGATATGTTAGAAGAATTTCAGGACATTATCTTTGATAATGTACCAGAAGGTTTACCACTAGTGAGGAAGATAAATCATCAAATGGACATGATACCAGGAGCTAGTTTGCCAAATAAGGTAGCCCACAGAATGACTCCAGCAGAGAGTGAAAAGTTGAACAGACAAGTTCAAGAGTTGTTGAGGAAGGGATTGATAAGAGAGAGCCTAAGTCCCTATGCAGTACCTACAGTACTAGCACCAAAGAAAGATGGAGAGTGGAGAATGTGTACAAACTGTTGAGCCAACAATAAGATCACGATCAAGTATAGATTTCCATTACCCAGAATGGATGACATAATGGATTGTTTGAGTGGAGCCAAGTACTTCACGAAGATTGACCTAAAGAGCAGGTATCACTAGATCTAAATCAGAGAAGGAGATGAATGGAAGACAACCTTCAAGACAAATGAGGGTTTGTATGAGTGGTTAGTCATGCCATTTGGGCTAACCAATGTACCAAGCACATTCATGTGGCTCATGAATGAGGTACTGAAAGAATTTTTGGGAAGTTTTGTTGGTTTTTATTTAGATGATATTTTGATTTTTAGTAAGACTTGGGATGAGCATCTAATGCATATCAGAAGAGTTTTAGAGAAGTTGAGGGAGGAGAAGTTGTTGATTAATCTGAAGAAATGTAGTTTTTCAAAGGAGTTGGTATACCTGGGATTTGTTGTCTCAGAGGAAGGTCTTAAGATGGACCCAGATAAGGTGAGAGCTATCCTTGAATGGCCTAAACCAAGGAGTGCCACAGAGGTACGATCTTTTCATGGTTTGGCATGTTTTTACAAAATGTTTATCAGAAATTTTAGTAGCATTTGTGTACCCCTAACTGAGACAATGAGAGGGGATAGAAAAGAGTTTAGATGAACTAAAGGAGCAGACAAAAGCTTTGATGCATTGAAGTAGAAAGTCATAGAGCAACCTGTTTTGGCACTTCCAGATTTTAATAAGGTATTTCAAGTAGATTGTGATGCTAGTGGTAGTGTTATTGGAGTTGTTTTGAGCCAAGAAGGTAAGCCCATTGCCTATTTTAGTGAGAAGCTTAATGATGCCAAGAAAAAGTATTCTATTTATGATTAGGTGTTTTGTGTAATAGTTCCGGCTTTGAAGAAATGGATACACTATTTGTTGCCCAAGGAGTTTGTTTTATATACTGATCATCAGGCTTTGCAGTATCTTAATAGTCAAGGAAAGTTGAACCAGAGGCACTTAAAATGGGTTGAGTTTTTGCAGAGCTATACTTTTGTTTTGAAGCATAGGAGTGGGAAGTCCAATAGAGTTGCAGATACCTTGAGCAAAAGGCAAAATTTGTTGATAGAAATGAAGGTAGAGGTTGTTGGGTTTGACGAGCTCAAAAGTTTATATCCTGAAGATCTAGATTTTGCAAAGGAAAACTTCTCTGGAACCTATTACTTTGGATAGGAAAAAATGGTTGGATTTCATAATCCAAGATGGCATGTGGTTTAGAGGAAGCCAGTTGTGCATTCCAAGGAGTTCCATGAGAGAGAACCTGATTAAGGAGAAGCATAATGGAGGATTGGCTAGACACTTTGGTCGAGATAAGACCATTGCTATTATTGGTGAATACTATTATTGGCCACAGTTGTAGTAGGATGTGAGGAAATTTATGTAGAATTGCAGAGTGTGTCAGATGGAAAAAGGAACAAGTCAGAATATAGGGCTATATTAGCCATTACCTGTACTAGAGAAGCCATGTGATAATATCAGTATAGATTTTGTTCTTGGTTTACCAAGGACACAAAGAGGACATGATTATATTTTTGTGGTGGTAGACAGATTCTCAAAGGTGGCACATTTTATTCCTTGTAAGAAGACTAATGATGCTATTCATAATGCAGAGTTATATTTCAGGGATGTGGTGAGACTACATGGTCTACAAAAGAGCATAGTTTTAGATCAAGATACCAAGTTTGTTGGTTATTTCTAGAGGACATTGTGGAAGAAGTTGAAAATAGATTTGAAGTTCAGTTCTACACACCATCCATAGATTGATGGACAGACTGAAGTGGTGAATAGGAATTTGGGTAACCTGCTATGATGCTTAGTAGGAGATAAGCCCAAGGGATGGGATTTGATTTTGCCATAGGCAGAATTTGCTTACAACAATTTTGTCAATAGGAGTACTGGTAAATCAACATTCCAGATTGTATATGGCAATAGCCCAAGAAATGCTTTTGAGTTAAGGAATCTAGACAGCGGAGAAAAGACAAGTGCCAAAGATGAAGACTTTGCAGAACATTTGAAGAATTTGCATGAAGAGGTGAGAAAGCACATTAATAAGATTAATATTCAGTACAAGGTTAAGGCAGATCAAAAGAGGAGATATTAGGAGTTCCAAGTAGAAGAGGAAATCATGGTTCACTAGAGAAAAGAAAGGTTCCCAATTGGAACATACAATAAGATGTAAATGAAGAAATTTAGACCATGCAGAATCCTGAAGAAGCATGATTCAGGAAATGCATATGAGATAGAGCTGCCGAGTGGGATCAATATTTACCCTATTTTCAACATTGCTGATTTATCAAAATATCATGAAGGTGGAATAGAGGATAGAGAAGAACAGTGGATTATTTCGGCATCTACTTCAACAGAGGAGATAGAAGAGATCTTGGATAGTCGTGTGGGAAGAAGTACTCGGTACATGCAATATGAAGAATATCTGGTCAAATGGAAAGGAAGTCCTGTTGAAGATTCTTCTTGGTTATCTAAGGTAGAGGTTGACCATTTGGGTTTTCCTCAAACAAACACCTGAGACGTGACAGGATCACTTCTCAAATTATCCTGGGTGTCTAATGCAGGAGCATCCAGTGGTGTAAAGGCAATCTTGCATCACCCAAAAAGATGTTGCTTCAAACTCATTATAGTTTTTTTCATTTCTTTCCATAATTAGTATTTGTGGTTCCATAATATCCTGAATAATGATGTAGGACTTTCAGTTTTTCTAAAACTGCTCAAAATAGCAAACTGCCAATTCTGGAAAGTTTACCAGCTATTTTAGGAAATTTTGCATTTGGACATGGATTGAAGCAAAAGCTTGCAAAAAGTTACATAATGGAAATATAAGACCTTTGGCAAAGGAATTGGGCAAAGATCATTTGTGAGATGAAAGATATTAAAGTTTTTGTTTTCCAAAAAGCCCCTGAAATTTTTTGAAAAGAGATATAAGGCACTAAAACATCCCATAACATCTTGAAAAGTTGATGGAAATCCATTTACAAATTTCCAGCATGATAGTTCACATCGTGAGCTTTCCAGTGCTTAAAACGATTTGTCAATCGGACACCCGGATCAAAAGTTATGCTTCCCGAAAGTTGACCTACTTTTGGAGGGAGTTGCAAATTTCAAAATTTAGCTGGACGCTGCCAAACAATGTTATTTATGACTATTTCGGGAACCTTGGGAAGTGGTAGAGTTAAGGGGGCAAGTGTAGAGTCAAGAATAGATGGGAAAATAGAAACCCTAGTTGATTTGGAGTTACAGAAGGCTGAAGATTATAGTCTTGAGGTTGGGAAAGCTGTAATGTGTTGCAGCCAGTAGAGGATTCATCCTCTGATTGTAATTGAGCTTCTGTAATATAATGAGTTGCTTAGATCACTAAAAGAAAGTTCTATTTTCGTGTTCATTTTCTATTGTTGTGTGTTTTGTGATTTACCCCCTTCATCATTTATTTCTTCCGAGGAGCTGTAGTCTTCTTTGGAAAGGAGGTTCTTTTTGAAGTTACTCCTTTTGAAACCCTTGCTGCTATTTTTATTTTCTCCAAAAGGACATTTAAAAGAATAATGACCAACTTTTCCACATTTAAAACATTTGAAAGGTAACTTACCTTTATACTTTCCTAAACCCTTCTTTAGCTTTCTCACAAAGTTCGTTTCTTCTTTCTCAAACTCACTGTGTGGACCAGATATTCCTTCTTTCTTTGTAGCTTTCAAAGTATCTTCTCTCTTGGATATACCTTGGACTTCCTTTCTCATCTCATAGGTAGCGAGGGACCCAAACACCTCTTCCATGGTGTCTTCAAATCTTTGGCTTCTTAAATAGTAGAAACTTTTGAATCAATCCTATGAGGAAGAGTTCTCAGGACTTTCTTTACAACCATTGAATCAGTCACTTCTTCACCTAGCCCTCTGATTCTATTGACCGCTTCATCCACTTGGAGCAAATAGTTAGCAATGGTTTCTTCTTATTTCATTCTTAGATTCTCAAACATTGCTCTATAAGTTTCTAATCTTGCTTGCTTTACACTCTCTTTTCCTTCGTAGATATTTTTGAATTTATCTAATATCTCCTTGGTCATCTTACATTGCCCTACCTTGACACACTTTGAATTGGTTAGACCACTTAAGATAGCATTGTTGGCTTTAGCATTATTTCCATGGGCCTTCTTTGCATTTTGATCTATAATAGGATGAGCAAGTTTAGTATAAGTATCCATTGCAGCTCTCCAAACATCATACCCTAGAGAGGTAAGATAGGCTTCCATCCTTACACTCCATAAGGCATAGTTAGTTCCATCAAATAGCGGTTCCTTGTTAGAAGAAGAGGACTCTTTCTGAGCCATGTGTTCTAATCCAAGATCTACCTTTAGCTATTAGGTTGCACCAAGGAACTTTGCTCTAATACCAATTGTTAAACACACATAAGTATTGAGAGGGAGGTGAATCAGTACTTCATCAAATTTTTTCCTTCTAAACACATTCAATTAAAAATGACCACTTAAACCATGAGAGACCAAAACACACAAGCACATAACACCAGATTTATGTGGAAACCCAAGATGGGAAAAACCACCGTGAGCAAGTTGCTTGGATCTATTATACAAATCTAGCCTCACAAATAAAAATAGATTTACAATAACTTTTATGGTCTACAACCCAAAGGAAGCTCCAACTCCATGATACAAAGTTTAATGGGCTCCAACCCAAAGGAAGAAACAACTCCCTAATACACATTTTTATGGGCTCCAACCCAAAGGAAGCTACAACTCCCTAAAGTGCTACAACACTTACAAGAAGAGGCTCCAACCTCTGTACCAAAACACTTGATAGATTATGTTGGTTCAATCACCTCCATAGTATCATCTCCTTTGACACTGATATATGACTTCAACACCTCTACTCAAACAACTTTGATATCTTCAAAACACCTTTACAAGCACAATACTACCTCTGTTATGAATCATGCATTATAGCGTCCAGAGTTCATTCTCAACTTTCTGGATCATATATCATTTCGCACACACACATAGACTCACTCTCACACTCATACATGCTCACTTACCCTCACACAAACATTAGAACAATCTTGATCTTTCATTTATATGCTCCGCAAGTCTTCAAAACTTCACCATTGTCAATCTAGATGAAATGTGTAACACAAAATGTGTAACGACCTAGCTTGTCAGCTCCTAAATCATCTGCGATAAAGTGGGAATTAAACCCCATTGTGCAGTTCATATCAAGTGATCAATAGGACCTATTTTACCTTTGTACACATCTCTCTATTGGTGCATACTTTCAAACACATAGCACAATCACTTAAGCACACCAAGTTGGCACAACAAACACTTATCATTTCATGCCTTAGCTCTAGACCTAATGTGGTACTAAAGAAACAAAATAACATCATGTGGATCATGTCATGAATAGTATATGACTTGCAAAACATTCTCATAAACTCTTGTTACTATTTCATGCTACTTCATACTAACACAAGAAAATAAACACTGATATTGATATCCCTTCCATAGTTTGATTACACTGTCTTGATATGGAACACTGAAAATCATTCTTGTGGTAATCCACAACACTTGAAACTTGAAATGAGAAGACATACAGACAATCTGAACTTCTCTTTCAAACAACAAAGCCAAATATTATAGTGCATTGAAATGTGGTGGTTTTTACTTTCTCCCTCTGATAATCCTAAACAACAACATGACTTGTCCTTACCTAGCTGACATTGGAAATCATTATAGTACATTGCAACATTTGAAACTTGAGTCTATAATATCTCTTTTCTGTACCTAACTATCCTCCCATTCGCAAGATCATATCTTCTAGTGCGGAGAAATGTGAAGCATTATTCTTACTAGTAGAAATATGGCAAATAAATGACTAGGTGACTAAAACTTTTAGTCACGTGACCAAATTTTTTGCAACACAGCTATAAATGACTAATTTGGTCATCAGTTGAAATGACTAAATAAATGACCGAATAAATGACTAATTTGGTCATCGGTTGAAATAACTAAATAAATGACCAAATAAATGACTAATTTAGTCATCAGGCAAAAAACACAACTAAATAATTGGTCAGACAAATAAAAATGACTAAATAAATGACTAAACAAATGACTATTACTCCTCTATTCTTTTTTCTTTCCAATTTGATCATAATACTATGGTAGATCTTAGTATAAGTAAACTATATTAAAACCAAATATATTCTTCAATATGATCTAGTACATTGTGCATACTTATGAAGAAATTTGTTTGGTTTTCTTAGCAAAATATGAGATATATTAGATTTGTCAACTAAAATTCAATCAATTAGTAGTTGTAAGGCCCAACCTCTTTGTAAGGCCCATTTATTTTGTGATCACAATTGCTTAATTCATTAACAACATTATATGTTGATCCCTAGCTACTAGATGGATTCATATGCTAACACTAGATTAGATTTGTAGATGTTTGTCTACTACTTGCATATATATGTTTGTAGAAATAATTTATTATATCTTGGGTCCATGCTTTCTTTATGTCATTGCTTTCTTAATTTGGGGTATCGCTAGGACTCATATTTATATCCCACCGATATTCATCACTTCCACCGATGTCTTTTGTCTTTGGTAGTTTCATCTAGGGCTTAAATTTGATAGTCGTATAACCGTATTTAAGCATTTTTGCCATAAAATACAATCAATATTTTCAATGAAAAACTATTAAAATTTATATAAAATTATGATTATATATATAGTTTATGTATAATTTTACTTTTACTATGGTATGTCATAGTATTTTCAGGGCACTATTCAATGGATAACTGTCATAAAAAAATTGCTTGACAGGCAGGGTCAACCGTCAAAGCCCTAATTTCATCATCGTATCAGTGAGACACTCTCTTTTGTTAGCTCGATATCCCTATGTCTCCCCAAAACCATTTGAGATTCATAATATTTCATAATGTGTTTAGGGCGTATGGAGGGAGCTTTGTTTTGGTGGGAGAAAGGAATTTTCATTCGAAGATGAGTAAAGAGAAGGTGAAGATTCATTTGAAGTCGACGGTTGTTCCCAGCAAGGTAGTGGTACTAGGAAAATGCTACTCGTTGTCGAACCTAGATTATATGATGCGCCTACATAATGTTTGACTGGTTTATTACTACAAGAAGTTCAGCAACAAAGAAATCTCTGATCTAGTCATGGCCTTGAAAATGTCTCTATCAGCCATTCTTTCCAGCTACCTAGCAGTCTACAGAAGGTTGCAAATGTGAGACGATGGCAACTGGGAGATCAAGTGCATCGATGCTGGAGTTAGGGTTTTAGAGGTCACATTCCATACAACACTTGAAAACTGGCTTCAAACTATCAATAGATTTGCCAAGTTAAAGCTCTACCATTGGGAGGACATTGGCTCTGATCTCTATATTTCCTTGCTCGTCTATGTCCAAGTCAGTTATATCTCTCTACTACTTTTACAAGTTGTTTCGTTAAAGAATCCTCAACCCTTTCTTGTCTTTCCTCGAAACCCTGACTGCCATGTCTTCTCTCGCCGATATGCTCAAGTGTCACTGATACACTATTGTTAGGCTATTGGTAGGGTGATGAATATGTCCAGCCGATGTATGATGCTTCCCTTGATATGTACATAACTTCTTTGCTTCATCGGTCTGTCGGTGGGACCATGTTAGGAGTCTGCTCGACGCATTGTTGTCTTGCCGATGGTATATACATGTTAATTTGCTTTTATTAGTCCATCGGGGAGGCCATGATGAGGTTTCCACTGAAGCGGTCTTGTCTCATTGATATGTCTTATAAGGATCGGCGGTATATGTTTCTTAAAGAAATGCCTCAAAGAAATGTAGTGTCATGAAATGTCATGATTGTAGGATATGTTCAACATGGCTTTGCTGAAAAGGCCTTAGAAACTTTTAAGTAGGGTATGGGCATCCATCGAAGCATAATTGATAGTGGATTTGTTAGATGATGTAGTTACAAGTGCCACTTCTGATCACCATGGCCTTTACAAGAACTTATGCACAAAAGTCAATAAAGAAGAATTTACGCAAAAATATCTCTTGAATAATTAAAAATTGTGATTAATTTTCTTTGTGGCTTGTATTGTGTGGATGAGATTTCAAGTTCCTTATAGTTTCCTATGGATTTAGAAACTTTCAAGAAAATGTAATTGGCAAGTGTAAAACCAAACTCTACAACCTTTGCCAGCATCTCCAACCTATGCAAAAATGGGAGCATTGGTACAGGGTATAGATATCCATTAAAGAAAGGGTTTTTTTGTTAGATGTTGTAGGTGTAGGTGCCTTGGTTGACATGCATACAAAATTTAGAAGCATAGACAATGTATGTGAACAGTTTGACAAAATTCCTAAAATAAATATTGTGAGAACAATTAATTTGCTTTGTCAAGGCATCTATGAGGCCTAAATGAGTAAAAATATCTGTTCTTATGGTCTTATGCCAAATACAATATCTTGTGTAAACATATTTTCTAAACATTTAGGAAGGGATGCACATAGCTGTTTTTAGTTATAATTTTTACTTCAGTGGAAAGCTGCATTTCATGGAACTATTCCTCATTGTGTACACTATACTCAGTTGGCACTAGCAACCCACAACATTTATTACAGTCTATAGAATTTATTACAGTCAAACATAGTAGTTATAACACTACCATTTATTCTAGTCAAAAGAATTGAAATTGAATCAAAGACTAACCCTTCTAATGTCACAACCCCATTTTGCCTATGTTAGCCTTTTTTATAACACAAAATACATGTACATGTGATTGTTTATAATCACATAAAGTAGATGTCACCCTACAGATTTGTTGATGTATGATTTGATAATGACATTCACTAAAGGAGCTCAAATAGCCAAATAGTGTGATGTTTGAGAGCAATGTCAATTCTTTCATGCAACCCATGACATAACTGATAAATTATTTTGCAACTTGGACCTTCATTTTTTATAAGTCTGTATGCCACATGAAAATCTTATTCAACTGGTATTAGGGGACTGCTATTACAGCTTTAAGCAGAGGGCAACTTACTAACTAGCAAATAGAAGGAAGAAGCTCGTAGGTTGGCTTTAATAAGAGAGTAGTTCCTTGCCCAAAGTGGGGGTTTATATGATGTTTCAAGGGAGTAACAAATTGCTTTAGCACCTAAGAAACCAAAGTATGAGACAAAGAAAAAGTGTGGTCCTACTACTACTGATTCTGTATCTTCTCAGTAGGCTATGCTAACAGAAGACCATGACATCCAATATGAAACTCCTTAAGAAGCATATGATAGTAAAGTAAAGGAAGAGTTCAATGCAATGATAATTAAGCCTATTGAGAGTGAGGCTCATATGGATGTGGAGTAGGAGAAAATGGAAACCAAAGAGGAGGAGGAAGATGATTGGGATGATAAAAGTTGGAATGAAAAATATGTGGCTTTACATGTTAAAAGTGCTTTTGCTGAAGAGGAAGAGAGTTCTATAAGCAAAAAAGTTATCAAGAGTTTTGTTGGGCCTACATCTAAGTATGTTGTGAAAAATACAGCTACATCTATGCCTAAATCAACACCCATGTCGAGTGTAGCAAAGCCTGCCCCTCCTATTAAACCATCTTTGTCTGTAAAGTAGGTTCAACAAGTGCAACCTGAAAGTGAAGAAGACTCTAAAAGTGAAGAAACTGAGAGTGAAGATGAAAACACGAAGGATAACAAGTGGCAAGAAGCATCAAGGAAGTCATAGGTGAGGAAGGTAGAAGCACTATCAAAAAGGAATACGAATGATTTACGCTCATCTATTTGTTGCATTCTTGGTCATGTCGATACCGACAAGACAAAGTTGCTCGATTGTATTTGGCGGACAAATGTGCAGGAAGTTGAGGCAAGAGGAATCACTCGACAAATTGGAGTGACATATTTTCCAATGGAAAACATACATGAGAGGACAAAAGAGTTGAAGGCAGATGCTAATTTAAGGGTACCTGGTTTACTAGTAATTAACACTCTTGGGCATGAATCTTTCACAAATTTCAGAGCTTGAGGTTCTAGCTTATGTGATATTGCTATATTGGTTGTTGATATTATGCATGGCTTGGAACCACAAACACTTGAGTTGCTAAATCTTTTGAAAATGTGATATACGCCCTTTATAGTTGCCCTGAATAATGTAAGTCTATATGGTAGTTTCAATGTGTATTCAATATCTATCTTCCATTAATTTTCATGAAAATTTTCCTACCTTGAAAATCACTAACACAAAAGGCTTTCACTATGTACTTGACTTATTAAGGTGGATAGGCTCTATGATTGGAAGGCTCATCCAAATGCTCCTATAAGAATGACCTTTAAGAAACGTCAAAAGATGTTCAAAATGAGTTTGAACACTGGCTCACTCAGGTTTGGCTTTATACAAGCTTAATTTTTCTAATGGGATCTAGAACATACAATCATAGAATGAAAAATTCTATCTCTAAGGAAGAGATGAATTGGTGATGTGACAGCTTATTAATAAATGCCATATATCAAGATTTCAAGAAAATTTTCTTCTTATTAATAGGATACAGTTGCTAAAATTGACATTATTATTAAGTAGAGGTGCTCTTCTAGATAATGGCTAAATATTTATGTAAAATAGCCAAAGACTAAAATCTTGAAACATGAAGGCTTAGGTTCTCTTGGCAAGATTACTCCTTAAATGACAACAAATACAAACTTTATTCTGGGTTCATTTCTTGTTCAAACTTATGTATAACTCAAGATAGTCTTTCAACTTTTTAAGTAGCATGCAATCATTGTTGTTGGGAAGGTTGACAACATGACAACTATGTGATGTGCCTACCAAAGACTGGCCCATTTTACATATGTGTCTGACATGTCATATTAGACAAAGATCATGTTGAATTAATATTCTATGGATTAAAAACCTGTTCCAAGGCACCAAAGCTCAAGATGGGAGATGCTTGCCAAGATCCTAGAGTCTGGTTCAGTACTTGCCAATTGCATTAACATAAAACATTAATGGCATTATCGGTAAGCCAAATTTGTGCCAATTAGGCAAAGATTTCAGGTAGTGGAACTACATTTTGATGAAGCACTTAAAACTCAAATGTACCATTTTGTGTACCCTTCATCAATACACCTAAGTCAAACAAACTGCTGCATTCTACAATCTATCAGAAATTGATTACCCACTTCATCAAGGTTAGGTAGTTTAGATTTACATCTTCACTTTACAAATACTTATAAGGCTGTATCAATAATCTCATTTTGTGTCTTCCAGCAAAGAATGTAATCCACCAAACCACATCATGTTATTCATGGTAGGATTAAAGCATAGAAGGCCTATTTTGCCTTACATGGGTTTTTAATGAGAAATACAGCTTGCCCCACATTATCTGGTAGTATGATTTTAAATCTTAAACTCTAAAAAAGAGGAAAGGAAATTGAGATGGATCCTACATGAAGATCCCCAAGTCAACAAAGAGGCAACTCGTGCCAGGGCTGAATGCCCCAAAATGCAGGTAAACCCTAATCTCTTCTTGCTTGCCTACAATGCGCTTTTCCTCTATATCATTTTTGGTTTTCTTTATGCTCTAGTTTCTTGCATCCTTGGAACCACACCCACCATACTGTTTGTTGTAGATGTTGTCGATGCACAGTTATAGCCTGCCCTTGTTGCTTCACACTCAAAAACATAGTTATTGTGGGAGGTGGAATTGTGGGGCTTGCCACTATGATTTGGAGTTTGAAGGCATAGTTATTGTGGGAGGTGGAATTGTGAGGCTTGCCACAGTAGTAGCTCTGCAAAGGTACTTAAGTTTTCAATCATTGTTTTGATTTGTTTGGGTTTCATGTAGATCAAGTAGGTCATTTAGATTGTGCTAAAAATAAGTATACTTTTCTGGCGTGGGTCTGTAAATATATACAATTTAGTTTGTTGATGTTCCAATTTTTATAGGATCATCCTGATGATATTGTAAATATCATACAATAACTGCATGTGATGGGTTTTTTTTAGTTACAAGTTTTGGATTGATACATAGTTAAAAATAGAAGTATCATTAAATGGAGTGGAAGATAGGAGGAGGTAATGATAAATTTGAAAAAATAGTAAAAATGTTTGCAAATGCTACCAATGCATAGTTATAGCCTGCCCTCATTACTTCACACTCAATTTTCACTTTTCAATACTAGGTCAGTTCTATTATATGTTTGTTTTCAATTAGGGTTTTACTACTTTTATCTTCTTGTTTGGCATTTATTAATGTTGATACAAGATACAACTTAGAATTGGAAAGCTTAAATTGATTGAAATGCTTGTAGATTGATTAAACTGTGTGGGTTTTGTTTGCATTAATGTTTTAGATTACTCATCATGATCCATTGTTTGGATGAGGTAAAATGATGAATATAATAGGCTACAAAATGTTTACTCCAAGAATTTAATATCTTTTGGAACAATCATGTAGACAATTGGATACACTAATGTAGATATTACACATTTTTGAAATGGGTACATAATTTCTCTTTTCAAATCTAGGTAGAAGATACAAAATGTATAGCTTCTTAGTTTTTTTTTATTGTAGGATAATGATATAGTGTGCTTGGCTATTGAAAGGAAATTAGATAACTATGTAGTGCTTTTTAATTCCCACATACATGTAGTTTTTTGTCATTCTCACAGAGTTGAATTGTAGTCTTACTTTTGTGGTTGAAATTTTGATTGTGATGCCCTAAACAATAAGCATGTGATCTGTGTCCATTGTCTATGGATGTGATTTGTCTCCTACACAAAAAGCATGTACCATTTTATGCCCTTCAATCCAACTGCATCCAGGGGTTTTTTTAATTCCTCTATCTTTCATCAATCTCCTTACCTCACCACACTTACCCACTTATGGATAGATGTTTGAGAGAAGAACATAAGTTGTGTAGCATTTTTAGGATCCAAATCAAAAAGTAGTGTTGCTATAAATACTCCTAAGCCTATATTCATATGTGATCTATAGGCACCAAGAAAACACATCCATACAACTAGCATAGATTTAACAGGTATCTCAATGATAAAGTTTAGGGTGTCTTCAAGATAGCCAGCATGAGCAAGGAGGTCAACCATGCACACATAATGATCAACTGTAGGTGTAATGCAATAAGGGTTACAAATGTGATTGAAGTATGTACAACTCTCATCCACTAAACCTGCATGGTTGCATGCACCTAGAATACAAGCAAAGCTTACAATGTTAGGATATGTTCTATAGTGCTTAATTAATTCAAATATTTTGAAAGCATCCTTGCAAAATCCATTTTGTACATATCCTGCAATCATTGCATTCCATGAGATGACATCTCTTTGAGGAATTCTATTAAACAATTCACGTTTTTTTGTCTATGATTCCATATTTTGCATACATGTCTATGAGAGCATTTCAAGCTATAATATCTCACAAGAATCCCTCTACCATTATGCTTTGAAGGATGTCCATACCCTATTCCAAAGCTCCCATTTGGGCACAGGCAGAGAGGATGTTGGCAAAGGTCACAGAATTTGGATTTACAGCTGTCAATTGCATTTGCTTGAAAGTTTCTAAAGCATGTTCAACAAATCCATTTTGTACAATCTTTCAATCATTGCATTCCATGAGATGACATCTCTTTGAGCCATTCTATCAAATAGTTTGTGTGCCTTGTCTGTGCTTCCACATTTTTCATATATGTCTATCAAAGCATTTCTAACTATAATATCTGACAAAAATATGCCTTCTATTATGCCTTGATGGATGCCCATACCCTGTTCCAAAGCTTACCATTTTGATACAGGTAGAGAGGATGCTGGCAAAGGTTGTGGAATCTGGCTTTACACCTATCAATTTCATTTGCATTAAAGTTTCTAAAGCCTTTTCAACAAATCCATTTTGTGCATATCATGCAATCATTGCAGTCTATTAGACCACATTTCTTTCAGGGATTTTATCAAACAATTCACATGCCTTGTCTATGCTTCCACATACATGTCTCTCTCTCTGTATATGTATATTCAATTACATTTTCTTGAAAGTTTTTAATGCCTTAACATGTCTAATAGGGTAGTTGCAACTACAACATCTGACAAAATTCCTCTATCCTTTATGTTTTGATGGATGTCCATACCCTATTCCAAAGATTCCATTTTGACACAAGCAAAGAGGATGCTGGAAAAGGTTATGGAATTTGTCTTTACACCAGCCAATTGCATTTGCTTTAAAATTTCTAAAGACTTTTCAACAAATCCATTTTGTGCATATCTTGCAATGATTGTAGTCCATGAGGCCACATTTCTTTGAGGCATTCTGTCAAATAGTTCACGTGCCTTTTCTATGCTTCCACATTTTGCATACATGTCTAACAAGGCAGTTTCAACTACAACATCTGACAAAATTCCTCTATCCTTTATGTTTTGATGGATGTCCATACCCTATTCCAAAGCTCCCATTTTGACACAGGCAGGGTGGATGCTGGCAAAGGTTGTGGAATTTGTCTTTACACCAGCCAATTGCATTTTCTTTAAAATTTCAAAAGCCCTTTCATCAAATCCATTTTGTGCATATCCTATAATGATTGCAATCCATGAGACCATATTTCTTTGAGACATTCTATCAAATAGTTCAGGTACCTTGTCTATGCTTCCACATTTTGCATACATGTCTAACAGGGCAATTGCAACTACAACATCTGACAAAATTCCTCTATCCTTTATGTTTTGATGGCTGTCCATACCCTATTCCAAAGCTCACATTTTGACATAGGTAGGGAGGATGCTGGCAAATGTTGTGGAATTTGGCTTTACACTAGTTAATTGTATTTGCTTTAAAATTTCTAAAGCCTTTTCAACAAATCTATTTTGTGAATATCTTGCAATGATTGAAGTCCATGAGACCACATTTCTTTGAGGCATTTTGTCAAACAATTCACGTGCCTTCTCTATGCTTCCACATTTTGTATACATGTCTAACAGGGTAGTTGTAACTACAACATCTGACAAAATTCCTCTATCCTTTATGTTTTGATGGATGTCCATACCCTATTCCAAAGCTCTCATTTTGACACAGGCAGGGAGGATGCTGGCAAAGGTTGTGGAATTTGGCTTTATAGCAGCCAATTGCATTTGATTTAAAATTTCCAAAGCCTTTTCATCAAATCAATTTTGTGCATATCCTATAATGATTGCAATCCATGAGACCACATTTCTTTGAGGCATTCTGTCAAACAGTTCACGTGCCTTGTCTATGCTTCCACATTTTGCATACATATCTAACAGGGCAGTTGCAACTACAACATCTGACAAAATTCCTCTATCCTTTATGTTTTGATGAATGTCCATACCCTATTCGAAAGCTCCCATTTTGACACAGGCAGGGAGGATGTTGGCAAAGGTTGTGGAATTTGGCTTTACACTAGCCAATTGCATTTGCTTTAAAATTTCTAAAGCCTTTTCAACAAATCCATTTTGTGCATATCCTACAATGATTGCAATCCATGAGACCACATTTCTTTGAGGTATTCTATCAAATAGTTCACGTACCTTGTCTATGCTTCCATATTTTGTATACATGTCTAATAGGGCAGTTGCAACTACAACATTTGACAAAATTCCTCTATCCTTTATGTTTTGTTGGATGTCCATACCCTATTCGAAAGCTCCCATTTTGACACAGGTAGGGAGGATGCTGGCAAAGGTTGTGGAATTTGGCTTTACACCAGCCAATTGCATTTGCTTTAAAATTGCTAAAGCCTTTTCAACAAATCCATTTTGTACATATCCTACAATCATTGAATTCCAAGAGATGACATCTCTTTGAGCCATTCCATCAAATAGTTCATGTGCCTTATCTATACTTCCACATTTTACATACCTGTCTGCCAGAGCATTTCCAACTATAATATCTGACAAAAATCCCCCTTCCATTATGTTATGATGGATGTCCATACCCTATTCTAAAGTTCCCATTTTGGCACAAGCAGGGAGGATGCTGGCAAAGGTTGTCGAATTTGGATTTACACCTGCTAATTGCATTTGCTTGAAAGTTTCTAAAGCCTTTTCAAAAAATCCTTTTTTTCCATATCTCGCAATCATTGCATTCCATGAGATGACATCTCTGTGAGGTATTCTGCCAAACAATTTAGTTGCCTTGTCAATGCTTCCATATTTTGCATCACTTTCTCTCCCGCAGGCACTTCAAGTCATGCCTGCGGTGATGCAGGGCTTTCCCTGCATCACCGTAGGCATGACTTGAAGTGCCTGTGGGAGAGCAAGTGATGCAAAATGTGGAAGCATTGACATTCCAAAGCTCCCATTTGGATTGGCAATTTTTAGGATCGTGTTAACCATTTGATGTGAAGATTTCATATTTCTTTGGAGGTGATAATGTTCGGCTAGACGTATGTTGAATATTGAATACTCTAGGCATCCCATTCCCTAGAATGGCCTTCCCGTTTTAAAAGAAGGTGTCATGATTGCTAATACAAATACCAAGCAGGTTGATTTGCAACATGTTTTCTATTGGGTGTGACAATTATTGGAGTATTTCAGGGTCGATTCACACCAAATAAGCACCATTGTCTTTGAAGAAGGGTTTGAGATATAATTACATGAAATAGTTGAGTATTTGAGTAAGAAGAGGGTCTAAAAAATATTGTTCTTGTTCTTTGTAAACCTCTAGGCATATACATCAACCAAAGGCAATTTTTTTTACAGCTTGGTGATTTCTATTGATAAGGTTACAATCCACTATGAACTAGAGGTCTTATCACTACCACAGAAATACCAAATGCTACCATTATACCCTGGATATCAATAGAGCTAGTGGGCGCTAGAGTTTGGTCATTACATTGGCATATAGCTTGAGTGAACCAAAATTTTAGTTGGAAAAGGAATTGATGCCTGGACACTACAAATTTGTCATTATATTAGTTGTTTAGTTTGTAATATGCCTTTATCAAGTCAAGAATAAATTGAGATTATTTTTGTAAAGCTTTGAGTATACCTATAAATTTTGGATTTTATGATCAATTGCAATTTCTTTTAGTAGGTTGCGAACTATTTTCTTAAATGTCCATATGTTTTCATCTACATAACAAGTGCTTGTTAAAATGTATAAGATCTAGAAGTGAGCAGCAGTTGTTCTAATTTTAATATTTAGAAATATTGATTAATCTACATAACCTACTAATTGTTTGACAAAATGTCTATGGGCCATTTTTGCAATTTACAAGCTTGTGTCAAATAATTTGATTAGCACAATACAGTGGTAGTAGATTACACATGTTGTTAACATTTGCATATATATTCCATCTGAGATATTACAAGTGCCAAGATTTTTAAATTATTTTAGGAGTGAAAGGAGTTTTACTTGAAAAGGTTTGAATATTGGATGTTATCTTCATCTTTCAAATGCCATTCATTGGATGTGATTTTAGTAATTCTCTCTTTAAGTCTATTTCTCCTACCTTTTAGCTTAAAATTAACGACCTCTTTTGTTCATTAATGATTCCTAGTTTGCACATCATAATCTTGTGACATTTGTTATGAGGGCTTTAAGGAATGCAAATAGTGTTTTTCTTGAATCTAGGGCATGTGCCACCCCTACTACCTAGGCCTTATTTGTACATGTACCTTATTTAGGAGTTTTAGACATCTATTTTACCTTAAAATCTTTGTTTCTAATGCTATAACTTGATATTCTCTACATTTTTCCACTTTAAGATCCTTGCAATATCACTATGATTTGATTTCAAGAATGCATACTTTGGAAAGGCAATTTTTAGGATCATGTTAACCATTTTGACTTCGTCAAGCATTTCAATCAGGTTAGGAAACTATCATATATGTTTGAGCTCTTTTCATGGCTACATCATATTCTCTAGCAACTCTACTCTACACTCTACAATTAGAATTTTCAGTTCTAATGTTATATTTGGTACTTTGATGCAACATGTGTTTAAGATGGAGTAGGAAGAATACATCAGAGAAGAAATCAACTGGAGTAGCATAGAATTTGTGGATAATTAAGATGTGTTGGATCTCATTGAGAAGGTTATTACTACTCCTCTTTTTTGTGATGTTAATTTAATTTTTGCCTTACCCTATCAATTTTATAGATATGGTTAATTGTTAGAGATGATAAAGTTTGTATATCGACTACCAAATGATGAGGTTTCTATAGGGGGCCCCACCCATGAAAGAGAAGTATTACAAGGCTATCCATCATCATAGAAACTATAGACAAAAATAGCTGCCGAGAGCTACATACAACTAGGCAAAAATTAACTAGACCATGATAAGCATACTTCCATAGCCATCAACTACCAAAATCCAAAATTGCCTAATAACTATGAAAACCTTTACAAATATACAACAACCCAGGAGAAAAAGACAATGCTAAAACCATAAACCATAGCACTATACCACACCCCACCACTCCTTGCCTCCATGCATAGCTTGGCTAGTATCTACCACTTCCTCCACCCAAGGAGCATTATCATTTCCAACTTGAGCCCTTCGATTACCAGCTAGCATGGGAAACCATACACTATAACAAATTTCTTGTCGACACTGAGATCTGTGTACAAAGGAACCACATAAAAAGTAATAGTGTAATCACTACCAACCTCTAAATGAACATGGAAGTGATTAACATGCAGCCTACATAACACTTCCACATCGCCACATTAGGCTTGCAAAACCCAAATTTCACTCTGCAAACTATCCAACACATTTAGCAAATCTTCCTATTGTAAAGTGCCTAATACTAAGCCAACTCCCTTAGCCTTGACTACTTGCACCTCCGACCCACCACCAGATTACTATCTGACATCATCATCCCCATGAATTGAACAAAAAGGAAGATTATGAGAAGCCAAAGACAAACTTCAACATTGGGGAGATAGAGCACTAAGTTGGCAATGAAATCCTCTCTTTTAGCCACTTTGGAGCATTGACCATATCATAGTGCTAGCTCACTAAAGATGGATTTGACAAACCTTAGCATAGTTGGGTCCATACATGCAAAAATACATTGCAATCTATGGTTTGAGATGCCTCCTTGTGATAGAACCACCCCATCTCGATGCATTGATGACAAAAAGACCAAAAGGATGAAGTGAGCACCTTTAGTGAGATAGCAAATTTTAAATTTAATCTACTAAGTTCTGTTATTTTTGTTGTGCTGTTCCACAGTTCTCCCTCAAAAGATAGGTGGAATACTGATTGTAGAAACAATGGTTTTAATTGATTTGCAGCTAATTAAGAATGGAAGATGTGTGATCATGATAGGTGATGATACATGGTTACAAGTATTTCTTCTTGAATACTTTCATAATATATGCCTCTATTGCTATAAAAATCCTTATCATCCCACTTTTTTTTTCATATTTCAAAGTTTCATAAATCTTTTAAAAATATTAACAAATTTTGAGTTTTTTTTATTGTGGATAGGTATAGAGCAAGGAGAAAATGCAAAACTAGTGCCTTCTAGATGCATTTATAGTCCACCCAATGTGCAACAATGGCATCACTGAAGACATGCATTCACACTGATGGCTTTTTAGCTTTAGTTTTAGTTTTTTTCAGTTGAAAAGAATAATAAATCAGCAGTTTGCATACTGCAAAAAGATTCTATCTTGAAAACTCTATATATAGAGTTCTTTGTAACATATTTTATATATAGTTTGAATATACAGTGAATTATTTTCTAGCATTGTTGTTTCAATCCTCTGAGCATATTTGTTGATAAACGAGTTCTTTGTAACATATTTTATATACAGTTTGAATATATAGTGAACTATTTTCCAGCATTATTGTTTCAATCCATTGAGCAGATTTGTTGAAGTTTATCAACAAAAAATGGCATAGTGGATGTTTATCATGTACTAGTTGTTTATATATGACCAGTTGATGGAAAAATAATGATTAAAATGACCAAATATACTACCAATGGACAGAAATTGGTGACTAAATAAATGATTAAATATACTACCAATTGACAACAATTAATGATTACAATGACTAAATAAATTTGGTCATGAGATAAATGACTGGCAATAAAATACCAATGGTCACGTGACTAAATATACTAGCAAACTGATGACTAAATATACTACCAAATTTATGACTAAAAATACTACCAAATTAATGACTAAATATACTACCAAATTAATGACTAAAATTTGTTTGGTCATAAATTTGGTCACGAGATAAATGATCGGCAATAAACTACCTATGGTCACATGACCAAACTATTGATCACCTGACCAATTTTTGGTAGTTTATTTAGTCATTTATTTTTGTTTTTCTACTAGTGTATATACCTTTGAAATTGTAACAACATTGTACCATTGTCTTCACTCTACTAGCTTTGGAATGCTCTATGGTAATTTTTATGTTTTGAAACTTGAAGCATGCATACCTCATAGCTGTCTCTGTCTAACCTCCAAACTGCAAAGCCATATCTCCATCTGCGGTAGAATGCAGTACAATATTATGAGCTCCTTCAATACAAATCCTTGTGCTTTTGACAATTGAAACCTTATACACTTTCTTTCATATCTCATGCAATGCTTTTCAACAAGAGGCAATGAATGCAACATTCACAATACTATAGACAACATTCATTCATCAAAAATAAGAAACCACAATTTCTTCATGTCAGCATATCTTTCAACCTGACAACTTTCACCTGTCCATGAACTTTAGAAGATAATGTACAACTGTGTACAAATGATCTACTGATCTAACAACATGCTCATGACTTTCATCACCATATCCTACACCTCACAACTCCTCTGATCATCACTCCTTTGACAACATATGCAACAATGTGCCTTCCACATCACAACACCTCTGATTTGTCTCCTGACATCAATGATTACCAGTCTTTTGACATCAATGACAACATATACAACAATTAGTAGCCATAATTAGAATTATTTATTCTTATTCTCAATGGATTTTCAAAAGAGTAAGTATTGGGGAAATTGATTTATAACACAAATTGTTTAATGCTTTATCCAGTGTATTGTAAGTGTCTAATTATTTAGATCATGTTTTAGGAAAGTTTTACACAGACACGAAGATATTTTAATGGGCAAGAAAAAAATTATATATGTTTCTTATGTGAATGATGAACCAAACTAAAGGCTTGAGAAACCAAACAAAAATTTAACACAAAGGATGAGGTAACATACAAAAGACAATTCTAACTAGGATCGTGAGTACATTCTTGTTAGGCAAAACAAAATATAGTTTTTAAAGAGAAATGTCAACTATAATATTTGTAATGAATTGTGGCCTATGGTTGCAATTATATCACACTATTTGGACTTGAAAAACTTAAAAGAAGAAAACTAATTTGATAATATTAACATTACCATAATATTTTTTATCATTAATTTAAAATATGAACTAAACCTAAATCTTAAGAATTATTCTAGGGGAATATGACCAACAAACTAACCAATTATTTACTATAATTTTCAAACCATTAAAAAACTTGAATTACCAAATTTATGTTTATTATGTGTATCTAAGACTACTTAAGGAAAATAATTTTTTGGTTGAGGAGCATCAACTCATGGAAAAACTTCAAAAGGACTTGTGACATATTTTTGATAACATGGCCTCTAAATCCAACATTAAAAATTGCATCAACATATGCTTATAAATTGGTTATATGCATTATAAGAACAAATAAATTTCTTAAAAAGAAAGATGGACATACTCAATGCAATAAATACAAATAATAATAAGAAGTTGCACATTAATCTAGATTTATAGTGCATCATATAAAAATGTATATGATAACACCTTAACACAACCTAAATTTTCTTTCATCCTCATCTATATATTTCATTATTATCTACTTATTTTAGATACTCTTTAATTGATGACTTAGCTAAGAATATTCCAATGATTTAAGTAAGATTGTTATGACAAAAAAATATACAATGTTCAAAGGGAAGGAAAGACAAACATAATTACTTAGTATGTTTTCTATTTATAACTTGATAGGTTTTAATTATTCTTTAATTTAGATTTTTTTGATAAAGGATAAAATGGGGGATTTTGAAAGGGTCCCAATCCTTTTAGAAGAGAAAACCAAGGAGAAACAACATAATTGCCATGCTACAAAATAGCAATAACATCACTATAGCAAAAGAATAGCTAAGTTACAACCTAATAGTACACCTAAAGAAAGAGCAAAACAAAGACCAGGAGGATCAAATATCATTAAGACCAAGAGAAACCTCTCGATCATCTTGGAGGGATTTCAAATGGTTCTCCATTGAAGTCGTATTAGCCATCTCCACATCTTTCTCTAACTTGGATTTGTTGTCAGGCATGTGCGCATTGGGCCCAATCTACTCTTGCAATTGTTGGGATTTGATCTTGTCCTACAAAGCCTTGATATTCTTCAATTTAGAAATTAACTACAATTATTTCACTAGTTTTAGTAGGGTAGTTATGAAAAGAGGAGATTTAATCCTTATAATTTAGTAAAATTATCTTTTGTCATTTTATTTCTAATAAAACTAGTAGTTTTGGGAAAGATTTGTCTAACATAAGTTTAAAAAGAATTCTTGTTGTTAATTTGTTAAAAACTAATTTCTCAAATATATATTTCATATGTTATTTTAAAACATTAAAATTAAATTTTATGAAAAATATCTTTTTATAAATTTTTACATTAAAATATTTAACATATTAAGTTTATATTTATTTTAATTTTAATTTACACTTTTATCGTGAATTTGAATTTATATTCTTAAAATCATGGTTTTATGATAAACACAAAGTTAATATTTTAAGGTTCATCAAATTAAATAAAATTTAAATCTAACTCTATAAGTACATGTATATTTCTATGTAATATACAAATCATATATTTATACATACGATTATATATGTAGATATGAGAGGCCTCTGTTCATGGAAGTATTTTATACTTTATATTCTATTGAGGTTTAGAACCCTACCCTTTTAGATATTTGAATATGTGACCTCAATTATAGAATACATATCCCTTCACCATCAACAAAATTTAGAGTGTATAAACATACAAATCTCATTTCATTATCTTAATAATAATTAGAATATCATTTAATGTATAATGTTTCTCCTTATAGTTGACATGTGAAGCTAGCAAAATCGCATTACTAAAATCAATGCCACCATATAAATTCTATCTAGAAAGTTATTTAGTGTCTACTACATGAATGTCTTGCTAGATAGATTCCATATGCTAGGGTTGATATTGATGTGGAGAATTTTGTTGGCTTCACATGTTAATTAGATTGATAAAAATGTAAATAAGTAACAATGTCATTATTAATGTTGTAAAATCAAACATACAAACTCACATACAATCTAATCAAGTTGTTAGATGCATCACATATGGTGGGGTTGATGATGTAAAATTTGTTGCCTTTATAGACTATTTATTATAAGGACAAATGTACAATAAATGATAATGTTACTATTGAGCTAGTAAAATCACCTGTCTTTATACACTATTTATTATAAGGACAAGTGTACAATAAATGATAATGTTACTATTGAGCGAGTAAAATCAAATATATGATTAAACATCTTTATTATCAATCAAACAAATAAATGTTTGTATAGGCTAAATGACTATTTTTATTTATTATCATGTGTCTTTATAATTAATCAATAATGTAGCAAGTAAACAAAATTCGACAAATAATCAAACATCAACCCCATCATATAAGATTTATTTAACAAATAATTTATGTGGTATGTGAGGTGTATCTAGTAAGTAATTCACATAATATATATGTTAATAACATGACATATAGATTAAGAAAGACGTATTATTTACTAGATCAATTCAATATAATGAAATTGATTTTAATATGGTAAAATTTGTAAACTTCATATTATCTTAATTATAAAGACAAAGCTATATAATAAACAATAGTGTCACAATTAAACTGACAAAATCAAAGACAATCAAATCTCCATTTCTATAATTGAATACATCTGATATTATAAACTTAATTACTATATTTTGTTTTTAAATTGCTTTTATAAAAAATATTGAAGTAATTATATCTATCAATGGGTAACATTAAAAATTTATATCCTTAAAAAATTATATACTTAAACTATTATATTTTAGGCTCTTAGTGGAAGAAGTTTCAGCCTAAGGCTCCTGCCCCTGTGTGAGATAACTAAACAATTTTGTAGGTTTGATATAAAAACCATCAAACATACAAATTTAAAAACTTAAAAAAAAGATGACCATAAAATTAATGGTGATTCCCTGATTGTGGCATACAAGACGCATGGCACTTTCACGCTTGGAGAGACTGTGCAAACGGCATCTCAAGCCATACTTTACATGAATTTGATAGGAGAAAGTAAGTAATGAGATGTCCTATTTCCAGTGGGATTTCACCTGTGACGGTACTCTTGGCTCTTATGACTGGGATTCCACCGACTCTGCATATTTTCTCTAATTTATCACTCAGACTGAGTGAAGTTTTGGAATTCATTGTTATTTCAGTTTGTAACTGACTTGACAGCATAAATGAATATTCTTGGTCATGGACATAACTTCTCCTCGGTTTCTGTCTCGTCGCAATAACATCACATCCCCCAACAAAGTTTATGTGACTAGAGAAATAGCAATGGAAATAGATTGTCTCAGGGAGGTTGTGCATTATGTGACTATATTGGAGGTGGTATTCTCTACTGGATGGTGGTTCATGTGTTTATGTTTTTTTTTTAAGTTTTTTTTTTAAAATTTGGTTTGTGTTTGTTGTATATTTTTGAAGATCAATCCCTTCAAATTTGAGTTATTATAAGAATAATATTACTTGGGTAAAATATTTTCGAGATTTTGGAGCATCTACCTTTTGTATTGAGTAGTGGCAAGAGTAAAACTTGTCTATCATTTGTATATTCTTCTTTCATATAATTTATATATTATTTTCTATTAAATAAAGGTAAATTTACTTAACGTATATTGTTTTATTTTATGTAAGTTATTAAAACATAATTAAGTGATGAAAATTTAATTAAATCTAAAAGTATTGAAATTAGAATATGTCTACTTATGCAACCTTCTATTTGGCAAAGTCTATCTTCTCATTGATGTCACTAGAGTTAAAAGAAATATTATAGTACAAATAAGGTAAGTAATTTTTCTTAAAGGGAAATGGTTCCCATCAATTTCAATGTCTATGTAGTACACAAAGGACTACTTTTGAAAAGATAAAGATGTGGCTAGGAATGTGTGACTAGCTAGATAAGATAGATTGTGGATCAAAATTAGATGGTCATATTTTTGTAATTTTTCTATAAAATACAATTAAAATTTTAGGAAGAAAATATAACAAAAAAGGGAGATTTTAGGTGTACTATAAAACAAAAATCCCTTTGATTGGATGGCAAAGTTGTGATGATAACCATTTGACATGGCTTTAATTTGGCTTTGTGTAGTTTTTGTCAACCTTTATGTCTTGTGTTTATGAATTTTGTTCTAAGGTGAAGTAGTTGCTAATATATATAAAAATGAGAGCATGTGACCTCATCTACCTCTCTTTGTTGTCATAAAGTGGAAAGGTTCTACTAAAATGAGAGCAAGTGATGTAGGAGAATCCACGGGGGAACAAAGCAATCCTACATTTCCATAATTTGTTTTGGAAGTTATGCATGTTTTGTATTCAAGCCTTGTGGTTTTGGTATAACATTTGGGAGATGCACAGAGTGGACATAGCCACAACTGAGGAGAATTGGATCAACACACTAGCTCTTTTTAGATATTAGATTGGTAGATAGTCATAGATACACAATTTAACTATTAGCACAAGAGAAATTGGAGTTTTCGATAGTAAAGGAGGACATATGAAATCTTATTGGGTCTATGGGAGTTGAAATTGGACACCGCACCATTTTATTTTCTATTGTTTTGATTTGGTTTAAGGAATTAGCATTACATTAGTTGACTATATGTTTCAAGGAGTTTAGAACTTTGTGCCACTATGTGGCCAATGTAGATCACAAAAGAGATTAGAGATGGATACTTATAGAAGGCCCATAAACATTTGAGTAAAAAGGGCATGAATAAGGGGGTATGTAGATCCAACATGTAGAGATAAACATAGGAGTTTAGACATTGTTTAGGGTTAGAAATATTGTTAGCTATCATTGGGTTGCAACCTAACATAAATTCCCTCACGATAAATTATAATCATGTTTTGAGTTCAATAAAGTAATGAGAAATCTTTTGGAGGTTGGGGGTTTCCCTCTTTGAAGGTTTTCCTAGGGTATATCTAGTGTTATGTTGTTGTAAGTTATTGTTGTGTGAGTGTCTATCTATTTCAAATGCACGGTTGGATAGTCCTTCATTGGACCCCCCTACCATGACTATATCAAGTGGTATTAGAGTGAAAATTTGAATCTTGCAAGAGGCAAGAAATTGTTTCGTAGGTTTTGTCTATAAAGAGATCACTAAATCAAAGTTACCTACAAGAAGTATGCTAATAGATCACTAACTGATGGGTAATTGTAAGGGGATTGTAGGTGGACCATTGACTCGAGGCAATTTACAATAGACTTGAGAAGATGTTGTCATGAAGAATTCAAGTTATTACTAACATAGTTGAAAAATTGGATGAAGTCTTGAAGGAGGTGAAGGAAAATACAACTCAATTGAAAGCCTTAGATGAAGGCAGAAGAAGAGGATGAAGCCCAAAGGATGATGATGAAAGTGATGTAGAGGAAGATGTCAGAGGTGATGCACAAGATCTGGAAGTTTAGGAAGAAGATTCAGAGAAGGTCAAGGTGAAATGCCATTTCAAAAATTGACAAGAGACCTAGAATGTAACTTTCAAATTACTATGATGACCTAGATCTGGAAGAACTAATTGATTGGATAAATGCGTTGGATGAGTATTTTGAGTATGAAGAGATAGATGGTCTAGAGAGGGTTAGATTTACAAAAACCAAGTTAAAGGAACATCCTACTATCTAGTGGAAAGAGGTACAATTAGAAAGAAATAGGAATGGAAAGGAAAAATAACACAGTAAGAGAGGATGATTGAAAAACTAAAAAAATAATACATGCGAATGGACTATGAATTGGAACTACTGAAGAAATTATTGATTTTGAAGAAAAGGGATAGGACTGTGAAGGAGTACACCAAAAAATTCCATAAACTGATTATTAGAGTAGGACATACTAAAATGGGAAAATAGAAGGTTATGAGGTATATCAATGGTTGAGAGAAAGTATCTAGGAAGAACTAAGTCTAGTTAGATTGACCATCATAAAGGAAGCATACCAATTTGTAATCAAGATAGCAGACAAGTTAAACAAGAGGTTTGATAACTAGTAGAACCAACAAAGAAGGAAAGGAGGAAAGACCTCAGAGAGAAAGATTACAATGTAGTGATCAAATACCCTACTATGGAGATACTAGAATTGAAAATTTATACCACAGAGGTAAAGGTGCATACCACAATGAATAAAGAAGTTATGAAAGTCATCACTAAGGCTAGGAAGATAAAAACTATTACTGAAAAGATAGAGGAGAGGGAGATGCATCTCACAAAGATGGATATCCAAGGGGAAGAGAAGGATACATAAGAAAAGAGAAGACTATCTTCAAGGGAACATGCTTTAAGTGTGAGGAAGAAGGACATGAGTTTTTGGAATGTTTTTAAAACCAAGGGAAGTGGACAGGGAATAATGCTATAGCCACATTTGTAGAAGAGGAACTTTAGGAATCTTATGAACCAAATGATCATGAATATGGAGAATCATTGACGATGATGAGGGCTTTGATGGAGCATCTTGAGGGAGAAGGATCGGTACAAATAAAGAACCCATTTAGAACTAGATGCAAGGTAGGAGGGAAGTGTTTCAAGGTAATTATCGATAGTGGAAGTACATATAACTTGGTACTAGAGGAAATGGTTGAGAAATTAAATCTAAAAGGATAGAAGTACCCAAACCCTTACTCAATCACTTGGCTACCAAAGGAACATAGGGTAATGGTCAATGAATAGTGTTGGGTAAGATTCAAGTGTAAAACATTTCTGTGATGTAATGTCAATGGATGTATGTCACCTATTGTTGGGGAGGCCACAAAGGTTTGACTAGCAAGATATACATGATGGGATAACAAACACATATACTATATAACTAGGAAAAACCTAAGACATAGGTTGATGCCACTAAAGGATAGAGAAGACCAAGTTTGTAGCAATGCCAGGATATGCTTGGTAGATGGAAGGAGGTTTTTTAATGGATTGAGGCATGAGAACAATTTTGTTTCCTTAATTCCCAAAGCCTACAAAACCACATATGAAGGGAGCACCACCACAAATGATGAGAAGACACCGTAGAAAATTTTAGAGTTAATGGAGGAATATAAGGATATCATATCCGATAACATGCCAAAGGGGTTACCACATGTAAGGAGTGTTAGCCATCATATGGATCTAACCCCAAGGTCCATATTTCCATATAAAGAACTTCATAGAATGACATCAATATAGAATGATGAGTTGAATAGGAAATTGTGAGAGTTGTTAAGGAAAGGTTTGATCCAAGAAAGCTTATGCCCGTGTGTGGTATTGTAAGCACTACAAATGTCCATGAGCTTACATGAGGACCCTATGATGAGTTATAATCCTAATAACATACATGGAAGCGTGAATAAAATGCCCTCTTAGTAGTGCTTCTCTTGGCGACATGTGTCTTTGTTTATTTTTCACTTTGTTTGTGCTTTTCTAGCCTTCCAAGGTCTTGCACACTATCTTTCTAGTCACCTAACCCATCTTGAAAAAACCACTTTTGTCACTTTCTAGCCTTGATGAAATAACTAATCCACTTCACAAGAGGGAAAATTAATCTTCCCTAGGAGATTTCCCATCCATTCTTTCTTCTCCACACATCCAACTCACTTTCTAAATGGCTACCGAACTTGCTAGGGCCTGAGAAACCGATAGGATACCTTAAGAAAAATGGTCTGAAATTATAATTTTGAGACACTTTCAAGAAAAAATAATGGCACGATTGTGTAGAGCTCAAAAAATAATGCAATTTCAAAAAATACGACACCCAAAGAGGAGTTTGTATGTGCTTGAATGAGCTCCTGAAAGTTCTATGACCTATTTAGAAAATAGTTTCTCCTAGGTTGCCTTGGGTGACTTTACTTGGTCAAAACAGTGACCCACATCATATGAATCATTTTGACTTGTTTCTAGAGGTATATTGCATCTTTAACCCTCCAAAATCATTCTCAACCCTTCAAATCACTCCCAGAACCGTATGCAACAGGATCTCCCCTTGACAACAGGATCTCCTCGAAAGACCCTATTGAAAAATCAAAATCACACCAGGGGATCTGCCTTGGTAAAATGGGTGACCCATAGGAAATCCTATCATGTTTTTAGACATGAGCTCCTCTTCAATTTAGGCCCAAAATTATCTCCATTTTGACACAAATTTTCTCCAAATTGATCCCTAATTGAGTGTCACCTTCCCTAACTGATCATCAACTTTTCTTGACTAATTCAAGACTTCAAATAACTCCACTTTGAAGTCACAAATCAACTCTACTCTTCTCTCAATCAGTCTCATGCTAACTCTATTTCTTATTCTCTGAAATCTTATCAAGGCTTGTTCATTCCCGAATTAGCCCAATCCACTCTCCAATCAAGAGAGTTAACTCCCCAATCAATTTTTGTTAACTCTTCAATCAAAGGAGTTAATTCTTCAATCAATTTTCCCTCTTGTGTGCTAGTCCATCCTATAAATACCCCTCACCTCTCCATTATTTCTCAAGTTGGAGAATGCTCTTCCCTTCTTCACAAGCTTTTTCAAGCTTCTTCATAGGCCCTTGAGCCTCTTAGTCTCTTTCTTTAGTTTTTCAAAGCTTCAAAGCTCTCATTTCATTCATTCCCATTGTTTCAAAGCTTCAAATATTTCCTTTCGAGGAAAAATTCATCACTGCAATCCATCTTTTACTTAGCTTTTGATCTCCAATTAGCATGAATATGCTCACTATAGGACATAGGTGCCTTTTATTTATTGTTGTTGTTTTTCCAAAGACTTCAAAGGCTTCATAGAATTGTTAAGCTCACTAATTCTCAAGCTATAGTGCTCTTAGATCACATTGATCTCATTCAAATATTTCTAAAGCTCATTCTTTTTCTTTCCCTTTCTAATTGCTGCCAAGAGGATGGCCCCACTATTGCTATTGTAGGAGGATGAAGAGGTTGGCATACACATGGATTCCCGAGGGTAGTGAAGGCTCATGCATCTCCATATTTGAGTTTTTTCATGTTCTAGTAGTAATTAAATCACAAATCTTGCTCTTGGAATAGTAATATTGTCATTGTGATTTCATTGATAGGTTAATTTAATTTGCTTAGATTAGCTTGTTTTAAGTAGTTAAATTGCAATTTTAGATTAGTCTCATTTCATGTACTTTTCAATTCTTAGTTTAATCCAAAATTGATCTTAAAAAAAAAAAAAACATAGAATAATTGCATTAGGTAACTTCATATTATCTAGCATACATATTTTAATTCCTAGATTAGTTTAATTCATTTTATTTCAAGAAGTTGGAGAAAAGAACAAAACAATTGTTTGCATACGTCGTAGCTTGCATACATTGAAAAACCCACAAAATACCAAAAAATTAGAAAACTGCAAAAAGTAAAACAAGTACACACAAACCCTCGATTTCATCATGAGGTCAACATAAAGTCAACACAAGTCAAAAGTCCTCGATTTCATCACAAGGTCAACAAAATAAAGAAAATACCTAGAAAAACCTTAGTTAACATCACTAAGTCAAAAGGTCAACTCTTGGTCAACTTAAATTTACTCTCTCTTCAAGCATTCAAATGTGCCTTGGAATTAGAGGTGAGTGGGTGAGGGCAGTCCTTGAGGAGATTGAAGAGTTAAACCAAAGACCACAACTCACACAAGAACAACAACACTTCATCAGAGTCGTAGAACAAGAACGACAAATTCAACAACACATACAAGCATTCGAAGCTAGACTACAACATAATAGAAACATAAATGAAGCAAATCAAGATCCATCTAGGCATTGGAATCTCAAAAACCCCATAGGAGACAAACCACAAGTGACCCTTTGGGTCATTTAGTTATCTCAACAAAAACCACCATAGAAAGAACAAGACAAATCCAAAACAACAATAGGCCCCTGATCATGTCGGTCTCTCTTCATGACATCTTGCTCTCAAGTGAACAAGACAACCCTTGGGTCTCACCTCCACTCGATTGGATTTTTTCATGTGAGAGAGAGTGACTTGGAGGTTTCCAGAAACAGGGAGAGGGTCCATGTGCTATGTCAGAGCTGACTCATCCATGAATGTTCCTATGTCACATTTTGAAGAGTACAATACCTACGGTACTTGTACCCAAGAAGGACAATGAGTGGAGAATGTGTACTAACTCCAAGATAATAAATACGATCACTATGAGATATAGGTTCCCATTACCAAAAATGGATGATATCATGGACTACCTAAGTGGAGCAGAGTACTTCACCAATATTGACTTGAAGAGTGGCTACCATGAGATCAGAATAAGGGAAGGGGATGAATGGAAAACTACTTTAAATACTTTAATGACGGGTTGTATGAGTGGCTTGTTATGCCCTTCAATCTAAACAATGCACCAAGCACATTTATGTTCTTCATGAATGAGGTATTAAGGAAATTCGTAGGTAATTTTTTGATAATTTATTTGGATGAAATTATAATTTTTAGTAAGACTACAGAAGAGTACCTGGAACATGTCAAGTTAGTACTACAAAGGTTGAGAGAATAAAAATTGCAGATCAATTTGAAGAAAGTGTAGCTACACGAAGGAAGAACTAGTATATTTGGGGTTTGTGATCTCAGTCGAAGGTTTCAAGATAGACCCATAGAAAGTCAAATCCATCATAGAGTGGCCCACACTAGAAAATGTGGGGGAGGTAAGATCATTTCATGGATTGGCTAGTTTTTATAGGAACTTTATCAAAAACATTAGTAGTATTTGTGCACCCTAATTGAGACAATGATACTCCACCGAGAAGAGAGGCCCAAGTTGTATTATCTTCAAAACAAGATTACAATACATCCACTTCCAATCTCCTCTTCATTCTTCAATCCAGCAGCACCTGTGTACAGAAAATCTCTCACTCAACTAGTTACCTGCAAGCAAGTTTTCCTCTCACTATTACTCTCCCAAACATCACTCTCAAGTCTCATATTTATCCAAAAATGAGTACCCACCAAAGAAATTTGTGGGAGATGGACAAAACCATTTTCTTACAGATTCCCTTACACCTGTCATAGGCATCTTCCCAATATAGGTGCCTAGAACCAAAAATAGGAACTTACAAGACAATAATTGTTGTCATATGTTGTCATAGAATCTCTTACACCTTATGACAATTGTAAGTTGTCATAGATGCTCTTACAAACTTATGACACACATCATAATAGTCCAAAAAAAAAATTTCCTAAGATAGGCACCAAGGTTCTCCACCTCACCTCATTTACTATTTACTGAGATTCCTTGAGCAGTAAAAGTAACTCTGTAACAACCTATCAGTGAAACCTATACACCCCTTATGGGTAATTACAAATTACAAATAATAAATGGAACAAATACAATATTGAGATTTACAAGGTTAATGGCACCTTATCCCAACATTCTCCCACTTGACATTATACATTGTAAATCAACCCATAGGAAAACTCAACAAGGGAAAAAAAACATCCCTTAGCCAACCATGTACCATTTATTCTTCAACATGCTTTTGTGCTCCAACAAGATACCTTCAAAAGAAACCATGATAACCACCATCTCAAGCAAGAAAACCTCACATCATATTACCCATGATGGGACAAGGAACATGCCAAGGTGAAACATATCAACTGTCACTGAAACCTGCACCAATCTATACATGAACACAAGCATCAAATACAAATGATAACAAATGACTCTGATTGACTGCCACACTCATACCAAATCGAAACAGCAACCACAACAAGTTGCTAGCTCATCCAAACTATCCATACCTCAAACCAGGGTAAACAAACTATCATAGGTAGAACTTCATGTTGTCAACATCACAACCCAAATATGCAAACTAGTCCCTGTATATCCACTATCCTACAAAAGAGGACTCCAAGGTAACAACACACATAGACATGCGATAAAAAACCTCTGAAGTAACTCAATGCAGTAAAGTGTAATCAACCCAAGAGAGGTGCCCCTCCCATACAAAACTCATATACCTTCTGGAACTCTCACTGCATAGTTAATGTCAAATCTGAAAAAAGATCATAGCATTAACAAGTCCTCCTATAGCACTTCACATAGAGGATGTGGCTAATTCCTCTACCATAGTGTCAAATAAGCATACAATGATATGCCAAATACATCTTTGATTACCAATCCAAATAACTCTCCCAAGTCCTCCAAACCAATGAAGAAAGAGATGAAGGAGCTACCAATTGTTGTCAAAAAATAATGAAGTATGAACAACAACACATGACTCCATTCATAAACCTCAACTCCATAAACATAAGAACCTTCAGGAAGAAAACAATATACCAGGAAAGAGAGAACCTGCAAATAAAACTGTCCTTATACGACACTAACATGTGCCAAACTGTGTAAAGTAAGATCTCTTTCTACACTCCCAAACTGAAAGGATATCAACATCTAACCATTCAATTTATAATGAAACATGGTAGAAATAGATGTAAAACCTCTCACAAAATGTAGATCAAACTAGCCAAACATTCCCACAACATAAAGGAATATGCCCAAAGCCACTAACCATCTCCTGCACCTTTCCTAACAAATCCTCAGAACTAACCAAAGTTCAGGATTACAAGGAGAACAACGGAAATACGTAAAATCATGCATCTACTTCTCAAAAAGCCCTCAGAACTCAACTTTCAAGACTAATACACAAGAGAAGACAAGATACATATAAATAATGCATCTAATAATTAGGCGGGCAACACCTCTTAGATCATTCACCTGACGAGTAGACCAAGAGTGGGATACAAGATTGTCTTGTGCATACAACACCAAGCAATATAATCTTTCAATAAAGACAACCTTCTCATCAGGTCTATGATGGACTCATATCCATTTCCAAGTGTAGGCTCCTTGGTCTTTACTATTGAAAAACTTCCATAACAAGTAACCATTCCAACACATATCTCTTAAGTACAAGAGATTTCTAGCCTAACCCAAGTCTCTCTAGTATCCATGAGCACTCACCAATCAATCCATGCCAACTTCAAATGCAACCTACAAAATCATGAAGCTCCAAGCAAATGCTTAATACTCAAAACCAAAGAGAACTACATCCTCTCAAAAGGAAGAACAATAACACCTTTACCAAAGACTCTAAGAGTCCTCCATGAAACAAGATGTTAAAACCCCTTCAAATCACATGAAGATAATCATATCTTGCCAAAGCTCCCACTAAACCATGATACCGCATTGTAGATGGCAACAAGATAAACATCAAACCATCACTATCTAAAGCTCCCACTGAAACATGTAACAAAGCTATCCATGACATCATGATAACCATCTCCTAAATGAAGATCATCCATGGCCTTAACACAATCAAAGAGTACACTGTAAACGACATAGCTCCCAAAAGGTCAAGTAAAACCATGATCTCCAAAACAAGAAGATTAAGAATCCTCTATTAATAGAGCCAAAGGTGTCAATAAACTCTCACTACAACAAAAGATCATCCATCTTCTAACTAAAGATTATCCCTAGCTCACTACACACTGAAACAACATTAGCTTAGAAAAAAAATCTTGTATACAAACAAGATAGAACATACTATGTAACTGCACTCCCACTAAAAGTGATACAAAGCTTTTCATGCACCATAACTTACTGCTATAGATTCTAATGAACAACTATATCAGGTACTCTAAACCATCCTTTTATCTTACTCTAATAAACATACCAATGTAATCACGGTGGCCAAGAAGAGGCCAACCAAACAGAATCCTCATTAGACAATTTACAAGATCTACACTCATGCAACATCTCAAAGGAGAAAAAACATGGTCAGTGCTCCAATCTCAAAGAACTGAAAAATAGATTCAACCCCATATTAGTAACATGCAGAACAAAGATAACTAGGAATAACATGTAGATTTCCAAGACTCAAACACCAGGATAAATGCTAGACTTGATTTGCCAAAAAAATCCACATCAGAGTAACCATAGATCATAAGAACCCATCAAGCAACCCTACAAATCTATAATTGTTTCCATCCAGAATGCTCTAAGAGTCTGAACACAATATTTCCACAGATCTACAAACCACAGATTTTTGTTAACATGTAAAACCTACAAAACCATCTCTATGTAAATCTAAAATCACTTAAACAACGAGATATTCACACCATACATGCCATCTGAAATAATGAAATATCACAGATCTATGATTCCACGGCTTTTTGAGACAGGAAAACTGTAAAACCTACATATCCAAAATAACATGAATATGAAAAAGGAGGAACTAGGTTGTCCAGGAGTTTCCATATCACTAAAATACTAACTCCACAACCCACATGCAACCAGTGGAAAATCATCCAATGCTTTCATGTAACCAAGGGCTAAACCCATGAACCCAAAATAAGCATTCCATACTATAGTCCAAAAAATAAATGTTCTTCCATGTAACTAGGGCACCAAAAGAAACCACCCAACATGAGCACCCATTCACTTCACATGACCACAAGGTAAATGAACATAGCCACCATGCAAGAGGATACTCACATATTGCCAAACCAGAGCTCCAAATCACCACCACAAGATCAAGTCCATGAAGATCCATAACCCTGAGCCTCAAGAACCCACCGTAGATCTTATTGACAATATCCATCTGAAAGTTAGAAGAATAAATGTTACCATTAACAGGTTGAGTGAGAGATTTTCTATACACAGGTGCTACTGGATTGAAGAATGAAGAGGAGATTGGAAGTGGATGTATTGTAATCTTGTTTGAAGATAATACAACTTGGGCCTGTCTTCTTGGTGTAGTTTTTTCCCGCAAGGGTTTCTCCATGTAAACACTGTGTTATGTGTTTAATCTTTTGTTCCATTGCTACCTTGTGTTGTGAGATCTTGCATTCTTATGTCGCTGATTTGTGCCTCTTTGTTGCTACTATCTTATGGTGATGTTATTTATTTTATAAGTTCATCTTAGGTGGTTTTATCAAGCATGTTAGAGTGGCTAATTTTAGCATCATAAAGAAGTTGAATTATTTCATGGTATTTCAAGGATTAATCAAACTTATTTTTAGATTTGCATACAATTTTTAGATTTCTATATTGTAGTAGTCAAAGCCTTGTATCTCACCAATTGGTATCATAACTTGGTGATTTGATGATTAACAATTGGATTAGAGATTGTTCGTTTATTCCAACATTTGGTATTAGAGCTTAAGGTTGTTCCATGGCTTGCATGTGCTCGCATGTGGTTGCATGTGGTTGCATGTGAGTTGCATGTGATGGATTCATGGTAATTTGGTTTTGGGTATTTCTCCATTTTTGAATTTTAGGTTGTAAAGCTTGTGAATTTGTTGGAGGGAATTGTAGAGTTGGAGGATTTTTGGGCTGCAGTGGATGTTCTGTATGTTGGCATTATTTTGTAGATCTGTGAGATTGGAATCCATAGTATCTAACTTTCAGATGGCTATTGTCAATAAGATCTATGGTGGGTTCTTGAGGCTCAAGGTTATGGATCTTCATGGAGTTGATCTTGTGGTAGTGATCTGGAGCTCCGATTTGGAAATATGTGAGTATCCTCTTGCATGGTGGTTATGTTCCTTTACCTTTTGGTCATCTAAAGTGAATGGGTTTTCATGTTGGGTGGTTGATTTTGGTGCCTTGGTTACATGGAACAACATTTATTTTTTGGACTATAGTATGGAGTGCTTATGTTGGATTCATGGGTTTAGCCCTTGGTTACATGAAAGCATTGGATGATTTGCCACCGATTGCATGTGGGTTGTGGACTTGGTATATTAGTGATATGGAAACTCTTGGACAACCTAGTTCCTCCTTTTTCATATTCATGTAATTTTGGATATGTAGGTTTTACAGTTTTCTTGTTTCAAAAAGCTGTGGAATCTTAGATCTGTGATATTTCATTATTTCAGATGGGATGTATGGTGTGAATATCTTGATGTTTAAGTGATTTCAGATTTACAGAGAGATGGTTTTGCAGGTTTTACATGTTAACAAAAATCTATGGTTTGTAGATCTGTGGAAAGATTGTGTTCAGACTCTTAGAGCATTCTAGATGGAAACAATTACAAATTTGTAGGGCTGCTTGATGGGTTTTTATGATCTATGGTTAGTTTTACGTGGATTTGTTTGGCAAATCAGGTCTACCATTGATCCTGGTGTTTGAGTCTTGGAAATATACATGTTATTCTTGGTTATCTTTGTTCTGCATGTTACTGATGTGGGGTTGAATCTATTTTTTATTTCTTTTAGATTAGAGCACTGACCATGTTTTTTCTCCTTTGAGATGTTGCATGAGTGCAGATCTTGTAAATTGTCTAATAAGGATTCTATTTTGTTGGCCTCTTCTTGGTCACCTTGATTACATTGGTATGTTTATTGTAGTAAGACAAATGGATGGTTTGGAGTACCTGATATAATTGTCCATTAGAATCTATAGCAGTAAGTTATGGTGCATGAAAAGCTCTGTATCACTTTTAGTGGGAGTGCAGTTACATAGTATGTTCTATCTTATTTGTATAAAAGATTTTGGTTCTAAGCGGATGTTGTTTTAGTGTGTAGCGAACCAGGGATAATCTTTGGTTAGAAGATGGATGATCTTTTGTAATAGTTGTTGGTGTCATAAGGAGCTCTTGGACTATGCCCTTAGGTTGCAGTGAGAGTTTATTTATCATGCCCACTTCTTACGAGTGGCCACAACATGAGAACACACATGTCATGCCCACATTACCCATGTGGTCATGACATGAACCACCAAAAAAATTTCCCTCCTATCCCAAAATCCCCATCGCAAAAGGCAGGGAAGGAATACAAGGCGTGGATGAAACATCCAAGACGCCTTGTCTAAATGAAACACCCAAGAGAATAATGATTGTTCTTGATGAAAACAACAATCATACAAGAAGGATAACTCAACCCCCAGACCACCAAGATGAAAAGAATAATTCCTAAGAAAAAGAGATGTGATCTTGGCATTTCCATCATATTCAACATCAAGAGAGTTTCAAGGAAGCAGTTGTTTTAAACCTTTACCACTACACCGCAAGCTAGCATAAAGAGAGAAGGAGGGTTTTGACATCTAGACTATACACGTCAAACATCAATGGGACAAATAAACGATAATTAGTTTCCTTTACATCAACAGAGGTAGATAGACATTATTGATTTCCCTATACATCAATAGATATAATAACCAATAATTAAATTTCCTTTACCTCTTTAGATGATTAAACAATAATTAATTAATTTCCTCAACCGAAAGAGAGATAAAAAACCATTAGTTACTTTCCTATACAACAAGCAGAAATCTTTACATCATTTATTCTCCTATGCATCCGTAGTATAAAATAAATGTTAATTGGATAAATTAATTTTTACATACATCAATAAAAAAATACACACTAACTACTCACCCACAAAGTATCAAGAATTAAACATACATCAAATACTCCTATGAAATATTAAGGTAAGAATAAATACGATATTCATTTCTTGAAACACATCAAAGATATAAATATACATTACTTATTTCTCCTATGTATCATTAAAATGAAATAATAATAATTAATTTCCTGCATACATCCAAGAGAAATATACATTATTTATTACCTTTTTGTATCAGCAAAAATAATTGATCAATAATTAATTTCCTAAGTACATCAAGGATGAAGACCAAGTTTCCACCATGACTGCAATCGGGTTCGCCAATAGGAAGACCAATGGAGGCTGTTGCCCACCTCCCAACCATGTTGCCATCATCAAACGCAATGGATGTCCATTGCGCCCTAGGCAACCCTGGAGCTACGGAGTGAGGAGATCAAAGAACCACTGCTAGCATAACCAGAACTTCACACTCAATGGGTCTAAAAAGGGCACCAAGTTTGACCACATAATGGATAACACAATTCACATGCACAACTAAACACTTTGCCTACCAAGAAAGAGACAATCACGCACTACCAAAAATATGACATACAAAAAAAAAATGCATATTTACTAATATTTTCCTAACCTTAGGTAACATAGAAAGTAAGGCAAAAAAACAACTCATCTTGTTGAACCAATACACTTAGGACAACCAAATGAAATGATTAACCTAAATAGAGTCCTTCAAATAAATATGAGCCAAGTCATTTAATCTCTATAAAAGAAATTATATAAATATATAATTTCACATACACATGGATTGCTAAAATCTACCCAAGGCCTTAAGGTGCCTAATGAGATCTTCAATACCCTTAACAAAACAAATTAAAATTTCCTACCACCACTATACCAGGAAGGTTATATTTTAAAATTTATAATTACATATAATTATGGATAAGAAAATGGCTCAAACCTTAGATCCGTAATTTTATAAAATAATAACACACTATAATTAGAGCATTAAATTGACTATGGAGACTCACTATTCCCACAGTCGATCCATATCTCTTGTAATACAGGCATTCACATAATGAACAACTGAACAACAAAAAAAAACATTGGAATATGTTTATTGGCTAGAATAAGACATCTGAAAGTTTATAGTTACATAAAACTAAGGTATTCTTGAGTAGGAGTTCTGTCTTTAGATTTTTGGTCTAAAAGTTCTTCTCAATGAAATAATTATAGGAAAAGTCTAATCCTCTTTTTTTTTTAATTTTTCTTTTCTTTTTCTTTGGTTTGCTGCTAGTTCAACAATGCACAAATCTAAGTTTTCCCGTGGGTCATTTAAGGGTGTGAACACCCTCCTCTCTTGTTTGAGTGTCTATACATCATGCTAAAATAAAAAATAAAAAGATGAGGTCTCTATAATAGAAGCTCCTCCCTCACCCAGGGGAAGAAACACTGATAAAAACTATCACACTGATACTTGCTATCAGTGAGACAACACCATGACTAAAGACAACGGCGAAGGTGTATAGAACATCTAAAGGAACAAAGGTGATCGGGAGTTCAGTTTGTCAAGGAATATTGCCAACAGAGAGAACACACATCCAAATTTTGTTCTATGATAGAAAGCAAATCTGCATAATAGAAAACAAACCTACGTAATCTTATATTTGTTGAAGTGCTTCTTCTTTGTTGGTTAAAACTACTTAGTGTTTGCAGAAACTCTACCCTGTTGATCTTTTTCAAGAAAACTATAGTCTAAGATTTATACAATTTGCATTCCTACCTCTACAAAGAGACATAAAGGACTGGGTTCTATAGAATGCATAGATAAGGAAAGGAAAACAGGGGAATACCTCCCCATCGTCCATGAGCGCTACCATGGAATCTATAAAAAGAATTGAGGTCAAAGATCACTACTCCATCAAGGTGGGGTCGATGTGTGGTAGGAGAGGGTTGCTCCATTGTTTAGAAGACCATGGCCTATGCAGAAAGGGCATCAATCTCAAGAAAAAGCAACAAGGGCCTCTATAAAGGCCGCAATCTTGTGACAAGAGGCCGCGGGCTCCATTGGACCCACGAACCCCTCCTTAGTCCCTTCCCATAGATGAATAGTGGATGCCCCTTCTCTGACATAGAATAAAGACACCTGAGCCTATCTTGTAAGAGGGATCTGGTGCCTCCCTCCAACCTGTGTCACCCCCCTCTTTTGCTATCTCTTGTTTATCCTTCCAACCCCTCCACAAGTAGAACAGAGTTCTCCAACAGATCTACCCCATTGTCCCATGAGCTCCCCTCCCTTGCCAAAAGAAATGAGGTACCTCTCCCTGTACACCATCCCGCACCCTGCCTTTTCCCCCCAAATAAAAACCTAATCCTCCTCTTTCCTTCCCCGTTCGGTCCCTTCCCCACTTACAAAACTTCTCCCCTCCCCACACGACCACCCCTATGGTCCCCCAAAAAGGAACGCTCCCCTCCATACACCCCTTTCTCCACTCCCAAGATAGAGATCCTTTTTTCTGTTTCACTAGAACCGCTCCACTTTCCAAAGCCCATTTCCCAAATAATAAGAGCATTCATTATATAAAAAAAATGCCATCAAAATTCTACATGACCGTAACAGAAGGAAGGGGAGATTTTGGAGAAATTGTCTAGAATTATATCGAGTAAGGATGGTAGTATAGATGTAATTATATGAATTTTACCTATGCTCCTTTTACTAAGACGTGCCATAGCCTTTTAAGGGCACCTTTGAATGGATAATTGTCATAGAATAATTTCTTGATCGGCAGGGTCAACCATCAAACTAAGCCATCACTCCAAGTACTAAAAGCTCACAAATAAGAGCCTACTAGCTAAATTACTGACTGCGACCTATGAAAGTAAGGATCCTACTCACCCTATCCTAATTTATATAGGATTAGGATGGTATAAATATACATATCCAATTTTCATATAAATTAAACATACATACACTCTATTTCACTTAGCACGAACGTATATATAAATTTCATAATGTAGATAATTTCATAAAGGATGCAATATAAGAAGGGAGAGATTTTAGAAACAATGCCAAATTCTAAAAAGGATCATCATTATAAATATATGGTTTTCACATAAATTAAGCATACTAAGATGAGTCATAGTATTCTAAGGGCACCATAGAATAGATAAATATAATAAAATGATTGAATAGGTAAATATTATAAAAGAATTGCTTGACAAGCAAGGTAGACTGTCAACTCAATGCTATCCTTAGAGACTTAATCGATTTAATGAAAAGATGCATATCACAACTGAGTTGAAAATACCACTAAATTAACTAATCTAACCATTTGCTCAAAACTCAAACCCTGTTTTAACTTGCAAGTATATCAAAAGGTCACAGCATCATAACACACTAAACTAACCACAACATAAAACCAAACTATCATATAACTCACAAGCATTTCAAGGAGTCAAACATAACTCTCAAATTCAAGGGATCCCACCACAAGGGTCGACAAGTATTTCAACCTCATATTACAATAACATGCAAGATCCTTCTACAAGGTGATAGACAACTAATCTACCTATACTTCTAAGCATGACCGTTACACGCAACAAAACAAGCAATCCGATAAGACTCCCAAAAAAGTGGATGAGAATTCATACGAGTAAAAGCACGCACGAAAGTGAAACACTATACAAAAAGGGTTTACACACACCCCATGCATTCAAAAATCATACGCAACTCAAAATAGAGGCAATAGGGTGGACTTCGGTACAACCTTAGACTCACCACTGAATAGAAAGGCTCAAGTGAACAACATACCACAAGGAAGCAAGTTAGATAACTTGACCACTGGTTAGGTAAGATGGGATAGTCAAACAGCTAGTGGTTCCCTGTCTCCTCCTCCACATCCACCCATTGGCCAATACCTGTATGTATATCTTGCACACTCAACCAAAATGTCAAATACCACATTGTAATCATAGCCGAAGAAGCTTTAATATATATTAATGATGATGTATAATCAATCACTACCTATATGCATCTAGCAACCATATTATACAATAATCAATCATTTTATCATTTTAATCTAGAACCAAGTGAATAACAAGGTACACACTAGTCAGACAAGGGCAGGCCTTACATACTACCCCCCTAGGAAATGACTTACTCCGAGAAGTCATTAAGAGGAGGTTAGAAGCATTTTCCTGAACTTTTTTGCACCAGACAATGTAAGTACGGAAAATAACATATGCAATAACGAGCTCTTCTAAAAAAATAAAGCAGTGTAACTAAATGTTATAAAGGCATAATTCTTTTCACAAAACACATTCTATGGATTTAAACTTAACACATCAAATCTCAGGATCATCAATCATTTACACACATGTATTGAGAAAATTCACATATCGTTAAACTTGTTTATATAGTAATCATCAACTCATATGCAAATACATCAAGTGTAGATCTTACACAAAACCCACATTTTCATCCATCCACATTACAGGGGTTAACTTCACAAGGCTTAGATAAAAGTTTAGGGGGATGTCATAGTCTCTTCATAGATTGAAGTAATCAATAACCAGTGCCAAGTAACCAAGGATCCAAGAACCAGGTGGAGTGATGGTCTCAGGGCCACGTGCCTGGGGGCCTCGCCATACATTCCCACAATGGCCTACCTCTTGTTTGTATAAGGGGTTTAGCCTCCAAGAGATAGCCAACATAAGAACAAGATCACTAGAAAGGTAAGTGGATAATGACCAGCCCATACTAGTCCACACCTACCCCCATCCTCAAGTTTCCCATGTATGCTTCCTTATATACACTCTACTAGAGGTCACTCCATTGACATGGCAAGGAGAACATCACAACACAAGACCAGCATTAGAAATACAGAAAAAAAAACCTAGCTTAGCCAACACAGATTTCCAGAAAAACCAAGAGGAGAAGTTTCCAAAACCAAAATAAAATAAATAATTAAAGGAATAATTGCACCCAATTTCAATATTAAAACAACGTAACCATAGGAGTCACATGAAAAAGGAAGAATCAAAGGTCGTGGCTAAGCTACTTTCAGACAAGATAAAATAACATGGCTAGTCCACACAACCAAGATACAAAAAGGTCACCAAATAACCAAAAGAAATAATCGCAATCCAAGAAAGTGCACATTACATCACTAGGTGACTAACATTAAGTCACCAATAAGGAAGGAGGGAAACACGGTCACTACATGTGTTATGCAAACACAACCAATGCAATAACATCATGTAGGTAAGTATTATCAATGCGCCTTCATGTACTCTTACGTGGAATCGTGCCCTTCTCAAAGGTAACACATCATTAGTATAGTACATCATGCCCTTCTCAAAGGTACACAACATCATCATAATGTAAATGTCTCTAGGATGCCATGCATCCACTCAATTAAGATACCAAGGGTAAGAATAAACCTGTACAAAGTAGCATGACCTCGAGCAAATCACACACCCATACCAAACCATAGCCAAGATCTCAAGTCAAATGTCAATAGTACCACTAAGGAAATAGGGCATGATAGGATAGCATGATGGCCCTCGCAAAGGTCCATTTACTAAGGAGAAGTAGGGGGTACCCTGGCATAGGAAGGTATGGTGGGTTGGGTAATCCCAAACCAATGCCACAACATGTTGCCATAGCTTCCTAAGTTCTTCCTCTCCACTACTTAACTCCACACATGGAAGGTCTCCAACTCCAAGATTGGACCTTACAGGGTGTACATACAAACAGCCCCACAAGCATGACTCCACCATACTTGTAGTTATACACTCAACCCGTGAATGGATACCTACTATCACAAACTCATGAGTACACTAAGCACGTACAAGATAATCACAACACATAGAAATCATGTTCTTCACTGGTACTCACTTCCACAAGGTAAAACATAACACAAATTTCCTTTACTATACATTACTTAATGAAGAAGAACAACTTTCATTCACAAGGCCACATAAGAGTTACCATCATGTTTCTAAGAAGGCTACCAAGATCAATTAGAATTACCATTTCTAAGGCATAAATGGAGTTCAACCATAACTTTGCCTTGAGTGACAACACAATACACCTCAAATGAGTATACCAACATACTAGCATTTGTAAACATGGTCGTAATTAAATCAAAATAACATTATTTCAACTCACAAGATGGAAACTCATCACACATCATGAAGTTCTCTATATCCCTTAACATATTACATATGAATTACGAACAATACATATACCTATCTAACAACAAGGCTCATAAAAATAGAGGTATTTCATAAAGAAATTTAATTGCAAGCTCAAGTCTCTAATTTTCTATTCTACCATATAATGCCAAGCATCTCTTTCTCACAAGGTATACATGACATGATATCCGATTCACACAAGAACAAGGTTATAAAACAAAATTTTCACACTATGGCAGTACTTCACAAACATACCCACAAGCACACCCTCCACCCTAGTACCATTGCAAAACATAAAATTATTTCGTAACAATTACCATGCATAAGACTTAATTTTCCGTTCTTACTTTCTTAATAATTTTACAAGGTAATCTAATGCAATCACACACGTCACAACTTGCACTCATAAAATTCAAAGCAAGTTACACTTCACGCAATCTTTTCAAGTTATCAATCCAAAGGAGACAATGTCAATTTCCAATTATATCAAGGGTTAGGAATTGGAGATAGTATGCCATTCAACCTCATGATAAACACATGCCAAGTTCACAAGGGAAAAATAGATCAAACAAGCATTAAGACATCACTACACTCCACAAAATACACAAGGGCAAGGAAGGGCCCAACACAACCCTCACAATCTAGACCAACCGACTCAAGAGGACAATCGACGAGGAGGAACACAACCACCACAAAAAACACAAGCGGAAGACATAGATGTTCGTGTGACAAGGCCACCATGATGACAAAACAAGAGGGTGGATATTCCTCCAAGGTGAAGGTTGGCTGACAACCACAACCTTGCTCTCTCACAACTACATGGTGTAGGATGAGGGTCAAACCACCCTCAACCCACTCCATGTCAACACAAACAACATGCAAACCCTAGAGCTCCCAATGCTGAAACATGGGCTCTGATACCAAATGTCATGCCCACTTCTTACGAGTGGCCATGACATGAGAACACACATGTCATGCCCACATTACCCATGTGGTCATGACATGAACCACCAAAAAAATTTTCCCCCTGTCCCAAAATCCCCGTCGCAAAAGGCAGGGAAGGAATACAAGGCGTGGATGAAACATCCAAGATGCCTTGTTGAAATGAAACACCCAAGAGGATAATGATTGTTCTTGATGAAAACAACAATCATACAAGAAGGATAACTCAACCCCTAGACCACCAAGACGAAAAGAATAATTCCTAAGAAAAAGAGATGTGATCTTGGCATTTCCATTAGATTCGACATCAAGAGAGTTTCAAGGAAGCAGTTGTTTTAAACCTTTACCACTACACCGCAAGCTAGCATAAAGAGAGAAGGAGGGTTTTGACATCCAGACTATACACGTCAAACGTCAATGGGAGAAATAAACGATAATTAGTTTCCTTTATATCAACATAGGTAAATAGACATTATTGATTTCCCTATACATCAATAGATATAATAACAAGTAATTAAATTTCATTTACCTCTTTAGATGATTAAACAATAATTAATTAATTTCCTCGACCGAAAGAGAGATAAATAACCATTAGTTACTTTCCTATACAACAAGCGGAAATCTTTACATCATTTATTCTCCTATGCATCCATAGTATAAAATAAACGTTAATTGCATAAATTAATTTTTACATACGTCAATTAAAAAATACACACTAACTACTCACCCCCAAAGTATCAAGAATTAAACATACATCAGATACTCCTCTGAAATATAAAGGTAAGAATAAATACGATATTCATTTCTTGAAACACATCAAAGATATAAATATACATTACTTATTTCTCCTATGTATCATTAAAATGAAATAATAATAATTAACTTCTTGCATACATCCAAGAGAAATATACATTATTTATTACCTTTTTGTATCAGCAGAAATAATTGATCAATAATTAATTTCCTAACTACATCAAGGATGAAGACCAAGTTTCTGCCATGACTGCAATTGGGTTCGCTAATAGGAAGACCAATGGGGGCTGTTGCCCACCTCCCAACCATGTTGCCATCGTCAAATGCAATGGATGTCCATTGTGCCCTAGGCAACCCCCGAGCTACAGAGTGAGGAGATCAAAGAACCACTCTAGCATAACCAAAAGTTTATACTAGACAGGTCTAAAAAGGGCACCAAGTTCGACCAAATAATGGATAACACAATTCACATGCACAACTAAACACCTTTCCTACCAAGAAAGAGACAATCACCCACTACTAAAAATACAACACACAAAAAAAAAATGCATATTAACTAATATTTTCCTAACCTAAAGGTAACATAGAAAGTAAGGCAAAAAAACAACTCATCTTGTTGAACCAATACACTTAGGACAACCAAATGAAATGATTAAACGAAATAGAGTCCTTCAAATAAATATGAGCCAAGTCATTTAATCTCTATAAAAGAAATTATATAAATATACAATTTCGCATACACATGGATTGCTAAAATCTACCCAAGGCCTTAAGGTGCCTAACGAGATCTTCAATACCCTTAACAAAACAAATTAAAATTTCCTACCACCACTATACCAAGAAGGTTATATTTTAAAATTTATAATTACATATAATTATGGATAAGAAAATGGCTCAAACCTTAGATCTATAATTTTATAAAATAATAACACACTATAATTAGAGCATTAAATCGACTATGGAGACTCACTGTTCCAACAGTCGATCCATCTCTCTTGTAATACAGGCATTCACATAACGAATAGCTGAACAACAAAAAAAACATTAGAATACGTTTATTGGCTAGAATAAGACATCTAGAAGTTTATAGTTTCATAAAACTGAGGTATTCTTGAGTAGGAGATCTGTCTTTAGATTTTTCGTCTAAAAGTTCTTCTAAATGAAATAATTATAGGTAAAGTCTAATCCTCTTTTTTTTAATTTTTCTTTTCTTTTTCTTTGGTTTGCCGCTAGTTCAACAATGCACAAATCTAAGTTTTCCTGTGGGTCATTTATGGGTGTGAACACCCTCCTCTCTTGTTTGAGTGTCTATACATCATGCTAAAATAAAAAATAAAAAGATGAGGTCTCTGTAATAGAAGCTCCTCCCTCACCCAGGGGAAGAAACACTGATAAAAACTGTCACACTAATACTTGCTATCAGTGAGACAACACCATGACTAAAGACAATGGCGAAGGTGTATAGAACATCTAAAGGAACAAAGGTGATCGAGAGTTCATTTTGTCAAGGAATATTGCCAACGGAGAGAACACACATCCAAATTTTGTTCTATGATAGAAAGCAAATCTGCATAATCTGCATAATAGAAAACAAATCTGCATAATCTTATATTTGTTGAAGTGATTCTCCTTTGTTGGATAAAACTACTTAGTGTTTGTAGAAACTCTGCCCTATTGATCTTTTTCGAGAAAACTATAGTCTAATATTTATACAGTTTGCATTTTTACCTCTACAGAGAGACATAAAGGACTAGGTTCTATAGAATGCATAGATAAGGAAAGGAAAATAGGGGAATACCTCCCCATTGTCCATGAGCGCTACCATGGAATCTATAAAAAGAATTGAGGTCGAAGATCGCTGCTCCACGAAGGTGGGGTTGATGTGTGGTAGGAGAGGGTTGCTCCATTGTTTAGAAGGCCATGGCCTATGCAGAAAGGCCGTCAATCTCAAGAAAAAGCAACAAGGGCCTCTACAAAGGCCGCAATCTTGTGACAAGAGGCCGCGAGCTCCATTGGACCCACGAACCCCTCCTTAGTCCCTTCCCATAGACGAATAGTGGATGCCCCTTCTCTGACACAAAATAAAGACACCCGAACCTATCTTGCAAGAGGGATCTGGTGCCTCCCTCCAACCTACGTCACCCCCCCCTCTTTTGTTGTCTCTTGTTTATCCTTCCAACCCCTCCAAGAGTAGAATAGAGTTCTCCAACAGATCTACCCCGTAGTCCCATGAGCTCCCCCCCCTTGCCAAAAGAAATGAGGTACCTCCCCCTGCACACCATCCCGTACCCTCCCTTTTCCCCCCAAATAAAAACCTAATCCTCCTCTTTCCTTCCCTGTTTAGTCCCTCCCCCACTTACAAAACTTCTCCCCTCCCCACATGACCACCCCTGCGGTCCCCCAAAAAGGAACGCTCCCCTCCATATGCCCCTTTCTCCACTCCCAAGATAGAGATCCTTTTTTTTGTTTCACTAGAACCCCTCCACTTTCCAAAGCCTGTTTCACAAATAATAAGAGCATTCATTATATAAAAAAATTGCCATTGAAATTCTACATGACCGTAACATAAGGAAGGGGAGATTTTGGAGAAACTATCTAGAATTATATCGAGTAAGGATGGTAGTATAGATGTAATTATATGAATTTTACCTATGCTCCTTTTACTAAGGCGTGCCATAGCCTCTCAAGGGCACCTTTGAATGGATAATTGTCATAGAATAATTTCTTGATAGGCAGGGTCAACCATCAAACTAAGCCATCACTCCAAGTACTAAAAGCTCACAAATAAGAGCCTACCAGCTAAATAACTGACTGCAACCTATGAAAGTAAGGATCCTACTCACCCTATCCTAATTTATATAGGATTAGGATGGTATAAATATACATATCCAATTTTCATATAAATTAAACATATATACACTCTATTTCACTTAGCACGAATGTATATATAAATTTCATAATGTAGATAATTTCATAAAGGATGCAATATAAGAAGCGAGAGATTTTAGAAATAATGCCAAATTCTAAAAAGGATCATCATTATAAATATATGGTTTTCACATAAATTAAGCATACTAAGATGAGTCATAGTATTCTAAGGGCACCATAGAATAGATAAATATAATAAAAGGATTGAATAGGTAAATATTATAAAAGAATTGCTTGACAAGCAAGGTAGACTATCAACTCAATGCTATCCTTAGAGACTTAATCGATTTAATGAAAAGATGCTTATCACAACTGAGTTGAAAATACCACTAGATTAACTAATCTAACCATTTTCTCAAAACTCAAACCCTATTTTAACTTGCAAGTATATCAAAAGGTCACGGCATCATAACACACTAAACTAACCACAACATAAAACCAAACTATCATATAACTCACAAGCATTTCAAGGAGTCAAACATAACTCTCAAATTCAAGGGATCCCACCACAAGGGTTGACAAGTATTTCGACCTCATATTACAATAACATGCAAGATCCTTCTACAAGGTGATAGACAACTAATCTACCTATGCTTCTAAGCATGAACGTTACACGCAACAAAACAAGCAAGCCGATAAGACTCCCAAAGAATTGGATGAGAATTCATGCGAGTAAAAGCACGCACAAAAGTGAAACACAATACCAAAAGGGTTTACACACACCCCATGCATTCAAAAATCATATGCGACTCAAAATAGAGGCAATAGGGTGGACTCCGGTACAACCTTAGACTCACCACTGAATAGAAAGGCTCAAGTGAACAACATACCACAAGGAAGCAAGGTAGATAACTTGACCACTAGTTAGGTAAGATGGGATAGTCAAACGGCTAGTGGTTCCCTATCTCCTCCTCCACATCCACCCTTTGGCCAACACCTATATGTATATCCTACACACTCAACCAAAACATCAAATACCACATTGTAATCATAGCCGAAGTAGCTTTAAGATATATTAATGAGGATGTATAATCAATCACTACCTATATCCATCTGGCAACCATATTATATAATAATCAATCATTTTATCATTTTAATCTAGAACCAAGTGAATAACAATGTATGCACCAGTCGGACAAGGGCGGGCCTTACATTATTGACATCTTTCATTCTATTAATAGAGGATGCTTAATCTTCTTGTTTTGGAGATTATGGTTTTACTCGACCTTTTGGGAGATGTGTCATTTACAGTATTCTTTGATTGTGTTGAGGCCATGGATGATCTTCATTTAGGAGATGGTTATCATGATGTCATGGATAGCTTTGGTACTTGTTTTAATGGGTGCTTTTGACAGTGATGGTTTGATATATCTTGTTGCCATGTATAGCTCAACATCATAGTTCAGTGGGAGTTTTGGCAAGATATGATTATCTTCATGTGATTTGAAGAGGTTTTAACATCTTGTTTCATGGAGGACTCTTAGAGTCTTTGGTAAAGGTGTTATTGTTCTTCCTTTTGAGAGGATGTAGTTCTCTTTGGTTTTGAGTATTAATCATTTTCTTGGAGCTTCATGATTTTGTAGGTTGCATTTGAAGTTGGCATGGATTGATTGGTGAGTGCTCATGGATACTAGAGAGACTTGGGTTAGGTTGGAAATCTCTTGTACTTAAGAGATATGTGTTGGAATGGTTACTTGTTATAGAAGTTTTTTCAATAGTAAAGACTGAGGAGCCTACACCTGGAAATGGATGTGAGTCCATCATAGACCTGATGAGAAGGTTGTTGTTGATGACTGTTTTGATGCAATCATAACAATAAGTTAAAATTCACATAAAATGAACTGAAACTATACTTGAAAGACAAGAAGGAATCATTTGGTGATTCAACTAATCCCAAGTCTACAATGGTTCGGTTGGTCAAGTTCAGTTGGTCAATGTGAAGCTGTAATGTTCAAGGGGCCTTACGTAGTTTAGGTTTATTTTGTGGTTTACTGGACTAAGAATATGCAAAGAGGTCATAGATTTCAACAAGTATTCTGTTCATTTGCATACAAGTGATACTGGGCTGCAAGTTTCAGAGGGTTTTCTTGAATTTTTGCAGCTTTCTTCTTGATCTATTTATGAAAACTGTCTACTTATAGCTCTGTTATCATGCTTCTTCAAATTTGAGACAATTTCCTCTAGATTTCTACGTTTTCAGCTAAATATTTCAGATGGGTTGGGAAAAGTTAGAAAGATCTAATCTATACCTCACTTAATCTACAGAAGGATCTAAGTGTTTCTGTTATGCACTATGTAAATATCACAGTAGTTTGATCAAATCCACAGTAAAAACCCTAAATGTAAGTTCTGAGCATTTTCACAAACATACATTTAAAATTGCAAGCTCTCAAAGAAGATATTTCAAAACACAAAGAAGAGCAGGAGAACACTCAGAAGATAGATGCAGAACTCCAGATTCTATTGTATTAGAAACGAATAGCCATACATGATTTACAATGTAAGAATGACTCTTAGTTTCATTGATCATACTACAGAGAACTTACAAGCTTTACAGATACAGTAAGGTAGCCAGACATTCCACGCGCACCTTACTGTAGACAAACAGGCGACCTCCTTCTTCTACTCTAAACTATGCTAAGCTATCATGCTGTGTTTTCCTGAAATCTCTGTTGTAGGCCCTAAAAATCCCTGTTGTGTAGCCCCTGTTGTAAAGTATTACAGTGTAGAGAGGCACAATATAAAGACATTCTGATTGTCCTCACTACAGCAAAAAAAACCTAACTGAACCCCTGGTTCAAACCTCTGGTTACAGCAATAAATACAGGTGAACCAGTTCTCAAAAATATCTCAGAGCAGTGGTCAAATCTGGGCGAAATATTGCCCCTTCTGAGAAGTTCCGGCAGCTGGGTAATAACTTCTATTTGTCTGTTGTGATAATACCTTCAGCTGCGACCTTCCTCTTTACTTGAATGGCCTTGACCTTTTGCATTTCATCTCTATCTTCTTGCTCCTAAGATCAGATCTTCTGCCTCCATGAGGTCACTGTGTTGACTTTCCAGCTGCTTCCTCAACTGCAAGCCTGCAACACAAGACAAGCAATAAGTTTCACATTTATCATAAAAACAGCATGAAAATAGAATAAGCGTTCAAATCCAGGTGACAGCGCAAAAATGGAGAAAATCAGATCAGAATGCACTCAAAAACGCGTCCAAAATGTGCTCAGACTGCCCAAACTTCATCAGGTCAACTATCACTGACTGAAAAAATGCCAGAGGCGCCAAAAAAAACACTTTAAAATGCCACCGCCTCATTTCCCGCCCATCGGCATGATCATCCCTGTCGGTGCGTCAAAAAAAACATGTTTTGGTCGATATACTTCATCATCATGATATTCTGGAAATATGATGCATTCCCTCCTGAAGGTCCAGATGAATGTCATCATGATGTTTCGCTTCTGCATATCGGGGAAAAGAACAACATCATCATCATCATATTGTTGAAGAAGAATAGGAGGATGCGAATATGATCATGCTGCCGAGGAGAGGAAAATGATGGTGTCGTCATCATGATATTCGGGCTTCATTGAAATGTAAGGATGACGTCATCATCATGTTCGGTTAAGATCAGGGGGATATTTGTGAAATCAGGTCACCTAAGGAGCATGATCAGGATGATGAAGTGAATATGACCCTTTCGCGGCCAAGGTAACCCTCTCGAAAGAAATCAGCATGATGAAGATCATCATCATATTTGCCTTTTGTCGAACATAGAATAAGATGTCATCATGATATTCGCGAACCAGATTGTGCTTCGGAAAATATCCTGTTGAAAGAAAAAATGATGATGATGATCATCAGGATATTTACTTTTTTCGTTTATCATATCGGGATGACGTCATCATGATATCCGGGGCCTTCGTTAAATTTAGAACATGACGTCACCATGATATTTCGCCAACCGGATCATGCTTGAGAAAAATCCTGCCGAAGGGAAAATGTGATGATGATGATGATCATCATCAGGATAATTGCAAAAGGTTGTATTTCATCGGCAGGAGGACTTGGCGAAATATCGGGCGTACAAACAAGATCATGATGATCTTGACAATATGACAGGATAAAAATATGATGAAGACGTCATCATCATATTTCGTTTTCGGAGCACAAGGATAAGTTGAGGTCACCCTTGCTACCATTACAATTCTTAGCTTAATTTCAGCAAGTGTCCACTCCTTGCATCATCATGAAGTTACAAATTGCTATATCTTGTGAAATCTTTCCAAATTAGAAAACAAATAAATAAATAAATAAATGAATAAAGCGGATTATACTGAAAATCTAGATTAAGCCATCTAAGTAACTCTACCGGGGCTATGGACGCTCGCTGGCAGTGGGGCTCTACTTAGGAGAATTGTAACGATAACCTTGCTGGGGCTATAGATGCTCGCTGGCAGCAAGGCTCTATCCGGTCGGCTATGAGGGAATATCCTCACCTACGTAGGCTAATGTCAGTCACTGGTTTGTTCAACCGATCTTCAAGATGAGGATAATTAATCACATGCACACAACTAAACTGAAAATGGAAATTCATGCATCTTTATTGAACACTTTGAGTCTCAAGCTGAATAGTAATTTGCAGGAAAGATAGTTGGAAGTTATGAGTTCATTTCACCTAGTTTCCTTGAACATTCTGAATTTAATTGTTTTGTTTTGGTTGCTAGTTGTTGTGATGTTCACAACACGCCCCATTATGCTCCTTAGCAAAATGGGGACCCCTGCTGATGTCTTGCTTTTTGCTTCTGCTTGTGTTTTTCTGCTTCCTGGTGGTCTGGTAAAAATGAAGGTCAGGTGCATCATCATCATGATATATGATGAGGTAGGTCATCATCATGAGGTCTGTTTGTCAAAGTTCATATTTTGCTTCTGTGACCTCATATTTTAAAAGAGCTTGAAATTCCATGCAGGTTTGCCTTTTACTTCACTTGAAAATTCGTCCATATGTGGAAGTTATGCACGGTCAAAGTCTTGGTCAAACCTGATATTCGCAGGAGGATCATCATATTTTTATATCCTAAGTCATGTTGACAGGATCATCATGATCTTGGTCTATCACCCGCTAAAAATCATGCAGTCGCAACATCCGGACGTCAATTTTAGGTGGTAGTGCTTTTTACCCATCAAAAGGCCTTGTGCGCATTATGCAGCATCATGATTTTCTTAGGAGCGTCATATGTTATAAATTCAGTTTTGGTTGCATGATGATCATCATCATCATCATATTTGAACGCCCCCCCGATAATATCCTGAGGTTCAAATATCATGATGATATCGGCTTTCAGTCAAGGTAAGTTACCCCGTCGAGCGGTCTTTGTATCGCGAACATCATCATGATATCTTTGCATCGCCTGATCTTAAAATATCATGCTGATAGTATAAGATCACCCTGACTTAGCAAATTCATTATCGGCATATTTGCATGCGCACGTTCAAATCCTATCGCAAGGTCATCATGATATTTGTTGAACTTCACGAAGATGATGATGACGACTTCACATCATCCTGATCTTTCACGAGGATCATTTGCTGAATTTCGCCAAGTGCTGGAATCATCATCATGATAATTCGACGAGGAGGATCATCATCTTCATATCCTCCTGATCTCCGGTTAGCGAATATCATGATGATCACCCTGTCTATTCAGAGGAGGCGATATTCCATTACTCAAACAACATGATCATATTTTGCAATATCACCCTAGCGCAAATATCATGATGACCTCAACTTATCCTTGTGCTCCGAAAATGAAATATGATGATGACATCATCATCATATTTTTATCCTGTCATATTGTCAAGATCATCATGATCTTGTTTGTACACCCGATATTTCGCCAAGTCCTCCTGCCGATGAAATACAACCTTTTGCAATTATCCTGATGATGATCATCATCATCATCACATTTTCCCTTCGGCAGGATTTTTCTCAAGCATGATCCGGTTGGCGAAATATCATGATGACGTCATGTTCTAAATTTAACGAAGGCCCCGGATATCATGATGACATCATCCCGATATGATAAACGAAAAAAGTAAATATCCTGATGATCATCATCATCATTTTTTCTTTCAACAGGATATTTTCCGAAGCACGATCTGGTTCGCGAATATCATGATGACGTCTTATTCTATGTTCGACAAAAGGCAAATATGATGATGATCTTCATCATGCTGATTTCTTTCGAGAGGGTTACCTTGGCCGCGAAAGGGTCATATTCACTTCATCATCCTGATCATGCTCCTTAGGTGACCCGATTTCACAAATATCCCCCTGATCTTAACCGAACATGATGATGACGTCATCCTTAGCATTTCAATGAAGCCCGAATATCATGATGACGACACCATCATTTTCCTCTCCTCGGCAGCATGATCATATTCGCATCCTCCTATTCTTCTTCAACAATATGATGATGATGATGTTGTTCTTTTCCCCGATATGCAGAAGCGAAACATCATGATGACATTCATCTGGACCTTCAGGAGGGAATGCATCATATTTCCAGAATATCATGATGATGAAGTATATCGACCAAAACATGTTTTTTTTGACGCACCGACAGGGATGATCATGCCGATGGGCGGGAAATGAGGTGGTGGCATTTTAAAGTGTTTTCTTTGGCGCCTCTGGCATTTTTTCAGTCAGCGATAGTTGACCTGATGAAGTTTGGGCAGTCTGAGCGCATTTTGGACACGTTTTTGAGTGCATTCTGATCCGATTTTCTCCATTTTTGCGCTGTCACCTAGATTTGAACGCTTATTCTATTTTCATGTTGTTTTTATGATAAATGTGAAACTTATTGCTTGTCTTGTCTTGCAGGCTTGCAGTTGAGGAAGCAGCTGGAAAGTCAACACAGTGACCTCATGGAGGCAGAAGATCTGATCTCAGGAGCAAGAAGATAGAGATGAAATGCAAAAGGTCAAGGCCATTCAAGTAAAGAGGAAGGTCGCAGTTGAAGGTATTATCACAACAGACAAACAGAAGTTATTACCCAGCTGCCGGAACTTCTCAGAAGGGGCAATATTTCGCCCAGATTTGACCACTGCTCTGAGATATTTTTGAGAACTGGTTCACCTGTATTTATTGCTGTAACCAGAGGTTTGAACCAGGGGTTCAGTTAGGTTTTTTTTGCTGTAGTGAGGACAATCAGAATGTCTTTATATTGTGCCTCTCTACACTGTAATACTTTACAACAGGGGCTACACAACAGGGATTTTTAGGGCCTACAACAGAGATTTCAGGAAAACACAGCATGATAGCTTAGCATAGTTTAGAGTAGAAGAAGGAGGTCGCCTGTTTGTCTGCAGTAAGGTGCGCGTGGAATGTCTGGCTGCCTTACTGTATCTGTAAAGCTTGTAAGTTCTCTGTAGTATGATCAATGAAACTAAGAGTCATTCTTACATTGTAAATCATGTATGGCTATTCGTTTCTAATACAATAGAATCTGGAGTTCTGCATCTATCTTCTGAGTGTTCTCCTGCTCTTCTTTGTGTTTTGAAATATCTTCTTTGAGAGCTTGCAATTTTAAATGTATGTTTGTGAAAATGCTCAGAACTTACATTTAGGGTTTTTACTGTGGATTTGATCAAACTACTGTGGTATTTACATAGTGCATAACAGAAACACTTAGATCCTTCTGTAGATTAAGTGAGGTATAGATTAGATCTTTCTAACGTTTCCCAACCCATCTGAAATATTTAGCTGAAAACGTAGAAATCTAGAGGAAATTGTCTCAAATTTGAAGAAGCATGATAACAGAGCTATAAGTAGACAGTTTTCATAAACAGATCAAGAAGAAAGCTGCAAAAATTCAAGAAAACCCTCTGAAACTTGCAGCCCAGTATCACTTGTATGCAAATGAACAGAATACTTGTTGAAATCTATGACCTCTTTGCATATTCTTAGTCCAGTAAACCACAAAATAAACCTAAACTACGTAAGGCCCCTTGAACTTTACAGCTTCACATTGACCAACCGAACCATTGTAGACTTGGGATTAGTTGAATCACCAAATGATTCCTTCTTGTCTTTCAAGTATAGTTTCAGTTCATTTTATGTGAATTTTAACTTATTGTTATGATTGCATCAAAACAGTCATCAACAGTTGTCTTTATGGAAAGCTTATATTTCTTGGTGTTGTATGCATAGGACAATCTTGTATCCCACTCTTGGTCTACTCAGCAGGTAAATGATCTAAGAGGTGTTGCCCACCTAATTATTAGATGCATTCTTTATATGTATCTTGTCTTCTCTTGTGCATTAGTCTTGAAAGTTGAGTTCTGAGGGCTTGTTGAGAAGTAGACACATGATTTTATGTATTTCTGTTGTTCTCCTTGTAATCTTGAACTTGGGATAGTTTTGAGGATTTGGTAGGAAAGGTACAGGAGATGGTTAGTGGCTTTGGGCATATTCCCTTATGTTGAGGGAATGTTTGGCTAGTTTGATCTACTTTTTGTGAGAGGTTTTACATCTATTTTTGCCATGTTTCATTATAAGTTGAATGGTTAGATGTTGATATCCTTTCAGTTTGGGGGTGTAGAAAGACATCTTACTTTACATAGTTTGGCACATGTTAGTGTGGTATAAGGACACAGTTTGATTTACAGGTTCTCTCTTTCCTGGTATATCATTTTCTTCCTGAAGGTTCTTATGTTTATGGAGTTGAGGTTTATGAATGGAGTCATGTGTTGTTGTTTATACTTCATTGTTTTTTGGCAACAATTTGGTAGCTCCTTGATCTCTTTTTTCATTTGTTTGGAGGACTTGGGAGAGTTATTTCGATTGGTAATAAGAGATGTATTTTGCATATCATTGTATTCTTATTTGACACTATGATAGAGGAATTAGCCACATCCTCTATGTGAAGTGCTATAGGAGGACTTGTTAATTCTTTGATCTTGTTTTCAGATTTGACATTACCTATGCAGTGGGGTTCCAGAAGGTATATGTGTTCTGCATGGGAGGGGTACCTCTCTTCGACTAGTTACACTTTATTGCATTGAGTTACTTCAGAGGTTTTTTATCGCATGTCTATGTGTGTTGTTACCTTGGAATCGTCTTTTGCAGGATGGTGGATATATAGGGACTTGTTTGCAGATTTGGGTTGTTATGTTGGCAGCATGAAGTTCTACCTATGATTGTTTGTTTACCCTAGTTTGAGGTATGGATAGTTTGGATGAGCTAGCAACTTGATGTGGTTGCTATTCTAATTTGGTATGAGTGTGGTAGTCACTTAGAGTCATTTGTTATCATTTGGATTTGATGCTTGTGTTCATGTATGGATTAGTGCAGGATTCAGTGACAGTTGATATGTTTCATCTTGGCATGTTCCTTGTCCCATCATGGGTAATATGATGTGAGGTTATCTTGCTTGAGATGGTGGTTATCATGGTTGTTTTTTCAAGTATCTTGTTGGAACACAAAAGTATGTTGAAGAATCAATGGTACACGGTTGGCTAAGGGATGTTTTTCCCTTGTTGAGTTTTCCTATGGGTTGATTTACAATGTATAATGTCAAGTGGGAGAATGTTGGGATAAGGTGCCATTAACCTTGTAAATCTCAATATTGTATTTATTCCATTTATTATTTATAATTTCTAATTACCCATAAGGGATGTATAGGTTTCACTGGCAGGTTGTTACAGAGTTACTTTTACTGCTCAAGGAATCTTGATAAATAGTAAATGAGGTGAGGTGGAGAATCTTTGTGCCTATCCTAGGTAAATGTATTTTTGGGTTTTTATGACGTGTGTCATAAGTTTGTAAGAGCATCTATGATAAATTACAATTGTCATAAGGTGTAAGAGATTCTATGACAACATATGACAACAATTATTGTCTTGTATGTTCCTATTTTTGGTTCTAGGCGCCTATGTTGGGAAGATGCCTATGACATGTGTAAGGGAATATGTAAGAAGATGATTTTGGTGTATCCCAAGATAGAAAAGTTGGATTTTGTCCATCTCCCACGAATTTCCTTGGTGGGTACTCATTTTATATAAATATGAGACTTGAGAGTGAAGTTTGGTAGAGTAACAGTGAGAGGAAAACTTGCTTGTAGGGAATAGGTTGAGTGAGAGATTTTCTGTACACAGGTGATGCTAGATTGATGAATGAAGAGGAGATTGGAAGTAGATGTATTGTAATCTTGTTTTGAAGATAATACAACTTGGGCCTCTCTTCTTGGTGGAGTTTTTTCCCGCAAGGGTTTCTCCACGTAAACACTGTGTTATGTGTTTATTCTTTTGTTCCATTGCTACCTTGTGTTGTGAGATCTTGCATTCTTATGTTGCTGATTTATGCCTCTTTGTTTCTTCTATCTTATGGTGATGTTATTACTTTTATAAGTTCATCTAAGGTGCTTTTATCAAGCATGTTAGAGTAGCTAATTTTAGCATCATAAAGAAGTTGAATTGTTTCATGGTATTTCAAGGATTAAGCAAACTTATTTTCATATTTGCATACAATTTTCAGATTTCTATATTGTACTAGTCAAAGCCTTGTATCTCACCAATTGGTATCATATCTTGGTGATTTGATGATTAAAAATTGGATTAGAGATTGTTCGTTTATTCTAATATTTCCATAGATCTACAAACCACAAATTTTTGTTAACATGTAAAACCTACAAAAACCATCTCTCTGTAAATCTGAAATCACTTATACATCCAGATATTCACACCATATATGCCATCTAAAATAATGAAATATCACAGATCTATGATTCCACAACTTTTTGAAACAAGAAAACTATAAAACCTACATATCCAAAATAACATGAATATGAAAAAGGAGGAACTAGGTTGTCCAGGAATTTCCATATCACTAAAATAATAACTCCACAACCCACATGCAACCGGTGGCAAATCATCCAATGCTTTCATGTAACCAAGGGCTAAACCAATGAATCCAACATAAGCACTCCATACTATAGTCCAAAAGTAAATGTTCTTCCATGTAACCAAGGCACCAAAATTAACCACCCAACATGAAAACCCATTCACTTCACATGACCACAAGGTAAAGGAACATAATGACCATACAAGAGGATACTCACATATTGCCAAATCGGAGCTCCAGATCAGTACCACAAGATCAACTCCATGAAGATCCATAACCCTGAGCCTTAAGAGCCCATCGTAGATTCCATTGACAATATCCATCTGAAAGTTAGATACCATGGCTTTCAATCTCATAGATCTGCAAAACAATGCCAACATACAAAACATCCACTGCAACCCAAGAAACCTCCAACTCTACAATTCCTTCCAACAAATTCACAATCTTTACAAGCTAAAATTCAAAAATGGAGGAATAAGAAGAAACAAATTGCCATGAATCCATCACATGCAAGCACATGCAATAAACATGCAAGCCCATGCAAGTACATGAAACTCACATGCGAGAACATGCAACCACATGCAAGTACATGCAACTCACATGAAAGAACATGCAAGCACATATGAGCACATGCAAGCCATGGAACAACCTTAAGCTATGATACCAAATGTTAGAATAAACGAACAATCTTTAATCCAATTTTTAATCATCAAATCACCAAGATATGATACCAATTGCTGATATACAAGGCTTTGACTACTACAATATAGAAATCTAAAAATTGTATGCAAATATGAAAATAAGTTTGCTTAATCCTTGAAATACTATGAAATAATTCAACTTGTTGATGATGCTAAAATTAGCCACTCTAACATGCTTGATAAAACCACCTTAGATGAACTTATAAAATCAATAACATCACCATAAGATAGCAGCAACAAAGAGGCACAAAAAGTAACATAAGAATGCAAGATCTCACAACACAAGATAGCAATGGAATAGAAGATCAAACACATAACACAGTGTTTACATGGAGAAACCCTTGCAGGAAAAAAACTCCACCAAGAAGAGAGGCCCAAGTTGTATTCTCTTCAAAAAAAGATTACAATACATCCACTTCCAATCTCCTCTTCATTCTTCAATCCAGCAACACCTGTGTACAGAAAATCTCTCACTCAACCTGTTACCTGCAAGCAAGTTTTCCTCTCATTATTACTCTCACAAACTTCACTCTCAAGTCTCATATTTCTCCAAAATGAGTACCCACCAAAGAAATTCATGGGAGATGGACAAAATCTAACATTTGTATCTTGGGATACACCAAAATCATCTTCTTACAGATTCAACTTCTTTATAATGCTAAAATTAGCCACTCTAATGTGCTTGATAAAACCACCTTAGATGAATTTATAATAGCAATAACATCACCATAAGATAGTAGCAACAAAGAGGCACAAATCAACAACATAAGAATGCAAGATCTCACAACACGAGGTAGCAATGGAACAGAAGATCAAACACATAACACAGTGTTTACATGGAGAAACCCTTGTGGGAAAAAAACTCCACCAAGAAGAGAGCCCCAACTTGTATTATCTTCAAAACAAGATTACAATACATCCACTTCTAATCTCCTCTACATTCTTCAATCTAGCAGCACCTGTGTAATAAAATCTCTCACTTAACCCGATACCTGCAAGCAAGTTTTCCTCTCACTATTACTTTACCAAACTTCACTCTCAAGTCTCATAGTTATATAAAATGAGTACCCACCAAGGAAATTCATTGGAGATGGACAAAATCCAATATTTCTATCTTGGGATATACCAAAATCATCTTCTTACAGATTCCCTTACACCTGTCATAGGCATCATCCCAATATAGGCACCTAGAACTAAGAATAGGAACTTACAAGACAATAATTACTGTCATAGAATCTCTTACACCTTATGACAATTGTAAGTTGTCATAGATGCTCTTACAAACTTATGACATGCGTCATAACAGCCCAAAAATACATTTCCCTAAGATAGGCACCAAGATTCTCCAGCTCACCTCATTTACTATTTACCAAGATTCCTTGAGCAGTAAAAGTAACTTTGTAACAACCTTCTAGTGAAACCTATACATCCCTTATGGGTAATTAAAAATTACAAATAATAAATGGAATAAATACAATATTGGGATTTACAAGGTTAATGGCACCTTATCCCAACATTGGCTAGTTTTTATAGGAAATTTATCAAAAACATTAGTAGTATTTGTGCACCCTAATTGAGACAATGAGGGGAGACAAAAGTCAATTCATATGGACTAGTTATAGGGGATGACAAGAGCTTTGAGTTGTTGAAGAAGAAAGTAATAGAACAACCAATATTATCCCTACCATATTTTAATAAGATATTCCATGTAGACTATGACACAAGTGGGAATGCAATTCCAGCAATACTAAGCCAAGAAGGAAGTCCAATAGCCTACATTAGTGAAAGTTAAATGATGCCAAGAAGTGGTATTTAGTCTATGATCAAGAGTTCTATGCAATAATATGGACACTAGTTAAATAAATGGAGGCATTATTTGTGAGGCCCACATCTCCTCCTCATTATCACATCTTGATTCTAGGAGGAAGCCTAATCTTTGGGGGGAGGGTGTCAAGCCCACTTCTCCTCCTCATGATCACATATTATTTTGATGCTTATGAAACTCATGGACATGATATTTTATGTTATTATGATGATAGACTATTTTGGTATGGATATCACATTAGACTAGTATTCTATGGATTATTGATGATGGCTTAGTTAATTATTGATTATAGATTTATTTGTTTTTTTTGGAGTAGAGTTTATAATTTTAATTATTGTTATATAATAGAATTTTTTTATCAATCAAGTGAGGGATTAGGGCCCTCTCCCATTTATATATTTATATTATAAAAAAAGGAGGCTTACATATAAAGTCCCCAAAAAAAGAGTTGGTTCCCATTCATAGACTATACTACTACTATGCAAATGAACCAGTAGACAAAACATGTGATAACCCCATTACATATTGAATAAATACAACTATATCTTGCCCATGCAACCCCAACATATCTAGAGACCAGAAACCAAAACTATACAGAACCGAAGCTATAAACAAAGACTAGACTACACTAGACCACTTACAACAGAGCCAAAGGTACCATCATCTTGCTTCACCAATGCCTCTTTCTTTGAAAGGTATATGACTTCCACCTCAGCCTTAGTCACATTGAATCTCTCCTAAAGAGGGGAAGACTTGTTGGGACCAAGGATCATGAGGATTTTGATCAACATTATGCTCATTAAGAAGTTGATTGTCTATCTTTTCTTGGGGACCAAGTGTCTCATCATGGGATGTAGATGTTTCTTCATTTCAAAGAAAGGCCGTGAATAGAGGTGAGTGCTCAAGTTGATCAACAAGACTTTCATGCTCACTCCTATTTCTAGGATAATCATGAGGGGGAGTGGATTGAGTAGTTGGTTCTTGGGTAGCTTGGGCAATGATGTAGGAGCATCCCTAGTTCAAGAGCAATCTTGCATCAACCAAAACCATTTGCATTTTAGTTTGTTTGCAGTTTAGTTTGTTTCTTTTCATTTTTCTAGTTCAGTTTAGACAGTTCAGTTAGTAGCAGTTCCTGTATTTTGGTCTGCATTCTACCATAGTTGTATTTCAGACCTTGCAGAGATAGACTTAGCATCTAGATTCATTCAACTACATCATATCCAATTGTAAGAGCATTTGGATCAAGTACCAGAAAGTTATCGCTATCAAAAGATCGATTGTTTTCTCATAACAGAGCATCCTAGTAGTCTCAATCAATCAACTGAAGGAGAAGACTTGTGGAGCATTTTCTGATTTACAAAGCCTAATGACACATCATTCAATGATCTATGGTTCATGGCTGACCTTCCCTAAGATCCACACATCATTCCATTCATTTGTGGAGGAACTCTATTTAATTAGGTCTGACCTATCCATGTACACATGTTATAGCCCTTCATCAGAGTTTGTGATCTTCCTTGGCTAATGCAGAGGAATCTTATGTTCTAGATATGATATATATTGATGTAATAGATACCTAGGAAAGAAGTGATTGATAGTTTACAAGTTTAATAGTTTGGATTCTTTGTGAAGGAGCTTCAAAAGCTTTATCTTGCGCATATTTTGTTATGTGAAATCAGGCGTGTGAGCCCTAATTGTAAGCCCGCATGTTGCCGACCACTTTGTATTTGAATTCTATGATATACTAAATGACTGATTCTACATTTACATCATATCTTTGAGTTGTTTCTATTGTGTTACTCTAGCTGCACAGTCTGGATAGTTCATTCTGTGAACCCTCCTACCGTGACTGCACTAGGTAATGTGATCTTTATGAGCTTGGATGGTTTGATCTTGACTTGGTGAGGGACAAGGTTGATCATGCTTTTGATTTGACTCTTGACATAGATCTTGAGTGTGGATACAGATGGAAGTGGAAGACTATTGGAGGGTCATGCCAGGAATTGGATGTTCATCAACATAGGTACATGATGGAGTTTCACTTGTAGTGATGGTAGAAGGTTCTTCAATAGGCTCAATATATGGTGTTAAGAGAATAGGCATGATGCTTGGAGGCTTTTTGGTGGGCTCAAGGGTAGGCATGGGATTGCATGATGGGGTTTGATCCCTTGATAATAGACATTAGATCACATCCTTCATAAATTTAGGGGTGGATGGATTAGGAGAGGTAGGAGATGGATAATATAATGGATGGACAATAATGGTGGATGTATAATAGGAGGGGATGGATTAGGATTGGGAATAGATGAAAGATTTGATGGATTAGGATGGACTAGGTTGCTATGATGGTATTATTGGTTGGATTGGGGTTACTTGTGGGGATGACATATGGGATTGTGGTGTTGATGTGATAGGATTATAAGAATGGTCTTGAAAATCTCCAAAGATGAGAGGTGTTAAAGGCTCATGACTAAAGTTATTTCTAAAGTGTGCTTTAGCAAGAGGATCCATTTCCCCATACATTTTTTAAGTACTTGGAGTCAGTCCTTTTGTTGGTACAGGGTTTGAGTAATGGGGTTTGATATAGGTGCTTTAATTATCACAACCATTTTGGACTAAGGAAATGGATGAAGAGGATGATGAAGGATTTGGATTAAGCTTGAGAATTGGATTATGATGTGGATTTAAGAATGATTAGGATGATTAGGTATGAGATTAATTGGATTGGATGAATGGGTGGATGAAAATGAATGATTAGAAGGTGATTATAGGTGGTTTGAAACTTGACCTTAGGCAACTTTTGAAAACAAAATGATTTCACACATACATGCATAGATTTGCAAAGGATTTGGATTTTGGATTGGGATAATGCAAATGAATCACACATTCAAACCACAACACCCTAGATTATACAAGTAGGTGTGTCTTCATAGTGTAGGCCCACACAATAGAATACCTCGTCAACATTCCTACCTAACTAGGAATATCTTTGCTAAGGAAAATAGCTAGGCATCCAATGGCACAAGGGTTCACCTTCTCCCTTTTCTTGGAGGCTTTGATGCTTTTCCCAAAGAAAACTTCTATCCATACCCTTGGAAGTACATGGTGAGTAACTTCGGGCTTGATCAACTAAACCCCACACCACACTAGAAGACTGTCGAAAGGTCTTAAGCTAGGATGTACAAGCTCTTTAGGGAGTCCCCTTTAATACACAAGTTACATGGGGTCCAAGTCTATGAACACTAGTCCATTGAAGGCATGTTGTAACATACCAATTCATACAACTTGGAATTACTCACTAAATTTACTACTAAAATAAAAGAAAACATATTTAACCATGCGTGAGAATTTTTTTTTTCTAACATTTGCATAATCACATAGAATTAAATGTATATCTTTTATGAATATTTTTCAACCTTGAAATTACAATATATTCAAAGGTAAAATCATAGTGAAATCATTTCACTTTACATTTACAAATAATTTTCACTTGGCAATATGAATAATTTTACATAAGTTTGAAAATCATAAGTCATAACATGAAGTATACTGTATCTAGAATCTGGTATTTGTCTCACAAGTCTCAGTGTGTCTTCTACTATAGAGGGAGAACAGCATCTGATTGCTTTTCCTCCATCCACAAACCAGCGGTTCCCCTCTCATCTTCCGTTTGGAAGTGACCCTACCATTCAAAAAGAGTATAGACATAAGGAACGAATAGGTTTCCATCTGAGTCCTAGTGTTATGTCATACATAACTCAATCAACCATACAACTCTAGACAATCTTCTAGCTAAGTGTGATCATTTTGATAGGTTACACACTCTAGACACGGTGAACCGACTAATGCATGTAGAAACAAATGCATCACTTTGGCCAAAGTTTCTCTATAAATAAACATTTGTAATAAACATAGTTGTATGTTCACACACCTCTAACTTGACTTGGAAACTACAACATCATACAATTTGCCTTACTTGACTAGAATCTCTAGACATGAATTGTCTTGACTAAACTCAAATTCTAGTAAATCTGACTTAGAATTAATCCTTAATCTAGGATAAACATAATATATGGGTTTAGGTGACTTTAACCTTTCAGAGAGTCCATCTTTACATACTTGCAAATACAAGGGTCTATGACTTCTTGTCATTCTACTCAATGTTCCAAAGATTGAGCACTCTTGTGTAATATATCAAGTTTTTGACTCTAATATGAAATCATTTATTTTATCACAAGTGCTTCTTGGTTTGTTGGAACTGTTAAATTTTGCAAAATTTTAAGTGCTTATGATGAAAATTTTGATTTGAACACTTAGAAATGTACCTAAAAAATCTACCCCAGTGACCCAGTTGGGAGGGTCATAATTCAGAACCTATTTTCTTTCAAGCTAAATCACCTAGTGAGTATGTTGATTTGTCATATGTCAACATGTATGTTTGATTTCATCTTTCTATGATGAGTTTTGATAGGGTTTTGAAGCATTAATTCGGAGGGTTCTGGGACTATTTTGTTGTTTGTATATTCTCATGCCTACTAAGTAGCCTCCTTTTCAGATCAATAATTCACACCTGGGTGATCATCATGACAAGTGGATTGGTATTATGCATTGTCCTAGCCTTCATATACTCCCTGGTCTAGTTTTAGAGCCTCAAGATCAGATTTGGTATTTTTTCAAGGCCAAAAGCAAATGCAGTTTGTCATCTACATTTCCAAGATGTTTCAGAGGGGTTAACTTTGACCCTTAATATTTGGTGAAGGAAATAGATTGGTGGGAATCCCTATTGTACACATGCTCAATGGACCTAAATGAACAAGTTTCTCTAGTGGCAGCCTCCTAGGGGGAGACTTGGTATTTTTTCAGAGTGGTGACTTGGTGTGCTCAAGTTGGTTTTCTTATAGGTGCAGTTGCAGAAAAGGCTAAGTGAGCCACTTTGAATGTTGATATCTTGCACCTTGGGATGATTTTTCTAAATTGTTTGCTCCCATGAGTTCTTTGATCAAATATCTATATGTTTGTGCATTTTCATGGCTTCAAGAGATCGTTTGACCATTTTTCCAAGGTGATTTTGAAAGCCACTTGACTTGTTTCAGGTCACTGTACAAGTTGCCAAAAAGTAGATTTTGATGATTACCCATTTAATTTTTTCACCTCAGAAGTATATTGAGGTAGTCTTAGGTCAATTGTGGATAAAAATCTCTTTAAAATAAAAAATTTCTTTTTTAGCTGGGCCCATGGGTGGACCCGACTTGTGTCACATAAGTATTGTTGGTTGCTGGTTACAAACAAGCCTAGAGCAAGTGTTGAGAGAGAAGAAAGTTTTTGGGATGTAAGTTCACCATTTGAGGGAACAAATAGATGAGTTGTGAAGTTGGTTTTCTATCAAACTCCAAGAAGAGATAAAGGAGTCTATAAGCCTCTGCTTAGGAAGAGCCAATAATGAAAGAGTTTGAGCTCATAGAAGGAGTTGGGCTAGAAGGAAATAGCAAAGCATCTAAAAATGAGCACAATAGAGGTGCACCTTTGAAAACCATCAATGCAAGTCATGGATTGAAAGCTTGGGTACAAAAGGCATTGTGGCATGGTGGCTCTGTCTATGATGCATGGTTCAATATTGTCCTTGGCCAAGTTGGACAAATTATTTACTCAATGTCATAATCATACTCTCAAGTGGGGATTGGTCTTGGAATCATTTTCCACTTTCTATATGTAGGTATTGGTATTTGGACATGCTATATGTTCGCATGTCTATATCTTGAGTACAGATCTCGCAAGGAAAAGCAAGGTGCTAATTTCAAAAGACATGTTATCCGGTACCATGAGGTGATGGGGTATATTGTGGGAAATTGGATTAGAAGGGTTTCTCTCTCTCTCTCAATATTGTAACAATGGGGTGTTAATGTTCAACCCTTATCTGTCTCCCTAGCTAATTTTGATGTTTACAAAGATCTTCTTCACCCACATGATTCGATAATGGGTTTGGACCTGCCACATGGAGGGCATCTATCTCATGGGTTCATGACTGTGAAGAGACGAGTATCTGCTACATCTATTTATTTTGAATCTAACTTATATCATTTGGATGAAGCCACATGACTTATTGATTATGAAATGCTTGAGAGGACTGCTACACTTTTTAGGCTGAAACTCATTATTGCCGGTGCTAGTGCATATCCTTGAGACATTGACAATCCTCACTTCTGGTAGATTGTAGATTCAGTTGGGGCATTCTTGATGATGGACATGGAACATATAAGTGGGATAATAGGTTCTTCTATTAAGTCCAATCGATTTAATTATAGGGAGGACTGCATAACCATACTATAGGAGGACTCACTCTCTATTTGAAGCAAGCTACAACTGCAGAGTTTAAGGCATATCAACTACATGTTGTAGCAAATTGTCGAGTACTTGCAAAGAAACTCATGGATTTGGGGTACAAATTGGTGTCAGATGGGAGTGACAATCATCTTGTCCTTGTTGATTTGAGACCCTTGGGCATAGACGGTGCGAGAGCAGAAAAGGTTTTGGATGCTTGAACTTCAATTACATTAAACAAGAATTCTATACCAGATGATAAAAATACTATGGTTCCAGGTGGTATTTGTATTGGGACCCCTGTCTTGACTACTCACGAGCTTCTTAAGGACAATTTTATTAGAGTTACAGATTTAATACACAAGGGAGTGCAAATAGCTTTCTATAGAGATCGTTCACTGACCTTTAGTAGTCTGTCTAGAGGAATGGCTTGGAGTTACTAGAGAGTTTCAATCCAAATACAAAAAAATTGTTCAGTGAGTCCATGAAGAATTCTGACAAGCCTTTACCGCATAACCATGGGGATACTAAGACTTGGTGCGGGCTTGCAGGAAGGGGGAAAAGCTTCCTTGCATCACCATAGGGATCTTCAAGCTTATGTGTAGGCTTGTAATAAATTTAGGGCTTCTTCTCGCTTTCCTGCAAGCAAATAATAATAGATGTGTAGTGGTGCGGGATGAAAGTAAAAAAATCAAAATTTTTAATGAATAAAAACCAAAGATGAAGAAATATGTAGGAGGTAAAACATAATTTGGTTTTTATTTAATTTTGGTAAATTTTGGTGAATACGGGTGCCATGGAAATAAAACAATGGGGAGTGGGTAATTATTTTACCTGGGTAATATATGTAAATGTAAAAGGGGATATTAATAGTCATAATGACTATTATTGCAACATTGTATGGGCCAAATAATTTTTCACAAGAGTGCTAAACAAAAGGTGAAGAAATAAATATTTTGATGGAAAAGAATGTGAAAGGTTTCTCTAGGGGGTACTTGAAGGGTCAAAAAGGCAATGTATATATAGTGAAATGAAAAAAAAAAAGAGGGGGGAATCTGATTTTGGAAGAGATAAACATTGTAAGGCCTAATCTTTGAAGCATATCAATAAAAGAAGACTAAATTTCTCTGGTGTCAAACTTCTAGTTCTGAATTACTTGTTGAATGTTTATGATATTTTATTTGGTTATCTCCATATTGCTTTTTCCTTGTTATTTGAATCAACATATCAAGGGTGTGCTTAATTCTTTGAAACACATTTGTTGTTGTTGTGTGATTTATTTGATTGGGTTTCCTCAAGGAGGAATTAAATCCCATTAAGTAAATCTTAGTAATTTGGAGAATTCAATCTAGATGTATAAGTAGAGCCAGGTGAAAACAATCTTGCATGTTTATGCCAGGCATAAAATGAATTATGCCAAGTAATTTGAGTTGTGGCTAGGAAGGAAGCATGGATCTTTTTGTGAATAGACTCTGATACCCAGGAGCAAGCACTAATCAATGTCTTTCCATAATCAATTCCTTGTACATAATATTTTTTTAAAAAAAATTGGTTTTCTATTTGTAGGAGTAGGAGTAATGAATAAAATAATTGAATAAAACCAGTTTTAGATTCCATGCCAATTTGAATTTGGATGAAGAGAAAGATCTAATTAATAAAATTATACATAATCTACTCAATCATCACCATTCCATTTTGAAGTGTTCACATTCATTGGTGATAAGATGGTACACCCACCTAGGTGAAGCAGAGCCTGAAGCGCAGGGAGGACCAATCATTTATCAATTGGCCATATCAGTTACCAAACTTGATCACAAAGTTTGGCATCCTTTTAGGGTTTGATAAACTACAAATTTGAGAACCAATAAATTGGCAACTATGCTGGGGAGGATTGAATGAATTGATATATAAATGACTCTTCTGGAGATGACCCAGAAAATGAAATTCATTCCTCTTTAAAAGAGATGGCAACTCTGTAAAAGGAACCTGATGAAGAATACAAAGACATCTCAGAGCTACAACATTTCCAAAGGTTAAAGACTGCTACAAATTTCTTGTTGAGGTATGTATTGTAATTCTTATTTTCCATTGAAGAATTATAACACCAATAGATATACTTTCAGAGGAAGTTACTTGATCTTGAAATGTACAAACTACTTGATTTTAGAAATGTTCAGGGTTACCCACATTCTATCCCTTTGAATGTAAAAAATTGTTTGTCAAAATTCAATGGATGCAAATCAGAACCAGCAGGAATGCACTTGCAACAGTTCATTAATTTAGTGGCGAATTGTCAAATCAGTGAAGAGGATGTTATCATGTAACTTTTTGTGACAAAATTAGAAAATGATACTAAAGATTAGTTTTCCAGCCTACCTATGCATTGCATAACCTAATGGAATGAACTTGCAAGTAAATTCATATATCACTTTGAGGAAAAGAATAATGACTATTTACATACTCAAGAAAGAAGTCAAGGATCTATCATGAAATTGGAATGTTGCATATCCTCCTTAGATGCACTTTTTGGCTTAAGGAGACATGAGGGAGAATCTAGTTTAGCTTTGTGTCACAGAATGCTAGAAATCTACTTGCAAATACCTATTGATGTTATGCCTGATGAATCTATATGCATTGAGTTATTCATGAGAATATATGAGCCTAATTCAGTTTATTGGCCTAAGTTGTGGAAGCTAGTCACTTTTAACCAGGTGTGCGAATGTATTTTGACTATAGAGAGGATCAGGCATGATAGCAATGGTGCTGAATGTGGGGAGAACAATGGCACAATGCTGCTTGTAGAAGAGCCATGTGTAGATGAAAGTTGCAGTTGTGATATTTTAGATGCAGATGAAGATGAAATTGTGGGAAGCCAACTCTTCACCTTGGAGGAGGATTGCAATATTGAAGGTGCTTATGAAGACACACTGCATAAGGAGTACATCAATGGTGAGGCAATTGAAGGAGCATGTCCACCTAGCAGCGAACATGAAGCATATCCATTAACTAACATAGTTAGTGAAGAAGAGGTATGTACATATCAGAATAGTTTTCAAAGTTTTTCAAATCCATTGTATGATGAAATGATAGAAGAAAATTAGACAATGATTTGCCAATTTTGTCAAAATGTGATTTTCATGTGTTTTCAAACCCATTGTATAATGAGGATGAAGCACTTTTAGATGATCAGGATGTTGCATGTGAAGAAAATAATTATGTTGATAAAAATAATGCATCTCATTTGTTATTTTTTGAGTGCTGGTATGATGATGAAAAAAGTAAAGAACACATCAATAATGAAGTGAATGAAGAGGTATCAGATGAATATTAGAGGATTGATAACAAAACATTTCATATGGGAGTGAGTCATGATGCAAATGGGCTAGAATATGAATGTTTCTCTTTCTCTTTTTTGGAGGATTGTTTGCATGATTCTTATGGTTTGCAGTAGTGTGATATCAGAAATGATGCAACATATGAATGTTTCAATTTTTCTGTCTATTTGGGAAAACCTTCATTAAAGCATGAGGATGAAAGAGATAATGTTGGATGTTTGTCACATGGTGATAGTATTCTACAATTTGTTCTTGATTGTGAGAAACAGTTTGATGGAATTGATGTTTACACGGGGAGATACAATGATGAGTTTCAAAGTGCTAGGGATAATGTGTATTCTCAAGCTTGCAGTGATAATGCTTTTAGATTTGACCTGATGCAGTCAGAATAAAATAAGGTGTATGACATAGGTAAGTAGAGGCCTTTTCTTTTTTTGGTGGCTTTATGCCATCAGCTGTGGTGTGATTTTTTAAATCATACTAGTTTAGGGTAGAGAAAGAGAAGCTAGACTATATTACCCAATGGACAAAAACACTAGTCTGCTCCACCAAAGATCTAGATTCTTACTATGCCCACAAGAGTCATACATCCCCAAGCAAGAGCCATTGTTGTCACTACAAAATTTTGCAAAACTTTAAGTGCCTATTATGAAAAATTTGATTTGAACACTAAAAAATGCACCTAAAATTTTTGCCCCAGTGACCCATTTAGGAGGGTCATAATTCAGAACCTATTTGATGTTAAGCAAAATCACCTGGTGAGTATGTTCATTTGTCATATGTGAACATGTATGTTTGATTTCAACTTCTTGTGATGAGTTTTGATATGGTTTTGAAGCATCAAGTCGGAGGGTTCTGGGACTATTTTGTTGTTTGCATATTCTTAGGCCTACGAAGTAGCCTCCTATTTAGATTGATATTTCTCACCTGGGTGATCATCATGACAAGTGGATTGGTATTTTGTATTCTCCTATCCTTCATATACTCCCTGGTCCAGTTTTAGAGCCTCAGGATTAGATTTGGTATTTTTTCAAGGCCAAAAGCAAATGCAGTTTGTCATTTGCATTTCCAAGATGTTTCAGAGGGGTTAACTTTGACCCTTAATATTTGGTGAAGGAAATAGATTGGTGGGAATCCCTATTGTACACATTCTCAATGGACCTAAATGAACAAGTTTCTCTAGTGGTAGCCTCCCAGGGGGAGATTTGGTATTTTTTTAGAGTGATGACTTGGTGTGCTCAAGTTGGTTTTTTTACAGGTGTAGTTGCAGAAAAGGTTAAGTGAGCCACTTTGAATGTTGATATCTTGCATCTTGGGATGAGTTTTTATAAACCATTTGCTCCCATGAGTTCTTTTGTCAAATGTCTACATGTTTGTACATTTTCATGGCTTCAAGAGATCATTTGACCATTTTTCTAGGATGATTCTGGAAGCCACGTGACTTGTTTCAGGTAACTCTGTAAGTTGCCAGAAAGTGTATTTTGATGATTACCCATTTCATTTTTTCACCTTAGAAGCATATTGAGGTAGTCTCAGGTCAATTGTGGATAAAAATTTGTTTCAAAATAATTTTTTTTTAGGTGGGCCCATGGGGGGACCTGACTTGTGTCACACAAGTATTGTTGGTTGCTGGTTGCAAACAAGCCCAAAGCAAGTGTTGAGAGATAAGAAAGTTTTTGGGAGGGAAGTTCACAATTTGAGGGAATGAATAGAGGAGTTGTGAAGATGGTTTGCTATCAAAACTCCAAAAAGAGATAAAGGAGTCTACAAGCCTCTGCTTAGGAAGAGCCAACAATGAAAGAGTTTGAGCTCATAGAAGAAGGACTTGGGCCAAAAGGAAATACCAAAGCATCTAAAATTGAGCACAATAGTGGTGAACCTTTGAAAACCATCAATGCAAGTCATGGATTGAAAGCTTGGGTTAAAAAGGCATTGTGGCATGGTGGCTCTATCTATGATGCATGGTTCAATGCCATCTTTGGCCAGGTTAGCAAAGTTATTCTCTCAATGTCATACTCATACTCTCAAGTGGGGTTTGGTCTTGGAATCTATTTCCACTTGCTATATGCAGGTATTGGTATTTGGACATGCTATATGTTTGCATGTCTATATCTTGAGTATAGATCTTGCAAGGAAAAGCAAGGAGTTGATTTTGAAAGACATGTTATCCAGTACCATGAGGTGATGAGGTATCTTGTGGGAAATTGGATTAGAAGGGTTTCTCTCTCTCTCTCTCTCAATATTGTAATAGTGAGGTGTTAATGTTTAGCCCTTATCTGTCTCCCCAGCTAATTTTGTTGTCTACATAGCTCTTCTTTATCTATGTGATCAGATAATGGGTTTTGACCTGCCACATGGAGGGCATCTGTCTCATGCGTTCATGACTGTGAAGAGACAAGTATCTGCTACATCTATTTATTTTGAATCTATGTCATATTGTTTGGATGAAGCCACAGGACTTATTGATTATGAAATGCTTTATAGGATTGCTACACTTTTTAGGCCAAAACTCATTATTGTCGGTGCCAGTGCATATCCTCAAGACATTGACTATCCTCACTTTCAGTATATTGTAGATTCAATTGGGGCATTCTTGATGATGGACATGACACATAAACTGTGGGCTAGTAGCTACTTCTATTAAGTCCAACCCATTTGATTACAGGGAGGACCGCATAACCATACTATAGGAGGACTCGCTGCGTGTTTGAATCAAGTTGCAACTACAGAGTTTAAGGCATATCAACTATTGGTTGTGGCAAATTGTCGAGCACTTGCAAAGAAACTCATGGATTTGGGGTACAAATTGGTGTTGGATGGGAGTGACAATCATCTTGTCCTTGTTGATTTGAGATCCTTGGGCATAGATGGTGCGAGAGCAGAAAAGGTTTTGGATTTTTCTTCAATTACATTGAACAAGAATTCTCTACCAGGTGATAAAAATGCTATGGTTCTAGGTGGTATTCGTATGGGACCCCTGTCTTGACTACTTGTGGGTTTCTTGAGGACAATTTGATTAGAGTTACAGATTTAATACACAACGGAGTGCAAATAGCTTTTTGTAGAGACTGTTCACTGACCTTCACTAGTCCATCTAGAGGAATGGCTTGGATTTACGACAGACTTTCAATCCCAATACAAAAAATTTGTTCAGTGAGTCCATGAAGAATCTGGACAAGCCTCTAGTGCATTGCCGTGGGGGATACCAAGACTTGGTGCGGGCTTGCAGGAAGGTGGAAAAGATTTCCCACATCACCGAAGGGATCTTCAAGCTTATGTGTGGGCTTGCGGTAAATTTAGGGTTTCTTCCTACTTCCCCGCAAGAAAATACTAAGAGATGTGCGGTGGTGCGAGATGAAAGTAAAAAAAATCAAAATTTTTAATGATTAAAAACCAAAGATGAAATATGCGGGAGGTAAAACATAATTTGGTTTTAATTTAATTTTGGTGAATAAGGGTGCCGTGGAAATAAAACAATGGGAAGTGGGTAATTATTTTACTTGGGGAATATATGTAAATGTAAAAGGGGATATTAATAGTCATAATGACTATTATTGTAACATTGTATGGGCCAAATAATTTTTGATGGGGGTGCTAAACAAAAGGTGAAAAAATAAATATTTTGATGGCAAAGAATGTGAAAGGTTTCTCAAAGGGGTACTTGAAGGGTTAAAAAGGCAATGTATATATGGTGAAATGAAAAATAAAAAAAAGAGGGGGGAATCTGATTTTGGAAGAGCTAAACATTGTAAGGCCTAATCTTTGAAGCATATCAATAAAAGAATATTGCATTTCTCTCGTGTCGAACTTCTATTTCTCAATTACTTGTTTAATGTTTATGATATTTTATCTGGTTGTCTCCATATTACATTTTCCTTGTTATTTGAATTAACATATGAAGGTTGTGCTTAATTCTTTGAAACACATTTGTTGTTTTGTGTGATTTATTTGATTGGATTTCCTCAAGGAGGAATTAAATTCCATTAAGTAAATCTTAGTAATTTGGAGAATTCAATCTAGATGTATAAGTAGAGCCTGGTAAAAATAATCTTGCATGCTTATGTCAGGCATAAATTGAATTATGCCAAGTAAGTCGAGTTGTGGCCAGGAGGGAAGCATGGATCTTTTTGTGAACAGACTCTGATACCCAGGAGCAGGCACTGATCAATGTCTTTCCATAATCAATTCCTTGTACATAATATTTTCAAAAACAATTTTGGTTTTCTTTTTCTAGGAGTAGGAGTAATGAATAAAATAATTGAATAAAACCACATTCAGATTCCATGCCAATTTGAATTTGGATGAAGAGAAAGATCTAATTAATAAAATTGTACATAATCTTCTTAATCATCACCATTCCATTTTGAAGTGTTCACATTCATTGGTGATAAGAAGGTACACCCACCTAGGCAAAGCAGAGCCTGAAGCACAAGGAAGACCAATCATTTTGATTGATTCCATCAGTTGACCAAATTAGTTACCAGACTTGATCACAAAGTTTGGTATCCTTTCAAGATTTGGTAAACTGCAGATTTGAGAACCAACAAGTTTCTCGACCGTTCACTGTCAACCATAATAAATAATAGACTAATTCAATGTTATAACCAATTTAAGAGTTTCCAGGTTTTCTTAACCCTTTTGGGTCGAATTTGGGGATTTAACTTCTCTATCCCAACACATTGAAATATCAAATACTCTTGTTTTCCAAAGGTAAAAATTTGTAATAATATAACATGGAAATGATAACCTCTAGTCTTCTCTTGACCACTTGGGCATTGTTTGAATTCACATTTCTCATATCATGTATAAACACAATACATGAGGTATATCTTCATTCATATAAGATATCAACGAATACTATCAATATCATAACTAATCTTTTGACTAAGTTAATTATTTCAACCAAAATAGGTTTGAGTCTAAAATAATAATATAATATTTTGACCTCTTGGTCATTCTTAAGTCCACCGACTTTCGATATAGGATAGGTTATGAACTCATATTTAACATCCTTTGTATATCATGATAATACTTATCATTATTTTAATAATGCATATGTGATATTATATCACTATACTTAGGTGTTTTCAATGATATCAGTTTATCATTTATATATATACTAATTAAGTGAATATCTATCACCGAAACTTTTGATTATAAACATTATAAACTTATACATATAAATCATTGTGAAATGTGAATCTATCCATGTCTAGAAACTTTCTATAATCTTACTCATCTTAACTCCTAGGTTTATATCTAGGTTCTCCAAAAAGTTTAGTCTCTAGACTTTATATATATAACTTAAACTAGTTATATCACCGTGACCTTAATAGAAAATGGCCACTATACTTTGTGTTCAAAAAGTGATAACAAAATTAATCTTTTCTTTACATTTTATATGCTAGATTTCTACTCAGATTTGGTGTTTTGATAGCTAAAAGAAACCTCTGTTTACTTGAGTATACAAAACTAAGTGACAACTTTCTACAGATCGTAAACCTCTGTATAATGAATGCTATTCATAACATTTACCATAATCTTGTGTCTATCAAAGCAACAAAGTTTATAACATATACTCTCTATGGGTTTGATGATACAAAATGATAGCATGAGAAAGTTATCTTCCACAGTATTCTAGATGTAAACTACATCTATTTGTTTATCCTATGCAGTTTTATACTGCTATTCAATGATATTTTTACTGTCTCTCTCTCATATATTCAAACTCCATTTTCACAAGCATTCTGTGTGCAGTTTCATCATATCTCTGAATGTTCATATAGAATGGGAATATCACAATTAAATAATGTAATTATTTGCTTATAATAGATATCCTTGCCTCCAAGTGTTGATGGTTTCCCATTGCTACCCGAGCTAACTCTATGTCTTTCTCTATGTTTGTCTCTCTCTCTCTCTCTCTGTGGATTCTTTATGATAATGAATCTCTCTATGCTCACAAAGGCTTTTGTTGTAGATTCTATATGATAACAGAGCTCTTTATGTTCATAAAGTATTTCACTGTGGACTCTATATGATAACAGAGCTCTCTGTGTTCACAAGGTCTTTTGTTCCCTATGCACTTAGTGGCATACCCACACAAATGAGACCATCTCCTAAATGCATGCCATTTCCCTCCATAAAAATAGCCTTTTAAAAGGCTTTACTCTCCATATCTGTTGTTATTCTTCCCACATCTATGCCTACTTACACTCTAAAGTGACATGCAAAAATGGAGTTACTAGTTATAAAGACTACTCCTAAACTATTCATAAACCCCTCCTTTCTCTCCATAACCAATGTGTAAGAAAGGAGTGGAGAGCCCACAAAATACATGAAGTGGTTTTCATTAAATTTGTAACAACACCACGTTTCTTAAAATACTCATCGACTACATACAATTGGTTTAAACTAACAGTTCATATTAAACAGATATTTAACAATAAAATGTCAGTGTATACAACATATACTTATGTTGTCTCTTACACACAATAAGATTTGAGAATGAGTTTGAGGTATTCTCCCCCTCTCCAAATTGCTTAAACATCAAAATAGATAAATTATCATAATGGAATTCCAATCAGGAATTATGGATAATAAAGTTGTTTAACTACTAGTATTTATTTATTCTAATAATATAACTTATATTTATATCACACAAAGAAATAACAACTATCAACCATTTCCTTGTCGATGGTCATGTTCTAACCTAACTTAGTTTTCGACAATATCCTCAGCTTAATGGATCTAGTTGACAATTGATGATTTGTCGAGTTAGAACCAAACTTAGACCAATTGGTCAAACATAACTTACCTTCCTCGATGAAGGTTCACTAAACCATGAAAGGATGAGACTTATATGGAAAATAATCTATTCTTATCCATACATCTATTCTCTTCTCTCTGTTGATCCTCTCCCTCTCTTTCTCAAAGGGTGGAAAACCTATTTCCTAGTTACAACTTTTAATCACCAAACTAGGATTAGTGCATCGTTAGTCAATCCATAAACCTTATGAATAAATAATCATAACATATTATAATCATGTCTAAATTCTAATCATATAAACATAAAGTCATGATATCATTGATATATCCTATCATTTTCCAATAACATCAAATCATTAATTCATACATAATTAACTCCTAATTACATGCAAGTAAAAAGTAAATCACAGTCAAAATTTGGGGTGTGACACATGTGGTAAGTCACTTCACCTTGTGTTTGGAATTACCCAGGGTCCCAAGATTGTGCCAATGACTACATGACTTGATTGAGGTATGACTTTCATTCTCCCCCCTTTGATATACCCCATTGAAATGTGTAGTTGAGGTCATCCCTTGGGGTGATGAAATCCCCAAGAAGGACTCCTAATGGGAAAGGATTCCAAGTGCTTTTGATTTCTAAGATCACACTAAGTGCAAGGAAATAGCATACACAACTTAGGTCCTTGGGTGACAAAAGTGTTTCAAGTGGTGTTTTTGATCTCCAAGATCACACTAGGTGCAAGGAGAGAGCATACACACATACACACTTAATCCACACAAACAAGATTAATTCTGTAAGAAAAATGAATGTGTGTGTGAAGATGAATGTGGCTCAAGGATTCTTTTGATTCCCAAGATCACACTAAGTGCAAGGGAAGAGCATACACACCCTAAGTCACAATCAAATCCACTAAACAAAGCAAACACATATTTTCAAATGATATGTCTCTGACAAGAAAAAACTTGTAATAAACTTGTTAGTAGTTTGAGATATGATCTTTGACAAGCATAAACAAGGTGCACAAGGTTAGTTCCAAACAACCCCACAAGTTAGCTGTAAAATAATGATAAAACAAAGGCGTGTCACTATCAAACAAAGGCATGTCACTATTAGACAAAGGCGTGTTACTGTCAAACAATGGCATCATTTTTAGACAAAGGTGTGTCATTGGAAGACAAGGGTGTAGTTATGTGTGACAAAGGCACCCCACTGTGTGACAAGGGGGCTTCACTATGAGACAAGAGCACCCTTCTATCAGGAAAAGGTGCAAAGTCGTAATCTAGCTCAAATCTGTGAAACAAATAGTCAAATTTACCAAAAACTTGAAATGGTAGATAGATAATAGGTGTTAGAAGGATCTGGTTTCAACAAAACTAATCAAGATTGATGAAAACCCTATAGAAACAAAGGCACCTTGTTAGACAATAGAGGTGAGGATCTCTGACTAATGTTAAAATCATAAAGAAAATGATGTTAAAACCCTGCAAAACCAAGTGTTAGGCTAGAAAATATCAATATCTGAGGGTTATGAGTGAAAATAGATTAGATTATGCAAAAAAAGACTAGGAAATTCATCCACAGACAAAGGCAAGCTAGGATCTAACAAAGGCAATCTTTTATGTGACAAAGGCACCGCAATTTGTGAAAAGGGTGCCCCACTATGTGACAAGGGTGCCCCAAGAGCTAACGAGGGTGCCTCACTATCAGACAAAGCTGTTGAATTAGATAATGATTTTAAAACCTTGCAAAACCAAGTGTTAGGCTAGAAAAAGACCAGATCTAAGGGTTAGAAGAGAAAACACATCAAATCATGCAGAAATAACTAGAAAATTAAGATATAGACAAAGGCACCTTGATTTGTGACAAGGGTGCCCTAGGATCAGACAAGGGCACTTCAAGATTAGACAGAGGTGCAGAATCATAAAATGAAGGTTTGAATTAGGGACATGGGCATGGACCTGTAATCTACAAGAAAAAAATGTTAGTGTGAATAGGGTATATTTTCTAACTAGTTTATTTCCTAGCTAGTTCTCCACTTAGCTCCCTTCACACTAGGTTAAGTTTACTTAGGGGATTTTTACATTTATCCCACATTGGCAGTGTTTTTGGTCTCTTGGGTGGTAAATCATATATAAACTCACCCATCGCTCTCATATGAGCATCTCTTTTCATTGTATGCTTTGCATTCCATTGAGTTGAATACAATTTATTTGGATCATATTTGATTTCTGTATTTGCTTTCCTTCCTTCATTTACATTCTTAGGTGGTTTTTCAGCTAAATCCTACATGGTATCAGAGCCATTGTGAGTTGAGGGTTAGCAATATTTTAGATCTAGGAGTGTAGAGCTATGTGTTCTTCAAAACACATAAGTATGCTCTTCTCTTGCATCCTTGAATGATCTAGAGAATCAAAAAAGTGTGGAGAAAATACTACTTTTTTGGGGGGGTTCTTTTCTTGACTTTCCATTTGGAGGTTTATTCAAAGCTTCCTATAGACATTCTAGGCTCACCATTGTGTCCAGAGTAACTGAAATAGTCAAATTTTCCTTTTGTTTTGTTCAATTTGGACACCGGGAGTTAGATCTGTAAGGGTTTGAAGTTTGAAGCTGCATGCTAGATCCAGTGGGCACCTGATCTTTTGGAGCATTTTGAGGCCAAACAAATGTTGCCATTGCATTCAGAAGGCCCAAAAACCTTAAGATCGACTATCAAATTGTCAATTTTGGAGTAGTTGTCTAAAAAGGCAATTTCTTTTGCAATAGGGTGTCGTACGACCGCTTGCATGCAAATCGAGAGGTAGGCACCCTTTTTCAAAAAAGAAACTTATGGGAAATTTATTTTTGTCAAAATTTTATAAAAAATTTTATTATATTTGTAGTTTTTATAGTTTTTTGTAAAAGATAAAAAAAGAAATTTTTTTTTTTGGTACCTGCGATACCTATACTAGGCCACAAGTACCCTACAAGGCATACCACCAATACAAGGGGACCTGTGCCTAAGTACAGGGTGCATGCCCTTGAATAGGCTTCAGTCCCATCACTTGGACCATGGACCCTTGGGTTGGGCATGGGTTTTTAAAGCCCCCAGCCACTTCTTAAGGTCATTTAGCCTTTAAAAGGCTTTTTTTCATATTATGTGGCCTTTGTGACATTTTTTTAGACCTACCAATAGTTTTTTTTCCATTAAAAAATTAACCGTCCTAGGCCTGCATGCCTAGATCTACCAATTTTGGCACGTAATTTATCTATTTTATTATAGTTATTAGACCTGCTAAAATAACAGTCACTATTTTTATCTGTAGGATGTTCTTTTGGAAAATCTCTATGATGAGACCATAAAGTGTCTCATCTTTAGTCAAATAAAAGCATATATTTTCTCTTCATTAAATCAATTTTTGAAGTGGACTTGAGTATGGGTTTGAAGATTTTTAGCTAAATATCAAATAAACTTGTCTAAATGCAACAATCAATGCCATGCATGAGTTTATCTTGATATTACATGTTCACCTCGAGACCAGCAATTATTTTATCAATAAAGTGAAGAGAAAGTCTATTTTATGTTAAGTTGCAGAGTTTCAGAGTTGCAGAGCTCCAGAGATGCACAGAGCTCTGGAGATGCACAGAGCATCAGAGATGCACAGAGTGCCAAAGATGCATAGGGCTCTAGAGATGCACAGAGCTCCAGAGATGCATAGAGCCCCAGAGATGCATAGAGTGCCAGAGATGCACAGAGCACCGAAGATGCATAGAGCGTCGGAGATGCAGAAGTCAAAAAGGCAGTTTCAGTAAAACTGTAATATCTCACTCATTTCTTAATGAAAATTAGAATTTCAAAATGATCCAGAAATATTAAAGAGAGAAGAACAAATATATGAAGGAATTTTGAAGAGATTCATTAAAATGAATAAACTATTAATGATATAAGTTGACTGTCACAAAGCGTGAAGATGCAAAACAGAAAAGTCAAGAAAACTAGTTTCAGTAAAATTGCAATATCTCTCTCATTTCATAATGAAATTCAAAAAGTCAAAATGATCTGGAAATTTGGAAGTTAGAGGAACAAACCCCATAAATCATTTGAGGAGCTCTAGTAAAACAAATGAGCACTTTATGACAGAAGTTGACTATTCTGCAAGCTCTGGAGATGTTCCAGAAATACTTTATCAAATTGCTGCGGATTCTTCCAATCTACCAAAACACACTACGAGATTTTCTAAAGGATAAATTGACTATAATTACTCCTAAATTAATGGATCTAATTATGAGTAATTATTCCATGCAAAGAATACACACTTAGTGTCATTGCATGTCTTTCTAAAAGACTCCATGTTTTGCTTTGTAATTAGCAATTGTATAATCAGTTAACTAAATTAATAAGTTTAGTTAACTAGATAAATAAGTTTAGTTAGCCACATGAATAAGTTCTCTACTCTAGAGAGACTCTCAATTAGAACCTAATAACCATAGTTATATATAGAGAACTATGGCGTAGAATAGAAAAGGGAGGAAGTTGTTAAAGAATTAATTGAAGGAAAGAAGAACTCTATTTTTTTTTATAGCAGCATGTAATTTGGATCTTGAAGGTTTTTGAATAAAGAAAGTTGTTCTACCCATTTGCTGATTGCTGGAATTGATTAGTTTCTCCAGAGGAAGGAGAAAAGGTCCACTCCAACTAAAGGCCAGAGACTACATTTCTTAGTTTGTTTAGTTGCTTTGCTGTTATGTAATTCCTTTATTCAGAATTCCTTTAGTTGTTCTAGTTTTTTATTCCAGAATTAGATCAGCTATTCAAGTTATTGCTTTCCTTAAATTAGGTTGTTTCTTTTAGTAGATTTTAAACCAGTTTGTTTTATGCAATTGTTGTCAATTCCCTTTTGTAGAAAGGACTGCCATGCAAGTTATTCCTTCTCCCTTTTGCATACAGCCATGGACACCGCCTTGGATTGATATTTATTAAAATTAAATGATGAGGACTGCAGTGACCCTCATCACTCTACATTTAACTAGTAGGTTCTACAGTTAGAGTTTCTGCTAAGTTTGACGATAGTTCCGCCAAAAATAGCATCAGAAGTTCTTTTTGCTCTCTACCCCCTATCCGTTGGCAGGTTGCATTTTGAAGGCCAACATTGTAGGCTCCTAACTTGGGCTCAGGGTCTCACTTCTTAGCGAATTGTTTTTTGATTTGGGCTAATGTTTCATTCTCTACCTACCAGTGTAGATGATTTTTGATTTTGATGCATAGATTTTCTAGAATTTGCAAATTCTCATAGGTGACCATGCACAGTTCTCATTTTGAGAACTTCAAAGTTGTATAACTTTTGCATATGATATCGGATCAAGGTGATTCTTTTTTGAAAGTGCACATTTTTTCATGTACTTCACAGTGGCTCTAGCAATGTTATCTAATATTGTACCAAAATTGTAGTGTCAATGCATACTCATTATTTAAGAAATTGTAAAAGGCATTGAAGTCAAGTCCACTCAATTTTTCTTGCTGGTAGCAATTGTACCTGCACTAAATATAAAGTACCACATCACTTTTCTTGGGGAGGCTCTTTTCTTGAGTGATTTGGGGTGGTCTCCTAGTGTTTTTGTGCTTGCTTAGGGTGAAAAAGTAGGTTTCTCTTAAACAAGGTTAAGTCTTAATCTTTCACCTAAGTAAACATTAGGCAGACATGGAATGAGCTCAGGATCAAGCTACTGATTACTTGTCTGTTCCCTAATGCTAATTAGGTCTAATTCAGGTGTCTAACTAAAGTTTAATCAAGTGTCCTTATTCACTAATCAAGTAAACCCTAATTACACCTTGTAACAGAAATTGACTAAATTCAGAGATGAAGCAGACAAAATAGATCATAGAAATGCAGAGAATAAGGTTTAGAGATGAAGAAAACAAAATAGATCATAGAAATGAAAAGAATAAGGTTTAGAGATAATGCACCTAGAAATTGAGGGCTAACTGGACTAGGGCACCCGCGCATTAGTCTTGAATGTTTCCTTCTATGAAAATCTTCCGTATCAGCTATCTGGTTACCTCTGATAGCTCCCAGATCTCAGAGAATCTCCCCAGTTGGACTAGGGTGCCTGCTCATTAGTCCTGAAAGTGTTAGGATCTAAAATTCCAAAATTTAGTGACGACTGTATCTGTAATATCTATCTTTTTGTCACTCCTCTTTGCTATATCCTGCAAAACACGATATGCACCTACAAAAAGAGGAGAAAGATGTTGTGGCTATATAGGAGCTTGCCTCAGTCAAGCCCTGTTTTCAGTATGCCTACCTCAACAATAGCCAGAGATAAAGATTTGTAGAAGTGTGTGCAAACCTAAACAAGTGTATGTAGAAATATCAAACCCTAGATGTCTCAATCAAGGGAAGATCAATAACTTGCTTCAATTCAATAAACACATGTAACTTCACCTCAAGGAGATGAAAACAAATGGAGACTTGCATGAACAAGAAGGCGAATCAACAATATCCGCAGAGGATCTCCAAGCTCGATGTTGGAGGCTTCAGCCCTTCTCCTAATCATGCAAAAGGTGTACAAACCCTAGGAAGAGCAAGATAATCTCAAGATCTTGATTCCTAATCTCCATCCATTATCTCCATGGTAGCAAATTCAAATAACTTTTAAGAGCTTCAACAAGTTGCTGATCTTCAATGGCAATTTGAGTAGAGTTTTGGCATCAAGCTTGCATAAAGATTGTGTTTGATAAAATGATTTTCAAATGTCTTTTTATATCTAACCTTAGGAAATTCAAATTTTTAAATAATGTCTCGATATTGCTCAAAAATTGAAAATTTGAAAACAGAATCCCGAGATGCACGGTGGGAGCCGACACCCCACCAAGATTTAAAATCCTAAAAAATGGGGCAGGACTAGTGCGCAGGCGCCCAAGTCCAATCCCCCATTTTCTGACCAGATCTACATCTGGGGGGTCCAAGGGACCCATAATCCAAATTCTCTTTTTAGATTCCATCAATAGTTATCTGGGAAAATGAACATTTTACAACTAGACACTAGCCAATCAAGGTTTCAGGAAGGTCAAAAATAAAGAGGTTGAGGGGTCACCAAAGGTGAGGAGCTAAAACAAGGGAAATTGTACCATTCCATATAGGAGGACAATTTTTGACATAACATTTAGCCCCCACTTTAGTGGCCATATGACACTACGTGCATATGCAACAAAAGGAAAGTAAATGCATCGATCATGAAAAGGATACCCAAAAGGATATTGTAGAGGACACCGAGGTGTTGTCACCAAGAAGGAAGAAGTCCCCAAGTCTGCAATCCTACAAGACCACAAAGTTAGGAACGACAACTTACAAAGGACCACTTGTCAGAAAATGAAAATCAAGTTAACCTGCAACCACCACCAATGAGTTAGTACATAAACACTAAGGGGGTTGAGTGATGAGATATGATGAGGGAGAAAATCGAGGGAGATATATGCCACCCCTTGTTTCTTCTTGCTTAGTCTAAAAAGAGAAACAAGGAGATATCAACATGCATCAATTTCAAGGGAAACAACGCTCAAACATAACACATTAGGTAAGATAGAGAGTGGAACCAGGATTCAAATGCAATAAACGACATGAAAATCCAAGTTTGACAGCTCAAGATAGAGGCTCAAGAGTGAAATAGGTCAATTTTTCACCTAGTTAGGGATAGGAATTCTCATCCACTTTCTTTATGTAAAGGGATTTTTCACTTATCACTTATTCTTATTTCTTGTCTTTGTAGAAAAGTAGAGGAGAGAGAGAGAAGGAGAAGAGGAGGACAACCATGCTGAGCTGATGCCCGTACCAACCCCTATAACTAGAGATGCTCTGAGCCCAAGTGACAGAGAGGCATTTCGAGGCTAAGGTAGGGTCCTAATCTTATGCTTATGTCATCTTTCTATTTTCTTTTAGTTGTTTTTAGCATCTACTATGCCAAGGGAGATATCATGGACAGGGGCCATGTTAGGGGCACCTGGGTCCACCTAGGGTGCTAGAGTCTCACTGGAGTGCCCTTGTCCCTCAGGGGCGCCAGTGTCCTTCTAGGGCACCCAGGTCCTCCTGGGGTGTCTATGTCCACAAAGGACATGGGCCCTAGGCACAGACACTTGTTACTATTTCAGATAGTATATAGTTTTTTGTTTGATGATGAAAAATTGATACTACTACTTGTTTTTCAATCTACAGGACATCCCAGAGACACGAGAGCACACAGGAGGTCACCTAATGGTGCTACTTCAAGAGCATGCTAGCTCCATGTCTAACACACAGAGAGAGCACTTGCAGGCAGTGGGCTTGTGGTGGGTGTTTGATATGCCCACAATTAGATTTCATTGCAGCATGTTGATGGCTCTGATGGAGAGGTGGAATGCAGAGACATCCACATTCCACTTACCTACAGGTGAGATGACTATCACACTAGAGGATGTTTACTGGATCCTATGTCTACCTATCCAAGGAGAGACAATGAGGATCAGGGGACATCGCATAGTGGAGTATACTCACGAGAGTCAGTTGTATTGTCTGGGTCATGTAGTTTCATGGGTAGAGCAAGGACATATTCAGCTCCAGCTTCTAGAGTAGGGATGCAGTGACATCCCCTTGGTTCGGAGGATCATGATAGTCACTATCGCACTAGCCATCACACTAGATGGATGAGGAATTCACCTACATGGGGGTCTCGTTCACACCATTAGAGCAATGGAGGAGCATCAAATTGTAGGCATGGGGGTGCAGTGTGCTTGCACACATTTATCACAACTTGGGATGATATGTCCATTACGAGATGCATAGTCTGATGATTTGCACTTTACTACAGGTTTGGGCTTTTGAGCATATCAAGTGCACACGACTGACATGTTTTCTTATAGAGTCAGCATTCGCCCATCCATGCGTTCATGCTTATCTACTAGTCAGATGTTGGAGACATGGTGATCAATTGTATTGGAGAGTTGTCTTTGATAGGTTGTAGCCCAACGATATTATTTGGAGACCGTATTGCAGCTATATCTTATGGCCTGGCTAGCGGAGATAGTTAGCGAGGATGTAGAAGGATCAGTTGATGGCCAATCATCTCGATTACGTCATGGTTTGGTTCTACTTTGATAGGGTGGTACAATAGTTCAAACAGGTACTAGATGTTCCTGTAGTGCATCTGAGCTATGCGCGCACCCTAAGGATGTAGCACTAGTGTCAGATGTAGACAATGTCGGTTGTACCTAAGCATGTCAGACCTGGTGGCATACAACACAACCTACTCCTATCTTTCCTCCCGGTCACACTACAGGCGATGCTTGACCTTGGGCTAGTCACGCTAGTGACACAGGGGTAGATGATGACGTGAGTGATTTTGTAGGATACTATGATCTCGAGGATGATGCAGAGGATGATGATAATGAGGAGGAGGTTCCATCATAGTATGTCTTTAGGGAGAGACCATGAGAAGACCAACATGTGGTGGACATTACTGAGGAAACTGAGTTGAGACCGCAGTCTAGAGCTCATGGTCCAGTGCCTGTAGGTATTGAGAGACTAAGTCAGAGTGAGATGGGGGAGTGTAGTAGGTCTGTGACCCAAGCTATAGATCAGACTGCAGATGTAATGCCCCAATCTTTCACACAGGACATTAGCTGAACAAACACCGAACCAACAAATTTTTCACATTTGCAAGTGTAACATTTACATGTCACATTGCACTCATGCACACACAAGGTGTTGCAACATGTACAACAACACCTAAAAATAAATCACCATTGCACAATGCAAGGTGGCACAAGTGGAAGACTTCACCCATCATGTGACAACTCACCATGATGACCAAGAGAGAGGTGGACCTCAATCCATGATGAGGATCAGATACATGTCCACGATCTTGCTCCCTCATGAACACATGGAGTAGGATGAGGGTGACATCCACCTTAGTCTATTCCATGATGACACAAGACATCCCAAATACAAGGGTAATGCTCACCCACGGGATAGTCCAACTAGGAGGTACGACTCCTCAACCAACTAGAATGGTCACTAGTCAAACTCATGTAAAGGCACACATTCCAATGCAAAGGAGGGAATAACCCAAGAGTGCATATCACATCATGGAAATGACACCAAAACACCTACGAGGCTAAAAACAGTAATCAATGCTAAATATGATTCATTTTAACCAAAAACATTAAGTTGTTGAACCAATTATGTCCACATGTCAAAAAGGACAAAAGCGATACAAAAGGCTATGCATGTTTCACACCAACGTCGACACATGCCAAAAGAAAAGATAGGATCCTCACCACCTATATGGGATGAATATGATCCAACACAAACATATCCATAAACATCAAATAACTGAGTCTAAACATGCTAACATAGCTAGATTCTAACATGTAAAATCTATCAAAACATGCCAACGTCCTCACAAACCGAGGCATGGAAAAATACAAGACGATATCCAATAATTACAATATTCGAAGGGCTTCATCCTAAACATAGATGAATCATAGCCAACATCATAGATCAACTCAAAGAATTAATTACATCTTATTACAAGGGTCTCAAAAGACCTACATTACAAAGGTTACAATAATCAATAATGATAAAAATACAAGTGCATAAACCACCCAAAACCAACATGCTCTCCAAGGTGCAACAAGGCACAAAGCACAAGGTAAACCACCTGCAAAAAGATCAAGGAATCCATCCAGCACTTGAAGATCATCATGAAGGACCAATGAGGAAATGTTGCTCACCTCCCAACCATATTGCCATCGTCAAGTGCAATAGATGTCTATGCAACTCTAGGCAACCCCCGAGCTACAGAGAAGGTGATCATGGCAAACCCACTAAGAGCATCTCACACATCCAGGGTATGCAAACAACATATGGAATACACGCCAATCAATGCACACAACACACATGACACAATTAACAATACAATGCATATAAACAACACATGGTACAACTACCATCTAATTGCATTCAAGTAACATATGGCACACTTGCCAAAATATAATAGAATGACATAACAACATTCAAGCATAAGGGAAATAGTCACACCTTCAATGCACACCAAATGAGGCATAAATCATAATCCATCATAGACACACACAAGCATGAATCAGGCATCACAATGCACATACAATCACATGGTAAACATCACACGTTGAGTCAAACTCCGATGGTGGAAGAAGGAAGAGAGACCTAGGTAGTTAGGACAAGGAGTGTCAAACAAGGGCAATACTCACCTTGTAGTAGAACATGAGGGCATAACCTCCTCATAGCAACTGGACACTACACCAAAGATTTCTCTTTACACCCAAACCCAAGCAAGGCGGACACTTCACCAGCACATGCAGTTTAATGTAGATGATATTATTAAATTTTATTACCCAATGTGTTTAAATGTTATTCTTGATTAAAACTTCCATTCGATAAATTCCAATGACCTCTTTGGGTCATGGCGCATGATGGAAGCCACTCCTTTCCTACCCCTAGACCTCTTCCTAAACACCCATAGCACCAATTTGACCGATTGGGCATGGCACGAATTTCGAGGTGACAAAATAACAATTTTGACAAAAACACAACATATTCTCAAAAGATACAAAATACCATTCTAATTGGGAGACAACTCATCCCACAAACTAAAACATCAAGGAAATGCATACAAAACAATTTTCAGGTTTTAAAAAATAGAGATATAAGTGGCATGGATTTCAATGCACCAAAATGTCTCAAAACACGACATAGTCTCACAAGATGCAGAATCACATAATATGAAGGAGTCAACTCATCACTCAAAGAAAATTATAAAGGAAATGCATAGAATTCAATTTTCATGTTTTCTAAAAGTGCAAAATAACCATAAGGCCCTAAAAACTCCATTGGAGCTCTCTTTGGCACCTTGACCAAAGTTTGACCAATTTTCTAACTTTTGTTTTTCAATAGCTATGGATGATCTGACAACTACCCATTATAGATAACATGCCCAACAACCAATATATGCAATAAAAATAAGTTGGGGATTTCCACATAAAATTTGCCAGGGTTTTGTCTGTATTTTCATGTTTCAAAAAATGAAAATACATAAAAATAAAAGTATACACAGCTGAAATAAATTTTCTAAGCTTCCTACAACTAAGCAAAGCCATCTTCAACCATTCTAGATGGTGTGGCATGAAGGAAACAAAATAAAACAATTTAAATGAGAAGATTGGAGAAACTTACCTTCCAATACAAGCAAACTCTAAGGAAATGAATGAGGTTGAATGTCAGATTCAATCCACACACAACAAGCAAACACTAAGCTCTTGAATCCAATCCAAACTACAAGCAATTCCAAGAAAAACTCCCTTCCAAGTAATCAGATGTCCATTTTTCAAGAAAGAGGGTTTCAAACAAAGGAGAGCAAATTTTGGAGAGAAAAAGAATAATAAAAAATACATGTCTTTTTTCCTTTTATTCCTCCAAAGACACTATCCCTTTTTTGGTAATGAATTAATCCTTTAAGTGATTTAATCAATCAATTCAAAATTATAGCCTTTGCACAACTAAATCATTTAATTCATTTAATTCAACAATTAAATAATTGAATGTCTCTTTTGCAAATCAAATAGGGATTTCAAATAACACATTAATAAACCCTTTTTCACTTAAAACACCCAAATAATTCACTCAAATAGATAGGGAAATAGTTAGTCGAATGAACTCAACTATTCCAAATAGGTTATTGGCATTTAACTCAATCTCATTATGAAAAGTACAAACGTGCCATACTAGGCATTCAGTTTCCTCATTTAATGCAATTTCTACCTTTTTACAGAAAATATCAAATTTTAGAATTAAACCAAAATCACTCAAATTTTTTCCACAAGCATATAATGATGCAACAAACATTTTTGCTAAAGAAAAAATAGCAATTTCCAAATTAAAATCATTAATTAAATATGAAAACACGAAAAACATGCTTTTTGAAACATTTTAAAATAAAGTGCAAGCATGCTAGGGAAACACATGCAAATGATACCAAACACACATCATGGGTTTCCATAGCACAAGGATAAGGGTGAGATTCCCATGTCAACCTTCTCCACATTTCCCACATTAGTTAAAGTCTGTAATTACCTGCACACTCAAGTAAACCATCAGGCATACCTACTCCATACATAAAATAGCCGAAGCACATCATAATACCCAACATGGCATAATATCACATAAGCATCATAAACATGAGTCGACAAGCAATCGACAACATAAAATCATATATGCATAAATCATCTAACATAATCACATGGAAGACATCACATCCATCCAGCATATTACACAAATGAAAACAATGAAGCTGAAGCACTGCAATAATATAACATGCACAATCACAAGGTATTGGAAACCAATTAACAAAGCACAACCCCATCAGAAACACCTCGATGGTCATGCAGAATACACACTTAGAACCTATTGATTGCACCATAGAACTCATCGGCAAGTTCACTACAATGCATCAAAGCATAATAATCACATAATACACTAATAAACACTCATAACAACATATAACACATGAATCAAAAGCACACAAGGCATACACTAGGGTGGGCATTACATCCTCCTCCACTAGCATTAGGCTTACTCCTGGAAGCCTACAAAAAGACAAGGATGAAGTACCCTCAGTACACAATCCTTTACAACACAAGAGATCTTAAAAGATCAATCCTCCTAACCAAAACTAGGTTGAGGTCTCAAAATAATAAAACAAATCTCCAAAGGTGCACCAACTAGGTCAAAACCAGACGTCATGCATACAACTCCTCTGAGACTACACCGCTCCATCTTCCAATTGTCATTCCAATGAGAAGAGGCTCTAGCCAAATGGTGCAATAGACCACAAGCAAGTCAAATCCATAAAACTTAGGACAACTATGCTGGGATAACCTCTCAAGCTCTCAACTCAGTTTAAGGAAAATCACAAGGCTACCATATCCACTCTTAAGGAGAATTGCAAATGAAAGATCACTCTCAATAGTCATTTCTTAGGCACTACCCTCAACAAAAGAACTCAAGGATTAGGGAAAGCTAACTCAAAAAGGTTATAGGCACCACTACCGCACTTTCATCCTTACCAAAAGCATGCCTCATCTCCAAAAATGGTTCTACTACATGAGGTACTTCCTCACATTCCACTCCTAAAAGAGAGGGTTTCTCTAACACTTTAGCTCTACACCACCAAACCTAGGATCAACCAAACAAGTTCTTAGAGGGAAGAATCTAAACCACATCTTCTAACAACATAAGCACTTCCATCAATCAAGGCTTAGTAACCCATTACTCACTAGGAGCACATCTAAGGCGGCCACAACAAACCAACAAGGTGCAAGACTACTCACAACACCACTTCAACTCTTAACTAATTTAGACCAAAAAGGTCAACCAACATAACACGATCAAGAATTCATGATCGACTAGGCAACACAAGGCTTCCTCGTGGCCTAAACACCAAGTATCCATAAAATGTAATACATAGGATAGCAACCTCTTCATACAAGAGTTGCATCCCTTCCAACATTACTCTAGGAAACCTCCAAAAACCTAAGGAGAAACTCCTGAAGCAACCAAATTCCCAAGGTTGGAAACTCAACAAGAGCAAGAAGACAACTATAATACCATAAATATATAAATAATACATGTTCATGCACTAACTAAGGTTCCATCATACCCTACACTATGTCAAAACATAAGTGTAGTTATGGAACTCACATCAAAAGAACACAACATCATATAGTCCACTAATGATGAAACACTAGGAGCATGGCATCGCGCCCAAGACTAATAGGAATGAGACAAACAAGAACAACCATAGTTGGTGGACTAAGTCAACACCCAACCAAAAGCAATCTACTAAAAGCAAGATTCAATCCAAATCAAGTTCTCTACATATCTCATTCACATAGACACAGTCAAGAATCAGCATTTAAGCACATACAAGGATACATTTTCACATCAAGATCCATAGAAGCACAAAACCATTTCAAAACTTTCTCAACATTTCACACAATATTCACTTGCATCTAACAAAAACTAAGGAATTCAATCTACCATAGTTTTAGTAACACACACACACACCAATAACTAGTATATTCTCTGCATTCTACTCCCTTATACAATCCATCAGAGTCCCATCATGGACATGATAGAGAACATAATACGATACATGACCAACAATTAAAACATTCAAGCATAGCCACCAATAATAAATAAATAAAATACCAAAGTGGAAGAAAAGTCAATTCCAACAATAAGGCATAAAATGAGCTCAATTTCAATAGTAAATCAAGTATGACCATAAAGATCACAAGATAAATAATTTTCAAAATTTGATGGCTATATACTCATTCATAAACAAGAATAAAATTCAATGCTAGCCCTTACAACATCTAGTGAATTCACCAAAGTCAAATAAATAAAGTATCAAACTTCAAAAGTTCCACATTACATGAACTATGTGACTAATTCTAGCCACTAGAGAGGAAGTACAATGCTAAACTACACCTCGATTCCAAAATCTGAGGCGAGTAAGAGAACACAGTCAATCACACCAAACAAGTCTTCTAAGACTACAATCACGTCAAAACATGAGATCATTTCTACTTAACAACACCAACATCACTCAAGATGCCAAGCAACAAAGAGTTGCATCCCATCCAAGGTAATCACAAACACCATGCAATGACACACAAAGTCACACACTAGCAACATCTAGTAACCAAGATTAAGCTAGGATAAAATGAGGTTCACAAACCAAGATATCTAAACACATCACTCTCACAACAAGAGCGGTTAACATTTCTCACCAAACAAGAATTCACCAAGCATATGGATAATGCATTAATGTAACTTTCACATACAACACAAATCAAAAGATGAGGGAGAATTAGGTTGGGGGTCAAGCACTTACCCAATGCTCCATTCACATGATGCTAAATTTCTCCACAACATGATGACAAGCATACTAAATGCGCACATTACAATAGGGGAAACACAACTCAAAAACACAAGATGCAGGGTTTGCTACTTCACTCATGATTCTACACCTCAAACATCACAAGGACTATGCAAATGACCATTTTCACAACCCCTTTTCTCTTTAACTCTTCAAATAATACAATGCAATAATTACACCCAGGTTCCCACATGAATCCTAGGAAAGAATGCAATTTAGGGACATAAATCGTTACCCAAATGATCTATTCTAGCAATGCAATGCAACACTATCTTTCATACAACTGCATAATTAATCCACATAGGAACATGCTCTCAAGAAGACAATGCAATATGAATTTTAGGCTAGCATTTCCAATCACCATAAAGAGGCAATTAATAAACAAATATGAAAAGCATTACGAGGGTACGCTACTCTTGCAACAAACATACACACAACAAGGTGCACAATGCAAGGTTCATTTAAACTAGCATTACCACAACAATTTTCTTCACATATCATGCATATGATCAAAACATCATCTCTTTCAGATATAAATACATAGCTCTTAAAAGAGTAAACCAGGTTCAATCACACTCAAGAAAAAGGTATTTCCTTTCACTCAAAGGTTCCCATAACTCCACTATCAAAACTGGTCACAAAAGCACAAACATGACCCTACAAAGGTCACTCAAACACACTCATACAAGGAAGACATATCGAAAGAAAACACATACTACTCACAACACATAAACACACAAGGACCCCACACATGATCAAACGAGTCGAGAAGAACACACCCCAAAGCTCGCAATGCTACAACATGGGCTCTGATACCAAGTGTAATGCCCTAAGCTTTCACACAGGACATTAGTCGAACAAACACCGAACCAACAAATTTTTTGCGTTTGCAAGTCCAACATTTACATGTCGCATTATACTCATGCACACACAAGGTGTTGCAACATGTACAAAAACACCTAAAAATACATCACCATTGCACAATGCAAGGTGGCACAAGTGGAAGATTTCACCCATCATGTGACAACTCACCACGATGCCCAAGAGAGAGGTGGAGCTCAATCCATGAGGAGGATCAGATCCATGTCCACGACCTTGCTCCCTCAAGAACACATGGAGTAGGATGAGGGTGACATCCACCTCAGTCTATTCCATGATGACACAAGACATCCCAAACACAAGGGTAACGCTCACCCATGGGATAGTCCAACTAGGAGGTACGATTCCTCAATCAACTAGAATGGTCACTAGTCAAACTCATTTAAAGGCACACATCCCAATGCGAAGGAGGGAATAATCAAAGAGTGCATATCACATCATGGAAATGACACCAAAACACCTACAAGGCTAAAAATAGTAATCAATGCCAAATATGGTTCATTTTAACAAAAAACATTAAGTTGTTGAACCAATTATGTCCACATGTCAAAAAGGATAAAAGTGATACAAAAGGCTATGCATGTTCGACACCAACGTTGACACATGCCAAAAGAAAAGATAGGATCCTCACCACCTATGTGGGATGAATACGATCCAACACAAACATATCCATAAACATCAAATAACTAAGTCTAAACATGCTAACATAGCTAGAGTCTAACATGTAAAATCTATCAAAGCATGCCAACATCCTCACAAACCGAGGCGTGGAAAAATACAAGATGACATCCAATAATTATAATATTCGAAGTGCTTCACCCTAAACATAGATGAATCATAGCCAACATCATAGATCAACTCAAAGCATTAAGTACATCTTATTACAAGGGTCTCAAAAGACCTACATTACAAAGGTTACAATAATCAATAATGATAAAAATACAAGTGCATAAACCACCCAAAACCAACATGCTCTCCAAGGTACAACAAGGCACAAAGCACAAGGTAAACCACCTGCAAAAAGATCAAGGAATCCATATAGCACTTGAAGATCATCATGAAGGACCAATGGGGAAATGTTGCTCACCTCCCAACCATATTGCCATCGTCGAGTGCAATAGATGTCTACGCAACTCTAGGCAACCCCCGAGCTATGGAGAAGGTGATCATGGCAAACCTGCTAAGAAAACTCACACATCTAGGGTATACAAGAAACATATGGAATACACACTAATAAATGCACACAACACACATGACACAACTGCCAATACAATGCATATAAACAACACATGGTACAACTACTATCCAATTGCATTCAAGTAACATATGGCACACTTGCCAAAACATAATAGAATGACATAACAACATTCACGCATAAGGGAAATAGTCACACCTTTAATGCACACCAAATGAGGAGTAAATCATAATTCATCATAGACACACACAAGCATGAATCAGGCATCACAATGCACATACAATCACATGGTAAACATCACACATCGAGTCAAACTCCGACGGTGGAAGAAGGAAGAGAGACCTAGGCAGTTAGGAAAAAGATTGTGAAATGAGGGCAATACTCACCTCGTGGTAGAACATGAGGGCATAACCTCCTCATAGCAACTGGACACTACACCAAAGATTGCTCTTTACACCCAAACCCAAGCAAGGCGGACACTTCACCAGCCCATGCAATTTGGTGTAGATGATCTTATTATTAAATTTTATTACCCAATGTGTTTAAATGTTATTCTTGATTAAAACTTCCATTCAATAAATTCCAACGACCTCTTTGGGTCATGATGCATGATGGAAGCCACTCCTTTCCTACCCCTAAACCTCTTCCTAAACACCCATAGCACCAATTTGACCAATTGGGCATGGCACAAATTTTGAGGTGACAAAATCACAATTTTGACAAAAACACAACATATTCTCAAAAGATGTAAAATACCATTCTAATTGGGAGACAACTCATCCCACAAACTAAAACACCAAGGAAATGCATACAAAACAATTTTCATGTTTTCAAAAATAGAGAAATAAGTGGCACAGATTTCAATGCACCAAAATGTCTCAAAACATGACATAGTCTCACAAGATGCAGAATCACATAATATGAAAGAGTCAACTCATCCCTCAAAGAAAATTATAAAGGAAATGCATAGAATTCAATTTTCATGTTTTCTAAAAGTGTAAAATAACCATAAGGCCCTAAAAACGCCATTGGAGCTCTCTTTGGCACCTTGACCAAAGTTTGAACAATTTTCTAACTTTTATTTTTCGATTGCTATGGATGATCTGACAACTACCCATTATAGATAACTTGCCCAACAACTAATATATGGAATAAAAATAAGTTGGGGATTTCCACAAAACATTTGCCAGGGTTTTGTCTGTATTTTCATGTTTCCAAAAATGAAAATATATAAAAATAAAAGCATACACAGCTGAAATAAATTTTCTAATCTTCCTACAACTAAGCAAAGCCATCTTTAACCATTCTAGATGGTGTGAATTGAAGGAAACAAAATAAAACAATTTAAATAAGAAGATTGGAGAAACTTACCTTCCAATACAGGCAAAATTCAAGGAAAAGAATGAGGTTGAATGTCAGATTCAATTCACACACAACAAGCAAACACCAAGCTCTTGAATCCAATCCAAATTGCAAGCAATTCGAAGTAAAACTCCCTTGCAAGCAATCAGATGTCCATTTTTCGAGAAAGAGGGTTTCAAACAAAGGAGAGCAAATTTTGGAGAGAAAAAGAATAATGAAAAATACATGTCTTTTTTCCTTTTATTCCTCCAAAGACACTATCCCTTTTTTGGTAATAAATTAATCCTTTAAGTGATTTAATCAATCAATTCAAAATTATAGTCTTTGTACAACTAAATCACTTAATTCAACAATTAAATAATTGAATGTCTCTTTTGCAAATCAAATAGGCATTTCAAATAACACATTAATAAACCCTTTTTCACTTAAAACACCCAAATAATTCACTCAAGTAGATAGGGAAATAGTTAGTTGAATGAACTCAACTATTCCAAACAAGTTATTGCCATTTAACTCAATCTCATTTTGAAAAGTACAAACATGTCATACTAGGCATTCAGTTTCCTCATTTAATGCAATTTCTACCTTTTTACGGAAAATATCAAATTTCAGAATTAAACCAAAATCACTCAAATTTGTTCCACAAGCATATAATGATGCAACAAATATTTTCGCTAAAGGAAAAATAGCAATTTCCAAATTAAAATCATTAATTTAATCTACAAACATAGAAAACACATTTTTCAAAACATTTTAAAATAAAGTGCAAGAATGCTAAGGAAATGCATGCAAATGATACCAAACACACATCACGAGTTTCCACAACACAAGGATAAGGGTGAGATGGCTTAGCATCCCATGTCAACTTTCTCCACATTTCCCACATTATTTAACACCTGTAATTATCTGCACACTCAAGTAAACCATCAGACATACCTTCTCCATACATAAAATAGCTAAAGCACATCATAATACCCAACGTGGCATAATATCACATAAGCATCATAAACATGAGTCAACAATCAATCGACAACATAAAATCATATATGCATAAGTCATCTAACATAATTACATGGAAGACATCACATCCATCCATCATATTACACAAATGAAAATAGTGAAGCTGAAGCACTGCAATAATATAACATGCACAATCACAATTTTTTGGAAACTAATTAACAAAGCACAACCCCATCAGAAACACCTTGATGGTCATGCAGAATACACCCTCAGAACCCATTGATGGCCCCATAGAACTCATCAGCAAGTTCAGTGCAATGCATCAAAGCATAATAATCACATAATAAACTGATAAACACTTATAACAACATATAACACATGAATCAAAAGCACAGAAGGCATACACTAGGGTGGGCATTACAGCGGAGATTGTGACACCTTCAGTGATCCAAGATCATTCCTTGCAAGATGGAGATCTAGGTTAGCGGTGTTTCATTAGTTTGATGTTCTTTATGTTTATAGCTTATGATGTTCATGTAGGAGTCTAATATTTATCTTATTTTATATTTTTCAGTCGAGACTAACACTTGGTGAGACTTTGTGAGTCACGTCATAGTGGGCATAGTACCTTCAGATGTATTTGAGTAGCAGGTGCGAGTGGGGTGTTCGCCACGACCATCCGTTGGGCAACAAGTAGACATATTCATGCCTTTCATCAGGTACAGGATGGCTATAGAGGCTATTCTAGAGTAGTCTACATGGGAGAGAGAGGAGTTACTTCAGAGAGCTAAGTACATTGAAGTTGAGCTTTAGGCGCAGCAGGATCAGACGATAGCAGTGCCTACATTAGAGAGAGAGCCAGTCATCTATGAGTTCTTACTGCTTGAGGTCCGTCAGGTGAGATCTGACAGAGACATGGCTTAGGCCGAGAGAGACTAGTACCATCGAATGTACTAGGAGGTACACAAGGAGGTGATAGGGCTGAGAGGTGAGATCAGGGGGTTACGATCGCGGAGTGTCTCTAGGAGTCATTTGCGATCCGTAGCCACACATGGTCAAGCCTCTATTATTCACACACCACGAGGGCCTGAGGGTACATGTGACCGAGGTTCGACTATATGATGTGTATATATTATGTACTATGACATCCCATTTTATCATGAGGGATAGTCGAATCGGATGTATATCTGAAACTGATGATATATATATATATATGATGTTTTTCTTTTTCTCTCTATGTGCAATAGTTTTAATCTATCACAAGTGATCTTGTAAAATGCAACTAGTGATGAATGTTGAAGGTAAATATGAAAATGTAATTAATGCTAATGTGACACACTAACAATTCTTTCCAGAATATATAGTAACAAACACAATGATTAACAATTTCACATACAACCCAAATTTCTATGCTACGTTCAATTAATACAAGAGAGATCTTAACAAAGAATATATAGGGAAGATACAACAATGATTAATTGAGAAAAAATGTAATGTTAAATGAATTAAGACAAAATACTAATAGTTTATCAAAATTGAAGCTAATCTATCTAATAAATTTGCTTTATGATATTTAACATCAAATGTTAAGCATGAAATTTCTTGAGGTGCGTGGTGTTAATAGGTTTCTTAAGTGGCATACCTTGTTCATTAGCTAGTCAATAAGCTCATGATTCAAAGGTTTCAATTACTAAGTACGATTCAAGCTAATTAGGGTTGAACTTACCTTTTTATCTAGGAGGTGCGTTTACATTGTGTTGATTTTCATAAAGTAGCAAATCCCCAATGTTGAATGAACGTTGTATAACATGTTCATTGTATGATCATTGTATGCTTTTCTGATGAGCCTTGAGGTGCTCAAGAGCATTTATTCGCCTTTCATCAAGCATCTCAAGTTCTTGTAGTCTTTTCTCATGTTCAGTATCATAATCAATAATGTCTCTTAAGGAAATTCTCAATGAAGGAATTTCAAACTCCAAGGGTATTATTGCGTCTATGCCATAGACAAGGTTATATGGTGTATTGCCAGTATTCATACAAATACTTGTTATATAGGCCCATAATGCATAAGATAACTGAATGTGCTAATCCTTTTGATGTTTGTTAACAATATTTCATAGAATCTACCCAATAATTTTGTTTGAAGCTTTTTCTTGGCCATTTGATTGAGGATAATAAGGCATAGAGAAGCGATATTGAATATGATATTTTTCAAGAAATTTCTTCACATCCTTGTTCTTAGATGGTGTACCATTGTTAGAAATGAGGGAGGAAGGTATTCCAAATCAAGAAACAATGTTATTTTGTATAAACTAACAAATTACCTCAGTGGTCGTGGATCGTAAGGGGACAACTTTGACCCACTTTGTGAAGTAATCCATGGAAATAATGATAAATTTATGCCATTGAGAGGAGGGTAGAGAGATTTTGCCAATTAGGTCCAAGCCCCAAATAGAAAATTTCCAAGGTGAAAGTTGGGCACGAAGTTCTTGAGCGGGAGCTCGGATTAGGTGCTTATGCTATTGGCATTGTGGGCATTTCTTGACATAGGCAAAGGAATCTTGTTCCATGTGCTATCAATAATAACCCATTTGTAACAATGTTTGTACCAAATATTTCCCCCCAAAATACCCTCCACAGGCACTAGAGTGAGCTTCTTCTAAAGCTACCAAAATTTTTGAATTACTTAAACATCAGAGTAAAACTCCATTATAGCTTCGTCTATATAACACATTTGACAAAATGATGTGTTGTGCTACTAGTTTACGTAGATAGATTTGGGCATTCTTAGATGTTGAATTAGGAATGGTTCCATCATGCAAATAATTGAATATACAAGAGAACCACTCTTCAGTATATGTATCACCACAGAGATCTGAATTTGCAACTATAGGGTCTTCAATTATCAGTGTTTTAAGATTATGGATAACAAACATAAATTCCTCAGGAGAATCATTAGGGGATATAAGGGAAGTTGCGCTTGCCATTGCATCCGCGTGTCGATTGTCTTTTCTGGGAATAGTTTTTATTGAAAATGATGTGAATTATTTCAAGAGAGATAGTGTAAACTCATGATATTGAGATAGTTTGTCATGCTTAGTTTGTTATGATCCAGTTATTTGTCATACAATAAGCTATGAATCACCATATATTGTAATATTTTTGATATTAAGATCCAAGGTGGCACGAAGTCCTGTGATAAGAGCTTTATATTCAGTAATGTTGTTTGTGCATGATAAATCTAGGCGGTAAGACATAGGAATCATCTTACCTATATGGGGTATTAATATAACACCAGCACCAAAGCTGGTTTGACATCTTGATCTATTGAAATATAATTCCCATTTACTGTCCTTAGTAATTGCCAAAAATTGGTTATTGGGAAATATGTCCTAATGTTGTATAGTAAAAGGTGAAGGAGCTTCAGCTAACTGATCAGCTAATGCTTACCCTTTAATTGCTTTTTGAGAAATGAACTTAAGAATGAACTCAGTTAACAACATAACCCATTTAGCAAGACGACCCAACAAATCTATTTTTGCAAAAAGGTGTTTCAAAGGGTCAAATTTTACCATCACATGTATTTCAGTATTTGAGAGATAATGTCTAAGCTTTTGTGTTGCAAACACTAAAGCTAAGCAATGCTTCTTGATAACAGTGTATCGCAAATCATAATCAAGCAAAGTTTAGCTGATATAATAGACAGTGCATTCTTTTCCTTTAGCATTATGTTGTGCTAACAAGGCTGCCAGGGCATTATTAGATGTTGAAATATACAATAGAAAGGGTTTATCAAGGACAACAGGCTGTAAAACAAGAGGATTAGCTAAATAAGCCTTTAAATCTTTGAAAGATTTTTGACATTCAGAATTCCATTGAAACTTCGAATCCTTCTTCAGTAATTGCGTAAAAGGGTGAGTCCTGTTTGTGAGTTATGAAACAAATTGGTGGATGGCCTATATCTTCCCTTGCAGACTATAAAGTTGGGAGATGTTTTTAGGTGTTGGAATATTAACAATTGCGTCTATCTTTTTCATATCCAGTTCGATACCATGATTTGAAATGATAAATCCAAACAACTTTCCACTGTCTACACCAAAAACACACTTACGAGGATTTAATCGCATATTATATTTCCTTATGCGCTCAAAGATTTGTAGCATGATCTTGACAATGAATGGACTTCGCCAAGATGTCATCAACATAATCTTCTAAAATATTGTGCATGTAATCATGAAATATAAGGGTCATTACACGTTGGTAAGTAGCTCCTACATTCTTAATTCCAAATGGCATGATGACCCAACAAATGTACCCCAAGGTGTTATAAAAGTTGTTTTATATTGATCTTGAGGGTTAATTAAGATTTGATTATATCCTAAAATACCATCCATGAAAGAGAGTAATTTATGGCCAACTATAGAATCAATAATCATATCAATGTTAGGAAGTGGAAAATCATCTTTCAAAGATGCCAAATTCAAATCTTGAAAATCTGTACACATTCTTATATGACCATCAGGTTTAGTGATAGTGACAATGTTTGAGATCCAAGGTGAATAGTCAATAGGGTAGATAAAGCCAGCTTGTAAGAGCTTTTCTATCTCAACTTTAACAAATAATGCAACCTTAGGATTCATCTTACAAATCTTTTGTTTAAATGGCTTAGCATCCAGTTTCAAGATGATATTATGCGTTACAATCTAATGATCAATACCAGGCATGTATGAATAGTTCCAAGCAAATAGTTTAGAAAATTCATGTAGTAACTTAGTTGTTTCTTCCTTTTCTTCTGCATGTAAATAATCACCGATAGGGATAACTTTTTCAGTATTATCTTTCTCCATGAAAACATCAACAGTCTTTCCATTAAGCAGAGTATTGTGGTCTAGGAGATCGGGTGATTGTGGTAGGTCTTCAGATTCTTCATCAAACTTTAGAGTAGCATTTATCATGCTAGTAGTTTTTCCAAAATATGCACTATTGTTCAAACAATAAGTTAAACCAAATTTATGATGGTAATGAGGAATGTTTTCATAAGCACCTAAGAATTCCATTATCGCTTCATCCTTTGAAAATATATCCAAAGGAATCACTCCTGGAGGACAACTAGTGTCGATCATCTCAGGAAATATCAAGTTAAGTGTTGATATTGAATTCACATTAAGAGTAGGACGTCTATGGGATTTAGATTCCTTGAAAGGGTTATATCCAATGCCACTTGAGTAATGCAGCGAAGCAGATTCTATAGGGACTTTGATTCCTTGTTGATTAATACCACAACAATTACCTACATAATCACAATTTTTATAAAGGATCTGAAATCCTTGACCATAAAGAGAAGACATTTCTTTGCAAGAAGGTGGAGCTTCATAAGTTTCATACTCTGTAGTGTAAGTAAAAGTATTATCTGAATTTGTTATCAAAGAAGCTTTATGTTTATCATTCAAAGCATGAGATGATATTGATACAATATTTGATGTTTTAGGGACAGGGTTTTTAACTTTATATTCTCCCATGGAAGAAGATGTAAAATCTAATGAACCCCAATCATCACCAAGAAATGCATTCGATTGTTTGGAATCTTGCATAAAATTTTCTGGGGCAAGAGAAGTTGACAAATCAACTTTCAAATTGTTTAAAATTTTAGGACAAATGACTTGTTTTTGTGTCAGGTTCAGGATCAACATGAATAGTGTGCAGCTTATCTTTGAAAATGAATTTAATTGAACAATGTAAAGTAGAAGGAACTACCCCCAATGTATGGATCCAAGGTCTACCAAGAATCATGTTGCAAGATAGAGAACAAGTCATGACATGAATCAGGGTAGGCACAATCATAGGTCCTACTTGTACAGGTAGAGTTATAGTGTCCACGGATTGTCATCCAACATTGTCAATGCCATGAATACTTATCATTTCTGGCTTAATCAAGGATGTATCAACTTTAATCTTACGTAATATGTTAATGCCACAAATATTAAGAGCTGATCCATTATCAATGATAACTCTCTTAACCAGTATCTTGTTTATTGTAATGAAGATAATCAAAGGATCATACTAATTCTAAACTTCAAGAGATGGCAACTCATGTTGTTGAAACAAAATGTCTATTTTTGTCTCATGCATACAATATAATAGAGCTACTACATCATTTGGCTTGACAGCAAGTGGAACAATCACCCTTTGTAAAGCTTCTTGGAGCATTCCATGGTAAGTAGGCGAAGTTTGTATAAGATCCCAAAGAGATATCTTTACAAGAGTAGCACAGAGCTGCTCTACAAGATCATAGTCTTGACCAACCTTATGTGTTAAACAAATTTCTTGAGGAAACATAGGTTGAGAAGTTGTCAATGATATCAGAATGCTCAGTTGTTGTTTGCAACAACCTAGTCATAATATGGTTACTCAAGGGCTTCATCTAACATATCAAAGTCATCATGACTAAATGAATCATCATATACATGAAAATCTTTCAAAAAATAATCTGACATTTTAACATGTTCTACTTAGCCCAAGATTTAAATGTAAAATGATGGTTTTTGAACATTTATGAAAATGAAACATTATGCAAAACACCAAATGATAATTTCCAACTCTTTTAGTGAAAAGATAAAGAATATGATTCAAATTCAATGCATGTACTTTCACAAAAGAGGGTTTGCAATCCAAATGTGCTTTAGGACAGCCAACTAATTCAGATCTGATGTTTAAAAGGATGCAAATTCTTTAGAGCACGGGTTCACCAAAATGTTTAGGGTGAAAAAGTAGGTTTCTTTGAAACAAGGCTAAGTCTTATTATTTCACCTAACTAAACATTGGGAAGACAAGGACTGAGCTTAGGATCAAGCTATTGATTACATGTATATTCCCTAATGCTAATTAGGTCTAATTCAACTGTCTAACTAAGGTTTTATCAAGTGTCCTTATTCACTAATCAAGTAAACCCTAATTACACCTTGTAACAGAAATCAACTAAATTCAGAGATGAAGTAGACAAAATAGATCACAGAAATGTAGAGAATAAGGTTAAGAGATCATGCACCCAAAAATTAAGGGCTAACTAGACTAGGGTGGCCACTCATTAGTCCTGTAACTTTCTGTCTGTGAAAATCTTCCATATCAACTATCTGGTGACCTCCGATAGATCCTAGATCTCAGAGAATCTCCCCATTTGGACTAGGGCACCCGCTCATTAGTCTTGAAAGTGTCAGGATCTGAAATTGTGAAATTTAGTGATGACTGTATCCACAATATCTATCTTTCTACCACTCATTTTCATTGTATCATGCAAAACATGATTTGCACCTCCAAAAAGAGGAGAAAGATGTTGTGGCTATATAGGAGCTTACCTCAGTCAAGCCCCATTTTTGGTATTCCTACTTCAACAATAGCCAGAGATAAATATTTGTAGAAGTGTGTGTAAACCTAAACAAGTGTATGCAGAAATATCAAATCCTAGATGTCTCAATCAAGGGAAGATCAATAACTTGCTTCAATTCAATAAACACATGTAAATTCACCTCAACGAGATAAAAACAAATGAAGACTTGCATGAACAAGAAGGTGAATCAACAATATTCACAGGGGATCTCCAAGCTCAATGTTGGAGGCTTCAATCCTTCTCCCAATCATGCAAAAGGCATACAAACCCTAGGAAGAGAAAGATAAGCTCAAGATGTTGATTCCTAATCTCCATCCATTATCTCCATGGTAGCAAATTCAAATCACTTTCAAGAGCTTCAACAAGTCATTGATCTTCATTGGCAGTTTCATCAGAGTTTTGGCATCAAGCTTGCATAAAGATTGTGTGTGATAAAATGATTTTCAAATATCTTTTTATATGTAACCTTAGGAAATTCATATTTTGAAATAACATCTCGATATCGTGTGAAAAATGAAAATTTGAAAATAGAATCCCGAGGTGCACGGCAGGAGCCGACACCCTGCCAAGATTCAAAATCTAGAAAAATGGAGCAAGACTAGGGTGTGGATGCCCGAGTCCAATCCCCCATTTTCTGACAAGATCTGCATCTAGGGGGTCCTAGTGACCCATAATTCAAATTCTCTTTTTGGGTTCCATCAATAGTTATCATGGAAAATGAACATTTGGCAACTAGACACTAGCCAATCAAGGTTTTAGGAAGGTCAAAAACAAAGAGGTTGAGGGGTTACCAAAGATGAGGAGCTAAACTGAGGGAAATTGTACCATTCCATATAGGAGGACAATTTCTGACATAATAGTGCTTGTGGATCTCTTTCTTGTGCTCTCCCTTTCTTTCACAAATCGGTAATGTTAAGTTTCCATTGCTAACACCATACAACTACAACACATGGAAACAAAATGCATGGAACTTCTTAATGCCAAAAGCTTATACACCCTATGTTGAAGAAAAGATAACTGAACCTGTAGATGTTAAGGACAAAATATTTTAGATGATTGAACAAACAAAAACTCTAGGTTGTCTTAGGAGTTTAGTTTCTCTTGATATTATGTTTCAACTTGATGGATGTAAAAATTCATATGATGCATGGGACAAACTTAAAACTCGCTATGGGATAACTGATGAAGTAAGGGGATATCAAATTGATAATCAATTAATGGCACTTGATCCTAGGTCTTTTGACAACATCCAAGATTTTGTAACAAAAGTAAATGACTTAAGAGCACAATGTAAAGTATGTGGAATAGACAAAAAGGACATTCAACTTGTATTGAGTACTCTTAACAAACTTGCACCTAAATATATGGATTTTGTTTCTAGTTTTCATACTCATATATTAACTATGGGATCTTCTTATACAATGCCTTCCTTTGCTTCATTTTTTGAATTAGTGATGCAAGAACAAGGCAAGCTTCTTTACATGGGTCTCTTGAAGCCATCTCAATCTCAAGCTTTATTGGTTAGTCAGTCGAAGGGTCAAAAAGAGTGCAGGAAACCTAACAAGAAACAATAGAAGTTTAAGAAGAAGTCACAGAAAGATCAGGCAAAGTCATTGTCTACCCCAAAAGAAGACTCTAATTCCTCTTCTTCAAAGGGGAACTCTCAGAAGAAGGAAAGACAAAATTGTTGTTACTATAAGAAAGCTGGTCATGAGGAACACTCTTGTCACAATAAGTAGATCGATGAGTTGAAGCATCTTCTAAAAAAGAACAACATTAATCTTCCTTCTTCACAACAATCCTCTACTCCTTCCAAATTAGGCAAAGGGAAAGCAACTGCACTAGTTGCTTCTACATATTCTTCTCAGCAGTGGATTCTTGACTTGGGTGCATCACATCACATGGGTTCTGTCAAAGAACAATTTTCTTTGTTGGAACCTTGTTCAGTGCCCCACATTCTCATTTGGGATGACTCTCCTATTGATGTCATCAAGAAAGGATTTGTTGATACTGGCACTAGTACACTTGAGGATGACATCTATGTGCCTAATCTATTGACTAACCTTCTCTCTATCTATCAGATTGCCCAGAATGGTAGAAAAGTTGAATTCACTTCCAATTCCACCACCATCAGGAGTCTTGAAGATAATGCATGATGCAAGAGCATCCCTAGTTAAAAAGAAATATTGCATCAACCAAAACATTTGCATTTTAGTTTGTTGGCAGTTCAGTTTGTTTCTTTTCATTTTTCCAATTTAGTTCAGGCAGTTCAGTCAGAAGTAGTTTCTGTGTTTTGGTCCGCTTTCTGCCACAGTGCATTTTAGACCTTGCAGAGCTGGACTTAGCATCTACATCATATCCATAATTTAGAGATCTGTACATCATTACTGGAAAGATATCGCTACCAGAAGATCGACTATTTTCTCAAAATAGAGCATCCTGACAATCACAGACAACCAGCTGAAGGAGAAACCTATGAAAGCATTTCCTGATCTATGAAGCCTAATGACACATCATTCAATGATCTTAGGTTCATGGCCAACCTTCTCTGAAGATCCACACATCATTCCATTCATTTATGGAGGAGTTCTATGCAATTAGGTCCAACCTATCTGTGTACACACATTTACAACTCTTGATTGGAGTTTGTGACATTCTTTAGCCAATGTGGAGGAATCTTATGATCCAAACTTGATATATATTGATGTAATAGATCCTTAGGAAAGTAGTTGATAAGTTACTAGGTTCTAGATAGATCTCTTATTCATTTTTTCTAGCAAAGGACCTTCAAAGCTTTATCTTGCGCATGTATGCAATCAGGCCTTTGAGCCCTAATTACATGTGGGCTGATCTCTATTTGAATTCTATGATATATACTGAATGACTAAATATGCATTGTTCCATTACTTTGAGTTGTTTCCATTGTGTTTACTCTTGCTGCATGGTCTAGATAGTTCATTCTGTGAACCCTCCTACCATGACTGTACCAAGTGGTATCAAAGTGAAAGTTTGAATCTTTGGGAGTGAATTGAGTAAAATTGGCAAAGGAATTCCATAAGATCTTTCTATGGACAGATTGCCAAATTGAGGCAGGTTACTTGTGTTGCAACCAATCATTGATTGTGAGGTAGTTGTCACCTTGTAGCTCGATCACCGAACCTGAGGTAGTTTACACTTTACCCTAGGAAGAATGCTGCCGCAGAGAGCTGCTGCTGTTGGAACAATGGCTAGAAGAATGGATGAGATGGTGGAAATGATGAAAATAATGCGAATTTGACTGGATGCTTTTGAAGAAGATAGGTGAAGAGGCTTGACACCAAGACCTAATGTGGAAAGTGATGATGAAGAGGAATTTCAATCTGTTGAACAAATTGGTGAAACCCTAGGAGGTGATGAAGAAGAAGAATCAGATCAAGTGAAGATGTTGTGAGCTATTTCAAAGATTGGAAAAAGACCTAGAGTGGATGTACCAAATTATACTGGCAATTTGAATCCTGAAGAGTTGATTGACTGGATAAATGACATGGAAGAATACTTTGAATATGAAGAAGTTGAAGATTTGGAGAAGGTGAAATTTGTGAAGACAAAGTTGAAAGGACATGCTACTATATGGTGGAAATAAGTTTAGTTGGAAGGAAATAGAAGAGGAAAAGAAAAGTTTACAAAATGGGATAGGATGGTGATAAAACTGAAGAATCAATTTATACCTATTGACTATGAGTTGGAACTATTGAAAAGATTGCAAAACCTATGACAAAAGGAGAAATTAGTGAAAGAGTATACTGAAGAATTTCACAAGATGATCATAAGAATAGAACATAGTGCAACAAGCAAGGAGAAAGTGGTTAGATATATCAATGAACTAAGATTGAACATTCAAGAGGAACTAAGCTTGGTGAGGATGACATCTTTGGAAGAAACATATCAGTTTGCCATGAAAGTTGAAGAGAAGCTAAATAAGAGGCATGATCAGAGACAGAGAGGAAGAGGATGTAAATTTCAGAGAGGTAGGACTTATTTTGGAGGAGATAGATCATTTCCAGAGCAGAGCAAGCCTGACAACCCATTTAAGAAGGATGATAGAGATACTAATTCATACTGGAGAAATGATAGAAATTTTCATCCCAGAGGAAACTATAATTCATACCAAAATGAAGAGTATAGAAGAGAAGGAAGAGGATTGGATAAGAGAACATTCAGAGGTACTTGTTTCAATTTTGGAGGTGAAGGACATAGAACATTTGAATGTAATCAGGGTAGTACAAGTAAGAGGACAAAAAATAGCGGAAGAGCAACCTATGTTGAAGAAGAACTTATTAAACTAGGTGACCCCTATTTTGTCGGTAAACCAGAGAAAGGACAATCATTGGTGATGAGGAGAGCACTATTTCAAAAAGAGACAAATGAGGAACCACCATAGAGGAAACGTTTGTTCAGGACAAGATTCAAACCAGGAGGTAAGTGTTGTAAAGTTGTGATTGATAGTGGTAGTTCTAATAACCTAGTTTCAAAAGAGATGGTGACTAAGTTGAAGTTGGAAAGATTAAAACACCTTAAGCCATATCAGATAATATGGATTTAGGGTGATCATAAGGTACTAGTGAGTGAACAATGTTTGGTGAAATTTCATATTGGATCTTATCATGACAAAGTCTTGTGTGATATTATGCCTATGGATGTATGTCATATCTTGTTGGGTAGACCTTGGCAATATGATAGAAAAGCTATACATGATGGTAGAAAGAATACATACACTATAACAACAAATGGAAAGAGAACTACTTTGATTCCTTTGGAGGATGATCTTAAAGATGTGGTATGTGGAAATGCCAGAATCTATTTGGTAGATGGAAGGAAATTTCTAGATGGTTTGAGATATGAGAATATGTGTTATGATTTGATTCCTAAGGAGCCTAAATCATTGAATAAGGAGACTGAAGAATCACAACTAGAGGAGATAAAGGAGTTGCTGATAGAATATGAAGACATCATATCAAACAATGTACGAAAAGGATTGCCACCCATCAGGAGTATCAGTCATCACATGGATCTTATACCTGGAGCAAGTTTGCCTAATAGAGAAGCACAATGGATGACACTGGTAGAGAATGAAGAATTGAACAGATAGATACAAGAGTTGTTGAGGAAAGGTTTGATCAGAGAAAGCTTGAGTCCTTGTATAGTACCTGCAGTGTTAGCACCTAAGAAAGATGGAGAATGGAGAATGTGTATTGATTCTAGAGCAATAAACAAGATCATAGTTAAGTATAGATTTCCTTTACCTAGAATGGATGATATCATGGATTGTTTGAGTGGAGCAAGATATTTTACAAAGATAGACTTGAAGAGTAGAAACCATCATATCAGAATCAAAGAAGGAGATGAATGGAAGACTACTTTTAAGACAAATGAAGGATTGTATGATTGGTTAGTGATGACCTTTGGATTGACAAATGCACTAAGTACTTTCATGAGGTTCATGAATGAAGTCTTGAAGAAATTCTTGGGTAAGTTTGTGGTTGTATACTTGGATGATACTCTAATTTTTAGTAAGACAAAAAAGGAATATTTGTGGCATATTAGACAAGTTTTGCAAAGGTTGAGAGAAGAGAAATTGCTGATAAACATCAAGAAGTGTAGTTTCATGAAGGAAGAACTAGTATATTTGGGATTTGTGATTTCTGTGGAAGGATTGAAGATGGACCCTAAGAAAGTGAGAGCAATTGTTGAATGACCTACACTAGAAAGCATTGGAGAAGTGAGATCATTTCATGGATTGGCTAGTTTCTACCATAAGTTCCTCAGAAATTTTAGTTCAGTTTGTAACCCTATGACAGAGACAATGAGAGGTGATAGAAAAGATTTCAAGTGGACATCTCGAGCAGATAAAAGTTTTGAATTGTTGAAGCAGAAGGTGATAGAGCAACCTATTTTGGCATTACCAGATTTCAATAAGGTATTCCAAGTTGATTGTGATGCAAGTGGAAATGCAATTGGAGTAGTATTAAGTCAAGAAGCTAGACCTGTAGCTTACTTCAGTGAGGAGTTGAATGATGTAAGGAGAAGATATTTAGTTTATGATCAAGAGTTCTATGCCATAATTCAAGCCTTGAAGAAGTGGAGACATTACTTGTTGCCTAAGGAGTTTTTGTTGTATATAGATCATCAAGCTTTGCAATATTTGAATAGTCAAGGTAAGCTAAATCAGAGACATATGAGATGGGTAGAGTTCATGTAGAGTTATACATTTGTGTTGAAGCATAGGAGTGGAAAATCAAACAAAGTTGTTGATGCATTAAGTAGGAGAAGAAACTTGTTGACAAAGATGAGAGTTGAAGTGTTGGGTTTTGATGAATTGAAGAACATGTATGAGGGAGACACTGATTTTGCAGAACCTTGGAAAGCATGTAGAGAGCCTGTTGTGATAGATAGGAGTAAGTGGTTGGACTATTTCATTCAAGAAAATATGTTGTTCAAAGGAAATCAGTTGTGCATACCTAAGAGTTCAATGAGAGATGATTTAATCAAGGAGAAACATACTAGTGGATTGTCAAGACATTTTGGCATTGATAAGATAGTGGCTTTAGTGAGTGAAAACTACTTTTTACCTTAGATACATAAGGATGTTTAGAGATTTGTGCAGAGTTGTAGAGTTTGTCAAGTTGTAAAAGGGAGTATTCAGAATACTGGATTGTATAAACCTTTGACAGTACCAAAGAGACCTTGGGAAGACATAAGCATGGATTTTGTGATGGGATTGCCTAAGACATAGAGAGGACATGATTCAATATTTGTAGTGGTTGACAGATTTTCAAAGATGGCTCATTTTGTACCTTGTAAGAAGATAACTGATGCAGTGCATATAGCTGACCTATTTTTCAAGGAGATTGTGAGATTACATGGATTACCTAAGAGTATAGTTTCCGACAGAGATACAAAGTTTGTTGGATGCTTTTGGAAGACACTTTGGAAGAAGATTAAGATAGATTTGAAGTTCAGTTCATCTTTTCATCCACAGAATAATGGACAAACAGAGGTAGTGAATAGGAGCTTGGGAAACTTGTTGAGATGTTTAGTTGGTGAGAAAGCTAGAAGTTGGGATTTGATTCTTTCACAAGAAGAGTTTGCATAAAATAATTCAGTGAATAGGAGTACCGAAAGAACACCTTTTGAGATTGTGACCAGAGTGAATCCTAGAGGAGTAGTAGAATTAAGAGATATCAACATGGAAGAAAAGAGAAGTGTAGAAGTAGAAGAATTTGCAGATCATATGAAGACAGTGTATAATCAAGTGAAGAAGCATTTGGAGAATATGAATAATAAGTACAAAGACAAGGCTGATGAGAAGAAAAGACATAAGGAATTTGAAGTTGGAGATGAAGTGATGGTATATCTGAGAAAAGAATGATTTCCAGTTGGGACATATAACAAGTTGAAGATGAAGAAGTTTGGACCTTGTAAGATACTCAGGAAATTTGATTTAGGGAATGCATATGAAATGGAGCTACCATAGACATTGGGTATTTCACCTATTTTCAACATTGCAGACCTATATCAGTACCATGAAGTAGAATTTAGTGACACATTGGAAGAAGACTTGAAGAAGAAGTTACCACAACAAGCACCAAAGTAGATTAAAGACATTTTGGATAGTAGAGTTGGATGCAACACTAGAGGAAGACAATACAAACAATATCTTGTGAAGTGAAAGGCAGACTAGAAGAAGATTCATCATGGATTTCTCAGGCTGAGGTGGACTATCTTGGTTCTCCCCTAGCCCCAGCAAAGTGAGGGACTCACTTTTTCAATAACTTTGGATGTCTAATGTAGGAGCATCCTTGGTTCAAGGGCAATCTTGCATCAACCAAAACATTTGCATTTCAGTTTGTTGGCAGTTCAGTTTGTTTCTTTTCATTTTTCTAGTTTAGTTCAAGCAGTTTAGTTAGAAGTAATTTCTGTGTTTTGGTCCGCTTTCTACTATAGTGTATTTCATACCTTGTGGAGCTGGAGTTAGCATCTACATTCACTCATCTACATCATATCTAGAATTTAGAGATATACACATCATTACCAAAAAGATATCGCTACCAGAAGATTGACTATTTTCTCAGAACAGGGCATCCTGATAATCACAGACAACCAGCTGAAGGAGAAACCTACGGAAGCATTTCATGATCTGTGAAGCCTAATGACACATCATTCAATGATCTTTGGTTCATGGTCGACCTTTCCCGAAGACCCGCACATCATTCCATTCATTTGTAGAGGAGTTCTATGCAATTAGGTCCAACCTATCTGTGTACACACGTTACAACTCTTCCTTGGAGTTTGTGACCTTCTTTGGCTAACGCAGAGGAATCTTATGATCCAGTCTTGATATATATTAATGTAATAGATCCTTAGGGAAGCAGTTCATAAGTTACTAGGTTCTAGGTAGATTGCTTATTTATGTTTTCTGGCAAAGGAGCTTCAAAGATTTATCTTGCATATGTATGCAATCAGACCTATGAGCCCTAATTGTAAGCTCACATGTTGCCAGTGAATCTCTATTTGAATTCTATGATACACTGAATGACTAAATCTGGATTGTTCCATTACTTTGAGTTGTTTCCATTGTGTTTACTCTTGTTGCACGGTTCAGATAGTTCATTCTGTGAACCCTCCTACTGTGACTGCACCAATGCACTTCTTGTAGTTGGTAAGGATGATTATGCATCTTGACTATATGCTTTCTCTCATTTTAAACTTGATTCACATTTTATGGCTTTGCTCAGTGGTTTAGATTTGTGAGCAAGCTATTGTTGAACACACTAGGATACTGAGAGGGGGGGTGAATCGGTATTCCAACAAATCTTAAATCCTCTAGAGTAAACTGAAACTTAATCTTTTCATCATTAATAGAAACATAAAATATTAAAAAAATGCAAAACACCACATAACACTAGATATATGGTGCAGTGCAACTAGTTTAAGCATTTAATCATTTTTTTTAAAATTTAGTGTCAAAAGGCAAAATGAGTTTCAAAAGAATAAATGTAATAGAGCCTTAAAAAGGCATAGGAGGATGATTTTAGTTATTTTATGTTAGTGGAGTTTTGAAAATAGTTAGTTTCTTCTAGTGGGTCTGCAGTCATAAAAACAGTGACAATCTATTATTAGTAAAAATAGTTTTTTATGAAAAATCAGAAGTTTAGGCTATTTTGAGCCTTATTCCCATGATGGGAATCTTGTAGGAGGATAAAAAAAACAATTGTAAAAGCATTTTAAGGAAGAGTATGGTCAAATGTGGAGATTTGGTTGAAGTTTGAAGAGAGATAAATGAAGATTATAACTGTTTTGCTGTCCCATCTCTATTTTTCTGAAAATTGTTGTTCCCTCTCATTTTTCTTGGTTGTACAGTACTAATGCAAGAATTATCATTCTTGTAATGTTGTAGTGTATGGTCTCATCTTTGTTTTAAGCTAGGTTGGAGGATATTTGATGGAGGTTTGAGCACTTTTCCAACATTTTCTTTGGGACTACTCTTTTTCACAGTTTATGATTGTTTTTATTGTTGTTCCTCATGCCTATACTTGACTGTACAATGTTGTCAAGGGTACAAATGTATATGGATGTGTAAAGGATCGAGTCACCTTCCATTTAAACTTTGTTGGAGCCAATTTCATTGTAAAAGAAGCATTTTATGACTATTTTTGTGCAAGTGGGTCTGTAGTAGGGTTTTAGAGGGTTTTAGTGCTTTTTCATGAAATCGATGAATTTAGGAGTTTCCACACTTGCTCCATAGATGGAAATGAATGTATTAATATATTGTTTTATGCCTAACAAATGGGTTTTCATGATCAGGGCTGAGGATAAGAGTAAGAGTGACTGTTGCAGCGGTGGCACCTAATGTTTTCATGTACTAGGATTGGTGACTTGCATAGAGGAGTAAATTGATGCATGGGAGAGTTGAGGCAACCCAAGAACCTTGAAATCAGTGTACTTAGACCTTATATGATATATTTTATTCCTTGGAGTGGGTTTGGGTATTGTGAAACAAGTTTTATAGCCATTTGTCATGTCTAGAAGGCCTAATTAGCCCTTGGGACAACAAGGTATAGTCAAGTTTTGGGTATAGTGTTCCAAAGAAACCTATGTTGTATGTTTAATATGTTCAAGAACAAGGTAATGGGTAGTCAAAAATCCCATGAAAATTTGGAGAAGAGGCCTGAAGCTAAAGTTATTGCATGACAGTCCTAAAAAGAGGGCTACAACGAAGTGAGTGGGTTTGTGAAGGAAGCGGTACAAGGAGGTACCCTCAATGCATTTTGTGAGTTTTGTGAGCTTGGGATAGTCAAACCTAGTTAGTATAGGGTCCCTAGAAGGTTTGGGAAGGTCCCAATATGTTTGAACCTATAAATGGTGATATTGTGTTGTGTTGAAGTCATGGAGTGTGAGTGGACAGTCAAGTCCAAATTGAAGATAAGTGTTTCTGTTTGGTCCACTAAGGCCGAGATGAGTTGTTTGTCCTACCATACCCTATATCCTCTTCCTCCTGTGTAGTTAGTTTGATCCCTTTGTGGTCTTGGTGTTGTGAGCTCTGTATCAAATTGGTATTAGAGCATAGTTAGTAGGTCTGTGAAGTGTTGAGTTGAAGAGGTAGTTTGTCAAGGTGCCTCCAAGAGCAAGAAACATGGCTCAAGAGATGAATGAGCTGAAGGAGAAGCATGCTAGAGAGTTGAGGGAGTTGAAGGAAAGAATGGCTACCCTAGAACAAAATTAGAGAAGAGAAGTTGGTCTATGTGATGAGATTGAGTTTGAGGAAGAAGAAGTTGAGTATGAAGATGTAGAAGAAGAGTTAGACCCTGAGGATCAGAGGATGGCTAAGTTGCTGAGGGTAGTGAAAGAAGACAAGCACAAGATGAAGATAGATCTACCAAAGTATGGAGGAATCCTGAATGATGAAGCATTGCTAGATTGGGTTGCAGCATTGGACAACCACTTTGAGTGTGAAGAAGTTCCCGATGATCAAAAAGTGAAGATTGTAAAGACCAAGCTGACAGGTCATGCTTTGTTATGGTGGGATTATCAACAAATAGAGAGAAGAAAGAAAGGAAAGGGAAAGATTGTCTCATGGGACAAGATGCTAGCAAAAATCAAAGGTAAATTCTTGCCTAAAGATTATGAAGTTCAAATGTTTAAGAAGCTTCAAGGTTTAAGGAAAAAAGAAATGGATGTTAAGTCATATACTAAAGAGTTTTATAAGCTGAGTATAAGGTCTGGTCAAAGTAAAAGTGAAGTGCAAAAGGTTGCTAGGTATATTGGTGGTTTGAGATTTAACATGCAGGATGAGTTGGTGTTGGCAAATCCAAAGAGTGTTGAAGACTGTTACCATATTATAGATAGAGTGGAAGAGAAGTTGAAAAGGAGACAAGATAAGTCAGCTAGAGGTAGAGGCAATACCTCTAGAGGCAGAGGATCTTTTAACACAAAGCAAGTCAATGAGAGTCAAGAAGACATGAGCAAGGCACAAAGACAAGTTGCATATTTCAAACAAGGACAAAGTACAGATTTCAGAGGTAGAGGTTCTAGAGGAAGATTTGGTGGTGGAAGAAGTGCAAATACCTTTGTAGGTAAGTGTTATAATTGTCAAGAGTTTGGGCACCCATCATATAAGTGTCCTGAGAAGCAAAATTTTTCTATTTATGGTGAATAAAAGAGTGAAAAAAGGACTCAATTAGTCCAAGAAGAAGAATGTGGTTCTAGTTCCACAAGGTGTGATGCTGAGTCAGGAGAAGCATTGATGCTGAGAGAAAGAGAACTACTGAAGACCTCTAGGGAGAAGGAGTTGATTCAGAGGAGAGCATTGTTCAAGACAACTTGCAAGAGCAAGGGCAAGGTATGTAAAGTTATAGTGGATTCTGGTTGTACTGATAATATGGTGTCTAGTGAGATGGTAGACAAGCTGAAGTTGGAGAGAGTTCCTAGGGAGGTTCTCTACAAAATTTCTTAGGTAAGTGATCATCAATCCATTTTAGTGACTAAGCAAGCATTTGTTGAGTTTAAGATTGGAGCATATGAGGATAGGGTACTTTGTGACATCCTACCTATGGATTGTTGTCATGTGATATCGGGAAGACCCTGGCAATTTGATCAGTTTGTAGTTTATGATGGAAGAGCCAATATGTTCACTATCAAGAAGGATGAGAAGACTTTTTTGCTACTACCATTAGAGGAGTAGTCAAGATCAGAAAATATGATTATGTTTGGCAACAAGGAGACCGTGATGTTTGAGAAGTGTGAAAACAAGGAGTGCAACCTTTTCAAGGCATGAAATTGTTGAAACAACAAAGAGTAAGTGTGGAGCTGATTTGCAGCCTCTTGAGAAGAGAAATATCTTCATGTGGAAGAAGGAAGTGACTGAAAATGTGAAGTGTAAGAGTGTAGAGCTTGTGGTAAGGCAAGGAGTGAGTGAAGGAGTCTTGGTAGGGACAATCATGTGCCCTGTAGTGATGAGTAGATAGCTAAGAGAAGCTTGTGCAGCAGTTTGCAAAGTAAGCAAGTTGGATAAAGGCCTGACAAAGGTTGGTAAAGGTAAGGTGATAGTGGATAGTGGAAAGGAGAGTATGAACTAGTGGTGTAAACAAGAAGTTAAGAAGACAAATTTGAAGATAGCTGAGAGAAGCATAGTTGTTGATGAAGATGACAAGGTTAGAGGACCAAGAGTGGGACAGTCCACAAAGAGTGCATATTGTCAAACAACAAGAAATGTTGGCAAGCATACCATGGATAGTGAAGATGGACCTGATGAAGGAAAGCATGGAGCAATGAAGGACAATTTGCAAGAATATTTCCAAGGGACTTGGAAAAGTTTCAATTTAGGCTCTATGGTGCAGTGCACCTAGTTTAAGCATTTAATCAAATTTTTAAAATTTAGAGTCAAAAGGCAAAAGTAGTTTCAAAAGAATAAATGTAATAGAGCCTTAAAAAGGCATAGGAGGATGATATTAGTTATTTTATGTTAGTGGAGTTTGAAAATAGTTAGTTTCTTCTAGTGGGTCTGCAGTCAAAAATAGTGACAATCTATTATTAGTAAAAATAGTTTTTTATGAAAAATTAGAAGTTTAGGCTATTTTGAGCCTTATTCCCACTATGGGAATCTTGTAGGAGGATACAAAATCAAGTGTAAAATCATTGTAAGGTAGAGTATGGTCAAATGTGGAGATTTGGTTCAAGTTTGAAGAGAAAGAAACGAAGATTATAACTATTTTGCTATCCCATCTCTATTTTTCTGAAAATTATTGTTCCCTCTCATTTTTCTTGGCCGTACAGTACTAATGAAAGAATTATCATGCTTGGAATATTGTAGCGTATGGTCTCATATTTGTTTTAAGCCAAGTTGGAGGAGATTTGATGGAGGTTTGAGCACTTTTCCAACATTTTCTTCGGGACTGCTCTTTTTCACAGTTTATGACTGTTTTTATTGTTGTTCCTCATGCCTGTACTTGGCCGTATAATGCTGTCAAGGGTACAAATGTATATGGATGTGTAAAGGATCAAGTCACATTCCATTTAAAAATTTTTGGAGCCAATTTCATTTTAAAAGAAGCATTTTATGACTATTTTTGTGTAAGTGGGTCTGTAGTAGGGTTTTAGTGCTTTTTCATGAAATCGATGGATTTAGGAGTTTCCACACTTGCTCCATAGATGGAAATGAATGTATTAAGATATTTTTTTATGTCTAACAAATGGGTTTTCATGATCAGGGAAGAGGATAAGAGTAAGAGGGACTGTTGCAGTTGTGGCGACTAATGTTATCATGTACTAGGATTGGTGACTTGCATAGAGGAGTGAATTGATGCATGGGAGAGTTGAGACAACCCAAGAACCTTGAAATTAGTGTACTTAGACCTTCTATAATCTATTTTATGCATTGGAGTGGGTTTGGGTATTGTGAAACAAGTTTTATAGCCATTTGTCATGTCTAGGAGGCCTAATTAGCCCTTGGGACAATAAGGTATAGTCAAGTTTTGGGTATAGTGTTCCAAAGAAACCTATGTTGCATGTTTAATATGTTCAAAAAAATGGTAATGGGTAGTCAAAAATACCATGAAAGTTTAGAGAAGAGGTTTAAAACTAAAGTTATTGCATGACAGTCCTAAAAAGAGGGCTACAAGGGAGTGAGTGGGTTTGTGAAGGAAGTGGTACAAGGAGGTACCCTCAATGTGTTTTGTGAGTTTTGTGAGATTGGGACAGTCAAACCTAGTTATTATAGGGTCTTTATAAGGTTTTGGAAGGTCCCCATATGTTTGAACCTATAAATAGTGATATTGTGTTGTGTTGAAGCCATGGAGTGTGAGTGGACAGTCAAGTCCAAATTGAAGATAAGTGTTGCTATTTGGTCCACTGAGGCTTAGATGAGTTATTTGTCATACCATACCCTATATCCTCTTCCTCTTGTGTAGTTAGTTTGATCCCTTTGTGGTCTTGGTGTTCTGAGCTTTGCATCAATATATGTGGAAAACCCCAAAGGAGAAAAAGTAGGGTGAGAAAAGATGCTAGGAGCTACTGTCCTAATCCAGCCTCATAAAAGAATCATAGTTACAACTTTGTTTTAGGTCTACAACCCAAGGAAGCTACTACTCCCTAAAAAAGTTTTTAGGGTCACTCCCAAGGAAGCCACAACTCCCTGCAGACTTTGTTTTAGGGCTTTAACCCATGGAAGAAACTACTCCCTGAACTGAGAACAAAGTAAGAAAATATCACATCATGACAATCCATCTACTATCTAAATCTGATAATGAAACTCAATCCTTTTGGTGATTGCAATTCTTCTTTTTCATTTCTCCTTTGATGAATGCAATTCTTCTTTAGCAACTTCGGCAACTTCTTCAAATGTCTTCTCTATATCTTACTGACTCACTTCTTTCAGCCTTCAAGAAGTTTTGTCTTTGGCTCACTGCCTCCAGCAATCAGTTAGGTACACTCTTCATTTCCCTTCTATCTCAAAAATATCTTCAAGATGAATCTAGAAAGGATCTATTCCTTCTACTCTTTCTCTTTCAGTCACACATCATAATGCATTACACATCCACATTCGACTCACTAAACTCACACTTGCAATCTTGCCTCACCTAGATGAACTAGGTTTACAATATATACATGATATTACATTAATTACATTATATGTTAACCAAACACAATAAGAACATTACAATTACAAGTCAACCAAAAATCAAACAACATGAGACGTGTAGAGGGAAAGCCCTAAAATGAACTACACCCAACACCAGGAAGAGGAACACACCTTGGAGATTCTAACACATGCTTAACCTAGTCCTAAACACCATTCACAACATCATCCTTCAAAGAATAACATCCATATTTTTTGCACATTTGAAATAGGTTGACCTTAAGCAAGAAAACATGAAGCTTGTAGCATATTAGCCATTACAACTTGGTAGTAGTCATGGAAGATTAAACATTACTTTTGCTTCTCCCAGATGAGTCAACATGACCTATACAACATCTCCAAACACTCCTTGAACTTAGTACAACAAGAACTTTTTGTTACACACCTTCAACATACCTCAGTTGGCCAAGCAAAAGCATAACCCAACAACACGTTCATTCCAAACCATAGCCTATTCTAGAGAAACTAGAAAACACCTTGCGGAGCAACAAGAAACATTACAAGATCATAAGGATCATTCTCCACCAACCAGTTCACCACTTCATACATCAACAAGTTGGTGCAAGCCAACAGACACTGAAACCAACTACTAAACAATACAGTTCTTCACTCTATCACTTACAAATTTCTATGCGGAGGGACAAATGATGTGAAACTTTGAATGTAGCACATTTACAACCCACTAAACTTAACTTCTAAACTGCATGACCATATCTTTAAAGGTAGAGAAATGCAAAGCATTTTTCCAAATAGTCTTCAAGGCAACTTCCTGCAGTAGAAAATATCACCAACATCCAAAGACTAGAGCCTCCTTGTAGCAATACATACTTCCTTATCAACAATAGGAAACAACATACAACATGCTACAAACCATCAACACAATCTCCCCAACATTAGCATTACTTCTAATCCTCATCTTAATGTTTCTAATTCCCATCTTAATATATCATCATAATATCATCTCTACTGACAACTCAATACAACTTTAATTGACATTAAACAAGGCATGACATCCAACCATGAACATCAACAACATCACTGTTAGCACACCAACAACCTAAGCATCAATCACACCCCAAACTGAGTGTTGACATCAATGACAACCACATCAATGACAACCTTAGGTAGCATATGTGCAACAATCTCCCTCTTTGACATTAATGACAACACACACCTGTTCATTCTCCCCTTTTGACATCAAGGACAAAGAGAAACTACTTGTCCCTCTTAGGGCATGAACTCTCCCCCTAAGGTGGACATTTTTGCCTTTTCAACCTTCTCCACCTTTGAAGTACATACACTCCTTGAAGAAACTAGTAGGATCCCCATGTCATCGACAACCACTATCTGCTCCCTTTAAGAGGTAGCCATCATCAGTCTAGGAAAAAATATATAGCACGAATTACTCCCCCTGGACAAAGGCATCAACTATGCATTTAGCATGAAGGAGGGGCAGTTACCCCTAACTTCTGTTGGAGATACTCAAAAGTATCCTTTGCAAGAGTCTTTGTGAAAATATATGCAATCTAATCCTTTGTTGAAACATATTCCAACTACACTTCTTTATCTGTAACCTTCTGTCTCAAAAAGTGATATCTAATTTATATATGCTTGGTTCTAGAGTGCATCACTAGATTCTTAGAAATATTGATAGCACTTGTATTGTCGCACAAAATAGGAATAGGCTGGCATACTGTATCTTGATATCCTTCAATGTTTTCTTCATCCATAACACTTGTTTACAACAAGATCCTGCAACAATCTACTCTGCATTTGCAGTTGATAAAGATACTAAATCTTGTTTCTTACTATGCCATGAAACTAATCTACTTCCTAAAAAAAGCACCACTACTTGTACTTCTTCTATCATCAACACAACCAGCCCAATCAGCATCAATGTAAGCACTCAAGTCAAATTCATTACCTCTTGGATACCATAAGACATAATCAAGAGTTCCCTTCAAATATATGAATATTCTTTTTACTACTTCTTATGAGTTTTCTTAGGATTAGATTGATATTTGGCAACCAACTATACTGCATGCATAATATCAGGTCTAGAAGTAGTCAAGTACAATAATCCTCCATCATGGATCTATAAAGAGTCTGATCAACCTCAAGTGACACATCAACCTTGCTCAAGTGACAACCAGTAACCATAAGAGTACTCACTAGTTTTAAATCCTCCATACCAAATTTCTTCAACATCTCTCTAACATACTTAGCCTGAGAAAAAAAGATACCATCATCTATTTTAGCAATTTGAAGTCCAAGGAAGAAAGACAACTCACCAATCATAGACATCTCAAACTCTTTCTACATCTCTTCTGCAAACCTCTTAGACATATTATGATCTCCACCAAAGATGATATCTTCAACATATACAACAACTATCAAAATATTTTCTTAATCTTTCTTAAAGTAAAGATTAGTATCTGTAGTACCTTTCTTGAAACCTTGCTAAAGTAAGTAATTATCTAACTGAGCATACCAAGTTCTAGGAGCTTTCTTGATTCCATACAAAGCTTTCTTGAGTCTGCACACCATGTCTGGATCTTCTGATAGTTGGAAACCGTCTAGTTTCTCAATGTAGACCTCTTCGTCTAAATCACATTTCAAGAAGGTTGACTTGACATCCATCTAATAGACCTTGAAGTTCTTGTGAGTAGCAAAGACAAGAAACATCCTGATTGCCTCCATCCTGGCTACCAAAGAAAAAGTCTCCTAAAAATAAATACCTTCAACTTGTGAATAACCCTCACACACCAATCTTGTTTTGTTCCTTACAACTTCACCATCTTCATTTAGCTTGTTCTGGAATACCCACTTTGTTCCTATAACATTCTTATGAAATGGTTTGGGAACTAGTTCCCATGTATGATTCTTTTCTATCTGATTCAATTCTTCTTCCATTTCCTTCAATCATCCATCATCTTTTCTAGCATCAGGAAAGGTTTTGGGCTCTACCTTTGACACTAAGCACAAATTCACTTGATCACATGCTTTTGTAAGCCTCCTCCTGGTCTACACACTTTTATTCCTATCCCCAATGATCTGATCTACTGAATGGTTCCTCTTAACATACTTTGCTAGAGTGTTAGGGGTCTTCTCTGATTCTTGTTCCTTCTCTTCTTTCTCCTCCTCCTCCTCTTCTTCTTCTTCAATGCAAGGAGGTATATCAGATTTGCAAACCTCTGGTTCTTGTGAGACCTGACACAAATATTCATCTACCTTAACATTTGTTCTTTCAATCATCTTTTCTAATCTCTTGTTGTGGCATCTATAGGTCTTACTGCCAAAGATCCTAAAGTATCTGATAGTGGGAGGTCTTCCATACCATAGCTCATAAGGGGTCTTAGTGCTATTGACCCTCGATTGTACTATGTTAAGTAGGTATACAATAGTGTGGACTTCTTCCTTCCAATACATATCAGGTAGATCTATATCTTTCAACATTTCCCTAGCCATCTCTTGCAAAGTCCTCTTCTTCCTCTCCACTACCCCATTCTACTGAGGGGTCCTAAGAGAAAACAAATGTCTCTGAATACCATGATCTTCACAAAACTTTTCAAATCCATTTGAAGTAAATTCACCTCCTCTATTAGATCTTAAGCATTTGATCTTAGCAATCATTTCATTCTCAATCATTGCTTTGAAAATCTTAAACTTATCAAAGGCTTCATTTTTTCTCTTAGAAAAGTAACCCAAGTCATTCGAGAGTAATCATCAATAAGCAACATGAAGTACCTTTCACCTTGATGAATTTTTGTTCTTGTAGGTTTGCATAGGTCACTATCAATCTTCTCTAGTGGCATTGTAGAAGAATACCCTTTCTCTTGAAATTTGTCTTAGTCTACTTTCCCATTTGACATTCCTTGCATAATGTGTTTGTAGGATTGGTTATGTTAGGAATATCTCTCATTGCATGAGTAGAGATGATCTTCACCATATTATTAAAGTTGATATGTCCCATCCACTTGTGCCATAGCTAACACTCACTAGATTGAGCCAATAAATAGGTTCTTCCATTTACCTCCTTTAAATGATAGATATATCCATATGTCTTTGTACCTTCTACAACTAATCTTTTGGACCCTACCTTCTTGATCTCACAATCTTTAGCATGAAATGTAAGATTGTATCCTTTACTACACATCTGACTAACACTGACGAGATTGTGCTTCAATCCTTTGGTATAGAGGACATCCCCAGTCTTGTTCTTTCCATCAATAGTTATAGCACCCTTTCCACAAATTTGTGTTGATTCATCGTGACCAAAGTTGACAGCTCCACCATTCCACTTCTTAAGGTTGACAAACTTCCTTTTGTCACTAGTCATGTGGTTAGAGAAACCACTATCAATAACCCAAGAATTTTCTTCTTCTCTTGCATGAAAAGCAGTCCACACAACCATAGACTTTTCATTATTTTTGTCAGCCTACAAGATACTAGACTTCTTACATTTCCCTATATCACTTTTTTGTCACCAACTTTCAAGGCCATGAAAAGTGTTTCATCATTTGAATCATCATGATTCTCATCTTCTAAAGAACATTTGTTCTCCATGGAATAGAGACTTCTTTTGAACTTTTCTCTTTTGTTGCTATCCCTTGATTCTTTTAAAAGATGTTTAGAGGCAAAATGACCAACTCTCCCACAATTGAAGCACTTGAAAGGTAACTTACCTCTATATTTTGTAGTTCCTTTCTTCAATCTTGTCACAAAGTTTGCCTCTATCTCATTAAGTTCATCATCTTGATCAGTTCTTTCATCGTATGTGTTCTTAGTAGCTTTGAATGTTGCTTCCTTGTTTGAAACATCTTTGTCAAACTCTCTCATTTCAAAGGCTATGAGAGCACAAAACAATTGACCTACTGTATAGGTATCCAATTCCTTAGATTCCTCAATAGCAGATACCTTATGACTATAAGATTTAGGGAGAGATATCATAATGTTCTTCACAATCTCATCTTGTTTCACTTCTCCACCAAGACCTCTGATGCCATTATCTACTTCATCCACTCAGAGCATATAACTAGCAATGTCTTCATCCTCTGTCATCCTCAAGGTCTCAAATTTGCTCTTGAGGATCTACATCTTGGCTTGCTTAACTCTACAATCTCCTTCATAAATGTTGCTAAGTGCTACCCAAACATCCTTAGCTAAACTACAATTCATTACCTTTAGAATTTCTAAATCAACTAGCCCGCTCATAATATTATTCTTTGCCTTGGAACTGTTATCATATAATTTAATCTCATCTGGATCTGTAGGATCATCAGTAGGAACAATGTAACCATCCTTGACAGATTGCCAAACACCAAACCCTAGAGAAGATATATAGCCTTCCATCCTTAGCTTCCAAAAGGTGTAATTTGTACCATCAAACATAGGTGCATTGTAAGATCCATTATGATCCATCCCAGACCTTCCTCAAGCAGTTAAGCTCCTTTTGAGGTAATTGGATATGATACTAATTATTGAACACACTCTAGGATATTGAGAGGGGGGGTGAATAAGTATTCAAACAAATCTCAAATCCTCCGTAGCAAACTAAAACATAATTTTTACAACATTAACAAACACATAAAAGATTAAAACAATGCACACCACCACATAACATTAGATATATGTGGAAAACCCTAAAGGGGAAAAACCACGGTGAGAAAAGATGCTAGGAGCTACTGTCCTAATCCAGCCTCACAAAAGAATCATAGTTATAACTTTGTTTAAGGGATACAACTCAAGGAAGCTACTACTCCCTGAAAAAGGTTTTAAGGTTATTTCTAAGGAATCTACAACTCCCTGTAGACTTTGATTTTGGGCTTTAACCCAAAGAAGCAACTACTCCCTAAACTAAGAACAAACTTAGAAATGATTATAGCATGACAATCTTTCTACTATCTGAATCTGACAATAAAACTCAATCCTTTTGATGATTACAATTCTACTTTTTCACTTCTCCTTTGATGAATGCAATTTTCCTTTGGCAACCTCTACAACTTCTTTAAATGTCTTCTCTACATCTTACTGACTCACTTCTTTTAGCCTTTAAGAAGTTTTTCCTTTGGCTCACTGCCTCCAGCAATTAGTTAGGTACACTCTTCACTTCTCTTCTATCTCAAAAATATCTTCAAGATGAATCTGGACATGATCAATTCCTTCTATTCTTTCTCTTTTAGTCACACATCATCATGCATTACACATCCACATTTGATTGACTACACTCACACTTGCAATCACACCTCACCTAGATTAACTAGGTTTACAATATATACATGATATTACATTGATTACATTGTATGTCAGCCAATGACAATAAGAACATTACAATTACAAGTCGGCCAAAGATCAAACGACATGAAATGTGTAGAGGTAAATCTCTAAAAATGAACTACACACAACACCAAGAAGAGGAACATTCCTTGTGGATTCCAACACATGGTTAATGTGGTCATAAATACCCTTCACAACATCATCCTTTGAAGAATAACATCCACACAGTTTGCACATTTGAAATAGGCCAGCCTTAACCAAGAAAACATGAAGCGTGTAGCATATCAGCCATTACAACTTGGTGGTACTCATGGAAGATTAAACATTACTTACACTTCTCCTAGATGATTTGACATGACCCATAAAACATCTCCAAACACTCCTTGAGCTTAGCACAACTAGAACTTTGTGGTGCACACATTCAACATACCTCAGTTGGCCAAGCAAAAGCATAACCCAATAACACCTTCATTTTAGACCACAACCTGTTTCAGAGAAACCAGAAAACACCTTGCAGAGCAACATGAAACATCACAAGATCATCAGGATCATTTTCCACTAGCCAATTCACCACTTCATACATCTACAGGTTGGTACAAGCCAATGGACACTGAAACCAGCCACTGGACAATACAATCCTGCACTCTGTCACTTACAACTTTCTCTACGGAGGGAAAAATGATGTGAAAGTTTGAATGTAGCATGTTCACAACCCACTGAACTTAACTTCTAAACCATATGAACATATCTTCAAAGGTGAAGGAATGCAGTGCATTTTCCCAAACAGTGTTCAAGGCAACTTCCTACAATAGAAACCTTCACCAACATCTAGAGACTAGAGCCTCCTTGTAGCAACACATACTTCCTTAGGAACAATAGGAAAGAGTATACAACATGCTATAGACCATCAACAACATCTCCCCAACATCAACATTACTTCTAATCCTAATCTTAATGCTTCTAATTCCCATCTTAATATATCATCTTGATATCATCTTTGCTAACAACTCAATATAACTTTAATTGACATTAAACAAGGCATGACATCTAGCCATGAACATCAAAAACATCACTATTAGCACACCATCAACATAAGCATCAGTGACACCCCAAACTAAGTGTTGACATCAATGACAACCACATTAGTGACAACCTTAGGTAGCATATGTGCAACAACTATGGCATGAGCAGTTTGGTCATCTCAACTTCTGCTATCTCAAACAACTCAGCAAGAAGGATATGGTCATAGGTATTCCTAAGATCAGTTTCTCAAATGGAGTTTGTTTGGGTTGTTCCTTGGGAAAAGATCCTGAGGACAAGTTCGACAAAGGGAAATCTTGGAGGGCTTCTAAAGTCCTTGAGATTGTTCACAGTGATGTGGCAGGTCCATTTCCATACTTGTCTTTCAGAAAGGCTTGCTACTTTCTCACCTTCATTGATGACTATTCCAGATACACTTGGGTCTACTTTCTTTAGTAAAAGAGAGAAGCTTTTGATAGATTTCAGAAGTTCAAGGCTCACACCGAGAAATAGTTTGGAAAGGTTGTCAAGATTCTCTGTACTAATAATGGCAGACAATATGTGAACCACTGCTTTGAACAATTTTGTACTCTTGAAGGGATAGATCTTCAGCATACTATCACTTATACATCCCATAAAAATGGTGTGGTTGAGAGAAAAAATAGGTCCCCGAAAGAGATGGCTAGCTGTATGATCCACACTCACTCCCTTGCACCTTAGTATTGGGCAGAAGCTATCTATTGTGCCGCTCACATCCAAAATAGGTTTCATCATAAGGCATTGAAGGGTATCACTCCATTTGAAGCTTGGTGTGGTAGGAAACCTATTGTGTGGCACTTTAGAGTATTTGGCTCCTCAACATGGGCTCACATTCCTTTAGAAGCACAAGGCCCTAGAACCTTAGAATTACCCCTACATCTTTGTTGGTTGCCTTTATGGTGTTAAAGGATATCATATTTTAAATCCTGAGACACATGAGCTCTTCAATGAGCATAGTGTGCAATTTGAAGAAATCTCTCCTAGATCATCCTCTCATCTTGCTTCCTCCATAGTGGATACTTATGATAGCGACTTAGAGGATTTTACTCCAACTACCTCTACTCACAGAGTTGGTCATGAGGATTCTCCACCACCATCCCCACACATGCCTCACCGAGCTCATTAGTCACTTAAGTTTGCAAACACTCTTGTTGGGGATCCTTCAAATGCTCGGAGGACTCGGTCACAACACCAAGATATTTCGCATTTATTCATTGCCATAGCTTTAGATCCATAATCTTTTCATGAAGCATCTAGTATTGTTGAGTGGGATTCAGTAATGGACAAAGAGTACACATCTTTGATTTGAAACAACACTTGTGATCTTGTTCCACCTCCTAAGGGAAGAAAATTGGTTTGGTGTAAGTGGATCTATCAAACCAAATTTGCAACAGATGGCTCAGTTGATAAGTTCAAAGTATGACTTGTGGATAAAGGTTTCTCTCATGTTCCTGGTGTTGACTACACTGAGACCTTTGCCCCTATCACCAAAAAGACCTACATTTTCCTGTTACTTGCTATTGTTGCAACTCAAGGTTGGGTTGTCCATCAGATGGATGTGAAGAGTGCATTTCTTCATAGGGATCTACAAGAGGAGATTTACATGGAGCAACCATATGGATTTGTTGAGGATTCTTCACTGGTTTGCAGATTACAGAAGTCTCTCTATGGCCTCAAATAAGCCCCTCGAGCTTGGTATGCCAAGATAGACTCCTTTTCTCTCTTAGTTGGGCTTTCTAGATGCCATTCAGATCCTAATGTCGACATCTTGACACAAGAGGATGCTCTTCTTTTTTTTGGTTCTATATGTTGATGACTTGATTGTCACTTGGAGTACTTCATCCATCATTGCTGATGTCTAGTCTTCTTTACATGGCAAGTTTTCCATGACTGAATTGGGTCTCTTACACTATTTTCTCAAGATTGAGATCACTCAAAACTCTTTTGGGATTAATCTTGTGCAACCCAAGTATGCTCTTGATCTTTTTTCTCATTTTCACATGGCTAATTGTAAGCCTACGCTGACTCCCTTTCTATTTAGAGTCAATCTTGAGGCAAAGTGTTCCACACCATTGGTTAATGCCACTTTGTATTGTCATCTTGTAGGTAGCCTCATCTACCTGACTTATACTCACCTCAAAATTTCCTTTGTATTTGGCATTTCTTTGCACTTCATGATGGAGCCACACGAGCTTCATTGGAAAGATGCCAAATGCATTTTACACTACATATAGGGCACTCATAGATATGAGATTCACTATGTAGTAGGCACAAGTTTAGATATGACTGGATATACATATTATAATTGAGCAAGTGATCTTGATGATCACGAGTTCACTTTTGGCTATAGTTTTCACCTTGGTTTTGACCCCATTAGTTGGTAGAGCCAGAAGCCACATGCCATTGCTCTTTCTTTGACTAAGGTTGAGTATCGAGGGGCTATTAATGCCACCACTAAGGCTATTTGGCTTCAAAATATTCTCACTGAACTTGACATCACTTTTCAGAAGACATTCAGTCATCTATTGTGACAACCAGAGCACCACCCAGATCTCAAAGAACCCAGTTCATTATTAGCAGACCAAGCACATCAAGATCCAGATGCATTTTCTCAGGGACCTGATTTAGGAGCAGGTCATTGATTTGCAGTATTGTCCTACAGCAGAGCAGGTTGCAAATATTTTCACCAAACCCTTCATTAAGAGCAAGTATAGTCATCTTTGGTCTCTCTTGGGGGTACGAGACATCTCTTCTGGGGGGTCAATTAGCCCTCCTTGCTTCATTCTCTCTTTTGGGGATGAGTTTTTTCCCACTGGGTTTTCTCCTTTTCTCTATTTGTGAGAGATTTTTATACATGGGTACCTCATTAGGCCTAGTTGTCGAGACCCATCTTTGAGTCTTTGTTTACATTCCCACCTTAGTTGCACTTATAGGATGGTGTTAGTGTGAAGAGGGTATATTTGATAACTAGTTCATTTCCTAGCTAGTTCTCCACTTAGCTCTCTTCACACTAGGTTAAGTTTACTTAGGAGCTTTTTACATTTATCCCACATTGCTAGTGTTTTTGGTCTCTTGAGTGGTAAATCATATATAAACTCACCCATCCCTCTCATATGAGTATCTCTTTTCATTGTATGCTTTGCATGCTATTGAGTTGAATATAGTTTATTTGGCTCATATTTGATTTTTGTATTTGCTTTCTTCCTTCATAATTTGCTTTCTTGGGTGCTTTTTCAACCAAATCTTACAAAAATGAAAAATTTTCTTCCCAAAAAGGGGTTAGATCATGGACGTGGGTCCCATTGAGTGTGCAAAAAATATGTATGCAAAAATATAGAAATCAAATAAGGAACAAATGCATGCAAATACCTATTCCATACTTAAGATACATCAATAGTAAGTAAATATAAAATGGAAATGAAACAATATCATCAAATGAGTCCTTGTTTCCCTTGATATTTGATAGTGATTGTAATATGTTGGTTTCTCAAACTAGTAGCATAACATTAGATAAAGATGATGGATATATGATCATGGGAGATCTATAATGATTTTGATAGCATGATGATACTTTGAACATAGATGTTGTTGGACACACCTAGATACTAAGAGGGGGGGTGAATCAGTATTCAAACAAATCTCAAACCCTCTAGAGCAGATTTAAAGTTAAACTTTATAGCAATAGGAGAAACATAAGAGATCAACACAAGAGACAACACCACATAACACTAGATATACATGGAAAAACCCACAGGGGAAAAACCATGATGAGAAATGTTGCTAGGAGCTACTATCCTAATCCAACCTCACAAATGAATCACAATTACAACTTTGTTGTAGGGCTACAACCCAAGAAAGCTACTACTCCCTGAAGAAAGGTTTTAGTGTAACCCCCAAGGAAGCTACAACTCCGTCTAGACTTTGTTTTAGGGCTTCAACCAAATGAAGCAACTACTTGATGAACTGAGAACAAACTCAAAAAATATTATAGCATGACAATCCTTCTACTATCTAAAACTAACAATGAACCTCACTCCATTTGTTGATTGCACTTATGCTTTTTCACTTATCTTTTGATGATTGATCTTCTGCTTTGACAACTTCTACAATTTCTTCAAATATCTTCTCTGCAGCTTATTGACTCACTACTTTCATCCTTCAAGAAGTTTTGCCTTTGGCTCATCACCTCTCGCAATCAGTTAGGCACACTCTTTACTTCCCTTCTATCTCACAAATATCTTCAAGATGAATCTGGACATGATCTATCACTTCTTCTATTTACCTTTCAATCACACATCATAATGCATTACACATCCACATTCTGCTTCTCATGTTTGTATTCACAATCACACCTCACCTAGATAAACTAGGTTTACAATATATATAGGATATTACATTGATTACATTAGAAGTCAGCCAAAGACAACAAGAATATTACAATTACAATTTTGCTAGAGATCAAACAACATGAAACGTGTGGAGGGCAAGCCCTGAAATGAACTACATGTGATACCAGGAAGAAGAACATGCTTTGCGGATCCCAACACATGCTTAAGCTGGTCCTAAATATTCTTTGCAGCATCATCCTTTAAAGAATAACATCAACACACTTCACACAATTGAATTAGGTCACCCTTAAGCAAGAAAACATGAAGTGAATATTGGCCATTACAACTTGGTAGTACACATGGAAGATCAAACAAGACTTGTGCTTCTCCCAGATGATTCAGCATGACCTATACATCATCTCCAAAAACTCCTTAAACTCTACACAACAAATACTTTGTGCCACATAGCTTCAACATACCTCAGTCAGCTAGAAAAAAAATAACCTAGAAACACCTTTATTCTGGACCACAACCTATTCCAAAGAAGCCATAAAACACCTTGCAGAGCAACAAGAAACATCACAAGATCATCATGACCATTCTTCACTAGCTAATTCACTACCTCATATAGCAACAAGTTGGCATAAGCTAACAAATAGTGAAACTAGCCACTGGACAATATAGTCCTACACACTGTCACTGATAACTTTCTCTGTGGAGGAACAAATGATGTGAAACATTTCAATTAGCACCTTTACAATATACTTAACTTCTAAACTACATGATCATGTCTTCAAATGTGGAGGAATGCTAAGAATTCTCCCAGATAGTCTTCCAAGCAACTTCCTGCAGCAGAAACCTTCACCAACATCCAGAGACTAGAGCCTCCTTATAGCAACACATAGTTCCTTAGCATTAGTAGGAGAGATCATACAACAAGCTACATGCCATCAACAATATCTTCTTAACATCAACATTATTTCTAATCCTCATCTTGATGCTTCTAATTCCTATCTTAATATATAATTATGATATCATCTCTACTGACAACAAACATACTCAGTACAACTTATATCATCTCTACTGGAAACAAACATACTCAATACAACTTTAATTGACATTAAACAAGGCATGACATTGTTGTGTGGTTACACAACATGCCCCATTTTGACTTGGCAAAACAGGGACCCAACTTTTGTTTTGGCTTGTGTTGTCTGTTTCTGGCGGTTTGGTAAAAATAAGTCAGGTGCATCATCATCATGAAGGTCAGGATGAGGTAGGTCATCATCATGAGGTTAGTTTGTTAAAGTTCATATTTTGTTTCTATGACTTCATGGTTAGAAAGAGTTTGAGATTCCATGCAGGTTTGCCTTTTACATCACTTGAAAATTCGTCCATATGAAGGAGTGGTGAGCAGTCAAAGTTTTGGTCAAACCTGATAATTGCTGTATGATGGTCATCATCATGATATTTGAAAAGCCCCCCGATAATATCCTAAGGTCGAAATATCCGGACGTCAAGTTTAAGTCGTATTAATCCTTTCCCGTCGGGCGGTCTTTTGTGTCGCCAAAGGTCATCATCATGATCTTACTCTATCACCCAGTGAATATCATGCAGTCCCGGAATATCCGGACGTCAATCTTAAGTGCTAGTGTGTTTTACCCGTCGAGTAACCTTAGAAACATTGCGAGCATCATGATATTCCAACATCACCCGATATTATAATATCATGCTGATATTATAATATCACCTTACTTAGAGAAATCTGCCATCTGCATAATTTGCGCGCGCACGACAGTCTTGGTGATCAACATCATCATGATATTTCGAGACCCGACATTTCCTAATATCCTCCTGACCTCCTTTTGCGTGATCATGATGATCACCTTATCTTTCGAAGTGGAGGGTGATTTTCATTTCTTAAGTCATGTTGAACAAGATCATCATGATCTTGTTCGTCTCTCCCAACAGTTCGTAATATCATCCTGCTGACAAGTATAACCTTTTGCAAATATGATGATGACGATGACGTCACCATCACCTTTCTCCTTCGGCAGGATATTTTCCAAGGCGTGATCCATTTCGCCAATATGATGATGACGATGACGTCATCTTCGAAGATTAATACAAGCCCCGGATATCCTGATGACGTCATCAGGACTTTCTGCAGGATCATATTCTAAGTCACCCAATGCGGATATGATGATGATGATGTTCATCATCCTGATCTTTCGAGCGGATTGCCTTGGCCGAAAAAAGGGTCATACTGCTTTCATGACCTGATCATCTTCCTTAGAGGGAACCCGATATTCCATTTACCTCCTGATTTTAACGAAACATGACGGTGACGTCATCCCTTTGCATTTTATTAAAGCCTGATGATGACGATGACGTCATCATGATTTTCCTCAGCGGCAGGATCATTTTCCAGGTCCTCCTGTTTGTCTTCATCATGATGATGATGACGATGTCTTTCTTTCCAGAATGTGCAAGAGCAAAACATCCTGATGTGCTTTTCATCAGAGCATTAGGAAAGGAGGATCATCATATTTTGTGATATCCTGCGGCCACTTTGAAGATATATAGTTGGTCATCATCATGATTTTTGGCGTCGGTATAACTGTTGCCGTCGGCCTAAGGTAAAATTGTCACCCTGATCATATGTAGTCATGCCGATGCAAATATGATGATGATGCAAGGCCGGATTCTAAGGATGGTTGAAGGGCGATTATTTCCTTGTATAATTTGAGATCATCATCATCATATTTTGAACCCGATATACAAGAAAATGGGCAAAAACATGAAGCGATGGAAATTTGAAAGCCCGACTGCCTGAATTTTGGTCAACGAGGGTTGACCTGGTTGTTTTTCTGCTGTTTATGCATTTAGTGCATATTGTTCACAGGTAAAGCTTGATTGCCTGTAGCTGCACATGGGGAGGTATGTTTAATAAAGCGTTTACTTCCTGCTGTTTATCCACATGATGATGATGAACTTAATGTTTGTTTGTTTATTTGCAGGAAGTCATGATGATGCTGCTGAAGCTGAGCGTTGAAGTCATGATGATGCTGCTGAAGCTGAGCGTTGAAGTCATGATGATGCTGCTGAAGCTGAGCGTTGAGATCATGATGATGCTGCTGAAGCTGAGCATTACAAAGTTGCGCATGGAGTCAACATGAGCCAGAAATGAGGAAGATATTGTCAAATATGCTGTTCGCCAGCTGGAGGCCGAATCAATTTGAAGATGCTGGAATATTCTGTGCCAGCCGTACATTTGCTAACTGACGAAGCATGTGCTTTTCATCTGGGCCGTTGTTTGTTATGAGAGGATCCTGATCCTTGGATCATTGTAACCGTTTTTTGGCAGTTGTTCTATATAACATCCAGAGCTTGTCATTTTAGAAGGAGGAATACATTAGAATACACAGACGCATCTGGCGCAAAGAGTCAATTACTGTAGAATAAGTTAGGAGATCGGATTACTGAGACTAATGAGGATAGAATTGTTGAAATGTCAAGATTCTTTCTTCAGATCACTGTAAATGTACCTGTTCTTGAGCATACTGAATGAATATGAAGTTCCAGATTACATCCTGATTGTAAATTTTACGTAATCTTCTGTTGATTTCTGGATATGTACTGGTGAATGCTGTGTTCAACTGGAAGCGCTTTCATTTCATTACATGTTGTCGTCAACTTTCCTTCGAAGCTTTGTACTAGATCATGCGGATTTGTGGAGTGTCCTGGTGAAGTATGATTTCTAGTTTTCCTTCTTTTCATTGCAAGTATGGGAGCTTGTATGTGAATCAGTGATCTAAGTCCAGTAATTTTAGGAATCTCACTCTCTAACCCTTTTCCTTTTTTCAATTTCATTAATTCATCACCATAACTGCAAATCATGATAAATAACAAGCAGAAACAGTGAAATATGCTGAAATCCCGTAGGTAACTGAAGATCCTTAGCATATTTGGTTAAATGCATGTAGTATTAAAAATATCATGCAAAGAATCATAAATAATGATAGAAATCATGCAAATATCAGCCTGTATGCACATTATTTGACTAAATTTACAGTGCAGAGGTAGAATTGTTGGAGCTTATGCAGAGCGAACATCCAGAGCAGGATATCTGAAGATGATGATGATGAACAGTGCAGAAACACGTAAGGCCCCTGAATGGAAAACAACAACACACATCAACCACTGAGTAACGTTAGTAGATTAAGACCTAATCAACGGAGACTTGGGATCATGAATTCTTTGAATTCATCGTATCTTTCAAGATGAGTAAAGGTTGTTGTGTAACTTTTATTCTATGTTTGCGAATGACTAACATCATGACCAACATAAATTGGCGCTAGAAGGAGGGCCTGAGTCCGGAAGATCACGTTCATCATCAGTACTTTCAGGTTTGATGACGCTCAGAGTAAGGTAACTTCAGATCATTTGTGAATTTCATCAAATTGCATAAATATTTGCTGCGACAAGTTTGTATTTGCACATTCTGTGTAAAGATTTCCAAATTTCACATAAATATTGCAAGCTTTACAGTAGATTTCTTTAGATTCACTAAATATTGGCCAAAGATGCATAAATTTGTTCAAGCTTTGAGAATTTGAGCCTTAAACCCGCGAGATCTGGTGCTACTGGTCAGAATATCCCACTATCCTGTCATATTTGCAGTATCTTCGCAAATATCGCGTAAATATTCAGTCTGATTTGCAAGTTGACCGCAAATATCACCTCGTCCGGTGGAATCCAGCCAATATTTGCAAAGTTTCAGCTAATTGGCCTCCAAATCGAGAAATCCTGGCTCACAGGATAAATACCAGGTCTAGACATAGTGAAATTTTTGAAGAATTGCCTGTTAGAGGTTTTAGACCTAAGACTGTAGACGTCCACCATACTCCAGAGTCTAGTACGTCCAGAGCTTCACCAGGACCTCCCCTTATAACTCCTGTTGGTTTGCAAATACCTTCAGGTATACCAGTGACACCTCCTGTTCAACCTCAGGGTATACCTTTAGTCCAACCTCAGCCAACTGCACCACCAGTTCAGCCCCCTCAGGTTGCAATGTCGTTCTTTGCAGCAGAATCACCATTGACCTTTACTGCATATCATGAGTTACCAAAGTATCCGGACAAGCTTTGTCCAAAATACCATCCTTACCAGGATGCGGATGATCATATCAGGACGTTTAAAGAAGCTTGCTGCAGAGCCAGAATAGAACATCAGGATGTGGTGTGCAGATTATTCCCTTTTTCCTTAGGGGAAGAGGCTTATAATTGGTTCATCAGTCTTGGTCAATCTTCTATAGGTTCGTGGGCTGTCTTAGAGAAGGCCTTTCTTGACAGATTCAAGGTCCCTATTGATCCATCCATGAATTACCACCTGTTTGCCACAATTAAGAGATTGGAGCATGAACCTATTGCAAATTTCAATGCTAGGTTCCAGAAAATGTTGTCCAAGCTAGTTACCCCATATGTGGTGGCTGATGATGCTGCCAGAAGTATTTATTATTCAGCCCTGGATCCGTTAACCGCCATGTTCATCAGGAGAACACATCCTGCGATCACCACATTGACAGGAGCTTTTCAAGAAGCTATCAAGGTAAATCAACAGCTGATACCTGCTCCTACTCCAAATATAGCATTCCCTGCTTTGCCTGGCATGCAGTCACAATATCCAGCACAGTATCCTGTAGCTTATCCTTCGCAATATCCTGCACAATACCCAAATGGAGCAGCGATGCCCCCAGCAATCATGCCTGCACCTTTGCAAGTACCTCCATTGAGTATCATGCCTCCTCCTAATGGAAATGGCCAATCGCCACAATATCCTGCACATACTCAGACACCTCAGGGTACAGACCTATCCCACAATAACCATGGATCTTCCTTTTTCCAGCCTCAGCCTGAAAATGTAGTGGCCAAAGCTCAAGAGGAGAAAGAGGAAATCAAAGAAATTGCTGCTCAGTTGAGAAAGCTCACCACAGAAGTAACACACTTGAGAAATCAAGGGTTTTATTCACAGTCAGGTCAGAATAGGAGTTATTCCAATGACAGACCAAATTACCCTGACAGAGGATACAACAATAACTTCAACAGTAGTGCTGCAAACAACAATAATCCTCCTAGGCAGCCCAGAGTGTGGAACTCCAGGACAAATAATGGTTCATTACCATCACCCCTAGACAATCAGCCTCCTGGTGAAACCAAACAGACTACTAGAGTCAATCTTGCTGAAGCAGCCCTTACCAATTGGTGCAGGATTCACAACACCAATGCACATGCAGAATTAGATTGTCCACAATTTAGGATTGCTGCCAGCATTTTTCAGACTGAAGTGTCTAATACTTCTGGAAATCCACCTCAGGCAGAAGGAAATGAAATAGTTCCTTGTGGATATGACTCAGCTTTTGTGCTGGAAACATACACTAATCAGCCTCATCAGGAATATAATCAGACCTGTGAAGAATCTGCCTTAACCTTTGAAGCAAATTATGTCTTCCCTTTTGAGGATGAAAATGAACCTACAAGAGAGCATGAGGAAGTACATGCATACCAGCAGCAATACCCTGGTAAGCATAATTATAACCTGAGGAGTAATGCCAACAGACCTGCCGGTCCATTGACATCATCTCTACCTCCAAATAACTTCAACACACCTCCTGATCCTAAGGCTAGCAATAACCCTGGGTTCCCTAAGGTGAATGCTCAATACTTGTCTCCTCAAAACACAGTAACAAAAGTCGCAAATGCACCTCATGAGTCTGACAAGTTAGTTAGCTATTTGGCTGATGAAATGAAGAAAATCAAGATCAGCCTGTCCCTATCTGAGTTACTGAAAACTCCTGCCATCAAAAAGGCATTCATGAAGTCGCTGGATGATCCTGCTTCTAAAGAGGATAATCACCTTTCGAGTCAATCCAATAGCAGAGACCATACTGCTAAAGATAGCACTGTCAAGCCCAAAGTGTCAGCCACAGTCCAAGCTGCTGAAACCTCTCACATGACCTTGTACAGGGATAAAACTGAATCACCTCCGTTTCTCCTCACCATAAGAATGTTCAGTAAGAATTTGCACAACTGCTTAGTTGATTCAGGAGCCTCAACTAATGTTATGCCTTTGTCAATATGCAACGCATTAGGACTGCATCCTGCTAAATCCTTAAAGAAGGTCACTCAACTGGACAAGACAGAAGTAAGTGTCGTAGGAGAACTCACTCATATTCACATGCAGCTAGCGTCTGATCCTAGGATCCAGTATTACATTGACATTCAGGTAGTTGACATACCTGATACATATGGGATGTTGCTTAGCCGGGACTGGTCTAAAACGCTTAACGGATACATGTCCACAGACTTCAGTCACATGTGGTTGCCATGGAAAGGTATACCTAATCAGATCAGGATTGATGCTGAGCCTAGGATGAAACATATGATCACGGAATATAACAGAACAAATGAGATCATGTATGTAAACGTAGAACCTGGAGTTTATCACATCAGGCCGCAAACTGTCCAAATAGAAGAGATCCTGATGCTTGATGCTCATCATCATCATGATGATGATTATCATGAGGATATGCCAGTCGTAGAGCTTAATAATGATACTGATAATGAGAATGAAATAGATCTCTTCAGGGATTTTCAGATGCATTTATCTACTCAGATAAAACGTTGTCAATTATTAAATATACCTGCTAATGATATTTTGATCGACGGATGGTGCAGATTGCATGGAGATGCACACTCGGAAAAGACTTGCGAACCATGCTTAGACATGATCATGCTGGAGCAGACGTATAGTGAAGCATCATCATCATATTCCGAGGTGAGTGCTACATCTGATGATGATGATGATACTAATTTTTATTTGTCTTCTGCAGGAACAGAAGAGTCGACGGATCCTGATGAGGATCATATCCGAAAAACAGAAGAGATCCTGGTGTCCAATCAGACAAATGATGCGAGAAAGGAAAAGATCACTCCTGGTAGTGATTGCTTCATGGAACCGGATTACGAGTTGTCTGATGAGGATAAAGGCAGTGACCTGACGAAGTTCGAAGAATTTCTGGTCAAAGAAATAAAAAAAATGACACAACAGTGTAGATCTCCCCAGGAGGTTTTAATCAAAAGTTGGTGTAGGCTGCATGAGGCGCCTCACTCAGAAACCACTTGCTCACTGTGCTTGCACATTTTGAAGAAGCATGCAGCTGTATGTGCTGAGCATCATCCTCCTGCTAGGATTGAAGAGAAAACAGAAAAGCCATCAGGCTCATCAGATAAAGGAAAGAAGAAGCTCGAAGATGACACACCTAAGTTAAGGTGGATATCAGGCGGAGCAGCAGCCAGAGCTGCAAAGAAAAAGGAAAGTTCAAATAAATGTCCCGCTGAAGATAAGCCTTGGATCCTGAGGTTTGATGGATCCAAATCTAAGCAAGGTTCTGGAGTAGGGATTGACCTTACTGATCCATCAGGGAAATCCCATTTAGCAGCTTACAGATTACAGTTCCCCTGCACTAATAATGTCACGGAGTATGAAGCTCTGATTCATGGACTGTTGTTTGCCCATAAGAAGAAGGTGAAGATCCTGCATGTCTTTGGAGATTCAGAACTAGTTGTGAGACAAGTAAGAGGAATTTACTCTTGTAACTACAGAAAGCTGTCAAATTACAGACATCGTGTGTGGGACCTGATTGAAGACTTTGATGCCTTCAACATCGTTCACGTGCCAAGAGAACAGAACCAAAGGGCAGATGCACTTGCTCAGGCCGCCAGTACGCTGGAACCACTGTCTATATCTGGTCTGAAGAGATTTGCAGTAGAATTGGTGTCAGTACCTTCGGTACCTGACAATGTGACCAATCTCCAAGTGTTTGATGATGATCAGCACATCCTGGACTTCATATCAAACAGAGATGTATTTGAAGCTCAGATCATAGATGAAAATGGTATGGAAGATCATGTCTGGGAAGAAGATGAGATTTTAGAGTTGCCTGGCAACACAATTCCCAAAGGTATGATTGAATTAGAAAGAGCCTTTGATCTGGATAATATGCTCAAGCATAAGGATCTGCCTAAGGCAGATGGAGGTCAATATTCACAGGTGAATATTGGACAAGCTGATGACAAGAAGAATGTCTTGTTGGGTAAGGTTTGTACACCTGAAGAGTTAGATGGAATAACTCAAGCCCTTAAGGATTATATACATGTAATTGCATGGACTTATGACGAGCTGAAGACGTATGACACTTCTGTCATAACTCATACTATACCCCTCAAGCCAGATGCAAAACCTTTCAGACAGAAGCAGAGGCCAGTCAATGCTCTGCTTGAGCCCATCATCCTTGAGGAAGTCAAGAAATTGTTAAATGCCCGGATAATATTTCCTGTAAGGCACTCCACTTGGGTGGCAAATCTGGTACCGGTCAGGAAGAAGAATGGAGACATCAGATTGTGTGTGGATTTCAGGAACCTGAACAGAGCATCAGAAAAAGATAACTATCCTTTGCCCTCTTTGGATGAGGTTCTGCAGATGGTAAATGGAGCCAAGATGATGTCCTTCTTGGACGGTTTTTCAGGATACAACCAAGTGATGGTTGATAAAATTGACAGATTAAAGACTGCCTTCACCACAAAATGGGGGATATTTGCATATAGATGTATGTCGTTTGGATTGATAAATGCTGGAGCTACATTCCAGCGAGCAATGGACATAGCCTTCAGAGGCTTAATAGGAAAATGTATAGTCATCTACATGGATGACCTGACAGTGTTCTCCGAAGAAAGGGGAAATCATGTTGCTGATCTCAGAAGTGTGCTAAAGAAGTGTGAAGAATATGGAATATCTTTGAATCCCAAGAAGTGCATATTCGGGGTCACAACAGGAAAGTTACTAGGCCACCTGATCACAGAAGATGGGATTATCATTGATCCTGACAGGGTGGAATCTATTATGAAATTACCACTTCCAGGAAGCAAAAAGGAGCTTAAATCTTATTTTGGTAAGATAAATTTTGTGAGGAAGTTCATCACTGGCTTTGCTGAGATTGTCAGACCACTGAATGCCATGTTGAAAAAAGATGCACAAATTGACTGGACACCAGAAGCCAGAGCTGCTTTTGAAGATATAAAGAAGGCCATTTCGGATGCTCCTGTCCTCATTAGTCCAGATTATACAAAAGATTTCTACATCTACTCATTTGCTTCAGAACATACTTCTGCAGCAGTGTTAACTCAAAGAAATGAAGATAAAGAAGAGAAACTAATTGCCTTCATGAGCTGTCCTTTCAGGGATGCTGAGTTGAGATATGTAGATGTTGAAAGACAGGCTCTTGCATTAGTCAGAGCAGTAAAAAAGTTCAGACATTATATACTGAGGAGCAAAGTGATTGCTGTGGTACCAGATGCAGCAGTAAAGATGCTGCTGATGCAGAGTGAACCTGGTGAAAAAAGGGCCAAATGGATTACGGTACTACAAGAATATGACATGGAGATCACACCCATGAAGCTAGTAAGAGGACAGGCTCTGAGCCAGATGATATCTGAAACTGATCCAAACATCATCAGTCAACAGTATGTGATAGATGAGAAAGACAATAAAGAATGGTATTCAGACATCAGGCACGTCCTGATCACTGGAAGATGTCCTTTGAGGATGCAGGCTTCACAGAGAAGAGCCTTAAAGATGAGATCCCAGAAATATATGATGAAGGGAGGAGCCCTGTTTAAAAAGAATTATGAAGGGATATACCTGAGGTGCTTAGAGAAACCAGAAGCCAATAAAGTTTTGACAGAGTTACATGAAAAGTTTGGAACTGCCCACGGATCAGCGCTGGCCACAACACATGCAATCCTCAGAGCAGGATATTACTGGCCTGCAATTTTTAAAGACACAGCTGATCATGTTAAATGTTGTCATGTTTGCCAGGTTGCTGCCAACAGAGAAAAATATGTTGCACAACCATTGCAGCCAGTGATGGAGGAGCGCCCATTTGCACAATGGGGCATGGATTTCATAGGACCAATCAATCCTCCATCTTCTTCAGGCCAGAGGTATGTCCTAACAATTACTGATTATTGTACCAGATGGACTGAGGCTATCAGCAGCAAAACTTGTACTGCTGATGATGTCATTAAATTTCTGGAAAGCAACATTGTCACCAGGTATGGAACTCCTTATGCATTGGTAAGTGATAATGGTTCTGCCTTCATTTCCACTAAATTGTCAAGTTGGGCTTTTGATCATGGGATCATACTTAAGTTCTCATCCAATTACTATCCCCAGGGAAATGGATTAGCAGAATCCACCAATAAGAATTTACTGAGTATCATAAGAAAATTGATAGAGAAAAATCCCAGGGAATGGAACTCATTTCTGAAATATGCCTTATGGGTAGACAGAACTAGAATGAAAATTGCATTAGGAAACTCACCTTTCCAGCTAGTATATGGGGTAGATCCTATCCTCCCTATAAACTTGAAAATTCCTACTCTGCAGTTTGCCCAAGACTATCTAGGCATAGATAATAAACAAGAAGTCAGGTTGCTTCAGTTGATGCATCTGGAAGAAAAACGAAGCCAAGCAATTGACCAATTTGCAAAACATCAGGCTGTTGTCAAACGCTGGTTTGACAAGAGAGCCAGAATTAAAGCTTTCAGGATATCAGATTTAGTCCTGATGTGGGATAAAGCCCATGAAAGGAAAGGTGATCATGGTAAGTTCGATAGACTATGGATAGGTCCCTTTCAGATTTCTGAAATTTTAGGAGACAGCACTTATAGGCTTAAGAACCTGACAGGTGAGGATGTCCCGGCACCAGTCAATGGACAATTCCTCAAACATTATTTCCAGGCCTGAGTGACTTCATGGCAGTCTTGTGTATCATATTGTATATTTGTATAGTTGTTTGTACAGTGTTTGCTTGTTGTTGTTGTTGTTTTGTTGGTTGGGACCTTGTTCTGGTAAGTCAGGATGGTGCACTTCATCACCTAAGAAAATAACTAAATTGTTAGGATTCAAGTGATGAGATCAGATTTAGATATAGATTGTAATTCATTCTGATAAATACTCGTGATCAGGTTTATGATGTCTTTTCATCAGGGTATTTTTTCTTGTCCAAAGTGAATCAAACACAATGAAACACCTAACAGCCTTGGGTTTGTTGAAGATATGAGTATAGGTGTTAAGTGAAAAATCTAAAGGGACTCCCTTGCTACCAATACAATCTCCAACCTAAAGCTGCAAGTGACTACACCTTGTACAAATGAGCAGACATGATGATATCAAATTTAAATTTTTAAAGGAAAATCAGAAACGAAATAAAATTAGGCCATCTAAGTAACTCTACCGGGGCTATGGACGCCTGCTGGCAGTGGGGCTCTACTTAGGGAGATTGTATAGATAACCTTGCCGGGGTTATAGACACCTGCTGGCAGCAAGGCTCTATCCAGGTTGGCTATGAGGGATGATCTCCAACTATGTAGTTTAACACCAGTTACTTATGTTTTCAACTTGCTTTCAAGATGAGGATAATTAATCATCTGCACACACCTGATCCTTTGTTAGCTTTATCACCATAATGAAATTTTATCATTCAAAGATCATGATGATTTACTTAGACAGAATTAGAACACTATAAATGAATGTGATCACATCACTTGAATCATTTGAATTTTGTTGTTTTCTTTGGTGGCAAGTTGTTGTGTGGTTACACAACACGCCCCATTTTGACTTGGCAAAACAGGGACCCAACTTTTGTTTTGGCTTGTGTTGTCTGTTTCTGGCGGTTTGGTAAAAATAAGTCAGGTGCATCATCATCATGAAGGTCAGGATGAGGTAGGTCATCATCATGAGGTTAGTTTGTCAAAGTTCATATTTTGTTTCTATGACTTCATGGTTAGAAAGAGTTTGAGATTCCATGCAGGTTTGCCTTTTACATCACTTGAAAATTCGTCCATATGAAGGAGTGGTGAGCAGTCAAAGTTTTGGTCAAACCTGATAATTGCTGTATGATGGTCATCATCATGATATTTGAAAAGCCCCCCGATAATATCCTGAGGTCGAAATATCCAGACGTCAAGTTTAAGTCGTATTAATCCTTTCCCGTCGGGCGGTCTTTTGTGTCGCCAAAGGTCATCATCATGATCTTACTCTATCACCCAGTGAATATCATGCAGTCCCGGAATATCCGGACGTCAATCTTAAGTGCTAGTGTGTTTTACCCGTCGAGTAACCTTAGAAACATTGCGAGCATCATGATATTCCAACATCACCCGATATTATAATATCATGCTGATATTATAATATCACCTTACTTAGAGAAATCTGCCATCTGCATAATTTGTGCGCGCACGACAGTCTTGGTGATCAACATCATCATGATATTTCGAGACCCGACATTTCCTAATATCCTCCTGACCTCCTTTTGCGTGATCATGATGATCACCTTATCTTTCGAAGCGGAGGGTGATTTTCATTTCTTAAGTCATGTTGAACAAGATCATCATGATCTTGTTCGTCTCTCCCAACAGTTCGTAATATCATCCTGCTGACAAGTATAACCTTTTGCAAATATGATGATGACGATGACGTCACCATCACCTTTCTCCTTTGGCAGGATATTTTCCAAGGCGTGATCCATTTCGCCAATATGATGATGACGATGACGTCATCTTCAAAGATTAATACAAGCCCCGGATATCCTGATGACGTCATCAGGACTTTGTGCAGGATCATATTCTAAGTCACCCAATGCGGATATGATGATGATGATGTTCATCATCCTGATCTTTCGAGCGGATTGCCTTGGCCGAAAAAAGGGTCATACTGCTTTCATGACCTGATCATCTTCCTTAGAGGGAACCCGATATTCCATTTACCTCCTGATTTTAACGAAACATGACGGTGACGTCATCCCTTTGCATTTTATTAAAGCCTGATGATGACGATGACGTCATCATGATTTTCCTCAGCGGCAGGATCATTTTCCAGGTCCTCCTGTTTGTCTTCATCATGATGATGATGACGATGTCTTTCTTTCCAGAATGTGCAAGAGCAAAACATCCTGATGTGCTTTTCATCAGAGCATTAGGAAAGGAGGATCATCATATTTTGTGATATCCTGCGGCCACTTTGAAGATATATAGTTGGTCATCATCATGATTTTTGGCGTCGGTATAACTGTTGCCGTCGGCCTAAGGTAAAATTGTCACCCTGATCATATGTAGTCACGCCGATGCAAATATGATGATGATGCAAGGCCGGATTCTAAGGATGGTTGAAGGGCGATTATTTCCTTGTATAATTTGAGATCATCATCATCATATTTTGAACCCGATATACAAGAAAATGGGCAAAAACATGAAGCGATGGAAATTTGAAAGCCCGACTGCCTGAATTTTGGTCAACGAGGGTTGACCTGGTTGTTTTTCTGCTGTTTATGCATTTAGTGCATATTGTTCACAGGTAAAGCTTGATTGCCTGTAGCTGCACATGGGGAGGTATGTTTAATAAAGCGTTTACTTCCTACTGTTTATCCACATGATGATGATGAACTTAATGTTTGTTTGTTTATTTGCAGGAAGTCATGATGATGCTGCTGAAGCTGAGCGTTGAAGTCATGATGATGCTGCTGAAGCTGAGCGTTGAAGTCATGATGATGCTGCTGAAGCTGAGCGTTGAGATCATGATGATGCTGCTGAAGCTGAGCATTACAAAGTTGCGCATGGAGTCAACATGAGCCAGAAATGAGGAAGATATTGTCAAATATGCTGTTCGCCAGCTGGAGGCCGAATCAATTTGAAGATGCTGGAATATTCTGTGCCAGCCGTACATTTGCTAACTGACGAAGCATGTGCTTTTCATCTGGGCTGTTGTTTGTTATGAGAGGATCCTGATCCTTGGATCATTGTAACCGTTTTCTGGCAGTTGTTCTATATAACATCCAGAGCTTGTCATTTTAGAAGGAGGAATACATTAGAATACACAGACGCATCTGGTGCAAAGAGTCAATTACTGTAGAATAAGTTAGGAGATCGGATTACTGAGACTAATGAGGATAGAATTGTTGAAATGTCAAGGTTCTTTCTTCAGATCACTGTAAATGTACCTGTTCTTGAGCATACTGAATGAATATGAAGTTCCAGATTACATCCTGATTGTAAATTTTACGTAATCTTTTGTTGATTTCTGGATATGTACTGGTGAATGCTGTGTTCAACTGGAAGCGCTTTCATTTCATTACATGTTGTCGTCAACTTTCCTTCGAAGCTTTGCACTAGATCATGCGGATTTGTGGAGTGTCCTGGTGAAGTATGATTTCTAGTTTTCCTTCTTTTCATTGCATGTATGGGAGCTTGTATGTGAATCAGTGATCTAAGTCCAGTAATTTTAGGAATCTCACTCTCTAACCCTTTTCCTTTTTTCAATTTCATTAATTCATCACCATAACTGCAAATCATGATAAATAACAAGCAGAAACAGTGAAATATGCTGAAATCCCGTAGGTAACTGAAGATCCTTAGCATATTTGGTTAAATGCATGTAGTATTAAAAATATCATGCAAAGAATCATAAATAATGATAGAAATCATGCAAATATCGGCCTGTATGCACATTATTTGACTAAATTTACAGTGCAGAGGTAGAATTGTTGGAGCTTATGCAGAGCGAACATCCAGAGCAGGATATCTGAAGATGATGATGATGAACAGTGCAGAAACACGTAAGGCCCCTGAATGGAAAACAGCAACACACATCAACCACTGAGTAACGTTAGTAGATTAAGACCTAATCAACGGAGACTTGGGATCATGAATTCTTTGAATTCATCGTATCTTTCAAGATGAGTAAAGGTTGTTGTGTAACTTTTATTCTATGTTTACGAATGACTAACATCATGACCAACAGACATCCAACCATGGACATCAGCAACATCACTATTAGCACACCATCGACATAAGCATCAATGACAACCACAATAGTGACAACCTTAGGTAACATATGTGCAACAATCTCCCTTTTTGGCATTAATGGAAACATACACCTACTCATTCTCCCCCTTTGACATCAAGGATAAAGGGCAACTACTTCTTCCCCTTAGAACACAAACTCTACTTTTCAACCTTCTGCCCCTGTTGGAAACAACCACTACATGCTCCCCTGAGAGGTAGCCACCATTAGTCCAAGAAAAAGATATAGTATGAATTACTCCCCCTGGACAGATGCACCAACTAAGCATTTAGCAATAAAGAGGGGAAATTACCCCTAACTTCTATAGGAGATACTCAAAAGTATCCTTTGTAAGTGCCTTTGTGAAAATATCTGCAACATGATCCTTTGTTGGAACATATTCCAACTTCACTTCTTTCTTTGCAACCTTCTCTCTTAAAAAGTGTTACCTAATTGATATATCCTTAGTTCTAGAATGCATCACTGGATTCCTGGAAATATTGATAGTGCTTGTATTATCACACAAAATAGTAATAGGCTCATCATACTATATCTTGATATCCTTCCATGTTTGCTTCATCCACAACACTTGTGTGCAACAAGATGCTGCTGCAATATACTCTACCTCTGCAGTTAATAAAGATATTGAATCTTGTTTCTTACTATGCCATGAAACCAATCTGCTTCCTAAAAAGAAAGTACCACCACTACTACCTCTTCTATCGTCAACATAACCAACACAATCAGAATCAGTGTAAGCACTATGATCAAAGTCATTACCTCTTGGATACCATAATCCATAATCTAGAGTTTCCTTCAAATATCTGAATATCCTTTTTACTGCAGGCCTTCTCATGAGTTTTCTTAGGATTAGATTGATATATGGTAACCAAACATACTGCATGTATAATATCAGGTGTAGAAGTAGTCAAGTATAATAATCCTCCAATCGTGGATCTATAAAGAGTCTAGTCAACCTTAGGTGACTCATCAACCTTTCTCAAGTGACAACTGGAAACCATAGGAGTACTTACTGGTTTGGAATCCTCCATACCAAATTTCTTCAACATCTCTCTAATATACTTAGCCTAAGAAACAAAGATTCCATCATCTAGCTAAACAATTTGAAGCCCAAGGAAGAAAGACACCTCACCAATCATAGACATCTCAAACTCTTTCTACATCTCTTCTACAAACCTCTTACACATACTATCATCTCCACCAAAGATGATGTCATCAACATATACAAAAACTATCAAAATCTTGTATCCCTCTTCCTTAATGTAAAGATTACTATCTGTAGTACCTTTCTTGAAACCTTGCTGAAGTAAGTACTTATCCAACTAAGCATACCAAGCTCTAGGAGCTTTCTTGAGTCCATACAAAGCTTTCTTGATCCTGCACTCCATGTCTGGATCTTTTGATAACTGGAAACCATCTAGCTGCTCAATGTAGACCTCTTCCTCTAAATCACCATTCAAGAATGCTAACTTGACATCCATCTGATAGACCTTGAAGTTCTTGTGAACAACAAAGATAAGAAACATCCTAATTGCCTCCATTCTGGCTACTAGAGAAAAATTCTCCTCAAAATCAATACCTTCAACTTGTGAATAACCCTTACACACCAATCTTTCTTTGTTCCTTACAACTTCACCATCTTCATTTAGCTTCTTCTGGAACATCCACTTTGGTCCTATAACATTCTTATCAGCTGGTCAAGGAACCAATTCCCATGTTTTCAACTTTTCTCGATCTAATTTAATTCTTCTTCCATTGCCTTCAACCATCCATCATCTTTGCTAGCATCAACAAAGGTTTTGGGCTTTACCTTTTATAGTAGGCACATATTCACTTGCTCACTTGCTTTTGCAAGCATTCTCCTAGTCTGTACACCTTCATTCTTATCCCCAATGATCTGATCTATTGAATTATTTCTTTGAACATACTTTTCTAGAGTCTTAGGGATCTGTTCTGATTCTTTCTCGTTTTCTTTCTCCTCTTCTTCTTCTTCTTCTTCAATACAGGGAGGTATATTAGATCCATAGTCCTCTAGTTCTTGTGAGATCTGATACAGATCTTCATCTACCTTAACATTTGTGCTTTCAATAATCTTTCCCAATCTCTTGTTGTAGCATCTATAGGCCTTGCTTCTAGTTGAGTAACCAAGAAAGATCCCTTCATCACATTTTGAATCAAACTTTCCATGGTCTTCTTCATCTCTCTTGATGTAGCATTTGCTGCCAAAAATCTTGAAGTATCTTACCCTGGGAGGTCTTCCATACCATAGCTCATTAGGGGTCTTAGTGTCATTGACCATCAATTGTACTTTGTTAAGAAGGTAGACAACAGTGTGAACTGCTTCCTTCCAATACATATCAGACAGATCCACATTTTTCAACATTGCCCTAGCCATACCTTGCATAGTCTTATTCTTCCTCTCCACTACCCCATTCTACTGAGGGGTCTTAGGAGCAGACATATGTCTCCTAATATAGTGATCTACACAACTTTTCAAATTCATTTGAAGTAAATTCACCTCCTATATTAGATCATAAGCATTTGATCTTAGCATTCATTTCATTCTCAAATATTGCTTTGAAAATCTTAAACTTATCAAAGGCTTCTGATTTTTATCTTAAAAAAGTAACCCAAGTCATTCTAGAGCAATCATCAATAAGCAACATGAAATACCTTTCACCTTGTTGATTCTTTGTTCTTGTAGGACTGAATAAGGTCAGTGTAAATTAGCTCGTGTGGCATTGTAGAAGAATACTCCTTCCTTTTGAAATTTGTCTTTGTCTACTTTCCCATTTGACATTCCTTGCATAATGTATTTGTAGGCTTGGTTATCATAGGCATATCTCTCACTACATGAATAGAGTTGATCTTTACTATATTATCAAAGTTGATGTGTCCGATTCGCTTGTGCCACATCCAACACTCACCAACTTGAGCCAGTAAACATGTTCTTCCATTTACCTCCTTTAGATGATAGATATATCCATATGTCTTAATACCTTCTGCAACTAATTTTCCAGACCCTGCCTTCCTAATCTCACAACCCTTGGCATGAAATGTAAGATTGTATCCTTTACTGCACATTTGATTAACACTAAGGAGATTGTGCTTCAGCCCTTTGACATAGAGAACATCCTCAATCTTGTTCTTTCCATCAATGTTTAAAGCACCCTTTCCACAAATTTGTTCTAACTCATTACCACCAAAATTGACAGCTCCACCATTCCACTTCTTAAGGCTAATGAACTTCTCCTTGTCACTAGTCATGTTGTTAGAGAAACCATTGTCAATTACCCAAGAATTTGCTTCTTCTTTTGCATGAAAGGAAGTCCACACAACCATTGATTTCTCATTATCTTTGTCAGCCTACAAGTTGTTAGACTTTTTACATTTTCCAATATCACCCTTTTTTGTCACGAACTTTAAAAGCCATGAAAAGTGTTTCATAATTTGAATCATCATGATCCTCATCTTCTGAAGAACAACTATTCTCTATGGAATAAAGACTTTTTTTGAACTTCTATCTCTTGTTACTACCCTCAATTCTTCAAAAGGACATTTAGAGGCAAAATGACCAACTTTCCCATAATTGAAGCATTTGAAGGGTAACTTACCATTGTATTTACCGATACCTTTCTTCAATCTTCTCACAAAGTTTGTCTCTACATCATCAAGTTCACCATCTTGATCAGTTGTTTCATCTTCTACCTTCTTACTGACTTTGAATTTTCTTTCCTTCTTTGGAGCCCCTTTGTCAAATTCTCTCATTTCAAAGGCTATGAGAGAGCCAAACAATTGATCTACTATATAGTGATCCAAATCCTGAGTCTCCTCAATAGTAGATACCATATGAATGTAGCATTTAGTGAGAGATCTCAGAACCTTGTTCACATTCTCATCTTCTTTCATTGTTCCACCAAGACCTCCGATCCCATTGACTATTTCATCCACCTAGAGCATATAAATAGCAATGTCTTCATCTTCTCTTATCTTCAGGGTCTCAAATTTGCTCTTGAAGATTTGCATCTTGGCTTGCTTCACTTTACTATCTCCTTCATAAATGTTGCTAAGTTTTACCTAGACATCCTTAGAAAAATTGCAACTCATTATCTTTAGAAGTTCTGAATTAGCTAGCCCACTTATGATAGAAATCTTTGTCTTGGCATTGTTATCATAAAACTTAATCTCATATTGATCTGTAGGATCATCTACAAGAGCAGTGTAACCATTCTTGATAGATTACCAAACACCAAACCCGAGAAGATAGATAGTTTTCTATCCTTAGCTTCTGAAAGGAGTAATTTGTTCCATCAAACATAGGTGCCTTGTGAGATCCATTATGGGCCATCCCAAACCTTCCTCAAGTGGTTAAGCTCCTTCTGAGGAACTCATCTCTGATACCAATTGTTGGACATACTTGGATACTGAGAGGGGGGGTGAATTAGTATTCAAACAAATCTTAAACCCTCTGGAGAAGATTAAAACTTAAACTTTGCAGCAATAGTAAACACATGAAAAATCAACACAATTCACAACACCACATAACACTAGATATACGTGGAAAACCCCAAAGGGGAAAAACCATGGTGAGAAAAGTTGCTAGGAGCTACTTTCCTAATCCAGCCTCACAAATGAATCACAATTGCAACTTTGATTTAGGGCTACAACCCAAAGAAGCTATTACTCCCTGAAGAAAGGTTTTAGGGTCACTTCGAAGAAAGCTACAACTCTCTGCAGAATTTGTTTTAGCGATTCAACCCAAGAAAACAACTACTGCCTAAACTGAGGACAAACTCATAAAAGATTACATTATGATAGTTCTACTATCTAAAACTAACAATGAAGCTCACTCCTTCTGATGATTACACTTTTCTTTTTCACTTCTCTTTTGATGATTGCTCTTCTGCTTTGACAACTTCTGCAACTTCTTCAAATGTCTTCTCTATAGCTTACTGGCTCACTACTTTTAGCCTTCAAGAAGTTTTGCCTTTGGGTCACTTCCTCCAATAATCAGTTAGGCACACTCTTTACTTCCCTTCTATCTCAAAAATATCTTCAAGATGAATCTTGACAAGATCTATCAATTCTACTCTTTCTCTTTCAGTCACACATCATAATGCATTACACATCCACATTCTTATTCTCACATTCATATTGCAAATCACACCTAACCTAGATCAACTAGGTTTCAAAATATACATGATATTACATTGATTACATTACAAGTCTGCCAGAGACCAAGAATATTACAATTACAAGTCAATGAGAGATCAAATAACATGAAACGTGTGGAGCGAAAACCTTGAAATGAACTACATGTGACACCAGGAAGAGGAATATGCCTTGCAGATCCCAACACATACTTAACCTAGTCCTAAATATTCTTCACAACATCATCCTTGAAAGAATAACATCTGCATGCTTCACACAATTGAATTAGGTCACCCTTAAGTAAGAAAACATGAAGTTTGTAGCACATCGGCCATTACAACTTGGTGGTACTCTTAGAAGATTAAACCTGACTTGCACTTCTCCCAGATGAGTCAGCATGACCCATACAACATTTCCAAACAGTCCTTGAACTCTACATAGCAAAGACTTTGTGCCTCACACCTTCAAGATACCTTAGTCAATCGAAAAAAAACATAACCTAGCAACACCTTCATTCCAAACCACAACCTATTTCGAAGAAGTGAGAAAACACCTTGTGGAGCAACAAGAAACATCACTAGATCATCAGGATCATTCTTCACTTGCCAATTCACCACCTCATATAGTAACAAGTTGGCACAAGCCAATAGACACTGAAACCAGCCACTGGACAATACATTCCTAGACACTATCACTGATAACTTTCCCTACAGAGGAACAAATGATGTGAAACTTTTCAATTAGCACCTTTACAACATACTTCAATTAACTTCTGAACCACATGACCATATCTTCAAATGCGAAGGAATCTAGAGCATTGTCCCAGACAGTCTTCCAGGAAACTTCCTACAATAGAAACTTTCACCAACATCCAGAGGCCCGAGCCTCCTTATAGTAACATGTACATCTTTAGGATTAGTAGGAAAGAGCATACAACAAGCTACAGTCCATCAACAACATCTTCTTAACATCAGCATTACTTCTAATCTTCATCTTGATGATTTTAATTCCCACCTTAATATATCATTATGATATCATCTCTACTGACAACAAACATACTCAATAGAACTTATATCATCTCTGTTAACAACAAACATATTCAATACAACTTTAATTGGCATTAAACAAGGCATGACATCCAACCATGAACATCAGCAACATCACTGTTAGTACGCTATCAACATAAGCATCAATGACAACACAAACTAAGTGTCCAAACTAAGTGTTGACATCAATGACAACCACAATAGTGACAACCTTAGTTAACGTATGTACAACAGATATATGAGATAGGAAATGGGTAGCATAAGCTTATGGCATAAGATGTGTTCATAATGGCTTGGTTGAGGCTTGATTTATAGATGCTTGATTGATAGGATGAATCGCTAGGATTAAGATGTTCAAATGGATGGACATGATTAAGAGGTGGATATAGATGGCTAAGATTAAGAGGTGTAATATGAAATGGAGGGCTAATATTAAGAGGCAGGGGATTAGGGCTTCTAGGGCATTCTTTATGTGAATGGCTAGGATTAAGAGATATAACTTATGAGATGAGTGGCTAGGATGAAAACTTATTTTGACTTTTGGGACACCATTTATTGATTGTGGCAAGTGTATGAGGATGAGGGTAAGATAGTCATGTGACTCTCAATAATTAAATTAAATAATAAAATTATTTAATTAATTATTGGTGAGGGGATGATGGGAGGATAAATTACTTGAATAAATAAGATTTATTCAATTAATTTTGGCTAAAAGGGATAAATGGATTAATTAAATAAATATAATTTATTTAATTAATTTAGGAAAGGGATTAACAGACAATGTGTTGTAAGATGAATGTCTAGGGTATACCAAAGGGTTATGAGGACATGGTCAATTTTACGTGTCTGCAAATATGTCCCAATAATTTGCCAAACAAAACTCCAAAGATACATATTTTGATGTTTAGTGTTATCCTAAAAATTCTACACCTTTCAAACATGAGCCTTAGAGCTTAATAGTGGTCTTTCATAAGACCACATATAGTCCAATCATCTAGATATACTTCTGAGCAGTCATGGATGAATTACTTGATTGTGTTCACCATAATCCAACTAATTATTGCTAGCACATTCTTTGGTCCAAAGGGCATTACCATATACACAATGGATCCCCATTTGGTTACACATGCAATTTTGGGGCAATCCTCTTTTGTTATCTTACATGATGGTAACCAAAGAAACCATATGTGAATGAGTAGATCTCTCTTCTTCTAGCACTTCATCTATAATAGTATTAGAAAAGGATCATATACACATGTTTTATTCAAATACCTAAAATTAACACATAATCTAAATTTCTCTATTTTCTTATTCTAGATCATGATTGGGTAGATCCATTCAACACCATCTACTAGATCTATTAAACCTCTTGCTAAATTCATACTTAGTTTAATCTTAATTTAAAATTTCACTTTTATCTTTTATTTAAATTGATATTCTTAAAAATCATGGTTTTAGGATAATGCAAAATTAGAGTATATTTTAAGGTTAATCAAATTATATAAAATTTTAATGTGACCCTATATTTAACATATATATTTATATGTAATATACATACACATGTGTATATAAATATATAAATATGTTTAAACATGTGATTATATATATGTATATATGAGAGGCCTCTACTTACAGAAGCATTTTATACTTTATATTGTTTTGAGGTTTAGAACCCTATCCTTCTACATATTTGAATATGGATCCTATATTTAATAGAGCACATATCCTTTTTCCATCAACACAATTTAGTGTACAAACATATAAATATAATTATATGATCTTAATAATAGTTACAATATCATTTATTATATGATAGATTTCTCTTTATGTGTGAAGCTAGCAAAACTCACATCACTAACATCAATTTCATATGGATTCTATCTAGAAACTTATTTAAGCATCTACCACATGAATACCATGCTAGATAGATTCCATATGGTAGGGCTGATTTTGATGTGGAGAATTTTGTTGGCTTCACACGTTAATTAGAAGGATAAAGATGTAAATAACCAATAACATCATTATCAATCTTCTAATATCAAACATATAGACTTACATACAATCTAATCAAGTTGTTAGATATATTCCATATGATGGGGTTGAAGTTGATGTGATAAAATTTATTATCTTTATACATTATCTATCATAAAGACAAATATACAATAAAAAATAATTTTATTATCAAGTTAATAAAATCAAATATACAATCAAACATTTATTTATATAGATTAAATAACTATAATTTTATTTATTGTCATGTCTTTATAATCAATGATGTAGCAAGCAAACAAAGTTTTCCATAAGATCAACAGTAATCCCATCATGTAAGATCTTTTAACAAGTGATTCATGGTGTATGTTAAGTATCTAATATAATTTTATATGTATATGTGTTAAGAACAATATGAATTGCCCACTAAATAAATCCAATATAATAAAATTAATTTTTCATATTAATATTTGTTAACTTTGAACCATCTTAATTTTAAAGAATAAATAATAATATCATTATTAAGCTTTCAAAATAAAAAACACAATCAAACCTCCATCAATCAAACTTTCGTTTCTATAATGAAAGATATTTGATAGTATAAACTTAATAATAACCATATTTTCTTTTATTATATCTGTGTCCTTATAATAATAAAAGGATATTAAATTAAATAATAAAATTATTTAATTAATTATTCGCGAGGGGATGATGCAAGGATAAATTACTTGAATAAATAAGATTTATTCAATTAATTTTGGCTAAAAGGGATAAATGGATTAATTAAATAAATATAATTTATTTAATTAATTTATGAAAGGGATTACCGGACAATGTGTTGTAAGATGAATGTCTGGGGTATGTCAAAGGGTTATGAGGACATGGTCAATTTTAGGTGTCTACAATTATGTCCCAATAATATGCCAAACAAAACTCCAAATATACATATTTTGATGTTTATTGCTATCCTCAAATTTCTACACCTTTCAAACATGAGCCTTAGAGCTTGGTAGTGGTCTTTCAATAGACCACAGATAGTCCAATCATCTAGATATACTTCCGAGTAGTCATGGATGAATTACTTGATTGTGTTCACCATAATCCAACTAATTATTGCTAGGGCATTCTTTTGTCCAAAGGGCATTACCATATACACAAAGGATCCCCATTTGGTTACACATGTAATTTTGGGGCAATCCTCTTTTGTTATCTTACATGATGGTAACCAAAGAAATGATATGTGAATGAGTAGATCTCTCTTCTTCTAGCACTTCATCTATAATAGTATTAGAAAAGGATCATGCACACATGCTTTATTCAAATACCTAAAATTAACACATAATCTAAATTCCTCTATTTTCTTATTCTAGATCATGATTGGGTAGATCCATTCAACACCATCTACTAGATCTATTAAACCTCATGCTAAATTCATACTTAGTTTAATCTTAATTTAAAATTTCACTTTTATCTTTTATTTAAATTGATATTCTTAAAAATCATGGTTTTAGGATAATGCAAAATTAGAGTATATTTTAAGGTTAATCAAATTATATAAAATTTTAATGTGATCCTATATGTAACATATATATTTATATGTAATATACATACACATGTGTATATAAATATATAAATATGTTTAAACATGTGATTATATATATGTATATATGAGAGGCCTCTACTTATGGAATCATTTTATACTTTATATTGTTTTGAGGTTTAGAACCCTATCCTTCTACATATTTGAATATGGAACCTAAATTTAATAGAGCACATATCCTTTTTCCATCAACACAATTTAGTGTACAAACATATAAATATGATTATATGATCTTAATAATAGTTACAATATCATTTATTATATGATAGATTTCTCTTTATGTGTGAAGCTAGCAAAACTCACATCACTAACATCAATTTCATATGGATTCTATCTAGAAACTTATTTAAGCATCTACCACATGAATGCCATGCTAGATAGATTCCATATGGTAGGGTTGATTTTGATGTGGAGAATTTTGTTGGCTTCACACGTTAATTAGAAGGATAAAGATGTAAATAACCAATAACGTCATTATCAATCTTGTAATATCAAACATATAGACTTACATACAATCTAATCAAGTTGTTAGATATATTCCATATGATGGGGTTGAAGTTGATGTGATAAAATTTACTATCTTTATACATTATCTATCATAAAGACAAATATACAATAAAAAATAATTTTATTATTAGGTTAATAAAATCAAATATACAATCAAACATCTTTATTATCAATCAATCAAACATTTATTTCTATAGATTAAATAACTATAATTTTATTTATTGTCATGTCTTTATAATCAATGATGTAGCAAGCAAACAAAGTTTTCCATAAGATCAACAACAGTAATCCCATTATGTAAGATCTTTTAACAAGTGATTCATGGTGTATGTAAAGTATCTAATATAATTTTATATGTATATGTGTTAAGAACAATATGAATTGCCCACTAAATAAATCCAATATAATAAAATTAATTTTTCATGTTAATATTTGTTAACTTTGTACCATCTTAATTATAAAGAATAAATAATAATATCATTACTAAACTTTCAAAATAAAAAACACAATCAAACTTCCATTTCTATAATGAAAGATATTTGATAGTATAAACTTAATAATAACCATATTTTCTTTTATTATATCTGTGTCCTTATAATAAAAAAAGGATATTAAAAAAAAAAAACTCAGCCACATCAAAACTAAGCCCCCATCGTATGGGCTTCTGTCAAATTAGAAGTGATTCTCATGGTACGTGGGGTCTTCACACCACCCATTGACAGATAATGAACAAACGGACACAAAACCAGTGAATTACTGGAGTTATCAGAAATCTGTACGCCACAAACGTAACATTCACCGGGCCATTTCAACACTTCTGGCTGAATACAAAAATATCAAGCCAAGAAAAGATTGGCAAAAGTTGGAGATGGGGACCTGAGTAATGGCTGTATTTGCCATAATATTGTCTCCATCGTGTGATATTAAAGGCCTGAAAATTATGAATAGACAAAGGAGCCAACGAAGCCATGGCAGTTTCAGTAATTGCAAGTGTTGAAATATGTGGGTTCTATTTTATTGATTAGCTGGGAAGTTACAAGCCATATTTTAGTTCAGCATAAGACATGTAAGTAATTCACATCAATCAGAAACGAAAAAAATTCTGAAACTTTTCAGTGCAACTGTAAAAGGTCCATTACGTAAGGATTAGGTCTTCAGAGAAACAACCAAAATGTTACCTACAACGTACTATCTATTCATGCTAACTCTCTAATAAATGTTATTATTTATATACAACAAATACAAATATCATAAAGAGTGCAACTTGCCTGTGATACTGCAGAAAACAATAGAGAGTATTCTATATAGGCTACTTAATAGTTAGACACTTTGTAGACAACTATTCTAATTTAGTTACAGATGCTTAGGCTTAGAATAAATATATTCTAATTATCTATCATTATTGTTTTTTATTAAGATAAGCAGCAAACAAGCACCCACAGTAAACAGTCGCCATGTTGTCTACTGGGTGTGTATGGATTTTTCGACTGTGATCCCCGTCAATGTTTACTCTCGACCAGCCAACTGAATTGCATTCGACCAGTTGAATGACGTTGTTGTCAATGAATTTGTCAACACCATTTCCATCAACAGGTTTTCCACCAACCAGTCGTTTTACAATGCACCGGCTGGTTATGCTTTACAGCAAACAAGGATGCTGATACCTTTACAAAACAACCCCAGGACAACCAAAAAAAAAAAAACTGACCCCAAATTGACCAGCAACAGTACACAAACCGCACAATAACATTACCTACCATTGTTGTTATTGGTATCCAAAAACATCTATTTAAAACTTACCTATTCTTAAAATTTTGTGATAACTATTTTAAGCTCACAAACAAACAAATGGCCTTTGTGATGTCATACTATTTAAAGCACTCTATGTCAATTCTATGTTGTTGTTTCGCATCTACTCTGACTGTGTTAGACTAACACCCTGTTATACCAATACAAATATAGAATCAAGAATATGAAGAGAATGATACTGAATACGAGGAGAAATCACAAGGATTGATAAGGTCCTAGAAATGTCAAGAATATGGAATAGATGATACCATGACAAAGAATAAAATAGAGAACAAGGGAAGAGCTTCTAGATTTAAAATATGAGCTTGAATCACCTTGTTTTGGAGTTAGAGGAAGATGCATTCCACAAGATGGTGATTAGGATGTGCCTCTGCTCAATGAGAAATAGGAAGCATTAGAAATGCCTTTATCTTCAGTATCAAATGGAGCCTATATGGATATATAGTTGAGGGATACCAGCACACTGATGCGAGCATCAATGCTCTAGTACTAATTTCTATAAGAAACATACACAAAAAAATGAAAAGAAGACATGATGGTCCATAAGAATTTTGACATTTGGTCTAAAAAATTTACTACAAAGTAGTCTAAAAACACATCTTAAAACACATGACAAAAGCATGTGCTAAAATGGTCACAACTTGTAATGTCAAAATTGCAGAGTATGTAGTTTTTAACCTTGCATTTTGTCCCTACCTGGCAGGGTGACAAAACTAAGTGAGGAGACTATGGTAAAGTATAGGAATGGAACTACAAGAATTAAAATGGGAAGGAGATATCCCAAGACACATAGTGCAAGGTCTATGAGTGAGGAGCTTATGCCCCTAGGCTAATACCTACAAAACAACATGTTAGAAAACACAAAAAACTTGAAACATAGAAATGTTAGAAAACATAAAATCTATAGAACAAATATGTTATAAAATCACATATAATCCAACATATACATAATAAAAACAAAATGAAACTAGACAATGAGCTAGAAAGAAATTGGACAACACACATGCAAACATAAGCCAAACAACATAGAGAGAAACATGAAAAACCAGATACATGGAGAAGGAGAATAAAATATTTTCTAGCATACTCTATTCCTAGAAAATATAAAAGCATAAACCCAACATGCTCTATTCTTAGGAAAATGTAGGTATGGTTGAAGGTCTAGCGTCCTCTATTGCTAGGAACCATACAAAACATCTATGAATCACATGCACTAATGTACTTTGTTGCTAAATGATCCATAAATAATATAGGTGTAATCACCATACATGTGCTACTATGCTCTGTTGGTAGGTCACTCATATACCAATGTAGTGTCAAGGATTACATGTGTTAGTGTACTCTTTTACTAGGTAATCTTAACAAGGGAAGTCATGTCCAAGTGTACTCTATACTTGGGACTACAAATACATGATGCTTTAGTAGCATGTCAAATATGTAAGATGTGTATGGGTATGTGGATTTATGCTTCCCTTTAAAATAAGACTATGAATGATATGTGAATAGTTTAAGGTAGTGTGTATGGGGTAGAAAGAGGAAAGAGGTCCTTAGGAAGGATGTACATGTAAAGTGTCAATGATATGTTTCTTCTAAAATGGGGAAAAATAGGTTGTCCTTGCCCCAAGAATATAGGAAATGACAACAAAGATGGCTATGTTGTTACCAATTTAGATGTAGTGGTGTACAACTAGAATTATACTCCCACAATATGAAAATACACACAAAGATAGATACAAGTATCACATAGTGGGTACAGACACAATAGATGGGGAGAGGCGTAAAGGCACATGAAGAAGCATGAGCAAGTAGAACAATAGAAAGATACATGTAGTCTCATTATTGTGCATTTGTTGATGGAAGTAATGAATGTAGTTTCAATTTGACAATAGAGGAAATCTCATTGTTGTAATAGAGGGGTCTCAATATTATAATAGAAGTGATGTAATGCATTAGTGTGAGGAAGGAAGAGTTGGCTCATAAGTAGATAAATTAAGAGTACCAATATTGGTGAGGTTTTATATGATGTTCTCTAGTGCATGACATTAGTTGGTAGAATAATGTTGTACCCTATGATATGCATAAGAGAGAAGTGTTAATCGACTATGTGTAGGAAATTTCATACATGTGGGAGGATGAAGAGTGGTTAATTGAGATTTGAGGAGAAAAGGTAGGATATGCTTAGGAAGATTAGGAAGTTATGTGTAGGATCTTTCTCCATGTTTGGATGAAATGGAAAAAGTGGGGTTATTTGGAAGTGGTTCACAATAAATTGATGGTGATGTCTCTATAAAGAGAAATGCTATCAAGTCCAATAATACGTAAACAAGGTGGAGAAGTGAAATGGAGTTGGTTGATGTCAAGAAGGTATAGTTTTTCTATAAAAGGAGAATATATGAGAGGGGTAATAGCTAAGGAAGGTGGATAAATGAATGGAAGGGGTTAGTGTTAGGTTGGGTTGGTTTAGATATCGATGAAAGATAAGTGGGTGAGGGAGTTAGAGTAGAAGAAGTTATGGAGAGATCACAATATGGATTCTAAGAGGTTTTTTATGGAAGATGAGGTTGGTAACCTAATCTTGTAGTGAAAAGGTGGAGGTAGGTTCTATAGGGATTTTTTTGTATCAATGTTTGCATAGCTTCTTAAATCCTTGTCTATAGTATCAATTTTCAAGTTATGAAAAATAAGGTGGAACCTCATCACCAACATTATCAAAATTGGAGGTAAAGTCACATGTGGGGGACCCAATAGAAGAATTAATATAATAATGCACACTGGATTGACTATAATAATTTGGCTCCATGCGGTAATAGGGATGTCAAATTGGGTGGGGCCAACCTTATAATATTCACCAACTTTTCATCACACAACCAAGATTTGGAGGAAGAGGATTCTCCTAAGGGGAAGGGTGATTTTGTGTTTGAATTAGACCTAAAGATGGATCATCACCTAAATAATTCTATGGCTAGGGACTTCGGGCACCAAAGTTAGATATGTAAAAGTTTGATGGCAAAGATCCTACCAATTAGATTTGCCAAATAGAGAAATTATTTGACATTCATCATGTTCCTTGTCAAAAAAGGTGGCAATGTCTTCCTTATACTTGCAGCTAGACCAATTCATTTGTTATCAATGGCTATATGACAAAAAGAAAAAGAAAGGATGTGTTGTCACATGGTCTATTTCCTAAGAGGAACTTACTACACATTATGGTGACAATCTTATGGATAGATACTTCATCTAGATTACCATATTAAAGAAAATAGGTATGGTCAAGGATTACAATTATCAATTCCAAACCTTGTATTTAAGAATGGAAAATACGGAAGTAGAAAATTTGATAGAATTATTTCTTGGAGGCTGTTTAGGGGCAAAAGTGGGATAATGATAGTTTATCTAAACCAAATCAAGTCCTCCCTTCACTCACTAAACATTAGGGAAGTAGGAACTGAGCTTTCCCTCTATGAAGGATCAAGTTATAGATTCCTAGACTCCCTTTATGCTATCTTTGATTGGATGGATTATTGGATTAGGTTTTCACAAGCCTATGGCATTCACAAAGCATGCAACCCTACTTATCAATTATGCTATAATAAATTGATTTCTGACATAGGTATTGATCAACAAATTATAGAAACTAAGAATAGGGATCACAGAGAGATGGTACCTAGAAATAAATGCCCAGTTGCACAAGGGTGATCCCTCTTTCATCCTAAATATTTTTTGATGCTAAAATCGAAAGTTCTGCAATGACTGTATCCACAATATCTGTCTTTCTGCCCCTCCTTTCTACTGGATCTTTCCAAATGCAACATGCACATACAAAAGGATGACAAAGATGGTTGTGGCTATATAGGAGCTTGCCTCAGTCAAGCCCCATCTTTGGTGTTCCTACCTTAACAATAGCCAATTTGATAAAGATCTATATATGTGTGTGGTCATCTAACATATGTGTATGCAAAAAATGTAAAACCCTAGATGACTCATCCATCAAGGAAAGATCAACGCATTGCTTCACTCAAGGAAACAACAACAACATCAACTCAAGGAGATGATTGCAATGAATACTTGTAGAACAAGAAGGCAAGGACGTCGTATCCACAGAGGATTCCCATGCTCAAGTTGGAGGCTTCAACCCTTCTCCCTATCATACAAAAAGGTTTGATGAAACTCTAGGAAGAGAAAGATAGTCTCAAGATCTTGATTCCTAATCTCCATAAAAAATCTCCATGATTGCAATTTCAAATAAATCCAAGAGCTTCAACAAATTACTGATCTTCAATAGAAAAAATGGTAGTGTCGGCATGGAAAGCATGCATATAGATTGTGTGTAATAAAATGATTTTCAATTCTCTTTAAATACATAACCTTAGAAGTTCAAATATTTGAAATAACATGCCAACATTGCATAAAAACCAAAATTTAAAATCAGAATCCTAAGGTACATGGTTGGAGCTGACACCTTGCCAAAATTCAAAACCTAGAAAAATAGGGCAGGACAAGGGTGCAACATAGGATAGTGTATGCATGGGGATGCAATATGCTTTCATAACTCTAATTCAGTTTGGGATGCTGTGTCCATTATGAGTCATAGAGACTGGTGGTGTGCACCCTACTACAGGTTTGGACATTTGAGCATATCAAGTTCACACAACCTAAAGGTTTCCCTATAGATCCAACATGGACCTATCCATGTGCACATGCTTATCTGATCATCAGATGCTAGAGACATGGTGATCTGTTATGCTGGAGAATGGTATTTGACAAGTTGCAGACCAACGACATTATTTGGAGACCCTATCACGGCCATAGACCATGGATAGGTTAGCGCAAATAGCTAGCTAGGATGCAGAGGGATCAATTGATGGTTGGTCGCCTCGATCACATAGTGATGGATGTGTGTGTAGGGGATTCTAGCCTTGTGGCTAATGTGAGTAAAGGCTCTAAGGGGGGATCTCCTTGTGTTCCCTACTTGAAGGCGGTTGAGCCTTGTGAGTCAGTGGGCTTGTCCTGCCCTGGTCTTAATGTGCCTTCCCTTGTTTTGAAGGAAGGAGTAGATGTGGTAGTTGTTCTCTTTAGTCTGACCAATGCCCCTATTTTGACAGAGGGTGTGGATGCAAAGGCTCTTTACGGTCTAAAAGGGGTTGTGCAGTCTTCTTGCACAAATGTTGGTGGGGCTACAGTTGCTATTAATCCTATGTTGGAGGAAGGATGCATGCACGACACGGTTGCTGAGGTAGATGTTGGCCTACCTGAGGAGGTTGTTGGTGTTGTGAGGAAGGTGCCTGGTGCTGTGCGGGAGGTTACTACACAGGTTGAGGAGATTGCTGATATATCTCATATTCCTGTTGCTGATGCTACTAAGGGAGAAGCTTTGGCAGATTACCAAATTGTCATCCCTGATTCGCTGGTTGAAATGGCCACTGGGTGGCTCCGTAACTCGCTTGTTGGGAGATTTTGTGGAAATCACCCCAATATCGATGTGGTTAGAAGGTGGATGCTTCGAAGTTGGAGGCTTAGGGGGTAGGTTGAGGTGATTTCTCTGTCGAATGACTTCTTCTTATTCTCTTTTTCAAACTCTAAGGATTGCTCAATGATCCTTGCTAGTCCTTGGTTTCTTGGGCAAAATGGTCTTTGCCTTCAAAGCTAGTCACTGTACTTCAACCCTTTAGTGGATTGTAGTAAGAAGTTTCCAATTTGGGTTAGGTTGCCAAGTCTCCCACTAGAATACTAGGACGAGGAGATTTTTATGGATATTGCCAATTCCTTTGGGCAATTTACTAGGGTGGATGATGTTACAAAATTTAAAAGATGCCTTTTGTTTGTTATATTTTGTGTGTTTGTGGATGCTGATTAGGTACTCCCCTCAAGGATTACCTTATTATCTAAGTTTGGTAGTTGGCTTCAGCAGTTTGAGTTTGAAAACTCTCATGTTGTTTGCCTTAGCTGTCACAAAGCTGGTCATTGTAATGGTGCTTGCCCAAGTAGAAAGAAGCAAAATCCTATTTGGAAGAGAAAGGAGTGCATCCCCACTTCAATGGATGCACCTATGATGGAAAATAAGGGAATTTTTGAAGATAGTAGTGCTAAAAAGAGGACTCCTTTGGTTGATATGAGAGATATTGGGAATAGGGACAATGGAGATGTGATGGTGACTCCTTTGGCTGAGGTGCATTGCGACACTGAGACCTCAAGTGGCCCTTTGGATTGTCCTAGGTCTTCCAAAAAGGTGAGATCTAAGGGTAGTTTCAAGATTAGGTTATGTACTTAGAGCTCTTTGGAGAAATTTGGTTTCAAATCACCCTGATTTGTTGGATTGGTTGGGGTCCTTGACCCTTTGTTTGTTTGTCTCATTGCTGGGCTAGGCCTGTGTGGCTCTGTCGTTTGTTATTCCTCTTAGTTTTGTTAGGATTCATTGTTGTATGTTTTCTCTTGTACAAGGGTCAGGGCCCTTTCAAAATCCCTGCTTACCTTTATCAAAAACAAGTGATTCATGTTTTATGTGAGGTATCTAATATAGTTTTATATATGTATGTGTTAAGAACAATATGAATTGTCTGGAACTAAATAAATCTGGATATAATAAAATTAATTTTTATATGTTATTGTTTGTTAACTTCATACACTCTTAATTATAAAGAATAAGTAATAACATCACTATTAAACTTTCAAAAAAAAAATAAAAAATCAAACCTCCATTTCTATAATGAAAGATATTTGATGGTATAAACTTAATAACCATACTTTATTTTATTACATTTGTGTCCTTATAATAAAAAAACATACTAAAAAAACAAACTAAGCCCCCATCGAATGGGGTTCTATCAATGAAGTGATTCTCTTGGTATGTGGGGTCCTCACACCCCCCATTGACAGATCCTCTTTTCCTATCTTACATGATGGTAACCAAAAAAATTATATGTGAATGAGTAGATCTCTCTTCTCTAACACTTCATCTATAATAGTATTAGAAAAGGGTCATGCACACATGCTTTATTCAATTATAGGTAAAATTAACACATAATCTAAATTCCTCTATTTTCTTATTCTAGATCATGGGGTAGATCCATTCAACACCATAGATACTAGATCTATTAAACCTCTTGTTAAATTCATACTAAGTTTAATCTTAATTTAAAATTTCACTTTTATCTTTTATTAAATTGATATTCTTAATAATCATGGTTTTAGGATAAATGCAAAATTAGAGTATATTTTAAAGTTAATCAAATTATACAAAATTTTAGTGTGACCCTAATGTAACATATATATTTATACATAATATACATACATGTTTATATAAATATATAAATATGTTTAAACATGTGATTATATAAGTATATATAAGAGGCCTCTAATTACAGAAGAATTTTATACTTTATATTGTTTTGAGGTTTAGAACCCTATCCTTCTATAGATTTGAATATCGAACCTAAATTTAATAGAGTACATATCCTTTTGCCATCAACACAATCAAGTGTACAAACATATAAATATGATTTTATGATCTTAAAATAGTTACAATATCATTTATTGTATGATCTTTCTTTTTATGTGTAAAGATAGCAAAACTCACATCAGTAACATCAATGTCATATGGATTCTATCTAGAAACTTATTTAAGCATCTACCACGTGAATGCCATGTTAGATAGATTCCATATGGTAGGATTGATTTTGATGTGAAGAATTTTGTTGGCTTCACATGTTAATTAGAAGGATAAAGATGTAAATAACCAATAACGTCATTATGAATCTTGTAATATCAAACATATAGACTTATATACAATTTAATCATGTTGTTAGATATATTCCAGATGATGGGGTTGAAGTTGATGTGATAAAATTTATTGTCTTTATACACTATCTATCATAAGAACAAATATACAATAAAAAATAATTTTATTATTAAGCTAATAGAATTAAATATACAATCAAACATCTTTATTATCAATCAATCAAACATTTATACAACATTTATTTCTATAGATTAAATAACTATAATTTTATTCATTATCACATCTTTATAATCAATGATGTAGCAAGCAAACAAAGTTTTGCATAAAATCAACAATAATCCCATCATGTAAGGTCTTTTAATAAATGATTCATGTTTTATGTGAGGTATCTAATATAGCTTTATATATATGTTAAGAACAATATGAATTGCCCACTAAATAAATCCAATATAATAAAATTAATTTTTATGTGATAATGTTGGTTAACTTCATACCATCTTAATTATAAAGAATAAGTAATAACATCATTATTAAACTTTCAAAATAAAAAACACAATCAATCCTCCATCAATAAACCACCATTTCTATATAGAAAGATATTTGATGGTATAAGCTTAATAACCATATGTTCTTTTATTATATATGTGTCCTTATAATAAAAAAACATACTAAAAAAACAAACTAAGCCCCCATTGGATGGGGTTCTATCAAAGAAGTGATTCTCATGGTATGTGGGGTCCTCACACCACCCATTGACAGATAATGAGCAAAAAGACACAAAATCAATGAATTACCGGAGTGCTTAGAAATCTGTATGCCACAAATGTAACATTCATTAGACCATTTCAACACTTTTGGCTAAATACAAAAATATCAAGCCAAGAAAAGATTGGAAGAAGTTAGAGATGGGGACCTGAGTAATGGCTGTATTTGCCATAATATTGTCTCCATCGTGTGATATTAAAGGCCTAAAAATTATGAATAGACAAAGGAGCCAACTGTTGGAAGAAATTAATCTTCCGTCAGTGCATTAACTTCAGCCAACCCCCGTGTAAGACCTGGGGATCTCCCAAATCAGCCCCAGCACCATTTGCTCCTGCCAGCAATTAATTCGGTAGGTGAGTTTGAATTTTGAAATGAGTTGAGTGCCAATTCTCTGGCAAGAGTCAAATATGACGTAAAGATAGTTGACCATAAGAAGAGAATGCAAGTGAGTCAACCTATAGCAGTAGAAGGAAATGTTTTAACAGAGAACATCAAAGAGAATAGAATCTGTAGTAGGAATGTTTTGTGGAGAACAGCAGAGGGTATAGAAGAATATTGCAGCAGCACTGTGATTGTACAATAGCTCCAGAGATTGGGCATTTCAGGAAAATAGAGAAGCAACTCTGATTGAAGTTTGTATCAAATTTGAATGCAATTTTAGAAAAGGAAAATATATAATACATATTGCTGTCTCTTGTGTCTTGTCTCTCTTCTCTATTTGTGTTTCTGTGTATTTGTTTTATGCTGCCCATATAGTGCTGTAGCATTTGTTTTTTCTAGGCCAGCAGTATGTCTATCCCCTGCTCCCCTACCAACAAGTGGTATTAGAGCCCTTATTTTCTAGGTAGTTAGATTCAAGTGGGTGTTTCATATAAGCCCTAGTTTATCTAGACATTATCAGCTTTCTCAGATTTGAGAAGCATGGCAGGTGGGGACAGCAAAGGATGGCAGCAGCCACCTACATTTAATGGGCAGAATTATGATATTTGGGCTAAGAAGATGAAGACTATTTTGGTTTCTAATGACCTATGGGATTTGGTCACCAATGGGTTCACAGACACCATAAACCCAATAGCCTATGCATCCCTATCTAATGCTCAAAGAAACTAGTTGAAGGAAACAAGAATGAATGATGTAAAAGCCCTTAGTCTAGTTGTGGCAGCCTTGATAGAGGCTATTTCCCCCCACATTGCAGCAGCAAACTACTCAAAATAGGCATGGGAAATATTGTAGAACAACTACAAGGGAACTAACAAGGTAAGATCAGTCAAACTCCAGTTGTTTAGAAGAGATTTTGAGACCCTACAGATGAAAGAGAGTGAGTCTATTTCAGACTTTCATACTAGAGTTTCTACCATGGTAAATCATCTGAGGATAAATGGAGAAACCATGGATGAACAAAGGATTGTTGAAAAAATCCTAAGGAGTCTACCTTCTAGATTTGACCCTATTGTCATAACCATTGAAGAGACAAAGGATCTGTCCAAGATGACAATGGATGAGTTGATGGGCTCTCTACAAAGCCATGAGCAGTGGTTGAATAGATCCACTCCTTCCCTTGAGCAAGCCTTCAAGGCTCAAACCAATGCAAGAGGTAAGGGAAGAGGAAGAAATAGCAAAGGTAGAGGCCAAAGAGGTAGAGGAAGAAGCAACTCTTGAAGAGGAGTTTCAAATAGCTAAGAAGAGGCAAGCTACTCATAGCCAAGCTATCAAGAAAAGAAGAAGAACATCAGTTCTAATCAAAGGTATGACAAAAGCAATGTTCAATGCTATTATTGTAATAAGTTCGGTCATTATGCTAGTGAGTGTGGAAAGAAACAACGTGATCATGGAGACCAAAATGCTAATGTAGCAAATGAGTACAAGGTTGAAAATGAAAAATAGTCAAATGTTTTTATTGTTTACAACCTTGCTGAGAGGAGTAGTGATGAAGTATGGTATCTAGACAGCAGTTGTAGCAACCACATGAGTGGAAATAAAAACTTCTTTGCCTCCATAGATAGCAGCATCAAGACTGAAATAAAAATGGGAAACAATGAGCAAGTTCCCATCATGGGAAAAGGTACAATCAACTATCAGTCCAAGAATGGTGAAAGGAGGAAGATCCAAGATGTATATTATGCCCCTGGCATAAAAAAAAAACCTATTGAGCATTAGACAGATGGTCCAAAATGGTTATAAAATCCTAATGGAAAATGGAGAGTGCACAATATTTGACAAAGGAGGCAGTAAGAAAGTGATTACAGCAGTGCAAATGACAAGAAATAGAATGTTTCCTCTTAGGATACACATAGAGTCTCCAACGCCATCTCTGGCACTATCTTCAGTGCTATCTCTAGCGCAGTTTCCAGCACTATCTTCTGCGCTCACAGCAGTGGGACAACAAATAACCTTTAGGAAAGTCATCAAGGACCCATCCAAATTGTGGCATTTAAGGTATGGGCACTTAAGCTTTTCTAGTTTGAGTTTATTGTCCAAGAAAGGCATGGTTAGAGGGCTACCAAACATTGTAGAGCCCGATGGAAAATGTGAAGCCTGCATTTTAGGAAAGCAACATAGACAACCCTTTCAATCAGGGTATTCTAGAAGGGCAAGAGCACCATTGGAGTTGGTGCATTCAGATTTGTGTGGTCCCTTGAAGACCCCCACACTAGGTGGGAATGTATATTTCATGACCTTCATAGATGATTACAACAGAAAAATATAGGTTTATTTCTTGAAGAACAAATTAGAAGCCTTTGAGAAATTCAAGTGGTTTAAGGCATCAGCTGAAAAGAAAAGCAACCACTATATCAAAAGCCCTAAGAACAGATAGAGGGGGAAAGTATATCTCTAAAGAATTTCTAAATTTTTGCAGGAATGAAGGCATTCATAAACAATTTACAACTAGGTATACTCCACATCAAAACAGAGTGGCTGAAAGGAAAAATAGAACCATTCAAGAGATGACAGCAAGCATGCTGAAAGCAAAAGGACTATCACATGATTTTTGGGGTGAAGCTATAGCAACAGCGGTTTACCTATTAAATAGGTGTCCTACAAAGGCCATTCGTGATAGGATTCCACAAGAGGCATAGACAAACAGCAAATGGAGTGTTGAACACCTAAGAATCTTCGGGTGTGTCGCATATGCATTCGTGCCTAATGAGGAAGAGGCAGAAATTTGATGATATAGGTAAAAAATGTATCTTCATAGGCTATAGTGAAGAGTCAAAAGCCTATAGACTATATAATCCCATCACCAAAAAGGTTGTGATCAGCAGGGATGTTGAGTTCATTGAGAATGAAGCATGGGATGGAATAGTGGATAGTACCATGGGTATTTCAGTCACAATACCCCTTCATGATGAAGAAGCTCCGGAGGACTGCAACTCTAGAGGAACTACGGAGAGCAACAGCTCAGGGAGAAACTACCATAGAGCATTGGAGAACAATAGCATCTTCGGAGGTGTTCAGCAAAGGAGCTCCGGAGGTGGACATCAACACAGCAGCTCTGGAGATCAGCAGCTCCGGAGGTCTGCAACTCCAAAGATCTGCAACTCTAAAGTTTAGTAGAGAAGCAGCTCTGGAGGTCAGAACAATAGTAGTTCCAAAGGTAATTTAGACCCCACACTCACATCATTGATGCCATGGAGAATAAGGAGTGTGAAGGAGATTTATGATAGCACAAGGTATGTTGATGATGATGAGAATTTGGATTTTACATTATTTTCTTGTAGTGATCCAATTCACTTTGAAGAAGCTGTGAAAGAAGCGAAATGGTGTAAGGCCATGGATGAAGAATTGGATTCCATAGAGAGGAATGACACATGATAGCTAACTAATTTACCCAAGGGTAAACAAGTGATTGGAGTTAAGTGGGTCTATAAGACCAAGTCTACTGTTGAAGAAAAGATTGAAAGACATAAGGCAAGGCTAGTTGTCAAAGGGTACAAACAACAACCTGGAAGAGATTATGATGAGACATATGCACTAGTTGTAAGGGTGGAAATAGTTCAGGCAGTCATAGCAATAGTAGCCCAACACAAGTGGAAGGTGTTTCAAATGGATGTAAAGTCAGCCTTCTTGAATGGAGTGCTGAAAGAGGAAGTGTATGTGGAGCAGCCACCTAGCTATGAAGTCCCATGGCAAGAGGACAAAGTATATAGGCTCTGAAAAGCCCTCTATGGGTGGAAACAAGCACCTAGGGCATGGTACAATAGAATAGACTCATATCTAGTGAGTAATGGCTTTAACAAAAGCAGTAGTGAGCCTACTCTTTACTTCAAAGTAGCTAAAGGTAACATTTTGATTATTGTTTTGTATGTAGATGATTTGATTTTTACTGGCAATAGTGATCTTTTCATTGTTGATTTCAAAGAGGTAATGAATAATGAGTTTGAAATGACAGACTTAAGTCTACTAAAGCTTTTTCTTGGCATTGAGGTCAAACAAACAAAGCATGGGACATTTATTTCACAAACTAACTATGCCAAATAGATTGTGAAGAGATTTAAAATGGAGTATAGTAAGCCTACCCCTACACCAATAGCTACAGGTCTAAAATTGAGTAAAGAGGACAACAACAAGGAAGTAAACCCAACCCTCTACAAGAGCATGGTTGGAAGCCTCATATACTTGACAGCCACTAGGCCTGATTTGATGTATGTTGTAAGCCTGATTTCTAGGTTCATGGAGAAGCCTAAGGACACATATTGGCAAGCAGGAAAGAGGATCTTGAGGTATGTGAATGGCACAACAAGTTATGGTATATTGTATGATGTTTCTACTGAGTTTAAGCTGGCTAGTTTCACGAATAGTGATTGGGCAAGTAATGTAGATGACCGGAAGAGCACATCCGACTATGTATTTCACATGGGTTCAGGCATGATATCATGGGCATCAAAGAAGTAGCCCATTGTTTCTCTCTCTCCATAGCAGAAGCTAAGTATATTGCAACAAATGCAGCAGCTTGTCAGGCTATTTGGTTGAGAAGGATCCTTACAGACTTGAATGAGCAGCAAGAAGATGGTACAACCATTTATTGTGACAATGTTTCATCAATAGCCCTGACAAAGAATCTAGTCTTCCACGGACGAAACAAGCACATTGAGATCCATTATCATTTCATAAGGGAGTTGGTAGAATGAGGAGAGATTGAGTTGTAATATTGCAGATCCGAGCAGCAGCTCGCTGACAGTTTTACAAAGGCATTACCAAAAGATTCTTTTGAATGCCTAAGAGATAGGCTAGGCATTGTTGACAGCTCTAGAGGTGTGCAGCCCCATAAATAGGACAACTCTGGAGGTTCAGATTTGGAGAGACAACAACAGAACTCTAGAGGTGCTCTGGAGATGTAGAAATAGTGCTCCGGAGATGCAGGAAGTCAACTTCAGAGATGCAAACAGAGTGCTCCGGAGATGTAGAAAAGAGCTCCAGAGATCTACTCCAGAAAGGTAAAAGCAAATGTACAACTTTGGAGATCAGTTCTGGAAAGAAAATTGTAGAATGACATCTGACTTTAGATTAAGGAGGAGTGTTGGAAGAAATTAATCTTCTGTCGGTGCATTAACTTTAGCCAGCCCTTGCGTCAGACCTAGGGATCTCCCAAATCAGCCCCAGCACCATTTACTCCTGCCAGCAATTAATTTGGTAGGTGAGTTTGAAGTTTGAAATGAGTTGAGCACTAATTCTCTAGCAAGAGTCAAATAGGAGGGAAAGATAGTTGACCGTAAGACGAGAATGCAAGTGAGTCAACCTACAGCAGCAGAAGGAAATGTTCTAACAGAGAACAATAGAGAGAATAGAATCTACAGTAGGAATGTTTTCTGGATAATAGTAGAGGGTATAGAAGAATATTGCAGTAGTGAGAAGAGAATGTACAGTAGCATTGTGACTGTACAGCAGCTCCAGAGATTGGGCATTTAAGGAAAACAGAGCAGCAGCTCTGATTGAAGTTTGTATCAAGTTTGAATGTAATTTTAGAAAGGGAAAATATATAATACATATTGTTGTCTCTTGTTTCTTGTCTCTCTTCTCTATTTGTGTTTCTGTGTATTTGTTTTATGTTGCCCATACATTGCTGTAGTATTTGTTTTTTCTAGGCCAGCAGTCTGTCTATCCCCTGCTCCCCTACCAACACGAACGAAGCCATGGCAATTTTAGTAATTGCAAGTGTTGAAATATGTGGGTTCTATTTTATTGATGCTGGGAAGTTACAAGCCATATTTTAGTTCAAAATAAGACATGGAAGTAATTTACATCAATCAGAAACCAAAACAAATCTAAAACTCTTCATTGCAACTATCAAAGGTCCATTACATAAGGATTAGGTCTTCAAAAAAATAACCAAACTGTTACCTACAATGTACTATCTATTCATATAAACACTCCAATAAAATGTTATTATTTATATACAACAAATAAAAATATCATAAAGAGTGCCGACTGTGTGAGGATTTTTCCACTGTGATCCGTGTGAACATTTACTCTCGACTAGCTGACTGAATTGTATTCGACAGGTTTTTGACCAACTGGTCATTTTACAATACACCGACTGGTTAAGATTTATTGCAAACAAAGATGCTAATGTATTTGCAAAACAGCCCCAGAACAACAAAAAAAATAGACCCAAAATTGACCAGCAATAGCACACAAACCGCACACTAACATTACTTGCCATTGTTGTTATTGGTATCGAAAAACCTCTATTTAAAACTTACCTATTCTTAAAAATTTTGTGATAACTTTTTTAAGCTCATAGAAAGAGAAATGGCCTTTGTGATGTTATACTATTTAAAGCAATTTATGTCAATTCTATGTTATTGTTTTGCATCTACTCTAACTATGTTAGACTAAAACCTTGTTATACCCAAATATCCATGTAAATTGCCTCTATTATATCAAAATATCTTCAAAGCGTTACCTAACTTGTCACAAACATAGGTAATGGCGTATTTAATCTACACTAAATTTTATTACCTCTTGATGTGTGTTAATTAACGAGATTAAAGACAGATTGATCTTATTAACATATGGAGCTAGGAAACACTGTTTTGGTATTTTTAGTATTATTGGAACTTTGGTAAATAAGAGATGGTGCTTTTTGGTGACATAAAGGATTTATGAGTTATAGAGAATGAGTTAAAAAATGAATTAATGAAAAATAGATTGTTGGTGTGTAATTTGTCTCATAAAATCATTATTAGTTAGTGGCATTGTAAGTAAATGAAAAAAGAAAAACCTAGAAAAATCTAAAAGAAAGAGGGAAACTAGTAAGTTGCTTAGTTTCTATATAAGTCAAGGTGAGGTTAAAAGGTTTCTAGAATGAGGAAGTTTGAAGAAGGAAAAAACATTAAATGCATTATACTAGTATTTCTTGTTAAGACCTCTATAAATAGAGGCATAATGTAATGAATTTTTCTTATCATGAAGCAATATAGGTTGTGTTGAATGTTCTATCATCCAATTCTAAGCATTCCAAGTTTGTGCAATTCTATATTTACGTGTTGTGCATTTATTGTGTACACCTCCATCCACCACCATAATAGATTACAAGAAAAATTGATATATAGAGAGAGTGTTGCTTCAAAGGTCTTGGAAATCAGAACTAGTGTTGTCTGGTAGCTTAGATGAAATTATGGATAGCAAATGTTAGTACACTTGCATTTTAGTCCAAAAGTCATGCTAGCATCTAGAGTTATAAAAAAAATAAAAGTTCTTACCCAGACCTATGCAGGGACAAAAGAGTCTAAGAAGAAATTTATCAGTACACCAATGTCATTAATAGAATAGCCATTAAATAATCCAATAGATGTGGAATCAATATTAAATGATTTAAATAACAAGAGATGAGAGAAAGAGTATCAAACCGTTAGCCATGACCCTAGATTTTAAAGATAAAGTTTGATATGTAAAAGTATCAATACATATATAGAATCAAGAATATGAAGAGAATGATACTGAATATGAGGAGAAATCACAAGGATTGACAGGGTCCTAGAAATGTCAAGAATATGGAAGAGATAATACCATGACAAAGAATAAAATAGAGAACAAGGGAAGAGCTTATAGATTTAAAATATGAGATAGAATCACCTTGTTTTGGAGTTAGAGGAAGATGCACTCTACAAGATGGTGAGTAGGATGTGCCTTTGCTCAATTATGTAAGAAATGAAGGTGCAAACCACACAACAAAAATCTTATTCAAACCTTATTGATGTCCTCTAAATAATGTAGAATCAATTAAGATTACAACAAAAATAAAACCCACTACACAAAAATAACATGCATTAAGAACTGAACACATAACACTAGTATGTAACGTGGAGAAAACCCTTTCAGGTAAAAACTCCACCAAGAAAAGAGGCTCTAAGTTGTATTATCTTCAAATATGAGATTACAATACATGCACTTCCTCTTCTTCTTTAGTCTTCAATCTAGCAGCACATGTTACTCTCAACTCTACTAAAAATGTAGTACAAATATCCTTATAAAAGAGGGTTGCCTTCTAGGGCAAGAAAACTGACATAATATCGACCATCAGATATGTGGCCTAATGACAAACAATCTAGATTTACAATGATAAAATATAAATAAAATGTGGTTTCCGGGGTGCTACCCTCGAACCCCCACCGGGGTGTGCGGCCTCAAGACCCCCCATCGGGGGGATGATGCCCCTAGACACCTCACAAAGGGGAAACCCCCTGTGACCCTCTATCATGAATGAATTATCAGTGGGTACCAGATATAAACATGTAGTTGAAACAAGATCGCTGCTGGTGAAACCTTTCATCTCTTATGGTTGATTTACAAACAATAATAAGAATAATAAATTACATATGATTTACACCTTGTTGGTGGCACCTTAATCCTAACAAATGAGAAATAGAAAACATCAGAAATGTCTGTATCTTTAGTGTCAAATGGAGCCTATATGAATATACAGTTGACTGATGCAACCACAATGATGCAAGCATCAATGTCTATAAGAAACATACATAAAAAATGGAAAGAAGACATGATGACAAAAGAAATTTGACATTTGGTCTACAAAAGTTACTACAAAGCAGTCTAAAATCACATCTTAAAACACATGACCAAAACATATGCTAAAATGGTAACAACTTGTAATATCAAAATGTCAAGGTATGTGTGGGAGGTAGGAAGGGGGACCTACACATCATTAATGTGTAGGGATGGACTTATAGGGTGGTGGATTCATGTCAAATGCAATTAACAAGACTAATGGTGATGAGGATTACATGCTTGAAGTGATAGGAATCTACATCTGATAGAACAACTAGAGCCACGCCACCTCACTATAGCAAGTTAATAATTCTCAAGCATGTAAGCCCTTCTCGCATGAACTCATTTTATTTCCCTCTCGGCCTTGGAATTTTTAAGAAGGAATGATAGGGCTAAGTGGAGAAAGGGCAATCACAGAGTTTCTTCATTGTTCTCATGGCGAATAGATCTCGGTTCATCATTCATGTTTCAACAGGGGGTAATCTGTTTAGGGATGGATACTCCAATCCAATTAGAGAGTGCTGTAAGACAACTAGCTTTTGTTGGGAAGGTGTCAGACCAGAGGTTGAAGAGAATCCTTTGAATTTGTGATGATTTTATCATAATAGCCGTGAAGGTAATTCTGGGGTGGAGCTATGTAGAGGGCGGGGGGTTCTACCGAATAGATTCTTCCATCATGTCTCGGTTCCTTGCCGTCATTCCTGACGTGGGCACTCCCAATGATTAAGTAGAGCTTATTGTAAGAAAATTATTCAAGGCTAATCTCCTAGAGAGGTTGAAGGAAGTCCTTAAGGCAACCTCCCTGGGGGTTGGGATTCCAAGGCTGACAAACATGGCAAAGCTACGTGACCCAGACAAAGTGTTTCAAGTCGGGTGTTTGGATTGTTGGCTCTATTGGGGTTTTTGCTTCATTGCCCTACTGGTTATGTTTCTCTACTAAAGCTTGATGGTCTATAGGCTAGTTTTGGTTCTATAAATATAAATGAAAATGAATAAGTAGGACCATGGCAGGCCTTGCATGGCCATTTTCCCCTCTAATGGTGACCTTGCGAGGTCATAGAGCCAACAATTTAGAAAGGTATGGAAGAAATTTGCAATCTATAAGTAGATTGTTATGTAAATTTTCTATTTTCAATATCAATATAATACTACTCTTATGAATAAAAAAAAATTTGCAAGGTATGTAGTTTTTAACCTTGCATTTTGCCCCCATCTGGTAGGTTGACAAAACTAAGTGAGGAGACTATGCTAAAGTATAGGAATGAAACTGTAAGAATTAAATTGGGAAGGAGATACCACAAGACACATAGTGCAAGGTCTATGAGTGAGGAGCTCATGCCCCTAGGCCAATACCTACAAAACATGTCAGAAAACACAAAAAAATTGGAACATAGAAGTGTTAGAAAACATAAAATCTATAGAACAAGGATGTTATCAAATGAAATATAATCCAACATATACATAATACAAAAAAATGAAACTAGACAATGAACTAGAAAGAAATTGGACAACACACATGCAAACATAAGAAAAACAACATAGAGGGAAACATGGAAAACAAGATACATGGAGAAGGAGAATGAAATATTTTCTAACACACTCTATTTCTAGAAAACATAAAAGCATAATCCCAACATGCTTTATTCTTATAAAAATGTAGGTATGGTTGATGATCTAGCATCCTCTATTGCTAGGAACCATACAACACCTCTTTGAATCACATGCACTAACATACTTTATAGCTAGGTGATCCATACAGAATATAGGTGTATTCACTATATGTGTGCTACCGTGCTCTATTGGTAGGTCACTCATATACCAATGTAGTGTCAAAGATTACATGTGCTAGTGTAGTATATTACTAGGTAATCCTAACAAGGGTAGTCATGTCCAAGTGTACTCTATACTTGGGAGCACAAATACATGATGCTTTAGTAGCATGTCAAATATGTAAGATGAGTATGGGTATGTGTATTTATGTTCCCCTTTAAAATAATAATATTAATGATATGTCAATATTGAAAGGTAGTGTATATGAAGTAGAAAGAGGAAAGAGGTCCTTAGAAAGGATGTACACCTAAAGCATCAATGATATGTTGCTTCTAAAATAGGAAAAAATAGGTTGTCCTTTCCCCTAGAATATAGGAATTGACAACAAAGATGGCTATGTTGTTACCAATTTACACGTAGTGGTGTACACCTAGAATTATGCTCCCACAATATGAAAAATACACACAAAGATAAATACAAGTGTCACATAGTGGGTACAAACACAAAAGATGAGGAGAGGCCTAAATTTTTGGATAAGGTGCCATTAACCTTGTAAATCCCAATATTGTATTTATTCCATTTATTATATGTAATTTGGAATTATTTATGAGGAGATGTACTAGTTTCACTGGCAGGGGTAATTTCAGAGTAACCAGAGGTAATTACGAAGTGACTTTTACTATTGGAAAATGTAAAAACTCAAAGTAAATGAGGGTAGACATTTTCTCTTGAGGAATCTACTATATTTGGCATGTATGACAACTATCATAATGTTTGGTAAGTGAATCTATGATAGCTACAAGTTGTCATAAGATTCTATGATTCTATGATGCATATGACGGATATGTTAGTTGTATATTTACTATATTTAGCCCAAGGTTCCTATCTTGGAAAGATACTCTTTTTTGGAATCTATGATGGTTATGGTGTGTCATAAGATGTTGTAAGAGGATGGATTTAGTCTTGGGCACCCAACTTTTGCATGGTTGTTTTTGGACAAGTGGAAGGTGCTTGTAAGATGGCATTTAATGTTTGCATGTTGGGGAATCTCATGAGAAAGAAGGTGAATGCCTAGGATGAGTTGGAAAACATTTCTATAAGTATTTGCAATGTATTTGTTTCTACAATATAGAATTTAGGTACTCAGGTGCTACCAAAATGCTGTCAGATTGAAGACTGGAGGAGAGATTAGTGGTGTTGTATTGTGAATCATTTTTAGATTTATACAAACATTGGGCATCTTTCCTATGTAGAGTTTTTTACCTGAAAGGGCTTTCTCCATGTTAAACATTGTGTCATGTGTTAAGTTTTCTGATTTTGCATCTATGTGAAGTATAGTTTCAATTTCATGTTACAATCTCCATTGATAAAACACACTTACAAGATTGCAGAAATTTATTTGAATCAGATTTCCATTGAAGTAGTGTTGCTTTCATTTCTAACAATTGGTATCAGACCTTGACTAGCTTGGACTCTTGGGTGGTAGTATGGAAGCTATAGCTGCAGTGGGAGATTTGGTTGTGTTTATTTTGCAGATCTTGTGTTGTTATTATGGCTGCATCCACAGTTGCATCAACCTCTCAATTAGACATTGAGAAGTTCAATGGAATGGGGTATGAATTGTGGAAGCTGAAAATGGAAGATTTGTTGGAAGAAAGAAACCAATGGTTGGCTGTTCAAAAAGAGAAGAAACCTAATGATGTCTCTTTGGATGAGTGGGCAAAACTGGATAAGAAGGCACGGGGAACCATCTATTTATGTCTGTCAGATTATGTCCTATTGAATGTCACAAAGGAAGAGACTGCACACAAGTTGTGGAAATAGTTGGGTGAGATCTATCAAGCCAAGAGTATGGTAAATAAACTTTACTTAAAAAGAAAATTATTTTCCTTGAAAATGAAAGAGGGAGAGTCAGTTGCAGAGCATTTAAATTCATTTAATTTGTTGATGAGTTAGCTTGCTTTAGTAGATGTTGAGGTTGATGAAGAAGATAAATGTATCTTGCTTCTTTGTTCTTTACCTAAGTCTTGGGAGAATGTATTCCTTGCCATCACTGTTAACCTCACAGATCCAAAGTTGGATGCCCTTGTTGCAGTTTTACTGTCAGAGGAATTGAGGAAGAAGAGTTTAGATAGATCAGGGGATGCTCTTAGTGTTAGGGGAAGGTCTAAGGAAAGAGGACCAAAGGGAGATCAAAAAGGGGCTAAGGACAAGTCCAAGGGCCGGTCTAAGACTCCTGGTAAAAGAACAGAGTTAAGTGTTGGAACTATGGTAAAAGAAGAGATGTGAAGGAGTGTAGAAACCCCAAGAAACAGTGGGAGAGTGCTTCAGATAAGTCCTCGAATGCAAGTGAAGATGTTTTACTTTCTTCATGTAATGTTGTTTCTAATGATCACTAGTTGGCTGACTCAGGATGCTCATTTCATATGACCCCACATAAGGAATGGTTCTCCACATATGAAGAATATGATGAAGGTAATATCTACCTTGGTGACAACTCTTCATATCTGATTGTCGGGAAAGGAAAGGTATTGTTGTGTTTCAGTGATGGGAGGATTAAAACCCTCCCTGGTGTTTTGCATGTTCCAGGATTAACTAGAAATTTGATTTCAATTTTAAAGTTGAATGATTTGGGAATGCATGTGACATTTGACAAGCATGGGTACAGATTGGTGAGAGAGAACTTGGTGGTAGCGAAAGGGAAGAGATTCAGGAACTTGTTTAAGCTTGAAGCCACTACAGTTTGTAATGCCTCTTATGTTTCTAAGGCTTCTGAACACAATTGTATGTTGTGACACAGTAGATTGGGCCACACAAGTAATAATGTACTAAAAACTATTAAGAATAAAGAATTTTTGGATGGTTTCTCTTATTCTAATGAGCACTTTGATTTCTATGAGAATTGTGTTTTTCATAAACAAAACAAAAAATCATTTCCTTCAGGAAGAAATAGAGCAAAAGAGAAATTAGAAATTATTCATGTAGATGTGTTTGGACATGTGGATAATGAATCTATTAGAAAATCTCATTATTTTGTCACCTTCATTGATGATGTATCCAGATATACATGGATTTATTTTATGAAACATAAATCTAAAGTTTTCAATAAGTTTAAGGAATTCAAAGTCTTAGTAGAGAACCAATAAGGTTTAAAGATAAAAAATATTAAGACCTAACAATGGAGGGGAATATTTCTCTAACGAATTTGATGAGTTTTGCAAGCATGCAGGTATAATGAGACAAAAGACAACTTCGTACACACCACAGCAGAATGGTGTTGCAGAAAATATGAACTGAACAATTATGGAAAAGGCCATAAGTATGCTTAGTGATGCATAGTTGGATAAATGCTTTTGGGCAGAGGTTATGTGTACTTCTTGCTACTTGATAAATAGATCTCCTTGTAAGGCTCTTGATTCGACACCTTATGAAGTGTGGACGAGTAAGAAACCTTCTGTTTCACATTTAAGGGTTTTTGACTATGAGGCTTTTGTTCATGTGCCTAAGGAAAAGTGATCTAAGTTGGATCCAAAGGTTGAAAAGTGTACATTCATTAGATATGGTGATAATGTCAAAGGTTATAAGATTTGGAATCCACTAACCCACAAGATTATCTTTTCTAGAGATGTTATTTCAGGGAACTTAGAGCTATTTCTAAACCTGAGAAGCCAAAAGCAAAAGAAGAAAAGGTAAAGAAGGTGCACTTTGATTTAGAGAAGAAAGATGCACCTTAGGAAGAATAGAATGATGAATTGGGGGCTGAAGAACAAGAAGAAGATTCATGTAGTTCTAATGAAGAGGAGTCTGTTGTTATAGAAGAAGTTGGTGTAGATGATCATGCATAAGAATGAGTAGAGTATCTTACTCCACCCTTGAGGAGATCCACAAGACAATGGAATCTAGTTGACATGTATAGCCCACTAGATTTTTGTTGTGTATATACTTTATTGAGTACTAATGATGAACCTAGATCCTACAAGGAAGTTATTTCTGCAAATGATAGTGAGTCTTGGCAATTAGCCATACATGAGGAGATGATGGCTTTAGACTCTTGTACCACCTGGGATCTTGTTTGTTTGCCCAAAGGAAGAAAGGCCATAGGTTGTAAGTGGGTCTTCAAGAAGAAGTTTGGAGCAGACAGTTCATTGGAGAAGTACAAGGCTAGACTGGTAGCCAAGGGCTACTCCCAAAGAGAGGGAGTTGATTTTGGTGAGATATTCTCTCCTATTGCTAATTTGATTTCTATTAGATTTCTCTTATCCATTGCTGCAACTTATGATTGGGAGATTGAGCAAATGGATGTTAAGACTGTATTCTTGCATGGAGATCTTGAGGAAGAAATTTATATGCAACAACCTATAGGTTTTGAGGTAAAAGGAAAACAACATTTGGTTTGCAGGTTAAAGAGGTCTCTCTATGGTTTAAAATAGTACCCCAAAATGTGGTATCAAAAGTCTCATTCATATGTTTTAAAATTGGGTTTTGTTAGAAGCGAGGAGGATCATTGTGTTTACATTTATTGTGTTGGTGATTCTATAATGGTTATTCCATTGTATGTTGCTGACATGTTATTTTTCAGCAATACTAAGGCTATGATCAATGAGCTTAAAGCCCAACTTTCAATACATTTGAGATGAATGATCTTGGTGCTGCAATGTATATTTTGGGAATGGAGATCAAGATAGAAAGAGTGAATAGAAAACTTTGGTTGTCACAAAGTAAGTATGCGAATACTATTTTACAGAGTTTGTAGGACTGTAACCCAATTAGAGGTCCTTTACCCATTGGTACTAAGCTTTCATTAGATATGTGTCCAAAGAATGATGATGATTTTGAGGATATGTCTAATGTACCATATGCTAGTGCTATAGGGAGTCTGATGTATGCAATGGTTTGCACTAGACCATATATTGCTCAAGCAGTGGGAGTTTTGAGTAGATTTATGTCTAACCCTGGTAGACAACATTGGAACTGTATGAAGAGGGTGTTTAAATATCTTGCAGGTACTCCTGACCATAGTTTGGTTTATTCTGGTATTGATAGTACTGATAAATCTTTGGACATATAGGGTTTTGTTGATGCAGATTGGGAAGGTGACTTGGATAGTCAAAGGTCCACTAGTGGCAATGTGTTTACTCTGTTTAGAGGAGTAGTGAGTTGGATGAGTAAGAGGCAGCCCACAATTGCTTTGTCCACAACATAAGTAGAGTATATGGCTTCTACCCATGTCTCTAAGGAGACAATTTGGTTGAGGAGACTATGTACAAGTATTGGATTTGATTGCAGGATCATTTAGATTGGTTGTCATAGCCAGAGTGCTATCTGTTTGGCCAAGAATCCCATGTATCATGCTCAGACTAAGCATGTCCATGTTCAACATCACTTTGTTCGAGAGTTGGTTGTAAATGGATAGATTGATCTAAAGAAGATAGACACTCAAGAGAATGTTGCAGATTCATTGACCAAGCCAATGAGCACAGAGAAGTTAGTATGGTGTAGAGAGGCCATGGGCCTTATTTCTAGTGCCTAATTATTTTAATTTGATTTCCTATGGGTTGATTTACAATGTATAATGTCAAGTGGGAGAATGTTGGGATAAGGTGCCATTAACCTTGTAAATCCCAATATTGTATTTTTTCCATTTATTATAAGTAATTTATAATTATCCATGACGAAATGTACTAGTTTCACTGGCAGTGGTAATTTCAAAGTAACTAGAGGTAATTACGGAGTGACTTTTACTATTGGAAAATGTAAAAACTCAAAGTAAATGAGGGTAGGTATTTTCCCTTGAGGAATCTACTATATTTGGCATGTATGACAACTTTCATAATATTTGGTAAGTGAATCTATGACAACTGCAAGTTGTCATAAGATTCTGTGATTCTATGACGTATATGATGGATATGTTAGTTGTATATTTGCTATATTTAGTGCAAGGTTCCTATCATTGAAAGATACTCTTTTGTGGAATCTATGATGGTTATGATGCATCATAAGATGTTGTAAGAGGCCAAATTTAGTCTTCGGCACCTAACCTTTGCATGGTATTTTTGGACAAGTGGAAGGTGCTTGTAAGATGGAATTTAATGTTTGCATGTTGGGGAATTGTTGTGCCTTACACACACACCCCATTCAAAATGGAGACCCCCTCTTTTGATTTGGCTAGAGAGTCATTGAATCTTCTCATCTCCTAAGTGATTGTGTGGTAAAAAGTGCATTTTGACCTTGATGGAAAGATGATGTCAAAAAATCACTTCAAAAATCTACTAAGATGAATCCATATTCTCCTTTTAAGGGCCTTGAATTGACATTTTGTGCTAAATTGACCTTCAACTGACCTTTGCGCTAATTTCCTATCTATCTGACCTAGCACTAAAAACTGTCTGCTCTGACCTTGTGCTAAAATCCTATCGCTCTGACCTTAGCGCTAAATCCTTGTTTGACTGACCTAACGCTAGATCATTGTATCTGCCTTTTTGCGCTAAAAATTACCTTGTCTCACTTGCTCTAAAAGGACATGTCACTGACTTGATCAGACGACCCCAAATGGCTTGCAAAGTCAGATGAATCTAAAAACTTCACAAAGCTCTCTTAACTAAACCCTGAGCTTTGTGCTGAATATGATCTCATCCGACCGTGTCTGACCCAAATCCTCCGCCAGGTCCGAACTAGAGAAAATCCCCACAAGCCCTAAAAAGATTGATAGGTCATATGCCTGTGCATTAATGACAGATTTAGCCAAGGTTTATAGGGAAAATTAATCAAGTTTTAACTCATTTGATCGCATTTTCAACAAAAAATTTTAGAGCTTCATTCACCGTTTGCCTACCTTGCCCGAGCTCAAACCCGTCACCTACTGGTGCAGATCAAACATTCATTTTCACCACCATTTCAGCCAGGTAGGGTTTTCAATCTTTCCATTTGAATTTTTTACTTGCAAACAGTTGGGATTTTTTATGCTGGTCATTAGGGTTTTGAGAATTTGATTGTCAGATTGACTTTTTCTAGGTTAGGGTTTATTGAAATTGCAAGTTTTTATATGAAGGGACCCTAGTTTAGGTCAATTGAGAAATTGAACAAAGACATCATGTGTTAGAATCCAAAAACTTAGGGAATTTTGCCCTATGAAACCGCCCCCCCCCCCCCAATTTCATTTTTGTGCTAAAGCAAGGTTCGACCGACCTACACAACAAACAACCATTTGGTTGGTCGGTGACCTCCAAAACCCACGTTGCGCATCCTAATTATTTGGTGCTAAAATCGACCTTGTCTAACCTACAAATACCAAAACACTTTTCTCTACCTTGGTTGGAAGGTCTTGAAAACCCCACAAACCAAGAAGTTACCTTTGCACTGGAAAGACCTCTGTCTGACCTTGCACTAAAAGATTATGTCTCTGACTTGGTTGGATGACCCGAATTCCCCCACAAGGTCGGTACCACCTAAAAACCCCGCCATAAGCTTATAACAATGTTTGCACTAAAAGTGACCTCATTCGAGCTGCGCTATAATACCCTCCTACCGACTTAGTCGGACATCGCCTAAAACCACGCAGGTCAGACCAAGCCGATTCTTGTGCAAGTGCAATAAACAGTTCACATCGATAAAACTTTGCACTAAAATATCAACCAACTGACTTGACAACCACTAGAGGTCAGAGACCTCTAAATTTTGTGCAAGTTAGACCCTGCTAAAAACCGTGCAAAATTCCAAAAGCATGAAAAGGAAGCAAAGCATAAGGTCGAACCTACCCGATTTTCCCGTCGAGGTCAGAGGACCTCAAATTTAGCACTTTTTCTTCTGAGGGTCAGACAACCCTCAAAATAGTGCAAGACCTTGCAAATGACCAAATTTCTTCAAATTTTCAAAGGGAAAATTATTCAAAATGATGAAATTAATGTTGTAATGCACTGATAATGGTAATTTTCATGAATTTTCTTGCAGCATTAGATATTTGATTGCATGCAATGTTGTTACAGTTAGAATTAAAATTCCTTCAAAAGCATGTTAATAGTAAATGGTAGATTTGCATTGATTTATTTGAGACTTAGGAGTATGTTAGGAGTTTCTTCGGTATATCAAACTTATAAGGTCTAGTCTTGCAGACTAAATGACTACCTGGGCCCAAGCAATGAGGTATGAGTTCAAAGGAGTCCCTCCGGAAACCAAGGTCCACTCCGGATGGAGCAATGTCAGAGGCATAGACTTAGGTCACATAGACCTAGATGACTTCAGACTTAGAGTCTTTGGTCTAGCTCTAACTCCCAAAGCTAGAATACTTAGAGATAATGGACTTGCACAAGCAGATGCCTTTCCTACTTCAGTGCAGTGTGCAGAACTAATAGCCACCTGTGCAGATAGATATGACATCATGACCAGGCAAATTCAAATAGAAAATGGGGATGTCTTAGCTGACTTGACCCCACCTTCTCTAGCAGAAATGTTGGACATCCCCTGGCACAAAGTTGTGACAATACCAGATAAACAAGGGTCAAAGGCAACCTATAACAAGGATGTAGAAGGATGCAGGAAGTACATAAATGACCATTGGGTTAAGAGCAAGAAGTCTGGTCTCATCAAGCTCCTATAGTACTGTATAGGAGTGACTTCCATGATGAGATCAGGGACATAGTAACCTTTTTAAGCAGAATCTATGGGTTACCAATAGCCTCTACCTTTGAGGATTAGATGTTTGTCATAATCATGGAGATATTAAAGGGAACCAAGTTCCATTAGGCCTAGATCCTCAGTGACAACATCCATGAGGCCTTTAGCAATTTTAGTGAAAACCAATACTTCAGATGGACATCCTATGTTGTCTATGCACTGGCAAGAATGAATCACTATGATGGACTGTCCAAGATTGGTGAGGTAGGAAATGATGAGAAGACGTAGGTTAAAGTATATGAATGCTACCCATAGCTAACTTCATCCCAATCACTAATACATTTTAAGAGGGTTAATGATGCATTCACAATGTACATAGCCAGAAAGTTGTAGGGTAACACAGCATTGAGGGTTTCTACTGAGGCCATGAATGAAATAGCTAGATATGGTAGATGGTATATCTAGTTTGAAAAGTTTACATACATAAGAGTACAAGGCTTCACTGGAATGGCATATAGACTCCCTCGATATCCAGATGATAAGACAGTGCTCTTAGAACTATCTAGGCAATTGATACCATGTGCAAAGAAACTTAAGCACTTGCATAGAACTAATGTCCAATTTCCTATCAAGTTCGGCAAGGGACTTTATGCATGTCCTTCTCTAGCATCAGCGGAACATTTAGACAAGGAGCTTCAACTCTTGAATTTGCACTACTACAATGCAAGGGGTCATTTTGATCCAAACAGAGTGATGGAAATATTTGTAAGCAAGAAACTCTTTCATAGAGTACACATTGAAGACTTTTGGGCCAATTGCCCTGATGACTGTGAGATTATGAAGAAGGCACATGCAAGATTGCCCCTAGATTTTATTAAGAGATTTCATGTGACGGTAGTGCTAGATCAATTGCAAGACAATGAAAATGTTATAGTCAGAGGACCATGGGAGGCACAATACCATCAGCCTATCCCATTGCCAAATTGGGCTAATGCAGAGGAGAGTTCCCTAGATGTGGTCATGAGGGAACCAATCAGGTTGAGCAAGGCCTGGGTCAGAGCTCAAGTAGCCATTCTAAATGGACAAGGAGTCCAACTTACCTATACAATGATGGAATCAGACAAAGACTCTGTGGGAGAAGAAGATGAACCCATTCAGATCACAAATGAGGTAGAGCCAGCTAAAAAATAGAAATCAGATAGTGAGGAACACACATCTTTGGCAGAAAAGGAAAAGAAGATGAAGAAGTTGTCTGTAAAGTCTCCCTAGAAGAAAGATCAACCTCCTTCAGCCAAGACCAGGACTTCTAAGAAAAGAGATATGCCAAGTGGTTCAAGAGAAAGCTCTAAAGAAAAAAGGGTAAAAGTAAAAGAAGTTAGCAAAGAGGCTACCACAACTAAGAATGATTCCCATCTCCCATTTGCTCAAAGTGTTGATACTGCTATCTCAAACCCTACTGTTTCCAGAACCTCTGATGCCACTTCTCCTTCCAACTCTCCTCCCTCTGCTGCATCCACTTCACCCATAATCTCAACATCCATGACTCAAGAATCATCTCCTGCCACCTCTCCTACCTCTACCATCACCACAAGTTCTTACTCATTAGCAATTTCTTCCAGTGACTCTAGCAGCCCTATCTCCTCCACTCTTGCCATCTCATACCCCTCCACTACTATCACATCCACAACTTCTTCCTCCTTATCATTGCCTCCCATTTCTACCATCCTTTCACCCCCTCTTCCTCTACCTACACTAACCTTCCCTTCGCCCCTTGTCATTTCTTCTTCCTTATCACCAGTATTGACCAACATAACATAGGTTAGTACACCTTCCTTAACCATCTCTTCTGCTGTCCCCATTTCACAAATGCTAGCTGATTCATTGGTAGTGCCCCTATTGCCTAGGATTGAGAAAGTGTGTGTGGAATTAGGATTACAAGAGCCTGAAGCAAAAGTTGAAGAGGAGAAGGAGGTATTAACTGAGGTAAATAATGATGACTCCCAGGAACCTTCAGCTAATAGAAGTTGTTGATATATCTGATAGTCCTCAGGACGAAGATCAAACAGAAGAGGTTTTCAAAACTGCACAGGAGGATGCAATGACAAATTTGGAGGATTTGGCTCCGTGGAAGAGAGGGAAGAAGGGAAAAGTCCAGAAAAGAATGAAGAGCAAGAGCAAGAACAATCTAAAGAATTGGCTATATCTGATAAGGATGGAGCTTCTAAATTGAACAAATGTTCTGCTCCTGAATGACTGCAAGGAAGAATGGCATATCCTGAGCCACAGGTGGAAGTAATGTAGCTTGACCTAAGCGCTATCCTATCACAGGCTCAGAAGCCTAAGAAGCAGAAGAAGGCTAAGATCCAATCAAGGATCTATAAGGCTGAATCAGGGTCTAGAATAACAGAAATAGCGATCCCGCCAGCTAATATAGCAAGAGACCAAATCAGGGCAGAGGATTACATCATATCTACCATTGATCTAGGTCCAACCACTCATACTTAGAGGGTGGATGATTTCAAAGGATCAATTACATCAATTTTGGAGCAGTTGGATAAAGATGAGATGTCTAAGAAAGACTTAAAACAAAAAAAATGAAGAACTGCGAGCATGTCTTCAATTTTTGATAAAACCAGTAGATGCAAGGGGAGACATAAGGACAATACCTACTTTCCTGTCCACTGATGAAATGAATAAATTAGGAGAGGTTAGATTGAAGTCGCAAGGTACAGAGAATTGGTTGCTAAAAGTTTTCGAAACGGGATGTGAAGCTATAAGTGCCTCTAGTCAAGCACATAAAAGACTGGTGGAATTGCATGCCAAGTGGAAAGACTTGCATGAAGAATGTGATACTTTTGATGAATATTATTCACATATGTATCCCTGGATCAAAGGTATCAGAGAATTATCAGCTCATACCTTGGTCACAGAGAGCATTTTGACTGGGAATAGGCTACCAAAGGCTATTGAATGGTATCAACAACTACTTTTGAGAAAAGAAACCTTTGAGAACATAAAGGAAGCATATAAACCAGCTGATGAGGAATTGAGATTAGTCATATATGACATCAATGACTCTTTAAGGGACTGCAGGGAAGCATCTTATGATGATTATGCCCCTTTTGATGTCGATAAGTGCAAGGATAAATTGCATAAGGTAATGTTTGAAGACACTCCACTTAGCATGGAAGAAAGACTAGATAAGGCAAGTGACCTCAAAGCTGAGTTCAAGGCATTTCAGAAGGCAGGGGTAGAAATAGAAAGAATACATGGCAAATTCAATCGGGAGCTAGAAGTGTTTGACTACCAGATACATTATTTGAAGGATCCAAACCCATCTGACATTAATCCTGCACTCAATACCTGGTTGACTTATCGCAACAAGCTAGCCAGTGAAGACAAAATTGACTTGGATAAGGAGTCCTAATATTATTTCAAACATTCTAGAAATTCAATCCCGTCACAATTGTAAATTGTTGTATTAAGGGTAGCATATGACTCTATTTTGTCTTTTTTTTGCTTCCAAAATGCTCTTTTCTATTCATATACTGGGTTGGCTAGTCAAAATGACTAGATTCAATGTATCTGGGGACTATTTTTTGTCTTTTTTGTACAGGACAAAATGTAATCTGAGAATTAATGTGAGTTATTATTAATGTAATCTGGACTGTTGGTGTTGAGTTAATCTCCACCATTCATTTGAAAGCTTGGGTATGCTACTTTTCTATATAAAGGGCTGCCATTTTGACTATTTGTAAGAGAGATTTTGATGCTGAATTGTTGACTCTATGCCATTTGAGCTAATACAAAGCAAGTTTCTATAGTAAATCTGAGAATTTGTATCTTGTGTTGATTCATTTTTTGGTTTTTATGGTTCACATCTTGCTCTCCCATTGTTAGATTAGTTGTGCTTTCATAATATTCATGGTTTACTAAAGTATTTGATGAACATTCTAAGTCCATACTTTTAGTTGTTTGCTGATGGTAAATAGCTATGTAAAGTTAATCTGGGCTGATTATTAGTGCTAAAGTTCAATTGCATTTCACAAGTTAAGTTGTGCCGCTCATTGGGTATTTAACAAATGAATGTGATCTGAAAATCTATTGACCTCCACTAAAGATAGCACCATTTTCTGTAGCACTGTAACACCTATTTCAGTTTGGTAACTCAGGAAGCTGGTTCAAAGTTTTGGAATGTTTGTCTATTGAAGATAACCTTGGCATTGTGGATGTCACTTAGGATCCCTCTAAAACCCTAACCTTTTGCCTTTTCTTTTAAATCATTGTTAGTTGTTAGACTAAAAATCTCAGTAGCATTTTATCTTGTTTATCAGCTGAAAATCATAATAGGGTTTATGTGTATTTCCTACCCCAAACCTGAAGATTTGCAAATTGCATGTAAGACCCCTTGTAGGAATAGCTAGAACATACCAATTGAGAAATTCCAAGCAAGCTAAGACCTAGTTGTATTATCCTTGGAGTAGTCTTACCTTGGGTAAGATACTTTTCAAGAGAGGTGTGAAACCAGCAATCACACCTGTGTTGTTGTGTGCTAAAACCACCATCAACATGAATCTCATGAGGGAGAAGGTGAACGCCTCGGATGAGTTGGAAAGCATTTCAATAAGTATTTTCCATGTATTTGTTTCTGTAATACAGATTTTAGGTACTCGGGTGTTGCCAGAATGCTGTTGGATTGAAGACTAGAGGAGAGATTGGTGGTGTTGTTATATTGTAAATCATTTTCAGATTAATACAAACATTGGGGCTCTTTCCTATCTGAAGGTTTTTTCCTGAGATGGTTTTCTCCATATTAAACATTATGTCATGTGTTAAGTTTTTTGATTTTGCATCTTTGTGAAGCATAGTTTGAATTTCATGTTACAATCTCCATTGATAAAACACACTTAAAGGATTGCAGAAATTTATTTGAATCAGATTTCCATTAAACTAGTGTTTCTTTCATTTCTAACACTAAAGGCACATGAATAAGCATGAACAAGTAGAAGGAGAGAAAAATATAGGTGGTCTCAATATTGTGCATTTGTTGATGGAAGTGATGGAGGTAGTTTCAATTTCACAATAGAGGTAAGCTCATTGTTGTAATAGAGGGGTCTCAATATTATAATAGAGATGATCTAAATGTAATGCATTAGTGTGAGGAAGGAAGAGTTGGCTTATAAGTAGATAAATTAAGAGTACCAATATTGGTGAGGTTTTGTATGATGTTCTTTAGTGCATGGCATTAGTTGGTAGAACAATGTTATACCCTATGATATGCATAGGAGGGAAGTCTAAATTGGCTATGTGTAGGACATTTCATACATGTGGGAGGGTGAAGAGTGATTAATTGAGATTTGAAGAGAATGGTTAGGATATGCTTAGGAAGATTAGGAAGTTATGTGTAGGATCTTTCTCCATGTTTGGATGGAATGGAAAAAGAGGGGCTACTTCGAAATACTTCACAAGAAATTTATGGTGATTTCTCTATAAAGGAAAATGGTATGGAGTCTGATAATACATAAACAAGGTGGAGAAATAAAATGGAGTTGGTCGATGTCAAGAAGGTATAACTTGGCTATAAAGGGAGAAGGTATGAGAGTGATAATAGCTAAGGAAGGTGGAGAAATTAAATGAAAGGGGTTAGTGTCAAGTTGGGTTGGTTTAGATATTGGTTAAAGATGAGTGGCTGAGGGCGTTGGAGTAGAAGAAGTTATGGAGACACAATAGTATGGATTCAAAGAGGGTTTTTATGGAAGAGGAGGTCGGTAACCTAATCTTGTAGTGAAAAGGTGGGGGTAGATTCTATAGGGACTTCTTTTGTATCCATGTTTGGATAGGCTCTTAAATCCTTGTCTATAGTAATATTCAAGTTAAAAAAAGAAGGTGGAACCTCATCAATGGCATTATCAAAATGAGAGGTATATTCACATGCGGGGGAACCAATAGAATAATTAATATAAGAATTCACAATGGATTTGACTATAATAATGTGGGTTCATGTGGTAATAGGGATGTAAAATTATTAGGTGGGGACAACCTTATAATATTCACCAACATTTCATCACACAACCAAGATTTGGAGGAAGAGGATTCTCCTAAGGGGAAGGGTGCTTTTGGGTTTGAATTAAATCTAACGATGGATCATCACCTAAATAATTCTATGGCTAGGCACTTCCGACCAAAGTTGGATATGCAAAAGTTTGATGGCAAAGATCCTACCAATTGGACATTCCAAATGGAGAAATTATTTGACATTCATCATGTTCCTTGTCAAAAAAGGTAGCAATGTCTTACTTATACTTGAAGTTGGAACAATTCATTTGGTATCAATGGCTATATGACAAAAAGAAAAAGAAAGGATGTGTTGTCACTTGGTATGTTTTCTAAGAGTAACTTACTACACATTATGGTGACAATCTTATGGATAGATACTTCATCTAGATTACTAGATTAAAGGATATAGGTATGGTCAAGGATTAAATTCATCAATTCCAAACCCTGTCCTTAAGAATGGAAAAATGGTAGTAGAAAATTTGATGGAATTATTACTTGGAGGCTTAAAGGATCACATCATATATGACACACGCATGTTCCATCCAAATTCTATGTCCCAAGCAATGATTATGATAAAGTAGATAGAGAAGATATTTATGGCTTATAAAAGGCAAGGTTTTGTAAAGATAAGATATAGAAGCACTCCTACATAGTCACTTCCTTAATCTACTAGGTTGACACCACAAAAAATGAGGAGAACAGAGAAAAAGGGTTAGGTTTTAATTGTGATAGAAAATATATCCAAGGACATAAATGTACTAAAAATAAATTATTCTATATTGAAAGGTTGAGTGAGGAAGAAGAGGAGGAACCAATGTTAGAGGGTTATGAGTTATATGAAGAACCAAGAGATACTCAACCAATCATTTCTTGTCATGCACTTGCTATAGCTAGCACCCCAGAAACTCTCAAGGTGGTGGGTTTCTTAAAGAAAGTGAGATTAATAGTGTTGATTGACTTAGGAAGCATGTACAACTTCATTAACAAGAAGTTATAAATTCAATATAAATTGTTTTATATACCTTTCTCTAACATTTTAGGTCTATATTGTAGATGCGGGTACTATTGGTTGTTTAGGAAAATGTCATAGCATTAAATTAACCATGGGATAATATTGACTTGATTGTCCAATGTTTGTTATTACCATGGGTGCAATAGAGATAGTGTTGGAAGTAGAGTGGATCACTAGAATAGGGGAAATTGATATGAACTTGTAGTAGTTATTTATGATATTTCACTCATAAAGAAGGATAATTGAACTAAGTGGGTTGCATGCAAAGTTGCAGCAAATGGTAGTCTCTCATCAAATGCAAAAGTTGCTTAAAAAGGGGGATACTAGATTTAAGGCCCAATTGTTTTCATTAGTAACCTATCAACTAGTTGTTCCTATCTAGTCAAATCTACAAGCAATTATAGATCATCACTTAGTGGTTTTTGGGGATATGCCTAAAGGATTTCCTCCTAAAAGATATCAAGATCATGTCATTCAATTAGTATCAAAAAACCAACCACCCAACATCAGGCCTTACAAGTACTCATATATCAAAAAAGGTGAGATCAAGAAGATAGTTCAAAAGATGTTGGAGGTAGGTATTATCAAGCATAGCCATTGAGCCTACTCTCTCCCATGGTGATAGTGTGTAAGAAGGATGACACTTGGCACATGTATCCCAACTATAGAAATCTCAACAAGTACACCATCAAATGCAAGTTTCTTATTCTATTTGTATGCATGTGAAAATAAACATAAGGAAATAAAATAAAATGCCATTAGCCTACTTCATTCATCCTCATATACACTTCAGATTGAGAAAATAAAGGAATGCAAATGAAAAAGGAAACTAATCTAAACTAGTTACCATGCGAATCTTTGTTGTGTGGACGTGCTCCTTTGATGTTGTGATGTAGGTGGATTCTCAAAATGGAGGCATTACTTTACAATTCATGGAGTCTTAAAATGGATTTTGATGGGTTGGATTTATAGGATTATGGGATGAGGGTTGGATGGTCAAGATTGATTTTAGAGATCAAGGGTGGAGGATTGTTGAGAGGCTTGGATGCATGAGCACTTTCCAAGTGGCAAGCATTGGTTGGATGACAAGGGATGTCCTCAGATTGAGGAAGAATCAAGGGTAGAAAAGTGAATTAGATAAAGTGAAGGGATGTGATTGAATGAGGACAAAAGGACTCTTGTACAAAGGAATTTGATGATACTTTTGTAAGAGACCCATGTGGTCTTGTACAAGAGGCCATGCCTTTTTACACATAGGATGATGGGAGGATTTGACTAAGGTGAGCTTAGGATAATTAAATGTGCAAGTCAGAGGTTGGTTAATTAATTTGCTTTAGGTCACCTAATCAAAAGTGTAGAAAATAGGGAATTAAATAAATAGGTATATTTATTTAATTCATGGCATGGGAACAGGGGATATTAGATAAATTAAATTTATCTAATGTTTGGGTTATAGGGGAAGGTTAATAAATGATTAATAAATCATTTAGGCTAAGGATGGGTATGAATGTAGGTATCTATGCAGGTACAAATGAATAGTGAATAGTACATGAATAGTGATTTTGACAATAAAATATTGTAAAATCATAGTTTAAAGGGGATTTGATCAATTGACTATCTAGACATGCATTTATTCAATTAATTGTGGACAAAATGTAGTTTAGGGGTGTTTAGGGATGATTAGTGATGGTTTAGAGATGAATATTGTTAAAATAGAGGGATTTGGATGGTTAATTGGATAAATAGGGAGTTATCCAATTACAAGGTTAAATGATGATATGATTAGGGTTGAATTGTGTTGAGACAAAAGAGGTGGACATTTTTAGGTGCCTAGATTTTTCCTCTCTTTGAGATAGTGTTGCATAGCAACATCATTTGAAATAAAGATAAAATGTGGCACTGGATAGGATAGAAGAAGATGGTAGGATTAGGGATGATGATGCCCTAGCCACTCGAAGCTAGAATGATAAAGAGTGGTGATGGTGATGATAATGATGATAGGGATGATGCCCCCTCGAGAGGGTAAGTGTGGGTGAAGAAAGCATGTGCACTCTTGAAAGGATGAAGAGGGTTTGATTGGAAAGAAGAGAGTGGAATTTAAAATATCGCATGCATTGGGGTGATAGGATAGATGGGATGCATAGGATTTGAGGAAAAGGATGAGGGTCAATAGGTGATAGGATAGATGATGGATAGATAGAGGAGATGAAAGGATTGAAGGTAGAAAAATAGATAGATGCAAGATGATTCTTGATTCCATGGATGATACATTATGTTGTACTAATAAATGAGAACCATCTTTATTTGATAAGGAATGAGATGTTATGCACTAAGGTATAAGGAACTGGGGTGACAATGTGTCGCATACATAAAAAACTGACTGATAAGGTTACAAGCAACCCTATATCGTATAACACCATGATATGTAAGACCGTGATATTGTTGTGGTAGTTAGGTTATAGGGACCATTGCTGATGCACAATAAAAGACAATGCACACACAGAAGCAACCATACATGCAAAAAAATAATGCAAAGACAAACATGATGTTGCCCCTAATCAAGATAAAAATCTAAAGATTGATGAATTGATTATGTTGGATTATGTTGTTGATGATAAGAACAACATGAGTACTAGGAATGATATCCCCTGATGATGATGATGGATGATTTGGATCAAAGGCTTGTAGCAAGGCTAGGAACAAGATCATGGATGTAATTTGATGATTGTGTAGAGATGTTGAGAGAGTGATGTGCATTGATAAGGATGTTCTTGCAATTTTGGATGTTTGGGAGATTTGGATATGTGGGAGGGAATGTATTGGTTTATGTGTAAGTAGCCTTAAGCTAGATACCAATGACAAGGGAAAGTTGAGTCGATTGACGAGGCATAAGGGGATAATAGATAGAGGAGAGGAACGATTAAGGATAAGGGGATAATGGTCAAGAAATACTAGATAGTTGATAATAGATAGTGAATAGGGAGTAGAATGAATGAATGAAGGGTTGAAGTGATTGGGGGATAGACGACGAGTGGAGTTCTCAGACCGTATTCGAGCTTTCAAAACCACGGTCAGGAGGAGGATAAGATGGGAATGTGGGATTGGTGGATGGAGGATTTAGGATAGGTGGATGGAGGAATAATGATGGGTGGATGACATATGATGTAGGATGGATGTGCGCTTGTAAGATATGCTTGGAAATGATGGATGCCAAGAGGTGTCCAAAGCATGTCTCACATATTTTCCCTAGTCCTTATCAGGATCATAAGGGGGAAAAGAGGATTGAAGGATGATAGTATGGATAAGGATGAAGATATAATGGATGGAAGATGATAAGATAAATGGATAGAGATAGTGTATGAGAGGATGAGATAAGGATATGGGATGGATGGGAAGTGATAGGTGAGGTGATATTTGCCCCCAAGTGTAGGGTGCAAATGGGTGGGGCATTACACATGATGCCCATGAAGGGTTTTCATCATGCTACTTTTCCAAGGCACCATCAGGAGTGGTTTTTCTTATTAGATGAATTCTTTTCTCTTTATTATTTTTTTAATTTTTTTTAATTTATTTTTTCTATATTTTTAATTCTTTTGGATTTTTGATATATAAAAGGTATGAATAGATGTGGATGTAGGAAGAAATTTTGGAGAGAGATAGGGAGGTGATAATGTCCCATTTGGATGGATATCACACATGGACCATGTCAAGTGTCACTATGTGCATGGATGTTAGTAGATAGGTGTGTGAGATGATAATGGAGGAAGGTAGGAAAGATGGATGATGGATGGATGAAGGATTATATAGAAGCATGGACCATAGGGATGTGATGGGGAATATATGCGGGATAGATGATGTATGATGGGGGGATGAAGGTATTTAGGAATGACATGGTAATCAAGACCAATTGTTGCACACACTATAATTGATTGTTAATCTTATATCTAGGATGAGGAGTGGAGATTAATGGGGATATAGGATCCATGATGGATTTGCAAGATCAAGATGGGGGATTTTGGGATTGTCAAATTGAGAATTTAGGGACCCAAATGGACTTCAAATTTTTGGGATTTGGGGATGGAATTGGATGTGGAAACTCCACTTGGATTTAGTGATTTTTACCTTTGGACCCACACCATTTTCATTTTTCCTTTTGGGGGTGTGGACATATGTAGCCTTTGGATTTTGAATTTATCTTGGATTTGGTGAATCGATTCCCTATGACATGATATTCTTTAGGCTTTTGTGGATTTTTGTTGTATGTTTGGAGACATCCAAGTGATTATTTTGGAATCCCATGGGGGTGGTGGAAGTTTCATTTTTGGATGATGTGTGTGCTTTTTGATCTTGATTAAGGATTTTAAGAGATTTATGGTGTGGATTTAGGGATGGGAGGATGCTTAGATTCATGGATAGGATAGGATAGGATGGGGGATGTATGGTCACATGTTTTTCAGATTGATGGATGAAATAAGATGGAGGAGGGATGGCAGCGTATGATTTGGGGGTGAGATAAGATGCACCGAGTTTGGGATTGGAAGAATGGATTTTGGAAGGCATGTGGGTGGTACCAACACTTCTGTATTATTTACCTTGAGGTATATAACTAAGGCCATGGGTGCACAAATGGATTTTGACATGGATGAGCTCCAAATTTACTTGTTCATGAAGGCCTAAGATTTTTCCTTGATAGTTCATGTTTTGGAGCATATGATGTGTGATGGTATGTTTAGCGTCTTGGAAACAAGACACAAGTCCTTTATTAGATAGGGGAGGAGGGGTGGTGGATAGAAGTTGTTTATCTCCTATGAGAGAACCACCACAGATGAAGGTGTTGGTACCAAGAGGATAAGATAATGGATTTGGGATAGAGTTGATAGTTGATGGTAAAGGGTCAATGGGAGATGATGTGGGATAAAATGGATGAAATAAGATGAGAGGGAGGAGATGGTATGATTAGATCTTGATTAGGATGGGGGTGGATGTTTCCACATGCTTTTGATTAGTCCCAAGTGACATGGTTGGATTTGTGTGGATGGTGTGATGGGGGAGGAGCATGTTGTTTGAATAGGCTCCTTAGATTAGGTGGATGGAGAAATGGGTGATACATTGGATAACAATTTGGATAAAATGGATTATGGTTTGGGTTTGATGGCGGTGACATGGGTGATGAGGTTATGAATGACATATTTGGATAGATTTGGAGAAGTGGTGTGGTGTGACTACACAAGTTTATTTTCATAATTTTTCTCAATGCTCTTATTGAGGAGTCCTTGCAGAAAGGATGGTTTGGATTTAATAGGAGAACTGGATGGTGTATTGGATGATGAAGTAGATGGAAAGGTTGGTAGATAAGGAGATAGCAGATTTGGATAAATAGGATAAGGGGATGAAGGATGTGGATAAGTGGTACAAGAGCACCTAGAAAATCCTATTTTCTTTTGTAATAAGGTCTATTTGACCAATGCATTTTCATTTTAGTTTGTCTCTAGGTCCTTTAGGACCTAGAACCCATTTTTGTAAGTCCAAAGTGACTTAAAACACATTTTTGTCATATTGTAATCACATAGTGCCAAAACAGGGCAGTAGGATAGTTTGAAGCAGTTTTGGATCAGTTGGTCTCCCAACTGTTTGCATCGATTGGTTTTCCAACTGCTGGCAACTTGAGTTGATAACAACCAGAGGAAGGAACCATCAGAAGAGAGGAAGGAGAAGTGTGTGAGTGTGTATTGTTCTAAGGAGAAATAAAACTATTATGTTTTGTCAATTTGCTTTATGTTCCCTGTAACTGCAATTTGTATAACTGTAGATTTCTATTCTTTCTGTGCTTTCTATTGTTGCAGTATGTCGATGTGAAGCATTCCACGGGTATGATTTCTATCAAAATTAGTGGAATGGCTTCGTTGTACAAGTACTTGTTTTGTTTCTTGTTTTGGTTTTGTGTTTGATGGTGCAGAGGATCTAGACATAGTACTTTTGCACAGTAGGTTGACCTAGCATCTCCATGTGCTAGGGTTTGGTTGAAGAGGAAGAAAGTAAGCTTTGCATCGATGAATTGCTGGGACTCACAACAAGTCTGCCGAAGTCGAGTAGTCTCACTGAGGGAGTTGGTTCATCAGCGCATCAGCTAGAATTTGTAAGTGCTCGCTGACGAGAAGGGTCTCACCGAAGACAAATGCCATCAGCATATCAAAAGCACATCAAAGGAGTTTAACTGGTGTTAAATCTGTCATGATTAAGATGAGGGGGGACTTAACTGTCATTGGGGCATCGATTGAAGGATAGAAGACTTCACTGATAGAAGTAAGTCTCATTGACAATGAATTTAGTTGAGCTATCGGTGTAAGGTAGATCAATGGTAAGACTTGAGAAGGTCATACAGATCCTTGTTGTCTGAGAACCAAGATGTATCAGTGGCTCATTTGTTAAGTCTTTCCGTTGGTGAGAAAAGTGGGACCCATTCTATGTTTTCACTGTGCGCTCACCATCATATTGGTATCAGAGCAAGTTTTGAAGATCACTCAGGTAGTGTGGTCTTGGTGTATGTCAGACAAGGAAAGTGAAGCATAGGCTGACACGATGCCTCCTAAAAGCATGTCACAAGATGTAGTGAAGAAACTGATTGAAGTGATGTTTGAGTCCAACCTCGAGGAGTTGAAAAGAACCAAGGGTAAGGATAGGGAAGATGAAAGTGACAACGATGAAGGAGATATAGAAATTGAGGAAACCAATAAGAGGATAGAGGAGATACCAGCCAACCAGAGGGCATTTGTAAATACTTTGAAGTCAGTCAATAGGGAGACCATAGATGGGTTACCTATGTATAGTGGAAGTATGGAAGCTGAAGAGATGATTGACTAGATTGAGGCATTGAACAATCATTTCGAATACAAAGAAGTCCTTGATGATAAGAGGGTTAAGTTGGAAAAGGCAAGATTGAAGGGGTCTGCTCTTGCATGGTGGAATTATGAGCAAGGAGAGAGAGTGAAGGAGGGGAAGAATATGATAACCTCCTGGGAAAGGATGAAGACCAAAATCAAGGCACAATTCTTACCCCTGGACTATAACGTGCAGATGTATAAGAAATTGCAGAACCTCAGATAGAGAGATCTTGATGTGAATGCATACACACAAGAGTTTCATAAACTCAGTCTTAGATAAAGAGACAAGAAGAAGAGTCATAGAAGGTGGTAAGGTATTTGAATGGCCTAAGGATGAACATCCAAAATGAGATCAGCATCTTAGCACTAGAAATAGTGAACAAGTGTTTCCAAATGGCCTTAAGGGATGAAGAGAAGATAAAGAGAAAGAGTGAGTAGAATAATAGAGGTAGAGGAGGAAGAAGTTTCAGAGGCAAAGATAGTTTTGGATGAAGAAGTCCTAACCAGAGGCCTAGTGGTGAGTCTAGCCAAGAAGAGCAAGTTGGAGACTCAAGTAGTAGAGGAGGTTACTGAGGAAGAAGGCCTAATGGAAGGGGTGGGACAAATGGATCAAATAGAGGATCCAAGTTCTCCAATATGAGATGTTATAATTGTAATCAGATAGGGCACCTGGCATACAAGTGTCCAGAGAAGGCCTCAACTTCTCATGGCGGTGAGAAGAGAACCACTTTGATTTAAGAAGATGCAAGGAGTGTGACATCTCCTAAAGTGAATCTGGCATCAGAAATGGGAGAAAATCTGATGATCAAAAGGACACTGCTCAAGGAACTAGTGCAGACTGAACCATCTCAAAGAAGGGCTTTGTTTAGAATCAACTTCAAGATCCAAGGTAAGGTTTGTAAAGTTATTATTCACTCTAGTTCTACTAATAATATTATATCTTTGGAAGCAGTGAATAAGTTGAATCTAGAAAAGATACCCCATAGCAACCCATATAAATTCAGTTGGTTGAATAAGGGGCAGCACATACTCATCAATGAACAAGCATGCATAGAATTCAGTATTGGGGGGTATAGAGATAAAATATTGTGTGACATCCTTCCAATGGATGCTTGCCATCTTTTTTTAGGCAGACCATGGTAGTTTGATAGAAAGGCTCATCATGATGGAGAAAATAATGCTTACTCATTCCAAAAGGATGGTGTGACTTATAGGATACAGTCATTGGTAGAAGAGGATCCACAACATGTAGGGTCTAGTGTAATGATGGTAGGAGAAAAAGAATTCATGGACACATTAAAGGAAGGTGATGGAGTAGGTTTTGCTTCGATTATGAAGCCTAAAGGGGAAAGGAAGGAAAGTGTGAGGGAAGTAGGACCTAAGGAGGTTAGAGATCTTCTTGAAAGTTACAAAGGAGTGATTGCAATAGAGTTACCTAATTCCCTCCCACCTATCAGAGATATTAACCACTAGATAAACCTCATACCAGGAGTAGTACTTCCTAATAAGGCAGCATATAAAATGACCCCTCAACAAAATGAAGAGATAGGAAATCAGGTTCAAGAACTCCTAAATAAAGGGTTGATAAGGAAGAGCCTTAGCCCATGTGTAGTACCTACTATTTTAGCCCCAAAGAAGGATGGGAAATGGAGGCTTTGTATCAATTCTAGGGCCATAAATAGGATAACCATCAGGTATAGGTTTCCTATTCCTAGAATAGAAGATCTAATGGATTGTTTGGGAAGGGCTACTTATTTCTCCAAATAGACTTAAAGAGTGGGTATCACCAAATACGAATAAGAGACGGGGATGAGTGGAAGACAACATTCAAAATCAATGAAGGGTTGTATGAGTGGCTTGTGATTCCTTTTGGTCTTTCAAATGCCCCTAGCACCTTTATGGGACTAATGAATGAGGTGTTGCATGAATTCATAGGGAAATTTGTGGTAGTCTACCTTGATGATATCTTGGTGTTTAGTAAGAGCAAGGAAGAACACTTGAAACATTTGGAGATAGTCCTAAAGAGGCTACAAGATCATAAGTTAATGATAAACTTGGAAAAGTGTGACTTTATGAAACAAGAATTGGTTTACCTAGGCTTTGTCATCTCAAAGGGTGATTTGAAAATGGATTCTTCCAAGGTAGAAGCTATTTTGAATTGGCCTACACCTAGGATAGTAGGAGAGGTCAGAAGTTTTCATGGTTTGGTCACATTTTATAGAAAATTCATTAGGAACAATAGTGATATTTGTGCACCTATGTTAGAGACCATCAATGGTGGAGGTAAGATGAAGTTTGTGTGGACAAAAGAGATAGATCAGAGTTTTGAAAGTCTAAAGCAGAACATTGCCGAGTATCCTATCTTAGTACTTCTTGATTTCAATAAGGTCTTCACCATTGAATGTGATGCAAGTGGGCTGGCCATAGGGGCAGTGTTGAGCCAAGAAGGTAGACCAGTAGCATTTTCCAATGAAAAATTGAATGAAACTAAGAGGAAATACTCCTCTTATGATTTAGAGTTGTATGCCATGGTACAACCTCTGAAAAAATGGAGGCACTACTTGCTTCCTAAAGAATTTATTGTATACACTGACAATCATGCTCTCAATTTTTTGAATGGTCAGGAAAAGCTCAATCATAGACACCTGAAGTGGGTGGAAAGTCTTCAAGCATACACCTTCATCATCAAACATAAGAAGGGGATAACCAATAAGGTTGTTGATGCTTTAAATAGAAGGGTGTTGACAGTACAAGAAGTGCAGTTACAAAGCATGGGTGTTGAGGCACTCAAAGGATTGTATGAAGAGGACCAAGATTTTAAGGAGATTTACAAGGTATGTAGTGAGTTTGCCAATGCTTTCCACAGTGAATTTTCAGATTATACATTGCAAGATGGACTTTTGTTTAAAGGCAGTCAACTATGTATCCCTAAGTGTTCAATGAGGGATAATATAGTGAAGGAGAAACATAGTGGTTGTTTAGGAGGACATTTTGGGCTAAATAAGACCTTAGATCTAGTAAGAAGATTTTACTTTTGGCCAAGGATGCAATCTAATATTAGAAGGTTTGTTGAGAGTTGTATGATTTTCCAGAGAGCAAAGGGGGTCTCAACCAATGCAAGACTGTACCAACCTTTGCCCATACCAAATAGGCCTTATGAAAGTTTGAGTATGGATTTTGTGATGGGGTCACCAAAGACAAGGACAAGTTATGACAGTGTATTTGTTGTGGTAGGCAGGTTCAACAAGATGGCTCACTTTATTCCTTGTAAAACCACCAATGATACTAGTTACATTGCAGGCTTGTCCTTTAAAGAAATTGTCAGGATTCATGGATTGCCTTTGAGTATTGTATCTGATAGAGACAACAAATTTGTGGGACATTTTTGGAGAACCTTGTGGAAAAGATTGGGTACAAATTTGTCTTTTAGTTTAGCCTATCATCCTCAGACTGATGGCCAAACTAAGATTGTGAATAGGTCATTAGGAAATCTGCTGCGGTCTTTTACAAGAGAACATGGAGGTAGTTGTGATGTGGTACTCCCACAAGCAAAATATGCCTATAATGATTCCACAAACAAAAGTATAGGTCTAAGTCCTTTTGAAGTTGTCTATGGTAGTCATCCTAGAGGAATTTTTGAATTGAGAGATGTTCAAGGGTTGGACAAAAGGAGTGGACATGCTGATACATTTGCAGAGGTTATGAAAGAGATCCATCAACAAGTCAGAAATACTCTACACAAGAATAGTCAGAAGATCAAGGCTAGAGTGGATCGAAGGAGAAGGGATGTGCAGTACCAAATAGGATATATGGTCATGGTTCATCTCAACAAGAATAGACTACCCAAGGGAAACCATAGAAAGTTGATGATGAGAAAAAATGGACCTTGTAAGATTTTAGAGAAATATGGTCCTAATGCTTATAAAATTGAACTCCCTAATGATATTTCTATTTCCCCTATATTCAATGTTGCTGATATAACATTATATAGGAGTCCTGATACAGGAGAAGGTATAGTAGATTATGTCCAAGACAATGCAGAGTGGGTGCAACATTTACCACCTAAGGAACCATCTAAGATGGAGTGCATCTTGGATAGAAGGACAACCAAGAAGACAAGAAATTAGACCTATTTTGAGCACTTAGTCAAATGAGAAGGACATTTAGACTCAGAAGCCACATGGATGCTAGAAGAAGACATCAAAAAGCAGGGTGGTGATTTGCAATAGTTAGTCTCTAAGAGGACTTGAGACAACTTTCACCTAGGGAGTATGGTGTAGGAGCACCTAGAAAATCATGTTTTCTTTTGTAATAAGGTCTATTTGACCAATGCATTTTCATTTCAATTTGTCTCTAGGTCCTTCAAGACCTAGAACCCATTTTTGTAAGTCCAAAGTGACTTAAAACACACTTTTGTCATATTGTAATAACATGGTGCCAAAATAGGGCAGTAGGACAGTTTGAAGCAGTTTTGGATTGGTTGGTCTCCGAACTGTTTGCATCAGTTGGTTTTCCAACTGCTGGCAGGTTGAGTTGATAACAACCAGAGGAAGGAACTATTAGAATAGAGGAACGAGGTGTGAGTGTGTATTGTTCTAAGGAGAAATAAAACTATTCTGTTCCGTCAATTTGATTTCCGTTCCCTGTAACTGCAATTTGTATAACTATAGATTTCTATTCTTTATGTACTTTCATTTTGTTGTAGTATGTCGATGTGAAGCATTCCATTTGTACAATTTTTATCAAAATCAGTGGAATGGCTTTGTTATATAAGTACTTGTTTTGTTTCTTGTTTTCTTTTTGTGTCGGACGGTGCAGAGGATCCAGACAGAGTGCTTTTGCACAGTAGGTTGACCTAGCATCTCCATGTGCTAGGGTTTGGTTAAAGAGGAAGAAAGTAAGCTTTGCATCAGTGAATCGTTGGGACTCACAACAAGTCCGCCGAAGTTGAGCAGTCTCACCAAGGGAGTTCATTCATCTGTGCATTGGCTAGAATTTGTAAGCACTCACCGACGAGAAGGGTCTCACCGAAGACAAATGCCATCAACATATCAGAAGCACATCAAAGGAGTTTAACCGGCATTAAAACCATCATGATTAAGATGAGGGGGGACTTAACCATCATCGGGGTATTAGTTGAAGGATAGAAGACTTCACCGATAGAAGTAAGTCTCACCGACGATGAATTTAGTTGAGCTATCAGTGTAAGGTAAATCAATGGTAAGACTTGAGAAGGTCATACCAATCCTTATTGTCTGAGAACCAAGATGTATTGGCAGCTCATTTGTTAATTCTTGCCATCTGTGAGAAAAGTGGGACCCATTCTGCATTTTCACTGTGCACTCCCCATCAATAAGAGATGGAGGTGATGGGGATTTCATACGAGGATAGATATTGGGATATGGATGAAGGATAGAATGGATCTCCCTTGTGAATGGTAGCATAGGAATGACCATAGGGTACATAATTAGGTGTGAGGACATAGCTTGTACTAGCCAATGTATGGTCATAAGGTGCTTGCATATTTCTAGATGGGAAAGGATAGCTTATGGCAAGTGTAGTTGCAAGGATTTCATCAAGTATTTCATTTTTAGTTTGTTTGACAAGACTATCATCATCATCAAGAGTATATGAAGTCTTAATTTGTTTGAATTGGGGATGATGTGATGTAGGATGACTTGATGAATTTGATTCAAATTTTGGATTAGAGGGATTGATTAGGCTTGATTGATTTTGCATTAATCAAGGTCAACAATATATGGTACTTGATGCTTCGATGGATTATTCAAGGTCAATGATGTATGAAACATGACCATGTTTGGATTTGGATTTTTGGGGGTTTATTTTTATTAGGTCATAGGCCTTGGATGATGGTTGGATTAGATTGGATTTGATTAGGATTAGGCTAAGGGGCCTTTGGATATTGATTTAGATGGTGATTTGGAGGGAGATGATTAGGATTTAGATGAAATTTGGATGGGATATGATTAGGATTTGGAGAGGGTTGAAGGGGGTTAAATCCTTAATAAAAATTTTTATTTTCAAAAGATGATTCTTGGATTAAGGATTGGGATTGGATGTTGATTAGGGATGGATAGGTAGATAAGCAATAATTGATTTTGGATGAGGGATGATTAGATTAGATTAAGAATTGAATGAAAGGGGTGTAGCATCATAAATTGTGTGCACTCACAAATTCATACTTTATTTGACACTCACTTTAGTGTCCATTCCCTTAGCATGTGTTAGCATCATTTCTAGCCTTGGCCTTACCCTCAACCCATGATATGTGCCTTTACACTACTTTGACTCTTTTTGCTTATCATATCCAAAAACCATAAAAGTGCCTATATCTAGGCTCTATCCCAAGTTGACTAGACCTTTCAAGAACTAGAATTGAAACAAATCTAGTGCTTAGCATGGACATTTGCATGATGCACTGAAGTCCCAAAAGTGTTTGTCAATCTTGCAATATTTTAGTAATTGTCTTTTTACTTGTACTATTCACTGAGATTTTTTTGATACTTATACACACCCAAATGGATATATTCCTTGATGTTTCACCTTTGCCCTCTCTATTTAAACAAGTATATCTTCCATTGCAAAGGATTATTTTATTTTCATAGAAAAGCTCTTCCAAAATAAAGATCAAATTCATACACTAGCAAAACTCTGTCAAAATCAATCCTCACCATCTTCATACTCTGGCGCTTGTTCTCACCATTGCTCTATTGAATTTATTGTTTGTTTTTTATCATTGCAAATGTTAGATTAATTATATTTCCTTTACATATCTTGTCAATACTTAAATAATTCTAAGCACATTTAGAATTAGGGCACATACTTTTTATCATAAAAAATGAGGTTTGACTAAGGAAAACTCCTATACAACCCAAACCTCTCTTTAATTTTTGTTATTAAATGTTGTTTGAGGAAGTATTTCAAGTGCAAAAGCATTTTTCTTTCTTCTTGCTCCCTCCTTTTCTCTTCATTTCCTTCATTTAACTTTAATGTTTGTTTTTGTCATTTTTGATATTGTGCATGATAATCATTAATTTTTGTGTCAACAAGAAATGCTCAAAAATCATGTGAAGTTGTACGGATTAGATATTTTTATATCTACACCATACAAAGTATAGTGCAGTGCGTAGATGTATGTGCCATGCACTGTCATCCTGGATAATGAGGTTGTCTGCCTAGTGATAGGTTCTTTGTGATTCTGTATTCATTTCTACAATTTAGTTTATTAGTCTCTTTATTTTTCTATTTTCATTCCTTTTTAGTTAGCATTAGTTAGTTTCTTTCATTCTAGTAGCAACAAAGGGATTTATCTCAGACAATCTTGCTCTTCCCGATTAGACAGCAGGAAGATACATGCCTTCATTGGCTAGTATCCTAATGTTGGATAGAAGGTCATTCTAATAAGAAGTAGATTAGTTAGAATCAATTTTTCTATCAAACATTTTGGTGAACCTTACTGTTCAACTTATAGCTCCTTCTTTTCATTAGATTTTCTTTCAAAATCAAAAACAAAATTTTTTCAATACCCTTTCTTAATCTTCTCCTTCTCTTTTTCTAAATAAACATGTTCTCTTCTTTTCTTACATCACTTTCCAACTTTTCTCAAAGGATTTGTAAAAGTGATATTCCATTTGATGCATGTAATGTATTCCTATGTCACTCTATTTTTTTTATCCCTCTCCTAATATTCCTCCTACTTATGAGAATATTTTGGCAAAAGAGGATGAAATCATAGATACTTTTCTTAACATTACTTTACCTACTCTTCATTTTAATGCTCTTCCATCAAGTGATGACGCAACATTATCATTGTTAATCAACTTATCCCACCTGCAAAGGGATGTTGTATAAGTGCATTAATGTTCAAAATCTCTCTTCTATTCATAAAATAATTGTGCATAAGGTAGTTGATCCACCTCCACCTTCTCATCTTGTGATCACCGTTCGAGGTACTCCTAAAAATCCGCGACCTTTGAATCATTTGTTATAAATCGCTAAGTCTATAACTCAAAATGTGTCTACAGTGCCTCACTTCCATGTAGTATCCCACACATGTAATACTCAACAAAACAAACAAGTTACTCTTATCCATGTTTCCCTTCCTCCACCACATCATCTTATTCCACCACCTCCTCATCTTTTTATGGAGAATACCAAAGAATACGATCTTGTTAAGCAAGTCCATGATGCACAAGCTAAGATATCTCTTTGGGACCTCATACAAGTTTCACCTTCTCATCATAGTTCCTTTCAACAAGCCTTGTAGAAGATATCTATCCAATATTTCATGAAGCCCATGGATGTGGAGCTGATATTCTTGAAGGTTTTCATTCTAAATCTACTGATATCACTTTTTATTTTTCTGAACTCCCTTCTACTCAAGTTTACAAACAAAATGATGCACTTATGTTTATTGTAGCTATAAACTTGACTAGGATTAAGAGAACCCTTATTAACAGTTGTTTTGGTCTTAATGTATATAGTTTAGACCTCCTTTGATCATCTTAAAATCAATGTGTCTTCTATTTCTCCTTCAAATTGTTTTATGTCAAAAGGGGGATAATGGAATGTGGTTGTTTTAATTTGAATCCTCCTTTCCACAAAACATTCCAAGGGCTTTTCAACCTAGTGCTTCTCCTATTGAGAGGAGAGGCATCTATTAGGTTGGGTTGCCACTTGGTTTTCTATTGGAAAATTTAGAAGTTATACCACAATGTTGCTAATTAATACTTTTATGCCCTTGAAACCCTAATTTAAGCAAAATGGTAATTAAATATGTGAATTATGACAAATACTATAGGAATTAGGCAAAGGGAAGAGAACCTTAACTCGCTATTTTACATAATCCAAAAAATGGAGATGTTGGGGATAATGGTGACGGTGCCCTAGTCTAATGTGTTTCTTTTTCCGTGGATTCCTGATATCCTTTCGACATTGATCTCTACTATATCTTGTATTTTTGGTGATCTAAAAATAGAGGACAACGGTGATGGTGCCCTTGTCCCAAAAACCCACACAGTGTCTGCTTCTTTTCGGATCTCGAATAATCAATATTTTTCCTATCTTCCCTGCAACTACACTTTCTCCAGATCTGATACCTATAACCTAAAATCACAAGGAGTGTGGGAGGGAGTTGTGGTGTTTAGAGGCTTGCCTCATTCAAGCCTTGGAGAGACATTCAAGTCTTTCGAACACTGTTGTCAAAGAGAGAGTATGTATCCTTGTGGGATAGAGGCGAAAATCTAAATGATAATGATGATAAAACACAATAGATATCACATTGATGATGAAGCTCACATGGAAGGAAGAAGCTCTTCAATGCCATAAAGAGAAGATGGAATCCAACCTACAAAAACAAACACAATAACAATGCTATACTTTACAACACAATGAATGCCTTGATCACTTTAACATAAGCTCATGAATCACAATGTCCATCTAGTTTGCAAATGATAACCTGAACATGCTTATATATGCAACTACTAAGATTCTCACCAAGAATTTTGTATTTAAAACTTACAATGTCAGCCTAGGACCCAAATAATAGTCACAAACCAGATATTGAAATTTAGGGCAGACCCAAAATAGGGCTAGACTAGGGCACTAGCACCCAAGTCCACCTCCCTATCTTTGTTTAAGGATAATTAAATTAGCACCCCCTAGGTTTTATTTATCACAAGACCGAACAGTTTTCTCATCGAGAGTCTGAATTATCATGCAAAATGCTCTAAATGCAATCTAAGGGCCTGGGAGCTAAACCTTAAAGGAAAAAGCCCCCAAGGGTGCATTTTTCTGACATAACATTTAGCCCCCACTTTAATGTATGTATTAAATGCAAGGCCCATACATGCATTAAAGTAAGGTCAACAAATACAACAAACATGCCAAGCATGGAGAAGACACGCCAAACACATTCAAGACAATAACAGGCCTGCAAACCATGGAGAAGACAATTACAATCATGCAAAAAATGGAGAATACAACATTGAAGACATGTAGAGCACATAAAATACAATGAATGCAGTGATTATTTTCTTTTTTATTTTTCCATATGAAATGCAAGATGCAAGTACAAGGAAAGTAAACAAACAAATCCTAAAAAGTTTAGAGGAGTTGTTCACCACCGGTCTTGTACTTTTTGAAAATAGACACGCCAAACAAAATCCCAAGGTGTAGAGGAGTTTTTCACCACCGGTCTTGTACCTTGAGAACAAACACACCAAACAAATCCCAAAGTGTAGAGGAGATCATTGCCACTAGTCTTGCACTTTGAGAACAAACAAGCCATACACACACATGCTGAAGACATGGAGAAAATATGATAGACAAGCGATGGAGTGAAACTATTGCTAGATTCATCACCATCTCAGGCACATTATAGACACACACTGATGATTGGGATTCACCACAACAACTGCCAAAAACACGCTTAAGGGTTGAGTTAGTCACAGTACCACTCCCCGCCTCGCGATGAGGACTTTTGAAAATGACAGGATAATGCAATCTCTCTGAGAAGTACACCATCCTCACCTCACGATGAGGGCTTAAGATAAAAGGATGTACTTGATATCCCACCTCCACAGAGGGCTTAAAATAAATGGATATGCTTGATATCCTACCTCCACAGAGGGCTTAAATAATTGTGATTTATTTTTAGATTGTTCAAACATGCTTTACTATGATCTAAAGTTGACAACTTACCTTATATATGCCCCCACCTTAAGGTGGTTGATATCACGTACTGATATCAAGCACATTAAGGTAGGAAGGAAACACACAAGGGAACATGAGCTCTCACAAAGCCCATGCCCTCTAGAGGTGACATGTAATTTACGGTCACTGAATGTTCCCACAAACACATCCCTACAAGAAAAGTGTTAGTGTCCAAATAATCATGATAAACAACAATGCATTTGATAAACTACATGAAAGAGCTAAGTAAGGCAATATTCATGATAATCAAAGTGTAGGGAGCACCAGTATTGTTAAAGTGTTTTTAGCAAGATAAGATAACATTGACATCAACATCAAGATAGAGAAATCACATGGAGTGATTCAAGCATCGAATAATTTGTAACAACCCCATTGTCATAGATGGACTAGGTCCATTTTTTTATTACTTGTAAAAGGGACACTAGTTCTGCATCAATATAATATGTTTTTTGTGATCCACCAGCTAGATGGAAACACTAGAGGAAGGTAAACATAAATCAGAGAGGAGAACAAGTGCCTTAGGGACAGTCACATAGGAGGGTACCCCCAAGTCACCAACTGCAATGCTATGTCCATAAGACAGAACACACAATAATGAAATTAAAGGAGAGGAAATATAGAAGAATAATGATACAAATAGAAGAAGGTCACAATAGAGGTAGTCTCCTGGTATCCTTGACCTTACAAGAGAATATAGGGTCATCCTAGGAGGCCTAACAACACATAACACATCATTGGGAAACACATCACGAAGGTAAAGGGTTAGAGATACTTACTTGTTAGTGAAATCACGCTAAATTTTGGAACTTCCGAACCACTTGGAGAGGTATTCAATCATGTTGTATGAGAAGCTTGAGTGGTACTTATTAGGATGTTGCTTGTTATTAGAGAGTCCATGTGGCATTTTCTCAACACTTCCATATTTATGTAAAATCTTTTGTTTCTTGTGAGGAGGAGAACCACTATTATTTCCAACTAATGATAATCATCTTTCTCGTTTCCAACTTTTATTTCTCTTGTTCTATTGGCTCTATCTATTGTAACGACAAGGACTATCTTGTACTATTTCAACTTTTTCTATTGTCATTAATCTCGTGCTTCAATTTTTCCATTTGTCTTTTTGGTATACATTGATTCTCTCCTAATCCCTAAAGGGATAACGGAGGAGGAACTTCAGAGTAGATACCTCTTCTTCGTGGATGAGGTGATACTTGAGTATTTTTCTTATCCACTTCAATTGTAGCAATTATCTCATCATAATATAAATAATCCTCTTCTACCTATAGTGTGTTCTGTTCCATCAAATTGCTATCTGTATGTTTAGGGAAAGAATTAGTGAAGATCTATAAATTCTAATTCGGCAGAGCAACTGACTTATTCCCATTATCATTCACACCATCTACTTGTATAACATTCAAGTCAATGTCTTGTATTTCATGTTTAAGATGCATACATCATTTAGTATCATGTCCTTGTGTAGTGACAAAAGGCACTAGCATCAAAATAAGGTCCTTACATTCTATTAGGATCCACTAGTTTAATCAGGGGAATCTTTAAGAGATTCTTACTCAGAGCTTGATTCATGATAGAATGATAGGACTCAGATATTGGAGTGAACATTATTTGTTGGTATGGTGCCTTCTTTGGATTAGTGATAGAAGACACTTGAGAAAAGTTATTTAGTCCATTAACCTTGATAAAACTCTTATTATTCCTCTTAATGTTGTTTTGTGATGATCCACCTTCGGATTGACCAACTTGAGCTACTGAATTTTAATTTTCATATTGACTAGAAGAAAGTTGGTAGTCACGAAGGGCAGTACATAGGTGTTGAAAAGAGTTACACTTCATCAAGAGGATCTTATCATAGATTTTAGGCTGCAAATTTGTTATAAATATCTTCTAAACATCATCATCTTTTCTTTGATATTGAATATGTGCATAAACTCCTTGATATCAGCTAACAAACTCAGTCAACATCTCTTTCAGACCTTGCTTGCAATGAACCAAATCAATCAAAGAGACTTAGGGTCCGATGTTTACTTGAAAATGCTATAAAAATTGATCAATTAACTACAAAAAGGAATGTATTGAATTCAGAGGTAATGAGCAAAACCATTCCAAAGCCATATCTTTGAGAGATCACAGGAAAAGATTTTCTAACAAGTCCTCTTCAAAGTAGAAATCACTACACATAACTGTGAACACTACCACATGAGTCTTAGGATTGCCTTTTCCACTATATTTTCAAAGCGAGGAGTTTCAAACTTCTCAGGCATAGGAGTTCTCAATATTCCATAGGATAAGGGATTATGAGCATGGTAAGTCGGTATATTAGGTTGTGAAGCATTTGACAACCTTGTCACTTTTTGTTGTAAAGAGGTCATTCCTTGAAAAAGTTGATTTAGAATAGCTTCATTAGGAGATGCAGCTTATGGTGAGGAATTAAAACCAAAGTGTGGAGGAGATTGAGCATGGGTAGTGACAATCAGTGGTTGTGAATAATTGAGCGGTGGTTGGACATAGTGATAGGTGGAAAATGGTTGAGAATAAGTGGATTGAATGGGTGGTTGAGAGTGATATGAAGACACCTTAGGGGCAAGGTTTTGATAGTTGAATATGATAGCTTTGTGGTGACATTATATACTTCAATACCAGTGGTGACATTACTACAAGCATTTGCATTAGTTTTCAAAATATTTGATGTAAATGTAGATATTCCTGTGGTTGGTATAGGTACCAATACTTGCGCATGAGATGGTGACAAAGTGTTATTTATCACTTTTGCACATTCAGTCACTGGCATAATAGTGGTTTGTATAATATGTACTAAACCACATATCACATTAACACCATCCTGTCCTTCTTTTATGAATTCTCTTATGTTATGAATTGCAGGAATAGCTTCTTCAACTATCCTCTCATTTGCCATAAATGCTTGGAATTCAGCTAAATCTTTGTCTAGTTTATCTATTTTTTCATTAGATATGTGTCCTACCACCTCAATAGTATCATCAATATCATGAAAAGTTTTCTCTTCCATTGTACTTGTGATAGGTATAGTATCTTGTAACATTTGTGTCTCTCCTTTTGTAAAGAAGGTGTTCAATGTACCAATTTCCTCAAGAGCACTAGATCCCATGAGTCTTATACTTCTTTTTAAAGGGATATTTCTATTAGAGTGGTGAATTGTAATACTCATGCAATAGGATGTACAAACTAATAGAATAAACCCTAGAAGCAAGATATGTTTCAAGGTAAAAATGCTTGATTTTTCAACTTTTCACAGTGTAAACCAATGAAAGAAGAGGTGTTGTAAATATTTTAAGGAGGGATAGAAAATTATATGCCTGATAAATTTCCACTAATGGAAGAATACCTTTCATAACATGTTTTTGAAGCAACTCTAGAAAGTCGATAAGCCAAAACCTAGTGAAATGGGCCAAAATATGCGATTTTTCACCAAATCTCCATGCAAAAAAGTAGGGAAATGGGTGTTGTAAGGAAAATGATGATGGAAAGAAATGTATAACAGTAAAAACAGCCACATAATTCAAAAAATCTGTTACAACATGCCTATAGTGCCACTCTAGATCAAACCTTAGTGCAAAAATAGCAAAAATATGCACATTTTCACAAAATTTCAATGCAAAAGCCCAAAAGAAAGGGTGTTGTAAGGAAATTGAGAAGGGGAAGCAGATAATAATTCTAATAACAGAAAATTAGTGCAAAAAAATCCCTTACAACATGCTTGGAGTGCAAGTCTAGTAAGCTGATAAGGCCAAATCTAGTGAAAAATGCAAGATTTTCAAGCCCTAGACATGAAATTTTGCAAGGAGGCCACTATAAAGAAACACTACATTTAGAAATCAGGCCTAATGAGTGTTTTAACAAGGTAGTAAAATCTGAAACAAGATTTTGACTACAGCCCTAGCTCATGCAAAACTAGGTTTTCATGAAAACTGCAAAATTTCAAGCAATTTCTAACAAATCAAGCATGCAAATGCAATGAAAATGAGTTATAAATAATGAATTTATGCATTTTGGATCAGATTTAATGCAAATATCAGAAATTAATTGGAATTATATGCCAATTGATTCAAATTTTATAAAAATGTGCAAGCCTAATATGCCAATTTTTGCAATTTTTTGCAATTTTTTCAATTTTTTTGTAATTTTTCAAACACAATATTGAAAATAATGAATTGAATGATAATGAATTTTAGATCTGACGTAAAAATAATAGAATTAATGAAATGTAATTGTATGAATGCAAACTATGTTAAAATTCAAACACTAGAATGCAATTTTTTCACTTTTTCCAAATATATCAATTTTTTTTGTAAATTTTTTAATGCAATGGAATGAATGAATGCAAATATATCTAACAAAACTCAACAAGGTGCCAAAAAGTTAAAAACATGGGTTCACCAAAATTTTTTATATGAAAAGGAGGATGATGGAATGTGTAGTTTTTGTTTGTATCCTCCTTTCCGCATAACATTCCAAGGGCTTTTCAACCGAGTGCTTCTCCTATCGAGAGGAGAGACGTCTATTAGGTTGGGTTGCCACTTACTTTTCTATTGGAAAATATAGAAGTTATCACACAATGTTTCTAATTAATGCTTTTATGCCATTAAAACCCTACTTTAAGAAAAACAATAATTAAATATGTGAATTATGACAAATACTACAGGAATTAGGCAAAGGGCAGAGAACCCTAACTCACAATTTTTTGTAGTCTAAAAAATAGAGATGTTGAGGACAATGGTGATGGCACCCTAGTCCAATGTGGTGATTTGTCTATGGATTCTTGATCTCCTTTTGATACTGATCTCTGCTATATCTTCTATTTTTGGTGATTCGACAATGGAGGACAATGTGATGGCATCGTTGTCCTGAAATCCTACATAGTGTCTGCTTCTTTTAAGATCTTGAATCTTCAATGTTTCCCTATCTTCCCTGCAACTCCACTTTCTCTAGATCCAATGCCTGTAACCTGCAATCACAAGGAGTGTGGGAGGAGGTTGTGGTGTTTAGAGGCTTGCCTCAGTCAAGCTCCAGAGAGACATTCAAGTCTTCTGAACACCGTTGTCAGAGAGAGTGTGTATCCTTCTGGGATAGAGGCAAAAATCCAAATGATAATGATGATAAAACATAATAGATGTCACCTTGATGATAAAGCTCTCATGGAAGGAAGAATCTCTTCAATGCCATGAAGAGGAGATGGAATCCAACCTGTAAAAGCAAACACAATAACAATGCTATGCTCTGCAACATAATGAATGTCTTGATCACTTTAACATAAGCTCATGAATCACAATGTCCATCTAGTTTGTAAATGATAACCTAAACATACTTATTTATGCAACTACTAAGATTCCCACCAAGAATTTCATATCTAAAACTTACGATGTCGGCCTGGGACCCAAATAACAGTCACAAAGTTGATATTTAAGTTTGGGGAAAACCCAAAATAGGGTTGGATTAGGGCATTAGTGCCCAAGTCCACCCATTATCTTTGTTCAAGGATCATTAAATTAGTACCCCCTAGGTCCTATTTGTCAAAAGAGCTAAGGGTTTTCTCATCGGGAGTCTTAATTATCATGCAAGATCCTCTAAATACAATCTAAAGACCCGAGAGCTAAACCTTAAAGGAAAAAGCCCCCAAGGGTGCAGTTTTCTGACATAACACAAATATATCCATCAGAGGTTTTGATAATGCAAATCACCTAAATTTAGGCACTATCACATTTCCTATTACGTTAGGCCATGTTACATTACCTACTAAGGTTCATGTCATGCAAAAGAGTCTTTCTTATAATCTTCTCCTAGGTAGACAATGGATTCATGCCTTGGGTGCAGTCTTCTCTCCCCTTCATCAATCTCTTAAATTTCTTTTTAATGGTGAAGTACATAAGATAAGTGCTAATCCTAACCCCTTTCGATATTGTCAACAAGTTGAATTGGGCCATGAGAAGCCTACTCTTTATTCTATCCTAAATGTTATACCTTCTACAACAAATTCTCAAACACCATCATCACCCTCTGTTGATGATGATGTGCCTTCCTTGTCTAATGCATGTCTTGGTTTTGATTGGGGCTCCTTCGAATTCAATCCCATGGGCTTAGTAACTATAATATTGACCCTTCTTGATTTGTCATTCCCACATTAAACAAGGATTTGCATTCTAGTTTTAGAATCGATTCTTCTTTTTATGTAAATTCAGCTACTACTTCTTCTCCAACATGTGCATACACATCTCTTTTCAACAATGCTAGTGATGTTTATTCTCCTCTGTTGGTGTAATTAAATATTTAATTACACTTTAATAAGTTTACTTAGGGCTTATTTTTAAAATATTTAATTACACCTTAATAAGTTTACTTAGGGCTTATTTTTAGTCTTAAATTATTATTATTTCATATTAGGGTTTTATTTAACTTGCAAATATAAAAGCAAGTTGTCACATGTAATTCAAAATATTTTTCATTAATTGCATCCATTTTATTGTGCAAATAGCTCTCTTGTGCTTTTTTTCTCTATAGAAGGTTAATCTTGGCTTGTAGAAGATTTTGGTGTTTCAAGTTTATCATAAACTTCAACATGGTATTAGAGTAGATCTATAGCCTCCTTCTCAAATCTAGGAAAAATTTCACATAGAGTCTTTTGTTGGGTTCCTTCTTGAGTAAAATCGTCATTCTCATTAGATCCAGAGCAGCTAGAAAATGTGGATGTGTCTTTTGTTTGGATAAATTTGGTCTGGGGAAGCCAGATCTGTGAAGGTTTCAAGAGTGCTTTTTTTGAGATCTAGAGGGGACAACAATTTTGGAAACCCTTGAATTGCCTATTCATTCAGAAAAATTAGAGACTGAGAAAAATCTTTGTGATTTTTTGAGGGTGCATCCTTTTATCCAGTTGTTTGAAGGGTGCTTCCACATCCTTTTATCCAGTGGTCTGAAGGGTGCTTCCCCAGGGTGCATCGTTTTATCTAGTGGTCTGAAGGGTGCTTCCACGTCCTTTTATCTAGTGGTCTGAGGGCACTTCCATAGGGTGCATCATTTTATCCAGCAGTCTGAAGGGTGCTTCCATAGGGTGCATCATTTTATCCAGTGGTCTGATGGGTGCTTTTGTAGGGTGCATCATTTTATCTAAAAATCCTCCATCCTACCCTCTTCTACATGCCCTAATTGAGCAATTTGATGAGAACTGTCATAAATTTCACATCCGAAGTCAATTTTTTGCAAACAAAATATTGCTGGAAAGCTATTCTGCACACCTTCTAATGGTATGATCATTTTTTTCTGATTTTGTTTTTTTGGTACCTATTTTTTCTGTTTGAAGTTGAGGCATCTTTTTTGGTTTTTTAGCTCCGTTCTTGCACCTAGAATCTCTATTTTTTGAAAACGAATAGGTGTTGGAAAGGTTTCATCAAAATCTACACAACCACCTATATAATTTTTTCAGATTTAGCCCTAGGTATATTTTAATCAGTTTATCAATTTTATGGCTTCTATTGGAAAGATTCTATTTTATTTGATATGATTCTATTATCAGCATAAATCTATTGCATGTTTTGATCTCTAATTATCTAAGGAGATGGGATTCTACCATTAGCATAAACCTAATTGTAGATATTGTGGAAGTAATCAACATGAGAAAGAGATGTGTCCTCATTTCTCACATCATCTTTTTGAAATGCTTGCTTAGATTGCTTCTCCTCCTGATGAGATCATTTCTCCACCATCGCCTACTGCTACTTCAAGGTTTAGTGTTGCATCATCATTGGATTCTAGTGATTCTATGTAGTAGGTCAATATTAGTCTTCCTGATCCACCTCATTAGGATTCGTATTTTACAGAAATATCATCTTTGTCTGTGGAGTCTCACATTGTTGATTTGGAGGATATATTTGAGGGTTTATCTCTCTTGTTTGATGCTATCTCAGGTGGCTTTACATCACCACCTTCATCTTATGTGTTTCTAGATGTAGTTCATATCATATCCTCTCATGGTTCTTCTTCCTTGATTAGGTAGACAATTTTTGTTTTGGAGAAGACATATTTTTCCAGCATGAGGTCACTTGAGTTGAATTTAGAGGCACACATTTTGATAAAGATTCCCTATTCATCCAAGATGTGGGAATGGCTTCTACATTCACCAGTGGATCTATTTCTCCCGAAAGGGAGAAATGTTGTTTGCAGTCAGTGGATTGGATATTGTCTTCAACATCTCTTCATTGGTTTTGGAGCTTCTTCTTGGATGGGATTCATATTCTCTTTTCTCTCTCTTATGGGGGGCATTCATGATTGTACTTTTATTATGGATTTAGATCTTGGGGGCTCTTAGTATTAGTCCTTCTTCCATCACATGTTCATGTACTTGTTTTTTCTCTCTTTTGGAGAGGGGTTTTTTCCCACAGGGTTTTTTCTCCTTTTCTCCACCTTACGAGAGATTCTTGTTGTTCATGGGTACCTAACATGGCCTTGTAGCGCTGACCCATTCTTGAATTAGATGCATGCTTTTCATTTCTCCCTAAGTTGTACTTATGGGGGGGGGTGTTGGTGTAATCAAATATTTAATTACACTTTAATAAGTTTACTTAGGGCTTATTTTTAGTCTTAGGTTATTATTAAGTCATATTATGGATTTATTTAACTTGCAAATATAAAAGCAAGTTGTCACATGTAATTCAAAATCTTTTTCATTAATTGCATCCATTTTATTGTGCAAATAGCTCTCTTGTGTTTTTTTTTTCTCTGTAGAAGGTTAATCTTGGCTTATAAAAGATTCTGGTGTTTTAGGTTTATCATAAACTTCAACATCCTCCTCTTTTTTATTTGGAGACATGTTATGGGCTTAAATACAATATTCTTTCTAAGCATGGATACAATAGAAATGGTCTAGGGCACATGGAACAAAGAGTTAATGTCCCTATAGAACCTACACCACACTTGCCTTCTATAGTAGGTTTAGATTACCATCCTTCTCCTCTTTCTACATCCCCTCCTCCATTATCAAAGGTCTTATTGTCTTCTTTTTCTAAAAAATCAAACCTTTCCCCACAATAGAAAGGGTTGCTTCCTACTCCATCCCTTCTATCTAAATAAAAGCATATCTTATTGAGGCTTCTCAAAGCTCGCTTGATCAATCTTTCTCCTCCTACAAGCAAGAAGTTTCCCAAGCATATTCAATCAACATTTCCTTTCTATGCATATCATCGAGTGCTTCACTATTCCACCAGTGAATATCATGCCTTGCATGAAAATAATCAATATAACTTTTTGACATGGGTGCTCTCACTCTTCCTGCTACTGAAGCACCTGTCTCTTCTCTACATGACAAGTGATATTGAGCATGGCCTCTATCCAGTTCATTCTTCTTCCTCTATCATCACACTGTGATTACCTCTAACATTGTTATAAAATGGAAAACAATATAGAGTCAACCTCTATCTTTCTTTCTTGTACTTTCTCATGAGGTTTTCACACCTCTCTTGTTCTATTGTGTTTCTACCAACTGTGTGACACCTATATCTTTCTTTGTTTTATCATTTCCATTCATGGTGGTACAATATCATGTGCAACTATACTTCATTTTTGGAAACAAAACAATATTCCTTTTCATGATTTTCCTCACCCATATTATGGGGGAAAATACAACTTGTTCTAGGGGTGTGCATTCTTCATAAGGATCTCCCTGTTGATAACTGAGAGGGGGGGTGAATCAGTTATCCTAATTATTTCCCTTATTGAACTTTCCTTTTAATTGATGCAGCATAAAATCAAACACAAAAATATTAACCATGAAATAAGAAACACATGACACAGTATTTTTGACGTGGAAACCCTGTTAAGGGAGAAAACCATGGGGTGATTAACCCAAGAATTATTCTCTGTTAGAAGAATAGAAATTACAAAAATGGCACTTGCCAATTAGGGCTCACTGCCCGAGCACACTGCTCACAAGAGGCCCACTGCCTACAAGAAGACACACTGTCTACAAAGTGATGAGAATCACAATCTTGAACTGATTGGAAGCATCTGCATATGCTGGAGTTCAGTTCCGGTTAGGCTCAGTATACTGATCTGCTGCACTTCATCTTTCCTCTGTACTTTATTCTGCTATCTTTCACATACCGGATCCTTTTTGCTACCTCTGCTCTTTCTCTGGACTTATTCACATATCTCTCCACATCATCACACCCTTCACAACTAAATCCATCCTCTATATATATCCGCACAAGTAATTTCATCACCTTTCTAGTCGGCATCCGGAACAGTCTAGTTTCTTATAAACTCTCATTCTGTCGGCTGAATCCTTCCTCACCAAGCAATGCGGATCAAGCATATACTTGTAGATATCATTAATCATGTCGGCCAAACATGATTCATGCCTTCACAACCTCTGTCATCAACAGTAACACATCCGGAAAGCAGTCTGATACTCTGCCAGTCAGTTCTTCCTCTGTTTTCACTGTCTCTCAGGAATCCGGTACTCAACCATTCATATCTTTTTCCTTGTCCATCACCGGAGGCTAAATCCTTGGAATATACCACTCAAGGTAGTCCTCTTGACTTCCCCAAATCCGCACTACACCAAGACACTTCCTCTGAGAGATCCGGACCAATCTGTCGGACCTTGCCACATGCTCTGTTCTTCTTCACCGGACCACAACATTCTTTATTCTGACTTCCGGTAGAGACACATTATGACTTGCGGATATGTGGGATGACCTTAGTTGCCATCAATGACAACAACCATGAATCCATATAGTGTCTCTTGCCAACAATCTCCCCCTTTGGCATTGATGGCAACACTTAGTGAAAAATGACTAAGTGTTTTCACTATGCTCCCCCTTTGCTGATGCTCTGTCTTTATATACAATTTCTAGAACTCCCCCTTAGTTGGATTCCTCATTTTTCACTGCTCCTCACTCCCCCTTTGACATCAATGGCAAAGGGTGGGGTCCGCACACCAAAATTTTCAAAAATTTTCTATACATAGCCGCATATTTACATACTCACATATACTGAAGAATGTCTGCAAAGGATGTCTGCAATTGGATCATTTCTGTAGCCCAACTTTGCTTCATTCTATCCAAAATTGAAATGTGACCACTTAGTAAAAATGCAAACGCTTCTGCCCGCTTGAGATCTGTCGGATCTTTTGTTTGGGCGGTGGTCTGAGCATCACTGATGGCCTCATGCATGGTTTCCAACTTAGGGATTATAATCCTTCTAAGTTCTCCCATCCGGTTGGTGATGTTCTTCCTTTCCTTCTCAAGATTCTTTATTTCATTCAAGACTGCAATAGTCTGACATTCTTGATTTATTATAGAGGAAGAGAGAGGATCAAAACTTTGAGATAAGCTTTGTAGCTTATCCTGTTCCTCTTTTATTTTCTTGTCAAATGCTGCTGTTGCCTTTGACCAGGATATGCAAAATTTGTAGATGTCACCGCCATCCTTAAGAGCATTCTCTAAGCTCCTTATTCCAATGCTTACAATCTTCCTATCCTTAGAGATTAATTCTAATATTTCTGAAAATCTTTTGTCCAAAAATTCCTTCCGGACCTTTTCTTCAGCTGATTTTTCTAGAGAATCAAAATGTGTATCAACACTGCTGACTAAGGTTTTTAGATTACCGGAAGAGGAGGCTGTCGGATCTATCTGGATTGATGGCATGATCTTTACAAGTACTCCGGAAGCAGCCTCTATCAACTCACAGTCTTCCATATGAGACTTCAGGAGCTTTTCATTTGCCTTGGCATTTGCAAATGAAGCTATCTTCATTGTTTGTAGCGGAGAGAGAGAGTCAAAATCAAATGGGCCTTTTAGAAGCTCCGGTTCATCAATCTCTAAAGTTTCTTTACTCAAAAATTGTTGAACAGTTTGTGCAGTGTCTCTTGCCGGAGACAGATGTTTCTTTTCTTCTGCAGTCTTAGAATTGTCAACCTCTTTGTCTTTCACCACTGCTTCCTTCTCCTGTAATTGCTCTTCTTCTTTGGATCCGGAGACTGTAGGGGAAACCGGAGGAGAGATGCTAGTTTGTTCATGGGCCACTTCTTCTGGAGCAGAGGGTCCCAAGTCCTCAGCTGTTTCTGTACCTAAATCCTCTACAACCGGAAGATTGAACCTTTTGAAGGCCTTCCGGAGGATCTCTTCTGTTTCTTGGGCCACTTTGTCAGTCTCGCCAAGCATGAGTTGATTCATCCTGGCTTTGCTTCTGAACTCATCTTTGCAGTCTTTGAAGATAATGTTCATTGTCTTGGGATCAATTTGAGGATATAGCTAAATAGCTATCTGCTCCCGGATCTCAAGATCTTTAGCATGAGCATTATTCTTTCTTACTTCCATTTCCTTTTCTAGGCTTTTAGGAATAAGAGATATTATTTCAATGAAAGCCTTATTATATATGTTAAGATATTTTACTGTGGCCTCCTGCAGAGTCTTTTGGTCGGCCTCACTGAAGTCATCATATGATTCAGTCATTGGTTGAAGGTTTCCATCCACCGTGACCGACTTGATTATGCTCTCTAGTGACAGAGTGGGCTTTTCAACAGTTACCTCTGCCATTTCATCCTTGTCTTGGCCTGTGGAGGGCTTACCGGATCCTTTCTTCTTCTGTTTCTTTACTTCTCTTACTCCCTCATCTGATTCTGTTTCCTCTTCATCCTTTTGGCTTCCATAAGCCCTTGTGGCTTTTGTCTTGGATCTCTTACCGGATGCCTGAACTTCCAGTTTTGAACTTTTGGTTGTGGGAGGTGCAGGTCTCTTTGATGATCTGGTCCGGGTGGGAGCTTCAACCGGAGCACTTTCTTTGCTTTTCTCTTCTTCCTCGGCCTTCCTCCTCTTTTCCCGGCTGGCATCAAGTGCCTCCTTTGAGATACCTAGGCCTTGAGCAATGTGCTCTACTTCTTTTCTTACCTTTCTTTTAATCTCAGGTTCCCTGAGTTCTACATGTATTTTTACACTCAGCTCCTCAAAGGTTCCAAACCTTTCTGCCTTAGGATCTTTGGGCTGACTTAGCATGTGTTGAACATGCAGTTCCACTATCTGTTCATCCACTTCATACCCCATGGGCATGATCCAGACAGTCCTTGGCTCTACTGCCTCCATTAGGCACTGATCAGTGTCAACCATAAAACACACTGAGTCTTTGTATTTTTCAACAAGAGACTGGGGAATTCTCTCTCTTGCTTGCATCATGCTCTGAAAGTTTTTGAAGTATCCCCATAGAGCTGAATTTCTCGCTTTTGCATCCCCAAGTCCATGCAAATAGTCTCTTATCTGGACTGCAACAGGTTTGTCATTCTGCCATACCCATCCACTTGTTCCGGGTAGCTCATTCATGAAGTAGAAGAATAGACATACAATAAGAGTACCATACTTAAAGGAATTCTTCTTATCCTTCTTGATTTTCTGTATGTTTTCCATTAATTGGCTTAGCAGTAGTTCGCAGAGATCATATTCTGCATTCTTTCTTAGCATTTCATAGGCAGTGTATACTGCAGTTCCGGATACAGAATTCTCCCTGCTGGAGTGATAGATCTTGTATCCTATTATCATTGATGCATATTTGATATCCGGATCCGAAATATCTTCAATGGTCATTGCCCTCTTATCAAATTTTGATCCGGTGGCCTCAGTTACAATGTTGTTCTTGACAGATTTGAGGATAGGTACCCCTCCGGAAGAGTAGAGACCAAATACTGCTCTAATTGCCTCTTTTGTGATCTTGCAGGGTCTATCTAGCCATAGAAAGTTGTCATGCATCCTGCTCAGTACATACCGGACCCATTCATCTTCTTCAAAGCAGGGGAAATGAATAAATTGCTCAAATTGTTTCTTCTGAATATCCTTATACTCTGGTTTAAGCTCAAAAGCATTGTCTATCAGTTGCTTGTGATAGAGGTCTCTTAATTTGAATTCCCCAAATTCCTCAATGTTTGCATGTATGTAAACCCTAATGTCTTCGGTGTGTAAAACTCCGTGAGGAACACTAGAGAAGGCTCCTAGTGGGTCTACCTCCAATGATTTGTAGGGATGTTTCTTGAATGAGGGGCGAGGTCTATCAGAGATCTTAACTATGTTTGGAGTAGCCATTCTTCAAAGATTTGCAGTGAGGTAATGAAAAACGGAGAATACCTTATGCGCCTTCGGTTTGCACGGAGTGGTTGGATTGATTTCTTTATGCAATAGCTTTGGCAGGAGATCCTTGGTGTGCTTGATGAACCTTGTTGCAGAGCTCCACTTTTCGCTTCTTCTCGAGTGCAGAATGAGCAAATGTCCTTTGAGAAATCCCTTAAATTGCTCCGCGAACCCTAATATCTGTCTGCAATAAATGCTTCACCTACATCATTCCGGTTTGCCTTGTCTGGATAGCTTGGAGTATCCCGGATTAGTCCTGATCTGTGGATATCATCCAGATCTTTCAATCATGAATAAATCGAGGTAACATATTACAAGAACATCCCAAACACTCTGTCCAATCCGCAGAACAAGATAGTGCATTTCCGGATCTTTCCGGACCTTTTTGTAATCCTTTATCATACCGGAGCATCTCCCTGAACAGGTCTTATTTGATCGATCACAGCTTCTTCATAACTCCATGCGGACCTCTGAAAACTTGACTGAAGTATCTCAAGACTCATATCTACAAACCCTTTGATCCGCATCTTGTGCCTCATCCGGCACCACTTGTTTGGCTGGGGGAACAAGATTTTCTTTGAGTCTCCCCCTGAGCCTGAGCTCACTTTTTAATTTCCGGAAGAGATATCAGCACCAGAGTCTGGTGCGGATCCAACCTCTACATTCTCTAAACTTTTCTTCACCCAAATCTTGCTCATCTGATTCCTAACCTCATCCGCATTCATCTTTTGTTTACCCTTGTCTTGATTCTGATTATACACCGGACCTCTTTTGTCCTGATTCTTGTTTCTGCAGACTTTAGCATTATGACCGGACCTATTGCAGATTTGGCAAATAACATTTCTTTGCATATTTGACTGATATCCTCTTGATCTGCATTGATTAGCCCTATGACCTATTTTATTGCATGTGAAGCATCTACCTTTGAATGATTTGTTTACTTGCATAATTCTGCATTCATGGGATTTGTGTCCATACCTTTTGCAGTTGAAGCACTGTCCGGAGAAGGATGAATTAATCTGATTGATTCTCATTCTGCACTGATCAGCTTTGTGACCAAAGTGGTTGCAGCTGTGGCAGTATCCATTGAAGGATGGATATCTTTGAGCATTTGGTTGTCTTACCAGAGGTCTTCTAGGCCTGCTCCTTGGATTTTCTGATCCAAGATTCTTCTGACCGGATCCGGAGCTTTCTCCTTTCTCATATCCCAAGCCATACTTGTCATCTGTCCTCTTTTGACTTCCAAGAAGAACTTCAAGTTGAGCAGAACTTATCTTGAATTTCTCTTTATATTCATTTGCTGTTTGAAGGTCTCTTTTGAGAGAGGCAATTTGATCCTCAAGTTTTCCTTCATTATCTTTGGCATCTTCAAGATCAGATTCAAGATGTCTGATAATCCTGTCCATCTGGTGGCATTCTTCTGATTTTTCTTTAAGAGATTGTCTTAGATTGTCTTTAGCCTTTCTTTTTTCTTCAATCTCTTGAGTAAACTTTATAGTTCCTGATTCCATTTCATGTCTTAACATAATGACTTCTTTTGATAACTTTTCACATAACTTGGTTTGCTCAGTCAATTCTTCATTTGTATTGCTTTCTTCACTTTGTCTTGCCAACTATTGAAGCAGCTCCTTTCTCTTTTTCATAGAGAGACTTAATTTGTCTTTTAATTCTCTCATGAATTCATCAGCCTGTTTGAGTCTTTCCTTTAATTCACTAACTTCAGAATTCGACTGTTCAAGATCCTCAAGAGTAGTCTTGAGTTGCTCCCTTAAACCATATGCATCCATTTGAAATCCCAGATCTTCCTCAAGCTGTTAGGCTCTATTAGGAGGAACTTAGCTCTGATACCAATTGTTGATAACTGAGAGGGGGGGTGAATCAGTTATCCTAATTATTTCCCTTATTGAACTTTCCTTTTAATTGATGCAGCATAAAATCAAACACAAAAATATTAACCATGAAATAAGAAACACATGACACAGTATTTTTGACGTGGAAACCCTGTTAAGGGAGAAAACCACGGGGTGATTAACCCAAGAATTATTCTCTGTTAGAAGAATAGAAATTACAAAAATGGCACTTGCCAATTAGGGCTCACTGCCCGAGCACACTGCTCACAAGAGGCCCACTGCCTACAAGAAGACACACTGTCTACAAAGTGATGAGAATCACAGTCTTGAACTGATTGGAAGCATCTGCATATGCTGGAGTTCAGTTCCGGTTAGGCTCAGTATACTGATCTGCTGCACTTCATCTTTCCTCTGTACTTTATTCTGCTATCTTTCACATACCGGATCCTTTTTGCTACCTCTGCTCTTTCTCTGGACTTATTCGCATATCTCTCCACATCATCACACCCTTCACAACTAAATTCATCCTCTATATATATCCGCACAAGTAATTTCATCACCTTTCTAGTCGGCATCCGGAACAGTCTAGTTTCTTATAAACTCTCATTCTGTCGGCTGAATCCTTCCTCACCAAGCAATGCGGATCAAGCATATACTTGTAGATGTCATTAATCATGTCGGCCAAACATGATTCATGCCTTCACAACCTCTGTCATCAACAGTAACACATCCGGAAAGCAGTCTGATACTCTGCCAGTCAGTTCTTCCTCTGTTTTCACTGTCTCTCAGGAATCCGGTACTCAACCATTCATATCTTTTTCCTTGTCCATCACCGGAGGCTAAATCCTTGGAATATACCACTCAAGGTAGTCCTCTTGACTTCCCCAAATCCGCACTGCACCAAGACACTTCCTCTGAGAGATCCGGACCAATCTGTCGGACCTTGCCACATGCTCTGTTCTTCTTCACCGGACCACAACATTCTTTATTCTGACTTCCGGTAGAGACACATTATGACTTGCGGATATGTGGGATGACCTTAGTTGCCATCAATGACAACAACCATGAATCCATATAGTGTCTCTTGCCAACACTCCCCTCTTGTTTCTTCCCCTTTTCTTTACCTTAAAATATTTGCATATTACACATGCTAATATTTTAAGGGTGGGGGATATACTCTTCTCACATGTGCATTCATACATGCACCTTGCTTTATTTTCACCACGTAAGGTTTAGCTTATTAGTTCACCCCCTATGGCATTGTTTATTTAATGCTCCCTGAAGTGTTCACCCCTTGTGGTGTTGGTGTTTTATAATCTCCCTGAGGATTTAGTTTTCGATAAACTCCTTGAGGTGTTGGTATTTCATCAGGGAATATAGTTCCCAATAAGAGCCAATTGTTGGCTTTGATTTTTCACTACCCTCAAAATTGAGCCCACTAAGAATTTTTTCTTACACACATGTAAGGATTTGTCAAAAGGAAATATCATGAAGGAAAAACCATAGTTAGTTTGACAAGAAGATTATGACTTTACCATAAGTCATAAAATGACCTGAATTAATTATGAATTATTTAAAGGTATTTAAGTGGGAGTTATTAATGACCTTTTAACTATAATGTGAAAGTGCATTTAGTTATTTATTTTAGGCAACATAATTTTACCTAAAGTTGTAGTGCCAAGCAATATTAATTTTTTTAGAATTAATTAAATTTGTAAAAGGGGTCAAATTGTTAATAGTTTATGTGATAGGGAAAATAGTTAAAGGTGGGAAAATAATTCAAAAAGTGGGACTTGGGTAAAAAGAAGTTACAAGTATTTACCCAACTACTTGTGTGTGGGTAAAAATGTTTAAAAGGAGATACTTTCATTTTATAGGGGTTCTCTACTCCCCTTACATGCTGTAACATTTGAAGTTTTATAAAAATTATGTGAAAATTTTATGATGGGAAAATATATATTTCCTTCTTCATAAGTTTAATTTTCTAGGAGACTGTGTGCTGCCAAAAAATAAAACTGGGCTTTGTATCATAGATTTGAGAGAATATTGATAGTAGTGTACTATCAATATTTAGGATTGTTTATTATAGATTTGGAAGAGAATTTCAATAATAGCATGCTATCAATATTCTAAGATATTTTTCTATTTCTCATCTAAAATATTTATTTTATTATTGAATATGTATTTCATTATGTTATATTACCTATTCTGAGGAAATTTAATGGACTGGGTGCTATTAATATTTTATTTTTTGTTTTAGTCACAAATTTATACAATATTGAGGAGAGGAGATTATTTGAGAATTCAAAACATGAGGGAGTTTCTCCTCTTAAAAGTAGCAGAAGATCACCCTTTCAATAGTGACCTATCCAATGTTGTGACATTTTGTCACCTTTACTAGGAAAATTGATAGAGTATGGTGACATTAATTTTTCTAACAATTTTCAAGAGCTCGACACTATATTCAATAAGGATTGTGTTGTATAGTAAAGAGTTTTGATCCCCAGATACCTTTCTCTTTTATAAATTTTGGATTAAAATATTCATGGTAGATTTCCATTAATATCATACTCAAGATATTAGGATAAAAAATTAGAAAAGCAACTGAAAATTTCCAATTTCTTTGTTTTTCACCTTTCTTTCACATTATCAAATTAGATTTATTTTTTCATGTTTGACTTTATTTTTTCTTGTTTATAGGGTTAATCTTGAAAAAAGGTCTTATACACTATCATAAGCATCTTCACACATTTTATAGCTCTACCTATTTTGAAGCCAAGTGAACCCATTTGTTGTCCTTTTCTTTCACTATTAAGATCACTTGTTCCTATTTCTATGTTCTTGTTTCCTATCTAGTATTGTCAATTTGTCAATACTATATCCAAGTGTGTTTGAAATAGGTTAGATTAGGATTACTATTGCATATTTAAAAGTATTTCATTTGATCTTAAATCTAAGACACTCATTAAAGAAGGATCTTTTTTTATGTTTCACAGTGAGGATATACAATGTTGTGCCCTACACACATGCCCCCTTTTACCAAATGGAGACCCCATCTTTTGTTTTGGCTTGGAGTCTCAGCCTTTCCTCCTTATTATGATGAGAAAGTGAAAGGGTGCTTAGAATGCAAGATTTTTTCCAAATTTGGGCATTTGGCATGTTTGAAGTTGTTTGATGCCTTTCGTGATTGATTTGGAAGAGTCTTACTTGATTTTGTGCTTAAGAAATAGACCTTTGTTGCCTTTTGCACTAAAAGTGGGTGTCACTGGAGTTTGCGCTAAAATCTTGTGTCATTGGATAAAATGCTTAAAATTGTTGCTACAGGATGTATCATATTGGGACTCCTATTTTCCATGCCTCAAAATTGCAAAATCATGTCAAATTCCACAACGTTTTACTAAGGGGTCTCTATGTCTTCACCTTGATGCATGTCCCTGAAACCCTGAATTTGGCTAAGTTTGAAAACTTGAAACCCTAAAAAATTGGTTATGTCTAAAATTTGATGGATCCTCCAAATTTTAGAATCTGCATTTTAACTCCTATGGATCTGTGTAAGGATCGACTCATCCTAAATCAAATAACATTAAACTCTGATTTCAAAAATACCAATGAATAAAAATTTTGATTTGACAGATATAGGAAATGTGAAATTCTTCTAGAAGTGCTTAATGTATGCTATATCAATGTGATGAAACTTGAAATTTAGTTTCCTAGAATCATCAGGTTCTTAAAAGATTACCAATTTTAAATCTAGTGAAGAGAGAATACATTACGAGAGAAGGTACATTATGTAAGATAACCTAGAAGAACAACGGATCAGTTCATACCTTAAGTCATGCATTGCATCCCGCATTCTTTTTCGATAGCTTGCTTCTCTTCTAGTAACTGTATCCTTATCATCTGCACAAAATTAACTTAACAAAATCATGTTAACACAACTCAGTAATCACTACTCAGAGAATTAAGATCACAATGCTAATTGTAGTACACCCTACATCTAGGGGACCTGAGTACTGGGGGCATCCTTCGCCATCCAGACTGCCTACATACCCTATATCCATGGGATCAACGCCCCCTCCTTAGGATGTGACTAACGTGGGGAATGTGAACATGTAGTTCTATTTTGCACTATGTTTGATGTAACTGTGAGCGGGTACCCAGCCCTTTCTAGGGTTATTCCCTGCCCCAAACAGTTCTTCATCAGCTGCCACCCACTTGGTGAAATAGGAACGGGAGCTAGTCCACTACCACAAACACCTAAAGGGGTGTTTGTCAGTTAGCTCTAGTGTGGAGGAATCCCTATAAGGTATCTACCCATGAAATCTAATTTGCTTCCCCAAGCCAAATTAGCTAATTATTGTGACTAAGTCCGTTCCTGATCCCCTAGTACTTTCACCATGATCTGCGAGGGCGAGGTGAGAATACATGATAGATAGTGTTTCTAGATCGGCCTAGTTGCCCTATCAGAGATTTCACATGTCTTCCCCAATTTATACTCACGTATCAATAAGTCTCATTTTCTGTTAGTCTCACTTTTTTTTTGTTTCGTAATATTTTTAGTTAGGTATCCGAGGAGATTTTCCCTTCTTGTGGATTTAACTTAGAGATGTTCCTTATTACTCCCTGACAATTTAGAGGGACGGTGCCCAGACATCATTGTTACAGCTATGTTAGGTGCGAGGTACTTGGTTCAATAATGGCATTACCCGTAAACAAGACCCAGAGGTACCGTATATACCGAACACTGCGATTTGTTTGAGTTTAGACGTTTCTTTACAAGGTTTACCTATTTAGATGAAAAGAAAACTTATACGATAGCTTATACGGGAATGAGAAGAATTAAATTTCTTTCCTTGCATGTAAAGAATATGGCTAGATGTTTTGATCTATTCATAAATACATAAGGAAGAGTAAAGTAACAACATTCAAACAATTGTAAACATAATTTTAGAAGATACTAATTCAATTTATGTTAATCACATACATAAATTAGAAAAGATACTTAAATCATTCTATTTTCAAGGTGATATGATAGCTAATTTGCCATACATCAGTGATCTTTATTCAAGGTAAAACAATGATGTATAATCACATATCAAATTAATCTTTTACAAGAGTAGGATACTAGATCATTTCCTTGCATCTTATGTGTACACTTAGAACCAAACTAAGGCTTGTAATCATGACAAGATAAGATATCCAACATGAATTTAACTCAACTCCATTGATAAATAATATTGACTTCTAGGTCAAATGAGGATTCTTTGATCATATTTTGAGATTAGGAAAAATTGGTTTCAAAATGATTGGTTAAAGAATTATTGCAATCCATCCTTGATTCTCCGTTTAGGCTTCTGCTAAATATTGACCCAACCCTTTATGTTGAAATCTATTCCTCAAGGAAATTTGTTCATTATTGTTCATTCCACTTTGTCGTAATACATAATCTACTTAAATAGTTAGGGTTGACGTAGGTAACACTATTATTGATCTTAACAATAGTAATGAGTAATAGGGTTTCGTTGTTCTATAAGGTACTTATACACAAATTTCATGTTGTTTATTGTATTCATCCATTGGGAAGACCTTTGTTAGAAACATTAAGCTTAAGAGACAAGTTAGTTTATATACTCTGGTTGTTCCTTATTGTTGATTTAAGTAAATTTAGTGTATTCTTACCTAAGGGAACATTCATATTAAGATAACATTTTTTTTTATTTATTTATTGGTCTTAAGCATATGGTTGTTTGTTCGAGAAATGAGGGAATAGAAAAGCAATGCTAATCTATTATCTAAGTCCATTTATAAGTATTAAAGTTTAATGTTTTAATATTACAAGTTAATTATGCCTATATTTATTTTGACTACAAATTCATATTTTTATATGTAATGACATCTAGACAAGAAGCAAAAATATAAGGTATTAAAAGAAAGAAGCAAGTTAAAATATAAACTTTCAATTAAATTGATTGCCCAAAAGATATGCAATAAACTACTAAACTTATCACTACACTACTACTAATCCTATCTAAAGGTTTGTAATGGTGGTCAGTGCCCATCAAACATATTCAACAAGTTCTTGCGTGACTCCAGGAGTGCAAACTGTGTCTTTTCTAGAGGAAACCTCCTCAAAATAGCCATAAAACTAAATAGAAAGGAGCATGGATTTACAAAATTCAATAATTATTATTTCAACTATTGATCAGCTATCTAGTTTCATCTTGTACCTTCAAGTTAAAAGTCCAAGAAACTGTTTATTGAATCTCTGGCATTATCTTGATTTGGAAGATCAAGAAATGCCTACAAAAGTTTATTTAGGTGGTAACATTGGGTTGTTAATGCTTACGTCGAGACATTGTATGCGACGAATCCAAGTGAGTGTAACCACTCAATAACATTTGGCACCCCATCTATAAAACTCATTGTTTTATTCTTCCCCAGATCTCCTTTACTGTAGAGCGACATTATCGCTTTCCATCCTTGTTGCGTTGGATGAATAGCATCCCAATAAAACTTTTCATCTATGTTAGAACACACTTCAAATAGGGCCCTGCCTACTTCATCCACCTCTCCACACAGATCAACCCTGCCTTTCTCAGCACAGCAAGGAACGAACAAATCCACAAACCATATTATGCAGGATTGGCTAGTGAAAAGTCAAATTCTACAATCTTTGCTAATATCTTCCTTGCCTGCACGCAAAATGGGAGCTTTGATGCAGGGTATGGACATCTCAAATAAATGTGGTTTCCACGATTTCAGGATGTGCACAAAATGAATTGGTTGATAAGGCATTAAAACTATCAAGCAAATGCAATTGAATCTAAATTCCACAACCTCTGCCAGCGTCCTCCAGTGTCAGCGTGGGAGCTTTGGAACAGGATATTGACATTCATCAAAGCATAATGAAAAGGATGATTTTTGTCAGATATTAAACTTGGAAACTATCTGGTAGGCGTTAAACCAAAATCCACCTTTGCCAACTTCCTCCCTGTTTGTGCGAAATGGGCACTTAGAAACAGGGTATAGCGGAAGGGAAATTTTGTCAGATATTATAATTAAAAATACTCTAATGGACACGTATGCAAAATGAAGAAGCGCAGACAAGGCATGTCCACTGTTTAACAAAATGCCTAAAGAAATATGGCATCATGAAATGCAAGGATTGTAGGGTCACACAAAATGGATAGCCGTCAAAGTGAAAAATAAAGAAAGAGAAATTGTATTCTTGCTACAATTGCAAGTGCCCCAGTAGTCATGCACGCACAACATGGAAGCACAGACTAGGAACGTGAACTGTTCAACATAATGTCTCAAGAAACTGTCATCTCATGGGATGCAAGATTGCAGGGTTTAAGCAAATGACGTTGGTGGACATGTATACAAAATGGTTAGGACAGACAAGGCATGTGAATGGTTTTAAGCAAAATGCAATTGGTGGGCTTAAAGTCAATTTCCTCAACCTTGGTCAGCACCCTTCCTATGGACGCCAAAATGGAAACTTTTGAATAGGGCATGGTCGTCCGTTAAGGCAGAACAGAGGGGGGGTTTTTGTCAGATCCTATGCCAAAATGGGAGCTTTGAGACAGAGTATGGACATTCAACAAAACATAATTGAAACAGAAATTTTACTTGCATTCTCTAAATAAAAGAACTCCATATTTTCATGGTTATTCAGACACCTTTCTCCACTAAAGTAAATTATCAATCGAATAATACCGAAGTCTAAAAGCAAATCAATTATATGCAAAAGTAAATTCGATTCCATCTCAACAAGTAAAGTGCAGGCAATGTGAGAAATTATTGTGTTGAGTGTATTACAACTCTCATTTGCTCTTCCAAAAGATTCAATTATCCTAAGACATATCATCAAAAATAAATTCAAAACTAAAATTGAACTAACATAGAACCAAAATCTTCAAAAGAAAAGAACAACAGATGGAGAGGAGAACTCTTACAGTTTTCTCCAGTCTTCCCAAACCAAAGATGAATGCCTTCTTCCTTACAATTCAAGGCATTTTATAGAAAAGTCCATGATCCTCCACTCTCTTTGTTTAATGGTAATGCATCCTCCACCTTCTTTGTTTAATTATAATGCTTCATCCACCTTCTTTGTTTAATGATAATGCATCCTCCACCTTCTTTGTTTAATGATAATGCTTCATCCACCTTCTTTGTTTAATGATAATGCTTCATCCACTCTTGTTATTTTAATAATAATCTTATCTTCATTTAAAATAATCTTATCCTCAATTTTTTAATGGTGTCCATATTATTTGTATTTTTTTAATTTTCAAATTAGAATGTAAAAATTGAGTTGTGACAATCTAAAACCTGTCTCAAACATCCTAATAGTATATTTTAAAATATAAACTATCACTCAGGGAATTTCAAGACCTGGTGCAGATTATGCCTCCTACTGCACTTTGTGGGAAAATCCCTTGTCACAAGACATTGCGCTAAAATTGTACTTCACCAGACAAAGTGCTAAAAGTTCACTTCACATGACAAGCATTAAAAACCTTAGTCACTGGACATATCCAGTGACCACCAAAAGTTCCACCAGCTTCAAACTTGGGAAAAGTGGGCCTTTTCTATGTGACAAGATATTGCAAGAGTCTTACCTCCAATATGATATGTCTTGTGAAGACCTATTTCTCCGGCTAAGATAAGAGGATCCCTTAGCACTGAAAACTTGGATCACATGACATGACATATCCTGTGAAGCATGAAACCTCCACTTTGTCCTGTTAGAGCTAGAAAATCTACTTTAGAGCCAAAATGGTTAATTCAACTAAAATATTCACTTCATACTAGGCAATTGCATCATTCCACTAATTCTTAAGGTTTTGTCCATCATGATTGATGTGAAAATTCACAAGTTTTGGCACTACATATTAATTTCCAGTGTCACTGCACATTAATATCCAGTGTCACTGCACATTAATATCCATTGACCCCCCAAAATCCTATTTTTTGCCAAAAAGGGTATAAAAATGAGAAATGAATATTTCCTACCAGATCCAAATGGGCATAGAAATGTCCTAGGTCACCATAAATGCAAAATGAGTAGTTGAAAATGATGAATAAACTAGGAAAATCATGGGAAAACATCAAATTTGTGAAGTAGTCCATGACAACAAAATTGATATTGAGATGTGTTTGATTGATCCACGACTGCAAATGGATATATTTTGATTTATCTTGACAAAAAATTATTTGTTTATGATGAAATTAATTCTTGGCATTGTGGATTACATGTCTGAGAGGATGAAGCACAAAGGAACCAGCTAGAGCTACCATGAGGGATGAAAACCCAGAGATACCTTGTTGACTCAGACACAAAGAATCATCATTCTATCAACCAAACCACTATTGTACTTTCAAAAGGAAGTTAGTATGATGTCAAAGGTGATAGAAATAAGCCCTAAAAGCAGGAAGATACAAGAGATCAGGCCTACATCATTGATGTTCCTGCAGAGCCTATTCAATGTTTAGGACATGTTCATAGCTATCCCAGCCATCCATTCATCAAATGCCAATCCATCAAGCATGCAATTGGACACGCCTTCATAAAAAACATGTCACATACTCCTCTTAACTAGTCAACTCATTATAAAAGTGTTTTGTCTCATTAGAGAACTCAAAAAGTGACTATTGTGTCTTGTTCTCATGTGCTTAAAAGTTGTAATTTTGTTTTTTTCCTACAAGATAAATTCAAATCCAGGAATATAACTACCCACCAACCAAAATTAAATGATGTCAAATATGGACCCTTGGTGTTGGTTTAATCCTCATTGTCCATTGAAAACTCACTATGCTTGCCTCTCTATATAAAGGCAGCCTCTCTCATTGTAATGTGGTAAGAAAGAATTGAAGAAATAGGAATTGTTGAAACTCTACCATTTTTTTGAATCAATATAAATAGAATTTCAATTGTTGCTGACATATGAGTTCATTTTTTTTATTAGATATGGTTCTCATGGTTGCTCTTCACCTTTTTGAGTAAATATTTAGTTGCATTTGTGGTTAATTATTCAGATATTTGATGGATTTCCTATCCATACCATTGATGGCTTGCTAATTGTATGTCATTTGTGCATGGTTAGTCTAGCCACATTTATATGAGCAAAGTTTGATTGTGTAAGTTCATTGAATTGTGCCAAGAATTGGGTGTTGAATGAAACCTTCACAGTTTGAAAATCCTTGTATTTTCTTAGAAGACTGCATGATCTCTGTAGTGTTGTGGGTTGCATGGCTAACTAGAGATTCATTTATTGTTGAGAATTTGTCTATCTATTTATTGATCATTATTGTAGCTATCTATAGGATCTATTTATCCATTCTCTCTCCCCTTTTCTTTTCCATTTTCTTTATTAGATCCTATTAGATTAGGTTTCATAAAATTGCACAGTGTCATCATAGAATTCATATTTAGTGAATGCAAGTTGGTAGATTTAAAATTTAAGCAACATTTACATTGCCCATCTGCTGATAAATTTTAGACTCAACTATTTGCATCAACTAGGGTTTCTGTATACCTATTCCTATCATAATTTCATGAACCCTACATTTCATGTAAGTCCCCTTGGTTGGAACAACTAAATACATATCCACTAAAATATTTTGCAAGTCAAGACCTGACAGTATAAACCTTGGGGTAGTCCTATTCTAAATTTTTGGGATAGGATTCCTTTCAAGAGAGATGAGATATCCTATATCTTACCTACATTGTTGCGTGCTAAAACACCAATCAACACACAATTATACCAAACATCGTATAGTTAACAACATCTCTATTCCATATTGATATCTTACAAAATAATAATATAGTTAACTCCCATTGCAACTAAACTAGGATTCACATATCTTCTTTCTCTCCAACCCTTTAATTTCCTAAACATTAAATAACATTTATTTTAATAAGAGAAATGGGAAAAAGTTGATGAATCAAGGGACAAGGATACTCCTATATCTTTAGAAACATGACACACTCTAAAGTTTATAACATTTTTTTTAAATGTTATCGATTGACATAAGGCTTAAGGAATTTTATCATAAATATAGAAGAAATTGAATTACTAAAAAATAGGTTAGGTGTATGTCCATACCTTTTTCCTTGTTAGAAAGTTTCTCCATGGCATGGTAACTAAATTTACAATTACTTTGCATAGTTAGGCATATATGTAAAATGTAACAATATACACTAGGCATACACACTAGTTACCTAAATTCTTAAGGATAATATAATCTAAATCCTCACAAGGTAAGTATATCATTTTAAAAAATACCTCAAAAAATTACAAGGCCCATGTAATACAACTAATCTTTTTATAAAATGCCTTCAATTATTGACACTATATGTATAACAAAAGTTAACATACCAAGCATTGTCCACTTATTTAAAGAGAATAGCTTAAAATCATCACTAGAATACTTATAAATTCATGGATTTCAATGCATACACTATGAAAACAAGGTTTATAAATGAAGAAATCAAATATTCTCAGTAAAGAATCTAAATGGTATGACTATTTCCTCTCGTTGTGATGAGGGTATATCCCTATATTCTTAAAACTTAGTATACAAGCCATTAATGTCAAATACCCAAGTCATCCATCATACATGTAAAATAGAGAAAAAACACTAATATAGAACAATGCAATGACTCAAATATTACTTCTTATATGGGCATGTTTAGTTACACATCTGTAAATGGATTAGAAATATAAACACAGAGATGTACTTCATTTATTTCCTATGGTTTGAAGCCCTAAAGGGTAATACACAATGATAATTTAATTATTCCCTTATGCTAAAATAAATAATTAATTTTAGGATATCCCTTCCAAAGGGAATTTCCTACCTCCCAATAGTTCATTTAAAAATGCAAAGTGTTAAGATAATAATGAAACCTTGGGTGACATTCCACATGTGCAATGCAACCTTGGATCACCATAGGAGGGATAAAACCTTAGTTCTTTCTTGATAGGGTGAAGATACTATATCTTCCAACATACAAAGGACAACTATTGCTAGAAATAATTCATCTCACTAGAAAAATAAATTACAAATAAAAATAACAAGTTTAAGAGCCATAAATACCATACTAACATTACTCTTACTTGCGCTAGTGAAATACAAAGTCAACTAGACCTTGCAAGAAAAATAGTCGACTCCTACCTCCTCACTCTCTTAGTGGTTTACAAATGACAATTTGCATGCCATACTCATGGATTATCCTAGAGACTATAAAAGAGAATATCAGTGGTAATTCCTCTTCATTGTTTAGTCCGTCCCCCTTGCAACCATGTATGCCTTCCTCAAGTATATCCTCTCTAGTAAAAGTAGTTATAATTGGTCATTAATGAATAGTAGCTATTGTTTTATATTTTCTCCCATAAAGGAATAAGTAAATACCATGGTGATTAGAGAAAATCCCTCCTACCTCCCACCAACATTGGAAATGCCATCATTTACATTTTTTAAATTATCATTATTACTAAGGTTTTAAAAAATGGCCTTAGGATGTAATATACTTTACCCCTTAAAAATAGAATTTAGAATAGAAACAAGGACCAATAAACATTAAAGACTCAAACTTAACTAGTCCACCTTGTTAGTTCAACATAGCATGACTAAGACAATTTGCACATGTCTTTGCATGAAAGAGATATTAGCGAGTCTCTAATTTCTAATCATGTTCACAAATACAACAATTGACCATATTTTAATAAGCATAGATATTCAAATAAATCTTAGCCATATCATGAAATATTTTAAAAATCTTGTGATGTTGCCTTGATAAATTTTCCATCTAGGTGTCATGATTCAATAAAAATTATGACCAAAGTTGATACCTTGTTTAAATAATGGTTTTGATATTATCTATGATAAATGCACACCAAACACTAAGAGGGGGGTGAATCAGTGTTTGTATCTTCAACAAATACAAATACCAAAATCAATCCTAAATAGAGATCACAACTTTGTTGCAATGAACCAAACTAGAAGGCACACATAAAATGCAAACTCACAAGAGAACACCAAATTTACATGGAAATCCCAAATGGGAAAACCATAGTGAGAATGTTGCCTAAGTCTACTACTCAGATCCAACCTCATAATGATCAACTTTTACAAGGTGTTTTGTAAGCTTCAACTTATAGGCACACTTACACCTTCTTGAGCACCCACTCAAATTGCAAGGGCACCAACCTCAAATTATAAGGGAACTATCTCTAGAGGCACCAACCTCAGATTACAACTGTAAGGATACCAACCCTAAATCTTTTAACAAAATATGCATATAAATGTTTATACACATAACTTAAATGCACCTTTAACACCTTACTGTTAGTTTTCTGTAACAAAACCTTTCTTTCTTTGTATACAAATAATTACCAATTTATGCAACCTTGACACATCTTTTCTCTGCTTTGTGTCCTTAATAACATCTTTTCTTTTTTATTTTGTACATCTCTGCATAATCACTTCATCATCTAAATGTGCATAGAATGTAACCATTCTTCCTCTGCCTATGCATGGTGATCGTTCTTCTCAATTCAAGCAAGCAACATGACATTGTTTCCATATATCACATATATACTAGCCAACATTCAGTTCTCATCAACTACCTAAAGAAGAATGGAGAAACAATTATAAAACTTCCCTAACTACTTCACATTCAGCTCACAAAGTCATTTCTGGAACTTTTTCAAGCTCCAACATACTTGTGGGCTTCTCTTTGTTTCCCTTTTGGTGGGAGTTAGACTTCTATTATACCTTGTTCCTTAGCCTCCAAAAATTCTTTTATATGCCTTTTATCATCAAATATTGATTTTCCAAAGCTTTGTCGTAAGCACCCTTTGTCGGCGAAATCTCAGTTTCTAAAACTGAGACTCCTTCCCTCTATCAGCAAAAAGATACTTTTCAAAACCTGAGTTACCAATTCTATTTATCAGAAAATGTTTCTTTATCAAAACTTTATCTTTTGATCCTTTATAACTTGTATCGACAAAAACTCATTATTTAGAACTACCTTTTTAATGCCTTATCAGTGAAATCACACTATCCCAAACTTACCTTTATGCTTGTTGGCAAATATACCTTTTTCAAAACTTAGGCCTTTAGTTCACTTTATTACCTCTATGAGAATTTTTTAATTTTTGAAAACTTGCCTTTTTTTCTAAGTATTAGTGAAAATTCATTTATGCAAACTTTACTTACAAAGTCCATTTATCGATGAAAGTTCACTACTTCGGACTTGCCTTTCTTTTGTTATCGATAAAAATTAACTTTTCTAAACTTAACATACAATCCTTTTAGCTCTTTTCTAAACTTAACATACAATCCTTTTATCAGTGAAAGTGCACTTTTTCAAATTTATCTTTATTTACCTTTTATCGGCAAATCGATGCTGGCACAAACTATCACCTTATCAGCGGAAGGAGAAACTTTAGAACTTCCAACTCATCATTCCTCTTTTTCGGTAAAAAGACTATTTCACAAACTTAACTCATAACTCTTTTTGTCAGCTAAAGTACATGTTTCCAAATCTCAACAAAAATATAATTTACCAAATAATGTCAATTAGAAAATATATAAAATCTTGAACTACCTTGCTCCATCCATACTTTGCCAAATACCATATAGTCGGCAAATCGGATAAATTGCTAACTTTATAACTAGTTAGCCTTTGTGACTTTTTCGTTACAACACTGGGTTTCTCTTCAACTCTTAACTCTCCCTTTTCATTACAATGTGCCTTCATAAGCCTTGGTGGCTAGTCATCAAATCAGATAAGTGTCGAACTTTAAAACAAGTTCACTATATAATAACTTCACCGATATAAAATGACTTATCTTTTCTTTCTCCCAAGTTGCCAATTAAACAATAAAATAGGTTCTTGCAAAACACAATTTGCCAACAACACTAAAAACATTTTGTTTTGGCTTAGCCTATTCAATTAAGTCATAGTTGGCTAACTGGCATATCACCTAAAAGTTGAACTGGCAAACTTTGCCGATATAACTCAACTTTGCTTGTCTTCAAAGTTTTTGATTCAAACAATAAAAATGTTACCCTTTAAACTTGACTTTGATTTTCTTTAAAGTTGTCGATAGCTTCTCATTTCGTTCAAAATTCTCACTTCTTCCAAATTGTTGACACTATCAAACTTCTCACTTCTTCCAAATTGCCAACACATTGACTTATTCCAACTAAGAACCTTTTGTCAATAGTTCCATAACACCACCTTTTTTTGATAGATCTGCAATATCACAATTATTAGAGTCTTGACAATCTATCCAACTAACTCCATGTTGTCCAACAATCTCCATACTTCAACACATTTTTTTGACACCAAACTAAAACCTTTTTCATCAAACCTTTGACATCAAGTTGACCATTTAGTAGACCCTTACTTACCATTGAGTGGACCCTTACCATTTAGTAGTCCCTTTGACATCAATGAAAATATTGCCAACAATTTCCCCCTTTCATCTCACCAAACATGGACATTTCGAATTCACTTTGCATTTCTCTAGCAAAAATTGTGCACATACCTTCATTTCCTCAAAAGATAATGTCATCAACAAAGACTGCAACAATTAGGATTTGTTTATTATTGATCTTGAAGTAGAGATTGCTATCAGTGGTACCCTTGGTGAATCCTATCTATATCAGATACTTATCCAATCTAGCATACCAGGCTCTAGGGCTTGTTTTAACCCATACAATGCCTTCTTCAATATGTATACCATGTCACCCTAATGTGATGACTGGAATCCTTCTAGTTATTCAATATAGATTTCTTCTTCCAACTCTCCATTCAAGAATGCAGACTTTACATCCATCTGATATACCTTAAAATCTTTGTAGGCTGCAAATAAATCAATCAGATAAGGGTATCTTCATTTCTCAGTCTAGGTATGTAAAAGAGTTGTTAAAGAAGTTTGGGATGGAAGATTCTAAACCGGTAAATACTCCAATGATAATTGGTTGTAAGTTGAGCAAAAATGATGATTCACCTATGACAGATCAGAAAAGGTATAGATCCATGATTGGAGGATTACTTTATCTAACTCAAACTAGACTTGACATAATGCATGTAGTTTGTCTTGTGGCAAGATTTCAAGCAGAGCCCAAGGAGTCACATGTGATGACAGTCAAGAGAATTCTGAGATATTTGAAATGCACAATGGATTATGGTTTGTGGTATCCAAGGGACAATGATTTCACTCTCAGTCCATACACTGATGTAGATTGGGCTGGAGATGTAGATGATAGAAAAAGTACAAGTGGACGTTCATTCTTTTTGGGAAAAAGGATGGTATCTTGGATAAGCAAAAAGAAGGACTCCATATCTCTGTCCACTATAGAAGCAAAATCTATTGTAGAAACATGTAGTTGTACTCAAGTGTTGTGGATGAAGTAGACATTAATGGACATCAAAGTTGTGTATAAAGATCCAATTGCAATCTTCTGTGACACTACAAGTTCTATAAACATATCAAAGAATCCAATAATGCATTCAAGGACAAAGTACATATCCATAAGATATGACTTTCTGAGGGAAAAAGTGATAGAGAATGAAGTCAAGTTGGAATATGTATCTATAAAAGACCAGATTGTAGACATTTTTACCAAACGTTTGCCTAAGGATACTTTTGAGTATCTCAGAGAAAAGTTAGGGGTTATTACCCCTCCTACTCTAAACTAAGATGCACAAGAGTGCTTAAGTCTGGTGGTGCTTGTTCAGATCCATATTGATGCTTTTAGGGCTACTTCTTAGGGCGAGTAGTTAGAGAGTTCAGAAGAGAAGTTGAATCAAAGCAGAAGAGTGCAAGTATGTTACCTTTGCCATTGATGTCAAAGGGGGAGAGAAGTCATGTGAAAAACCTAGAAGGAAAGAGTATAGATGTGTAAAGAGATAGGGAGAGAATCAAAAGGAAAGAGTACTGATGTGTAAAGAGATACGGGGAGAATCTTATCTTGATGGTTGTTGTAGTTTTTCACATCATATGTTGCTATCAATGACAAAGGGGAGATTGTTTCAAGTATGTGTCTAATCGGTGTTGTCATTGATTTCAACATATCTTTATTGTCATTGGTGTCAACTATGTCCTATTCTATTACTTGTTTAGAAGCTTTCTATGTTGAGGATATTGAGAAAATTGGCCTCTCCAGAAGAAACAAGTGAGTTACAGTGAAGTGCAGTATAGACAGTGAGTTGTCTACTGAAGAATAGTCTAGTAGATTACTCTGCATTTCCTATTGCTTGAAGATCTTAGTCTACGGATTGGAATTTATTTAAAGGGATGTCTGAAGATGCTAAATCCTAAGTTTGAGCCTTCGGTGTGAAAAATTGAGAGAGTTACATTCACCAGAGTAAAACTTGTTTTATTTGATTATTCTCTAGTGACAGGGAGAAAGTATTTTGCTCCACATTCCTCCACATTAAAGTATTTTGCTCTGTGGTTCTAAAGGGAAGTCTGGGATGATGATAAGTGCCTACAATTGCAATGGTTTGTGTTTTGGTGGTCCACAAGCTATCTTTCTATTGTTGAATGTCAAAAACACTGAGAGGGGGGGTGAATCAGTGTTCTAAAAATCTTTTTATGCACTTTAACTTTCAACCATTTTCCAAAATTAATTAAACAAAGGCACAACATGCATATGAATAGAAACCATAAAAACATGACACATGGACACCAAGATTTTTACATGGAAAACCCAAAATGGGAAAAACCACTGAGAGTATTAGCTCTCAAATATATATTGCAATCTTTACAAATAATGATGTTTAGGCTTGGTCACTCCATGGGCCTAGAACATGTTGGCTCACTGCCATGAAGTATAACTAGGTCTAGCAGGCTCACTACCTCAACCCTAAACCTAGAAAGATTACAATAAGGGTTGTTACACCCTGAGGGCTATTAAACCTTAATGGAGGGTCACTGGTAGGCTCACTACCTTGAAGAAGAAATATCACAACCAAGTACAAATCAAATTGCTTATGATAACTGAATACTACATAAGCATATGTCACTATGCCAAGGTGTAGCCATTTAGCAACTGAATTCTGAATCCCAAGTCTTCATTACTATTTATCTTCTAATTCTGCTATGCTATTCGTATGTGTTGCAAGTATGAGGATAACCAATGTTGTCATTGATGTCAACATACTCATATTGCATTAATGAGAAGGATTGGATGAGCTGTGTGCTGAGGATATTGAGGAAATTAGTCTCAATCAGGAATAGTGAAGAACAGTGATGACATGAAGGTAAAAGTCCAAGATAAGATGAAGATCAGAGGATACGGTTTAAAAGGATCTTGGGATGATCCAGTCAAGTTTTCAGAGCTACGCATAATGATCTGAAGAAGTTATGACTGCTCTAGTAGAACCGGTTCCGACAGATGTTCAGTGGTGATAGAGTGTCATAGATTGGTCCAGTGAGCTCCAGAATTGCATTATCTCATTCTGCAGATTGGAGGGAGTGTTGAAGAAGTCCGTGTGAAGTGACAACTAGATTTTTTCATGGTTTGGAGGTCTGGAAGCACCTTTTTCATTGTGACAGTGATGACAGACTATGTTCTTGAAGTTTCAGATGAAGAAGAGAAGAATTCCAGTAAGCTGAAAAAGTGTGGATGTTCTTGCTGACTCAAGAAAGGTTTTGGTGATCTTTGGATCGTGACAATTCTTATTGGTGGTCTGCATTAAAGTTAGAGTTTGGTTTTGATGTATTACACGTCTTCTGGATGATCTAAAAGTGTTTGCCGACTTAGATGATTGTTCCTAAGTTGATGCCTTGTATAAATAAAGGTTTGTGTAGTCATTCCAAAGTGAAAAGTGTGTGGATGAGTGTGGCATAGCGAAGAAGAAGAGTGAAAGATAGAGCAGGAGTTTTTTGGGCTTAAATGGAACTGATCCAGGCATGGTAAAGATGTCAATCTCTAGTTCAAGTTTGTGATACTTGTTACTTTGTAGACAGTGTGTCTCTTGTAGGCAGTGTGCCTCTTATGAGCAGTGTGCTCAGGCAGTGAGCCCTAATTGGCATGTGCCATCTATTTTTTCTTATTCTTCTAACAGAGAATAGTTCTTGGGTTAATCACCCTGTGGTTTTTCCCTTCACCAGGTTTTCCATGACAAAATATTAGTGTCTCATGTGTTGATGTGTATCTGCTCTGGTGTTTATGCTTTATGCTTTCATGAGTGATTAATTGATATGCTATTAAATAACAAAGAGGATTTAAGTGTTTGAATTGTAAGTGTTGGTTTTTTCCCAGACTGGATGCTTATTCCCATATTTCCGTACAAGGTAGCCATCAGTGATCAACAGGATCTCTGGGCCAGGGGCCAACAGTGTAGGAGATAGACTCTATATTTTATCTCCTCTTCTTCTTCAGGCTCTGCAAGACCTAGGGGGGTATTCCCTACTCAACATCCATGGGGATATGCATACAAAGGCTAGGATGCTGACAGAAAGCAGATAAGTCCTCCTGTAAGTAGACCAAAACTGAAAGATAAGAGCAAAGGGGCTAGCTTTGGGCCTATTTGCAGTTGTAGACAGAGGACTGAGGATCCTAAAACTAATTCTAATGTCCTAAAGATTGTCTTAGAGTTTGACTTTGATTTATAGTTTGGATGCAAAGCTGGACATGGTTGTAACACAAACATGAAGCAAGATTGGTGCCTATCCAGGGCCTGGAGTCAGTAGACATACACCTGTGAATGATCAGCATGAACAGCTAAAACTGGATTTCAGGGGGATATATATGATACCTGCCTTACAGATATCTCCCAATACAGAGTGTTAAGTTATCTCTACTTATGGCATCCCTATTGCAGTATACCCTTCCCAATGTTCAACCTGAAAACAGTTTAATCTACCCCTTGAGCAGAAGTTAAAAGATCAGACATTCAACATAGGAATTCTATGTTCTAGAGTCTCAAATATTACCCAAATATCCAGATTCAGAAGAAGAATACATGCAATATTGGAGACAGAATTAACAAAACACATGCTAAGATAGCATTTCTCATATAAGATTAATCATGAAATCAGTGGGTTCACGCCAAAACATACAACAAGAGATACATAGACTCACAGGTTTAGCTATGCAGAGCAACCAGATCAGCTTGTTTTGAATTACAGAGCCAAAAAATCTTCAACTTTCAACAACCTGAAAAATGGTAACACAGTCTGCTTATAACAGCCAGAAAGTGTACCACAGCAATTAATTACAAGGCTTTCAAAAATCTGCCAGATACAGATCACACAGGAAGAATGGCGCTCAGAAGTGTTAATGCAGCAGACAAAGGGGGGCCTCGAGCCATGCGCCACTATCTGGGGTCTTCATTCAAAATTTGGGCGACCTGACCATGTGTACCATTGTCCACATCCCTGCACTGTCGCCATTAAGGGTCTCAACCACCCGCGGCCGCTTGAAAATTGTCACAATAGTCGAACAGAAGTTTCCCGCCAAAACACATCGCATGTTCAAATTGTGGAAAAAGAATAGTCCCACATGCATGGTGAGGAGAACACACTAGCACTTTATAAACATAGCCGCATGCAAACTAAGTGTCGAGCACTTTTGCTGCGCTCGACACACATGCCTTCATCAAAAACCCATCGCTCAGACCTAAGCCATCGTCTTACCTCAAAAATCTCCCACCGACAATAGTAGTCTGGCCGATCACAAACTCCACATTCCCTTCATTGGCCAGAGATTAACCATCGGCCCATCCAAAAGATCCCTCGCTGACACCACTAGGCTCACCAAAACCAAGTTACTCCGATGGCCAGCTCGCACCCCGTTAGCGGTTACCAAACCACTGCCATCGGCCAAACTAACACCGTCGGCCTGGCAAAAAGTTCCATCACCGACACAGCCAGTCATGCCGATGAACATCCTTGAGCCATCCACTATCAAACCATCGGCCCAACTCCTACCGATAGCCCACCTCTGTCGGTGAGACCACCATCGTCGGAACAACTGAAAAAACCCTGGCTGATACCTCACGCCATACCGAAAACCAACAAGCCACACTCTACCCCTTCGTCAGCTAGACACACACCGATGACTCTTATCGGCTAGACACTACACTATCGGCCCAACATCTGACCACTCACCCGACAACTCCCACTCCTGCCGATGAATACATGACTTACCCCGGTCGGCAAGACCAACACCATCGGCCCAAAACAAACAAATCATGCCGATAACAGCGATCACCCCGACATACATCCCTCGGCGAGACACATGCCGATGACACTTCATCGGCCAAACCTCCATCGTCGGTCGAATAGGAAAATGCTTTGCTGATAGTATACATCACACCGATGGCACCATCGGTAAGAACAATCCCGTCGGGGAACCAGAAAAAAGATATGCCGATGGTGTATGTCACGCCGACAGCACATCATTACCACCAACCTGATCGGCAAAATGCCTGTGAGATCACGCCGATGGGAAAGAATACATAGGGTTTAAGTGAAGAAACCCTCCAACATGCAAGCTCAACCTCTAGGCCAAAATGGGTACCAACACTGGCTCTGTCTGGGGACGTGCAGGTGCAAAACTGCAGCGAGGACCCCAGAATCTCTGGTTTCGCAGATTGGGCCATATCTATTGGGCAGCAGAGTCAATCATTGCACCAACCTGCACAAAAACTATATTTTAGTCATCACTTGGGTGGCCCCGGGTAGCCAAAAAGGAAGAACCAAAATTTTTTCCTGCCAAATGCCTGATTCCAAACTGAAAGATCCTAATCCCAACTAAAAAGATTGGCATAATCTGCCCATAATGTCATCTGCTCAATTAGATATTCCACCACCTTTGATAGCTTGCCACTTGTAGTACTGCCTCTATCACTCTGCATTTCAAAATCAAACATGCAACCATACATGCTAAAAAATCCTTCAGCATTAAGCAACATATGCATGTTATACTCTTTAGATGGTACATCATACTGCTCTTGGCAGTCTTCATCATTTATCTGATTACTGCACACCATCAGGCACTCATCCAGCTGATCCAAAAACTCAAAATACTCAGAAAAAATGAGACCCCCAATATTTACTGATATTGAAAACAAATCCTGATCCACACACCCAATGTTGCACATATCTAAACCAGGTGATGATGAACATCCATCATTCACAGTTTGCAAATCCATAGTATCTTCACAAGAACTGAAGATATCTGATTCATATGTCCTCTCCTCAGAAACTGATGTAACACCAAGGTCGACAGTCTCTTTATATTCATCATCATCCTCAAAAAGAGGATTAATCCTGCACCACTGAAAGTCAAGATTCACAGCATCAAAGGCACCTGTAGACTCATCATAAAGGGGATTAACACTCACCGCAAAGGCCTCTGCTTCTTCTTCATGACACTCCAATTCTTCTTCATTATTATCAGATCCAGAGTCATAAGAAGAACAAACCTGATCCATGAATTGATCATGGATATCATTTTTATCATCTGATTGCCCCTCATACAAGATTTCTGCTACTTCAATGCATTCTGAAGTTGAGCTATCTGCATCATTCTCCATCCCTCTAATACTTCCTGATGAAACTGATACTGACTGTTGATCCACATGATCACAACCTTGCACAACTGGATCATTTAAACATGATGGCTCTTTGATAAGGGTTGGTATGTAAATATTACTTGAAAAACCATTGTTTTCAACTTCATTTACTGGGCAAAACAAGACATCCTCCTTTATAACAGAAACATCATCAACTTGGAATGATGCAAAAACTAGGACAACAGGGGTGTGAATACTTTGACATTCATTGTCAACTCCTGAATTAAATCTTTCATTAACACTGGGGGCTGCAGGACAACAAAATTTTTTAGAAAAATAACCCTTTTGTATTCCATACGTCCAATTGTTTTCAATGTCTATTGCAAACTGATGTGCCTGATGCAATGTGGTGGGCTCCTTGTCTCTTAATCTGTAACTCATTTTCTTATCAAAAGCTCCCAAATAGACAACTAAGCACAGTGCATCATTAGGTCTCATGCATTCTGGAATTCTATTCAATGCCCTCATAAATCTGAGGTTAAAGGCTGGGATCAACTCACCTTCTTCAATATGGATGTACATAAAATTACTAATAACTGCATATTCAGAGATTCTTTCACCATACTATACTAGAAATGCAGATTTAAAACCATGCTTAGAGCTGACAGAGTGAGCTGGAAGGTAGGAAAACTAGTCCCTTGCATCTTCATCTAGAGATTGAACAAATAATCTCATAAGCACATCCTCCTGGTCAATCTCAAAGTCATCTATCACATTCATAAACTGCTGCAAGTGTCTCTCAGCTGATTCATCCTTTATACCATTAAATTTAGGCAAAAAAAATCTGATTTTAGGTGGAAGAGCATTTGGATAGCCACAAATGCCACTGAAATTTATGGGCTTATATCTGTCTACGTTGAAACTTCTTTTATTACATTGTTGGGACTGACTACTATACATTTTTGCACTTGACACTTCACAAGGGTGCATAGGCTGATAATACATCCTTTATGTTTTTGCAACCCTCCTCTCTACTCAGATTTTCTACTAACAATGACTTTAGGCACTCAAAATTTAGACTGTTTTTTCAAACTTTCCTAAAGTCCTTTAAATGAGTCTTTTGAACAACATTGCATGCCCTTTGAAATACAGAGTAAGTTCTATTAAAAGTATGCAAGCTCTGTTTTCACCAATGTTTCCCTTTTAACCAGTGCTATCTCACCAAATAGGGAGTCTGTCAAACAATATGAAATACCTGGATATGTTGCAGGAGCTGCAAATTCTTCTCTGACTGATTTTGTTCTTTTATCAGGTTCTTTGATGCAGAGTCACCACCTCCTTGAAGAGGAATGAGCTTCAAACAAGCTGAAGCTGCAAATTGATTTCCTTCTTTCTGGGTCATCCACCAGCAGAGTCACATATATAACCCTTTTCTCTGCTACAACAAACAGTTTCCAAGTCTAATTTTTCAATCTTGTAGATTCAAACTTTCATGGATATGACATTGATCTCCCCAGCAGAGTCGCCAATTTTTGTTGGTTTTTTCCCAGACTGGATGCTTATTCCCAGATTTCCCTACAAGGTAGCCATTAGTGATCAACAGGATCTCTGGGCCAAGGGCCAACAGTGTAGGAGATAGACTCTATATTTTATCTCCTCTTCTTCTTCAGGCTCTGCAAGACCTAGGGGGGTATTCCCTACTCAACATCCATGGGGATATGCATACAAAGGCTGGGATGCTGACAGAAAGCAGATAAGTCCTCCTGTAAGTAGACCAAAATTGAAAGATAAGAGCAAAGGGGCTAGCTTTGGGCCTATTTGCAGTTGTAGACAGAGGACTGAGGATCCTAAAACTAATTCTAATGTCCTAAAGATTGTCTTAGAGTTTGACTTTGATTTATAGTTTGGATGCAAAGCTACACATGGTTGTAACACAAACACGAAGCAAGATTGGTGCCTATCCAGGGCCTGGAGTCAGTAGACATACACCTGTGAATGATCAGCATGAACAGCTAAAACTGGATTTCAGGGGGATATATATGATACCTGCCTTACAGATATCTCCCAATACAGAGTGTTAAGTTATCTCTACTTATGGCATCCCTATTGCAGTATACCCTTCCCAATGTTCAACCTGAAAACAGTTTAATCTACCCCTTGAGCAGAAGTTAAAAGATCAGACATTCAACATAGGAATTCTATGTTCTAGAGTCTCAAATATTACCCAAATATCTAGATTCAGAAGAAGAATACATGCAATACTAGAGACAAAATTAACAAAACACATGCTAAGATAGCATTTCTCATATAATATTAATCATGAAATCAGTGGGTTCACGCCAAAACATACAACAAGAGATACATAGACTCACAGGTTTAGCTGTGCAGAGCAACCAGATCAGCTTGTTTTGAATTACAGAGCCAAAAAATCTTCAACTTTCAACAACCTAAAAAATGGTAACACAGTCTGCTTATAACAGCGAGAAAGTGTACCACAGCAATTAATTACAAGGCTTTCAAAAATCTGCCAGATACAGATCACACAGGAAGAATGGCACTCAGAAGTGTTAATGCAGCAGACAAAGGGGGGCCTCGAGCCATGCGCCACTATCTGGGGTCTTCATTCAAAATTTGGGCGACCTGACCATGTGTACCATTGTCCACATCCCTGCACTGTCGCCATTAAGGGTCTCAACCACCCGCGGCCGCTTGAAAATCATCGCAATAGTCAAACAGAAGTTTCCCACCAAAACACATCGCATGTTCAAATTGTGGAAAAAGAATAGTCCCACATGCATGGTGAGGAGAACACACTAGTGCTTGATAAACATAGCTGTATGCAAACTAAGTGTCGAGCGCTTTTGCTACGCTCGACACACATGCCTTCGTCAAAAACCCATCGCTCAGACCTAAGCCATCGGCTTACCTCAAAAATCTCCCACCGACAATAGTAGTCTGGCCGATCACAAACTCCACATTCCCTTCATCGGCCAGAGATTAACCATCGGCCCATCTAAAAGATCCCTCGCTGACACCACTAGTCTCACCGAAACCAAGTTACTCCGATGGCTAGCTCGCACCCCGTTAGCGGTTACCAAACCACTGCCATCGGCCAGACCAACACTGTCGGCCTGGCAAAAAGTTCCATCGCCGACATAGCCAGTCATACCGATGAACATCCTTGAGCCATCCACTATCAAACCATCGGCCCAACTCCTACCGATAGCCCACCTCCGTCGGTGAGACCACCATCATCGGAACAACTGAAAAAACCCTGGCCGATACCTCACGTCATACCGAAAACCAACAAGCCACACTCTGCCCCTTCGTTGGCCAGACACATGCCGATGACTCTTATTGGCCAGACACTACACTGTCGGCCCAACATCTGACCACTCACCTGACAGCTCCCACTCCTGCCGATGAATACATAACTTACCCCGGTCGGCAAGACCAACACCATCGGCCCAAAACAAACAAATCATGCCGATAACAGCAATCACCCCGACATACATCCCTCGGCGAGACACATGCCGATGACACTTCATCGGCCAAACCTCCATCGTCGGTCGAATAGGAAAATGCTTCGCCGATAGTATACATCACACCGATGGCACCATCGGTAAGAACAATCCCGTTGGGGAACCAGAAAAAAGATATGCCGATGGTGTATGTCACGCCGACAGCACATCATTACCACCAACTTGATCGGCAAAACGCCTGCGAGGTCACGCCGATGGGAAAGAATACATAGGGTTTAAGTGAAGAAACCCTCCAACATGCAAGCTCAACCTCTAGGCCAAAATGGGTACCAACAGTAAGCAAGTTTTGGACAACTGATTCACCCCCCCTCTCAGTTGTCTGTCTTGAATCCAACAATTGGTATCAGAGCCAAGTTCCTCTAGAAGGAGCTTAACCGCTTGAGGAGATCCAGGATGTCGTCCTACAAGAAGGATAGTCTAAAGTTTGATGGAACCAACTTTACACTCTGGAAAGGTCGCATGAAATGTCACTTGTAGTGTATGGGAATAGCATACTGGTCCATGGTCACAAAAGCTTATGTTCCTCCACAGGGTGGTCCGACAACCCTAAATGAACTCACAGATGTTGAAAACAATCTACGGACTAGAGAGGCTCTTCTAAGTGCATTATCTAACTCAGAGCTCTCAAATGTTATTGACCTACCAACTGCTTTTGAGATTTGGAACAAACTAGAACTCTTGCATGAAGGAGACCAGTATGTTAAGTGTGTAATGTTACAAAGTCTAAAAGGGAAATTTGAAAGATTGAAGATGAGAGACGATGAAAATATTACTACCTTTATGCCAAGAGTAAATGAGCTGGTGTGTGGAATTAGGAATGCTGGTGGAGTCTTGGATGAAAATGAGATTGTTGGCAAAATTCTCAAATCCCTTCCTGCTGCCTATAAAATCAAGGTTGCTACCATTGATGAATTTAGAGCCCATACAACTATCACAAGAGACCAATTGGTTGGCAAACTGGCTGCATTTGAAATGACCAAGTTTGGAGATGATCCCCCCAAGACTGAATCTACATTCAAAGCCAGTGCCTCTGTGAAAGGTAAACAAAGATTTGATCCGGGAGAAAACTCTTCAAGGAAACTGTCATGGTATGATCAAGCAAGAAAAGACATGGAAGTGGAAGAAGCAGAAATAGCTCAACTTGAAGCCCTCATTGCAAAGAGACTGCAAAAAGGATTTGGTAAGTATGAAGGAAAATTACCCTTTAAGTGCTTCAACTGCAATAAGATTGGTCATTTTGCCTCAAGATGTCCGGAAAGATCTACAAGGTCAAATTCTAACAGACAAAGGTTCCAAAAGAATTGTTATTATGTTCATGAAGAACATGATAATGAAGGAGTAACAGATGATGAATCGGAGATAGGAAACAAATCCGGAAATGAATGGGTGTTTATTGCCATCAAGGAAGAAGATCCAATGTCCTTTGAATCTATCAATCATAAGGTTGTAGAAAGAGCTTTGGCTACCCAAGTTGAAGAAAAGGATGATTGGGTTATTGACAGTGGATGCTCTCACCATATGATAGGTGACAAGAACAAGTTCTTATATTTGGAAAGGTATGAAGGAGGAATGGTAAAGTTTGGTGATAATCTTGCTGGTAGAATCAGAGGTAGGGGAACTATTTCTTCTGATGGAAAGAACAAAACTGGTAATGTACTGTATGTTGAAGGATTGAAGAACAATCTTCTCAGTGTTGGACAGTTGGTGGACAAAGGTTATGATCTCTGGTTCAAGAATGGAAAATGCAGGATCTTTGAAAGCTTCAGAACTAAGATTGCATCCGATACTCAAATAAAAAGTAATATCTTTCATCTAGTTATTACTAATAAAAGTTGTCTGTTTGTTCAAGTTGATCAGAGTTGGTTATGACATAGAAGGATGTGTCATGTAAATTTTGATAACATCATCAAGATAAGCAATACTAAGGCTATAAGAGATCTTCCAAAATTGGTAAAACCTAAAAATAGTTTGTACAAAGAATGTCAGCTAGGTAAACAGAGCAGAGTCTCATTCAAAAGCAAGGATCAGTCCTCTACCGGATTATTGGAATTAGTTCATATGTGGCCCGACAAGAATCAAGAGTATGCAAGGTGATAGATATTTCATGTTACTGATTGATGACCATTCCCAGATGATGTGGGTTACCTTTCTAAAAGAGAAATTAGAAGCTTTTGAGAAGTTCAAAATCTTCAAGGCTATGGTAGAGAATCAAACCAGATTAAAACTAAAATGTCTGAGGTCTCATAGAGGTGGTGAAATCACATCCGGTGAATTCATAGATTTTTGTGAGAAGCATGGTATAAAGAGATAGTTGTCTGCTCCTAGGACTCCACAAAAGAATGGAGTAGTAGAGAGAAAGAACCAGACCATCCAGGAAGCATCCAGGACAATGATGATGGAAGAAAATGTTCCCATATGTTTTGGAGAGAAGTTTTCAGCACTGCAATCTATACTCTCAATCGAATTATAATCAGAAGCAATACCGATAAGACTCCTTATGAACTTTGGTTTGGCATCACTCCTACTGTGAGATATTTCAGAGTATTTGGTAGCAAATGTTACATTAAAAGAGATGAAGATCTAAGAAAGTTTGATGCTAGAAGTGATGAAGGAATTTTCTTGGGTTACTCCACTCAAAGCATACCGGTGTTATAATAAGAGACTGAGAAAGATGATATAAATTACAAATGTGAAGGTTGATGAAGGAATTGAGAAATGCTCAATGTTTTATGAATATGATGAAGATGATTAGAATGGTGTTCTGGTTCAAGGAGCTCAATCCTCTTATGAAAGTCAGATTCAGACTAATCTGGTAAATCAGGAAGAAGAGATAGGTCTGAATGAGCCTGATCAAGAAACAAAAGTGTGAGAAACTCCCAAAGTTCTAAGGTATGTAAGACTGAACCACTATGAAGATCAGATCATAGGTGACAAAAGAAAAGGTGTGCAAACTAGAAGGAAAATTGCTCAAAATTCAGATGAATATTGTCTGATTTCAAAGATTGAACCTAAGACAATAAATGAAGCCTACAATGATGAAAACTGGACCAAAGCAATGGAGGAAGAGTTGATGCAAATTGAGAAAAATCACACTTGGGATCTTGTTCCTAGACCTAGAAACAAGAATGTGATTGGAACCAAATGGGTCTTCTGGAACAAACTAAATGAAGTTGGTGAAGTAATTAGAAATAAAGCCAGATTGGTCTGCAATGGCTACTCTCAAATAGAAGGAATTGATTTTGAAGAAACCTTTTCTCCAGTGGCAAGAATTGAAGTAGTCAGATTATTTCTTGCATTTTCTACCTTCAAGGATTTCAAGGTGTATCAGATGGATGTCAAATCCGCCTTCCTAAATGGTGACTTAGAAGAAGAAGTGTACATTGAACAACCGGATGGATTTCAATTATCTAAGGATGGTGATATGGTCTACAAATTAAAGAAGGCACTATATGGACTAAAGAATGCCCCAAGAGCATGGTATGAAAGATTGGACAAACATCTTTTGAAGATTGGTTTCAACAAAGGTACTACTGACAGTAACTTACATTTCAAAATTGACCATGAAAACATCTTAATTGTTGAAGTATTTGTTGATGATATCATCTTTGGAGGAAGAGACAATATGTGTAAAACCTTTGCAAGTCAAATGAAAAGTGAGTTTGAGATGTCAATGCTCCGTGAAATGAATTTCTTCTTTGGTCTGCAAATTTCTCAATCAAAAAAAGGAATCTTTATTTCTCAGACCAAATATGTGAAAGAATTGTTGAGGAAATTTGGGATGGAAGATTCAAAGCCAATGAATACTCCCATGGCAACCAGATGTAAGCTGAGTAAAGATGATGACTCTCCTAAAGTAGACTAGACAAAGTATAGATCAATGATTGGTGGATTGTTGTATCTCACTCAAACTAGACCAGATATCATGCAAGTTGTTGGTCTTGTTGCTAGATTCCAGGTTGATCCCAAAGAATCTCATGTCATGGCAATCAAGAGAATTTTTAGATATCTAAGAGAGACAGCTGAGTATGGTTTGTGGTATCCTAGAGATCATGATTTCTCTCTTCATGCATATACAGATGTAGATTAGGTAGGAGATGTGGATGACCGGAAGAGTACCAGTGGTGGAGCCTTCTTTTTGGGAAAGAGATTGGTTTCTTGGCTAAGTAAGAAACAAGAGGCAATATCTCTGTCTACAACTGAAGCAGAATACATTGCAGTAGTAGGTAGTTGCACTCAAGTTTAATGGATGAAGCAAATGCTAAGAGATATTAAAGTAGAGTATGAGGAGCCTATCACAATTTTCTGTGATAAGTCCAGTGCAATAAATATTTCTAAGAATCCGGTGTTCCATTCTAAGACTAAGGATATATCTATCAAGTTTCACTTTCTGAGAGAGCAAGTGAACAAGGATGAAGTTAGACTGGAGTTTGTGCCTAAACCTCTTCCCAAGGACTCTTTTGAGTTTCTCAGGGAGAAGTTAGGGGTTATTGCCCCTCCGATGATGAACTAGGATGCACTGATATGCATCAATCTAGTGGATATCACAGTCATATCTTGTGATCCGGATTGGTGATGGGGAGCTGCTACTCAGGGGGAGCAACTGGTATGATTCTGATGTGTTAAAATTGCAAGTATGAGCCTTTTGCCATTGATGTTAAAGGGGGAGAGAAGACATGTGAAAAACAAGTGGTTGATGATCAAAGGGGGAGTAGTAAAGAAAGAGAAGACATGTGAAGAGTTGTTGCTGATAGGGGGAGCTATGACAGAAAAGAGAAGTTCTTGTCTTGATGGTTTTTCACATCATATGTTTCCATCAATGACAAAGGGGGAGATTGTTCCAAGTATGAGGATAACCAGTGTTGTCACTAATGTCAACATACTCATATTGCATTAATGAGAAGGATTGGATGAGCTGTGTGCTGAGGATATTAAGGAAATTAGTCTTAATCAGGAAGAGTGAAGAACAGTGATGATATTAAGGCAAAAGTCCAAGATAAGATGAAGATCAAAGGATGCGGTTTAAAGGGTTTATAGATATGAGTCTTGAGATGATCCAGTCAATTTTTCATAGGTCCACATAATGATCTGAAGAAGTTATGACTACTCTAGTAGAACCAGTTTTGATAGATGTTCAATGGTGACAGAGTGTCATAGATTGGTCTGGTGAGCTCCAGAATTGCATTATCTCATTCTACGGATTGGAGGGAGTGTTGAAGAAGTCTGTATGAAGTGACAACTAGATTTGTTTATGGTTTGGAGGTCTGGAAGCACCTTTTTCATTGTGACAGTGATGATAGACTGTGTTCTTGAAGTTTCAGATGAAGAAGAGAAGAATTCCAGTAAGTTGATAAAGTGCAAATGTTCTTGGTGACTTAGGAAAGGTTTTGGTGATCTATGGATCGTGTACAATTCTTGTTGGTGGTTTGCATTGAAGTTAGAGTTTGGATTTGATGTAAAAACCACTGGATGTTGGTATTCTTCCTGAGACAGGCCAATCGGATGTATTACATGTCTTCCGGATGATCTAAAAGTGTTTGCTGACTTAGATGATTGTTCCTAAGTTGATGCCTTGTATAAATAAAGGTTTGTGAAGTCATTCCAAAGTGAAAAGTGTGCAGATGAGTGTGGCATAGTGAAGAAGAAGAGCGAAAGGCAGAGCTGGAGTTTTTTGGGCTTAAATGGAACTGATCTAGGCATGGTAAAGATGTCAATCTCCAGTTCAAGTTTGTGATACTTGTTACTTTGTAGACAGTGTGTCTCTTGTAGGCAGTGTGCCTCTTGTGAGCAGTGTGCTTGGGCAGTGAGCCCTAATTGGCATGTGCCATCTATTTTTTCTTATTCTTCTAACAGAGAATAATCCTTGGGTTAATCACCCCGTGGTTTTTCCCTTGACCAGGTTTTCCACGTCAAAATCTTAGTGTCTCATGTGTTTATGTGTATTTGATCTAGTGTTTATGCTTTATGCTTTCATGAGTGATTAATTGATATGCTATTAAATAACAAAGAGGATTTAAGTGCTTGAATTGTAAGCAAGTTTTGGACAACTGATTCACCCCCCCTCTCAGTTGTTTGTCCTGAATCCACCAGTATGCTCACATCAATCACACACATCACACCAATCTTAACCAAAATTCATCGCTCTTATATATCCGCATTGTGATTTGATCCATAAATAGGTCGGCATCCAAGAAGTGAAGCGTGCACATAAAAAGATGTAGCTTGTCAGCTCAATCCAAAGTGCTATATGTTATGCAGACCCAAACCTTTGCCCAAATGTGTTCATATAGGTTAGCTCTAATCATTGAATCACTTAGATAGATCCTTCACACACTATCTCTTCTCCACACAATGATTTATTATACTAGTCAGCTTGTTCCTTAAGAGCATGCTTATCAGGTTCATCTGTTGACTTACATCTTTTACTGTGGATCACAAAACACTTCGAAGATCATATCAAGGATTCTTCACACATCCCTAAACTTACCCTCAAAACTGCAAGGCATGATATCATCTTGCAAAGAATTGCGGACCATCAGAGCTCAGACTCTGTCTCAATCAACTCTGTCAAACACCGTGCTAATACTCAATAGCTTTCAACTATCTTTCTAGTGGACTTTATATCTCATAGCTCTAGAATTAGACACTTCATGCAAGTGTTTGCAAGACTTTAAAACTGCATAACAAAATACTCACCTACAGAGGAATGCAGACCATTACAATGTGCCCTATTCACTGTCTCTGCTATACCTCTATTCACTCGGACTTAGATAATTATTCCAAATGACTTCCGAAGGAAGCCAAGACTTAATCTCAGGATCATAGCATCAACAAACAATTACTAACATCATTCTTGAACTGCATTACTAGATCATCATCTGCGGAGGCATACTGACCCATTTACTGTGCTCTACTCTGTGTATACCCATACTTCACCATTTTCTGTCAATCGGACCTGAAATCTAATATGTCATTCTAGAGAAATGTCTTCTTTTCATGCTGATGAAAACTTCTAAGCCTTGTTGCCATCAATGACAACATACAAATATATACCTGAGTAGTGTCTGTTGGCAAAAATCTCCCCCTTTGGCATTGATGGCAACACTTAATGAAAAATGCTTGACTTCTCTCTCTTACTATAAACACTTCATTCTCCTACTCCTCCTAAGATGTTTATTCATTTTTCACTAATATTCTTCTCCCCCTTTGACATCAATGGCAAAGGAGTAGGTTCCAAAATAAAAAATTGTCAAAACTGCAAAATTTGCTATACTCTGCTGCATATATACAAATACATATTTGTATGTTAATTTACAATTGAAGGTAAAATATCATTATAGATAGTTTTTATCAAAGCTATCTCTTCATTCCAACTATTCCTTACAGTCTCCAAAATATGAATGTGGCTATTTATAAAAATGACTAGCTTTTCTGCCCCCTACAGATCTAATGATGTATCAATTAGTGCTTGTGATTTCAAGGCTTCATCTGCCAGATTGGTCATGGAATCAAATTTTGGACTTATTAGCCCCCTTAGCTAGCACAACATGTCTTTGATTTCTCCCCTTTTCTTAATCAGAATGCTTAGATCATTGTGAATATGTACAACCTGTGTCTCTTTGGCACTTATTGACTCAATTGCCAGATTATATGTCTCAGAAATGTTAAGCATTTTTGAGTTTCATATCCTTGATTTTATATTCTAATTTCTTTGTAGCTTTTATCCAAGATAAACAAAATTTGTACAAGTCACAACCTTGTTTTATGGCACTTTGTATACCTCTTATTCCTTTCTCTAAAGAGATTTTATCATTGATCAACATGGTTTTCAACTCGGCTAATCTTTTCTCATCAAATTCTTTTCTAACCTTTATTTCTGTAGATTTTTCAAAGAATTCAAAATTACTGCTCATTGATTTTATCATACCTTCAGTTGATTAGTAGATGATGTCAAAGTGTCTTTTTGGTATTTAGGCATCAAATCTCCCAATATATTAGATACTTTTGTAATGAGTTTATTGTTATGCATGTGAGTTTTCATCAATTCTTCCCGAGATTTTGCTTGGGCAAATGATGCTAATTCAAATTTTTGTACCAGAGACAAGGAATTTATATTTATTTGTTCTTGAAGAAACTTGGATGGATCTAGGATTTGTGCATTTTGTAGCTTTTCCAAGGTTTCTAAAATAGTGTCTCTTGCTACTTTTTCTTCACAAAGTGAGACTTTCTTTTTCTTCTTTCCTTCAATTGTGGCTTCTATAATGGATGAGGTCTTTATTCTTTTTTGGGGACTAGATGGTGGTCTCTCCTCTTCAAATATCTTATCTTTCCTTTCTAGAGTGCTTGATGCATGTTCTATCGGAGTACTTGTGAACTTGGATCCTCTTGATTTCATTTTTACCTTACTTAATTGTTCATCTAATGTTCTCTCTAATTATTCAGGTTCCATCAACATTCTGGAAGATAATTCTAAGAACATCCCAAATCTGTCCTCTTTGGGATCAATAGGTTTACTTAGTAGTGCATCAACTAATTCAGTCAAGACATCTTTTACAACTTCATAACCTAGTGCAGGGACTCATACAGTTCTTGGTTCCACAACTTCCATAAAGCATTTGTCTTTATCCACCATGAATACAATATCCTTTTCATACTTTATCACTACTTTTTTAGGTATTCAGAACCTTCTTACCATTTTCTATTGAAAGTCTCTGAAATATTTCCATATGATTTCATTTTGTATATTTGCATTACCCAAACTTTGTAAGTGATTTCTTATTTGAGTAGCTATAGGTATGTGATCAAGCTAGATAACATTTCCTAGATTAGGTAGCTCTTTTAGGAACTAAAAGAGTAAACATGTAATCAATGTTCCATATTTGAAAGGATGCTTAGTTTCTTTTGTCCTTTTCAAGTTCCCCATAAGTTCACTCTGGAGCAATTCACAAAGCTCATAATCTGCATTATTTTTTATCATGTCATATGTTGTGTATATAGCTGATGCAGACACAAAATTTTCCTTGTTGGAGAATATACTTTGTATCCAATAATCATTGATTCAAATCTGATAGCTAGATCCTTGATATCATTAACTGTAAGGCCATTCTTCTCAAATTTGGCTCCTGTTAGTTGCATTACCACATTATTCTTCATTTTATTTATGCCTAGAACCCTTATAGAGGAGCTCATACCAATTATAGCTTTAATGGCTTCTTTAGTTATCAAATAGGGTCCATCAAGCCATAAAGATTCATCATGAATTCTGCTTAGAATAAGTTTGACCCATGCATCAATCAGAATTGTGGGAAAGTCCAACCAGGTGTCAAATTTCTTTTCTCCTAGAACTTTGTAATTATCTTTCAGCACAATATCCACAGTAGTTAGTTCATCCAAATATAGTTTTCCTAACTTCATATGATCATATTCTTGTAGACTGGTATGAATGTATGCTCTGATATCTTCCATATGCATGACCCCATGTGGAGTAATTAAGAATGCCCCTAATGGATCGTTTTCAGCAATTTGAAGAATTATTTCTTAAACTTGGGGAGAGGCATTTTTCCTATCTTGATTGCATGAGGAGTAAACATTTTCCTAGAGTAATTTAATTTTCACAATAGGGTTTCAAGTTGTAAATACCTCTTTTTCGAGAATCGGGTTTCCTTGTTCTCGATCTGATGATATTTGGAGAATACTGTAGTTGCTTTGAATTTTTCTTTGGTTTGCCTTAGTCACTTGAGTGAAAATGATTTTGAAATAAAACAAGTCTCTTTTTATCCTCCTCATGACTTGACCTAATCATCACAAATGCTTGTTCTCAAAAAATCTACTTGACTTTTCTCTAATAGACATAGTCGATTAAAATTGCTCCTCAATATGCCACATCAGCTTATTTTCTTCCATTTTTTCTTTTAGAGGATTTGTCTTGTTGAATTCCACCAAATATTTTTGTGCTAGATTCTAGCACCAACCTTTTGGTTGTGGGATTTTGATTTTCAACATTGTTCCCCCTAAGGCAGAGGTCTCAATTCACTTCCCGGAGGAAGTATCTACATCGAATACTAGTGTGGATCGATCCTTGACTTCAATTACTTCTTTCTTGATCCATACTTTGTCCAATTCTTTCTTGGTTTCAACCGGATCATATTTCTCTTTTTCCTTATCATTTCTCTGCTTTGTTTTCCTTTCTTCAGAGTAGTAATTTCTCTTCACATTCTTGCTTCTGTAAAAACTTGCAATATGTCCAGATTTGTTGCAATTGAAGCACACCACATTCTTTTGACTTTGATTCCTTTTATTGATTGGATTTGATCCACATTTATTAGCCATATGTTTAAATCTATTGCATGCATAACACTTTCCATTGAATGATTGACTGTTCCTTATATTTTGAAAAACATCTCTTACTGACTTCTGCATTCATTTGATCTATGTCCCATTTTATAGCATGCATTGCACCTAATAGAATTCTGACTCACTTTACTTTTGCACACAACTTCTCTATGACCAATTTTATTTCCATTGAAACACTGAACAGAGAATGATAGAACCTTTTGATTTATTTTGCTCCTACACTAAGTAGCCTTATGACCAAACTTATTACATGAATTACAATAACCATTGAATGATGGGTACCTTTCAGCATTTGGTTGTCTAACTGGAGGTCTTCTAGGTCTTCTTCTCTAAATTTTGAATTGGTTTCTTTTGTTTTTCTTTACTTCAATGTTTTCTTGACTAGATTTTGAACTTTCCCCTTTCTCAAATCCCAATCCTTGTTTATCATTGACACTCTTCTAGCTGGCTATCATTTCATCAAGGTTAGTAGTACTTATCTTGAATTTTTCTTCAAAGCTTTTGGTGTTTTCCAGATCTATTTTTAGACTTATAATTTGATTTTCAAGTTTTACACAATCTTCTGATCTATTCTTCACAATTAAATTCATATCATCTTCTGCTCTTGATCTTTATGTAACTTCTACTTGTAATTCATTTAGGGTTTCATTTGTTGATAACAATTGGTCATTAACTTCTTTGTATTTGTCTTTGAATTTCTTGACTTGCTCTTTTATCTTTGAGATGAATTCATCAACTTGTTTCAAATTTTCTTTTAGATCCTTGACTTCTTCAGAATTTTCAAGATCCATAAGAGCTTCTTCTAGTTTCTTGTTGCTTTCAAAATTTCCAAATCTTCTTGTTACCATGATCATACTATCCCAAGTCTTCCTTAAGATGTTAGACTTTTTCCAAGGAACCTTGATCTGATACCAATTGTTGAATTTCAGGAACACTAAGAGGGGGGAGGGGGTGAATTAGTGTTCTAAAAATCTTTTGATGCACTTTAACTTTCAACCATTTTCCAAAATTAATTAAACAAAGGTACAACATGCATATGAACATCAACCATAAAAACATGACACATGGACACCAAGTTTTTTACATGGAAAACCCAAAATGTGAAAAACCATGGAGAGGATTAGCTCTCAAATATAAATTGTAATCTTTACAAAAAATGATGTTTAGGCTTGGTCACTCCACAGGCTTGGAACATGTTGGCTCACTGCCATGAAGTACAACTAGGTCTAGTAGGTTGACTACCTCAACCCTAAACCTAGCAATATTACAATAAGGGCTATTAAACCCTGAGGGCTGTTAAACCCTAATGGGGGCTCACTGCCAGGGTCACTGCCAGGCTCATTGCCAAGTACAAATCAAATTGTTCATGATAAATGAATATTGTATAAGCATTTGTCACTATGCTAAGGTGCAGTCATTTAGCAACTGAATTCTAAATCCCAAGTGTTCATTACTGCTGATCTTCTAATTCTGCTCTGCTATTTGTATGTTCACATTAATCACACACATCTCCACATCAATCTCAACCAAAATTCATCACTCTTATATATTTGCATCATGATTTGATCCATAAAGAGGTCGGCATCCAAGAAGTGAAGCGTGTACATAAAACGATGTAGCTTGTCAGCTCAATCCAAAGCGCTATATGTTATGCAGACCCAAATCTTTGCCCAAACATTTTCATATAGGTCAGCTCTAATAATTGAATCACTTAGATAGATCCTTCACATGCTATGTCTTCTCTGCACAATGATTTATTATACTAGTCAGCGTGTCCTTAAGAGCATGCTTATCAGGTTCATCTGTTGACTTACATCTTTTACTGCAGATCACAAAACACTTCCAAAATCATATCAAGGATTCTTCACACATCCCCAAACTTACCCTTAGAACCATAAGGCATGATATCATCTTGTGGAGAATTGTGGACTATCAGATCTTACACTCTGTCTTAATCAAATCCATCAAACACTATGTCGATACTCAGTAGTGATGCAGAGGTAAACACAACGGGAGCTTACAAATGGGAAGGAGGAGTCAATAAGACAACCAACATGTTATAATACCAATCAGCTTATCATCATCATCATATTTCTTGCTAACACAGACAGCATCATCATATTCGGCAAGCGCAAACATCCTCCTAATGATCACTATTCACTTAGCGCCAAACTCTATCGGCAGCATCATGATGTTTAGCATCATCATCACCCTTCGTCAGCAAGATATGAAATATCTGGTTCCTCTCATATATCCTGATGATGACAACTTCAAGCACCTTTCCCTCAATGCTTACGTCACCCTGATATCCGACTACACAAACAACAGCATCAGGATATGACTTATCCGGTCATATTGAAACATCCTGATGATGTTAACTAAACTTTATGCTGATGACTTACGCTGATGCCAAAACACTTAGCGACAGTAGGATAAACTTGCATAGGGTGATATTCGCAATATCCTGATGACGATGACGTCACATGCACCTGATGATGATGTCAATGCACCTGATGATGATGTCAACAGGATATAAGACACTTATACCCTCTGCAACATGATAATGAATATTCGGGTGATCTCTTAATATCCAGATGATGATCTTTCCGGTCCTTAGCCGAAAAGTGAACTTTCACTCCTGCATACGATAGCGATATGCGGATGATGGGTACACACGAAAGATGATCCTGACGACGATATACACACTGAGTATATATCTAACTTATATCATCCTATGCACTTGAAACATACAGTCTTCGTCAGCTTCATAACCTGATCTGGATAGCGATATACTCACAGATGTCGATGCGATTCACTCCGTCTGGAAAAGCACATGCGGATCCCTGTATATCCGTCAGCTGCATGTAAACTCACAGAACCGCACAATTTCACAAAGAAAATATGATGATCAGGCCGGATCACCTTCAGAACAAACTTAACAGTTTATCTTCCTAAACCCTAGCACATGAGGATGCTAGGTTGATTCATAGCATGCTACCAACTGATCTCTCAAACAATGAAATGCATAAACAGAAAACTAAAATACAACCTAAACTAACATGCATGACCATTCCACCGATTCACAGAATCAACCGGTGGAAGGGTTGAAAGAATCCATCAACTTGTAATCAGAATAGAAATCAAAACATAAACAGCTGATAAACCAGATAATGCAATTGATGAGATCTTATTTAGATGAAACACAAATGTCCTGAACAATATTTCACAATGTCTGGACTGATCTCTGGATCTCACTCAATCACCAGTACTACATAACACAACTACTACTCTCTGATATGATATGATATGATATGATATCTCTGATATGAAACCCTAACTGATCTAAGTTATTTATAGCAATATCCTACGAGTACTACCAACTCGATTCCCAGCGGCTGGGAGCTTCCAAGCGGCTGGGAGAGGACAGCTCAGACAACCTGATCACGAACTCTAACTGCTTGCACACTCTCCTAGACTGATCTAATACATATGCATTGGTCCAATGGACCTTATTACATTAAAAAATCAAACATGCTAAAAATAGACTAATGTCCTGTCATGCGGACAATTAACCTATATCCTGTCTTGTAGGGGTGCTCCTACACCATACTCCCCAGAAGAAGAAATCTCAAGTCCACTTGAGATGAGAGTATGAAGATCTGCACCATGTTTCTGGATCTGCTCTTCAGTCATCCATATTGCTTCGGAATTAGGTTTTCCCTTCCAAGAGACTAGATACTCCAAGTACTGTTTGTTCCAGGTCTGTTTGACCACTCTGGTGTCCAAAACCTTCTGCAACTGTGGAGGATCATGCTTGGGAATGTTATCATTGATTGTATCTTGTAGGAGTTCCTGATCTGCATCTGGATAAGACTTGTATGGAGTTAAATCACATACATTGAATATAGGGGACAAACCAAGATCAAGTGGGAGTTGTATCTCATAAGCATTCTGTCCATGCTTGTGCAAAATCTGACATGGTCCAACTTTTCTCTGCATGAGTTTAGTATATTTTCCCTTAGGAGGTCTGTCCTTCTTCAAATGAACCCATACCAAATCTCCAACATCAAACTGTACATCCTTCTTCTTTTTATCAGCATATTCCTTATACTTCAAGGTGGTTTGCTGCAGTTGGGTCTTGACTTGATCATGAACCTCTTTGATGGCTTCTGCAAAAGCTTCTCCTTCTGCACTAACAGGGTCTACTATAGGTAGATCTCTCAATTCCAAAATTCCTCTTGGATGCATACCATAAACTATCTGGAAAGGTGATTTCCCTGTGCTCCTATTGACAGATCATTATAGGAAAATTCAGCTTGAGATAGAATATTATCCCACTTTTCTCCATGTTGTTTTGTCAAACATCTAAGCAAATTTCCTAAGGAACGGTTCACTACTTCAGTCTGTCCATCCGTTTGAGGATGATATGCAGAGGAAAAAGACAAATTTGTTCCAAGTTTCCTCCAAAGAGTTCTCCAGAAGTGACCAATAAACTTCACATCCCTATCTGACACTATACTTAATGGCAATCCATGGATTCTGACAATCTCCCTGAAAAATAAATCTGCAATGCATGAAGCATCAGCAGTGGTTTTGCATGGCAAGAAATGTGCCATTTTGCTGAATCTATCCACTACAACAAAAACACTGTCAAACCCTTTCCTTGTCCTTGGTAAACCCAAGACAAAATCCATACTTATGCTTTCCCATGGTCTGGAAGGAATGGGTAAGGGCTGATATAAACCTGCATTAGTTGACCTGCCTTTAGCTTTCTGACATATCACACATGCCTCTACAAACTTTCTGACATCTGATTGTAACTTAGGTCAAAAGTAATGTCTTCGGACAAGATCAAGAGTCTTATCTAGACCAAAATGACCTGCCATAGCTCCACAATGTTTCTCCTTAATGATGTTTAACCTCATAGAACACCTTGGAATACATAACTGTCCACCTTTGAACAACAGTCCATCCTGAATCAAAAATTCAGAGAATTCAGCATGATATTTCTCTCCAAAAGAAGTATATACATGATATATCTCCCCAAAATCTTCATCAGTCTCATACATGGTCTTTAGTGAATCAATGCCAACACTTTCTAACTGAATCTGGTTGACTGTTAGAACTCTCCTGCTCAAAGCATCTGCAACTTTATTCTTGACTCCTTTCTTATGCTTCAATGTAAAAGTAAAAGCTTGTAAGGTTTCTACCCATTTCATGTGTGTGTGGTTCAGCTTTTCCTGGTTGTTTATGAAACTCAGAGCCTGGTTATTTGTGAATACTATGAATTCCTTTGGCATCAAGTAATGCCTCCATTTCTTGAGTGACTGGACTAAAGCATACATTTCCAAATCATATGAGGAATACCTCTTTTTAGCATCATTGAGCTTCTCACTGAAAAATGCAACAGGTCTACCTTCTTGGCTGAGTACTGCTCCAATGGCCATGTGACTAGCATCACATTCCACCTGAAAGATTTTGTTAAAGTCTGGAAGTGCAAGGACTGGCTGCTGTGCCACCTTCTTCTTCAATGTTTCAAAAGAATCATCTGCTCTTTGAGTCCAAACAAATCTGCACTTCTGTCCTCCTTTGATGGTATCAAGCATGGGTGCACAAATATGACTAAACCCTCTTATAAACTTCCTGTAGAAGGTTGCTAACCCATGGAAACTTCTGACATCATTCATAGTCTTTGGGGTTGGCCAAGACAATATGGCACTTACCTTCTCCTTATCCATTTGTAACTTTCCTTGTGAAATGACAAAACCCAAATATGTGATCTCCTCTTGCATGAACAAACACTTGTCTAAATTTATCATCAGCTGCTCTTCATGTAACCTCTTAAGAACCAAATCTATGTGTCTGAGATATTCTTCTTTTGTGTTGCTGAAAATTAGAATGTCATCTAGATATACTATGACAAACTTACCAATGAACTCTTTCAAAACCTCATTCATCAACCTCATAAAAGTACTAGGTGCATTGGATAAACCAAAAGGCATAACCTTCCACTCATATAACCCTTCATTAGTTTTTAATGTTGTTTTCCATTCATCTCCTGGTCTAACCCTGATCTGATGATATCCACTCTTTAGATCTATTTTTGTAAAATACTTAGCACCTCCCAAACAATCAAGTAAATCCTCTATCCTAGGGATTGGAAACCTATACCTGATTGTGATCTTGTTAATAGCTCTGGAATCCGTGCAAAGCCTCCAAGTACCTTCCTTCTTTGGTGCTAGTACAGCTGGTACTGCACATGGACTTAAACTTTTCCCAATCAGACTTGAATCCAATAATTCTTCAATTTGTCTGGCTACTTCTGCATTCTGTTCTGGAGTTAGCTTATAGGCTGCTTTGTTTGGAAGTGTTGACCCTGGAATTAAGTCTATGCAGTGACTAATATCCCTGACAGGTGGTAGGGATCTTGGCATTCCCTCTGAGATGATACCTTTGTACTTATCCAATAGCTCTTGGATAGCTGGGTCTATGAACCTTTGCTTCTTCTCTTCCTTGACTTCTTGCTGCTGTTCTTTATTCACCCTCATACATGGAATTAGGGCATATGCAACTGCACCTTCTGCTGCTACTTCTTTCATGAACTGTTTACCTTCCATCAGCATTACCTTCACCTCTTTTCCTTTAGATTTCTCCTCCTTCTCTGTCAATGGTAGTAACTTTATATCCTTACCATCTTTAGTGATTGTATAGATGTTTCTAACACCATCATGTTGTGCCTTCAAATCATACTGCCATGGTCTACCAAATAAAAGATTGCAAGCATCCATCTTGGTAATGTCAAACAACAACTTATCCTTATATGCTCCAATCTGAAATTCTACCCAAGCCTGCTCTTCTACAGTTGTCTGCTGACCTTTGGTAAGCCATGAGACTTTATATGGGGATGGGTGAGGCAATCTCCTAAGCTTAAGCTTTGTCACCATTTCTTCAGACACAAAATTTTTAGTAGAACCAGAATCAATCAAAACTTTACATGCCTTACCTCCTGCTTTGCAAATAGTCCTGAAAAGAGACTTTCTTTGAGGGGATTCTTTGTCAGGTACCTTCATGGTAGTCACTGTTCTTCTCATCATTAGGGACTCTCCACTTTCTGGGTATCCACAATTATCAGGAGCATTCACACTCTGAAAAGAAGTAGAGCCTGTCATACTTTGATTATCAGGTTCTTGGATCAGATTTGTTCTCCTTTCTCCTGTTGAGCTTGTAGCCTTTTCTGGACATCTGCTGGCTATATGGCCTTCTTTGTTACAGTTATAACATCTGATGGATCCTCTGCCCTGGGATCTTCCTCTGAAAGGTCTTCTACCCCTGAAGTTTCCTTGCTGACTATAATTTTCTCCTTGGTTCTGACTATTGTTTCCCTTACGATTGTCATGACTGGATTCTCCTTGATATCCATGTCCATGTCCTCTACCTCTAAAAGGACCTCTTCCACCCCTTTGTTGTCTTCCTCTTCCTCTATTGTGTTGTTCTTGTTTTCTCTTTAACTTCTCTTCCACTTTCAATGCCAACTGAAAGCATTTCTGAACTGTATCTAGATTATGCAGACTTAAATCTTCCTGAATGTTGAACCTCAATCCATTAAGGTATCTAGCTACCTTCTCTTCTTCACTTTCCTTTACCTTTGTTTTCATACAAAGTTTCATGAATTCTTCTATATATGAGCTGACATCTAGCTCCTTCTGCTTCAGGTTTTGCTTCCTCTTGTGTAATTGGATACTGTAATCCAATGGGACATAAGCTTCCTTTACTAATGCCATCATTTTCTTCCATGTAGCAACTCTACACTTTCCTTCCTGTACTCTATCATCTTGGACGAAATTCCACCATGTCAAGGCAGCTTCTTTCATTTTTGACTGGGCTATTTTCACCCTCTGTTGTTCTGATATCTCCTTTGTTTCAAAGAAATTGTTCAAGGAGTCTATCCACTCCATCACTGAATCAGGTTCCATCTTTCCTGTAAACACTGGCAAATCCAGTTTCACATCCATGGTTCTCCTCTCCATGGCCTTGAGGGTGTTCAACAGTGGTCTCTGGTCTGCAGGAACGACCTCTTCATTCCAACTAGGGATCTCTTCTTCTTCCCTATCTTCTTCTCTACCAGAACCTACTCTACTCCTCAACTTCGCTAACTCATCCTTCAATTCTTGATTCTGAGCCTTCACGGCCTTGCTCTCTGCAATCTGTTTCTTCACCAGAACTGCCAACTCAACGTTGGTCATCCTTGCCAGAATCTCAGATGTTCCTTCGTCACCTGACATCCTGCTATATCCTTATCTTTTCCAGAAGATCCTTCCTTTGCTCTGATACCACTATGATGCAGAGGTAAATGCAACGGGAGCTTACAAATGGGAAGGAGGAGTCAATAACACAACCAACATGTTATAATACCAATCGGCTTATCATCATCATCATATTTCTTGCTAACACAGACAGCATCATCATATTCGGCAAGCGCAAACATCCTCCTGATGATCACTATTCACTTAGCGCCAAACTCTATCGGCAGCATCATGATGTTTAGCATCATCATCACCCTTCGTTAGCAGGATATGAAATATCCGGTTCCTCTCATATATCCTGATGACGACAACTTCAAGCACCTTTCCCTCGATGCTTACGTCACCCCGATATTCGACTACACAAACAACAGCATCAGGATATGACTTATCCGGTCATATTGAAACATCCTGATGATGTTAACCAAACTTTATGTCGATGACTTACGCCGATGTCAAAACACTTAGCGACAGCAGGATAAACTTGCATAGGGTGATATTCGCAATATCCTGATGACGATGACGTCACATGCACCTGATGATGATGTCAATGCACCTGATGATGATGTCAACAGGATATAAGACACTTATACCCTCCGCAACATGATAATGAATATCCGGGTGATCTCTTAATATCCAGATGATGATCTTTCTGGTCCTTAGCCGAAAAGTGAACTTTCACTCCTGCATACGATAGCGATATGCGGATGATGGGTACACACGAAAGATGATCCTGACGATGATATACACACTGAGTATATATCTAACTTATATTATCCTGATGCACTTGAAACATACAGTCTTCGTCAGCTTCATAACCCGATCCGGATAGCGATACACTCACAAATGTCGATGCGATTCACTCCATCTGGAAAAGCACATGCGGATCCCTGTATATCCGTCAGCTGCATGTAAACTCACAGAACCACACAATTTCACAAATAAAATATGATGATCGGGCCGGATCACCTTTAGAACAAACTTAACAGTTTATCTTCCTAAACCCTAGCACATGAGGATGCTAGGTTGATTCATAGCATGCTACCAACTAATCTCTCAAACAATGAAATGCATAAATAGAAAACTAAAATACAACCTAAACTAACATGCATGACCATTCCACCGATTCACAGAATCAACCGGTGGAAGGGTTAAAAGAATCCATCAACTTGTAATCAGAATAGAAATCAAAACATAAACAGCTGATAAACCAGATAATGCAATTGATGAGATCTTATTTAGATGAAACACAAATGTCCTGAACAATATTTCACAATGTCTGGACTGATCTCTGGATCTCACTCAATCACCAGTACTACATAACACAACTACTACTCTCTGATATGATATGATATGATATCTCTGATATGAAACCCTAACTGATCTGAGTTATTTATAGCAATATCCTACGAGTACTACCAACTCGATTCCCAGCAGCTGGGAGCTTCCAAGCGGCTGGGAGAGGACAGCTCAGACAACCTGATCACGAACTCTAACTGCCTGCACACTCTCCTAGACTGATCTAATACATATGCATTGGTCCAATGGACCTTATTACATTAAGAAATCAATCATGCTAAAAATAGACTAATGTCCTGTCATGCGGACAATTAACCTATATCCTGTCTTGTAGGGGTGCTCCTGCACCAAGTAGCTTGCAACTATCTTTCCGATGGACTTTAGATCTCATAGCTCTAGAATTAGACATGTCATACAAGTGTTTGCAACACCTTAAAACCACATAACAAAATACTCATCTATGGAGGAATGCAGACCATTAAAATGTGCCCTATTCACTGTCTCTACTATACCTCTTTTCACCTGGACTTAGATAATTCTTCCAAATGACTTTTGGAGAGGAAGTTAGGACTTAATCTCTAGAGCATAGCATCATCAAACAATTGCTAACATCATTCCTGAACCACATTACTAGATCATCATCTATGGAGGCATACTGACCCATTTACTATACTCTACTCTATGTATACCCATACTTAGCCATTTCTATCAACCGGACCTAAAATCCAATATGTCATTCGAAAGAAATGTCTTCTTCTCATGTTGATGAAAACTTCTAAGCCTTGTTTCCATCAATGACAACATACAAATCTATACCTAAGCAGTGTCTATTGCCAACATATTCCAACTAAAAACCTTTTGTTGATAGATCTGCAATATCACAATTATTAGACTCTTGACAATCTATCCAACTAACTCCATACTGTCCAACAATCTCCATACTTCAACACATTTTTTTAACACGAAACTAAAACCATTTTCATCAAACCTTCGACATCAAGGTGACTATTCAGTAGACCCTTACTTACCATTAAGTGGACCCTTACCATTTAGTAGTCCCTTTGACATAAATGACAATATTGCCAACAATTTCCCCCTTTGTCATCGATGGAAACACACATACACAAACATTACTGAACATTATTGATTATTCCTTGAACTTCTTCTAACTTTTTCTCTCCCCCTTTGACCTCAATGGCAAAGGGATGTAATTATACCTTTTTCATGAGATGATCCTCTATTCAGTAAAGCTCCCCCTATCTATAGAACTGCTTCTTTGACATTGATATGCTTCTTTCTCTATCTCTGATTGTTCACTGTCAATCTACTAGATGTCTTCTCTGACACAACTCAAGTCTCATTCATTCTTCAACCTGTCATCCACTCTGCATTCTACAACACACCCTACTACAACCTACAACCTGCAACTTATTATCGCCCTTTGACATCAATAACAGAGGGGTAAAAGAACACCAATAGCAACACAAAACAAATATCTGAAATAAATATAATATCTCTCCTTTTTCTACATTACTCTATCTCCCTTTTTGACATAGACACCAAAACTATTTGAACACATTGAATCCCACTAAGAGTAATCAATCTTCAAAGCAATTGAGGACCCAATGATAGAAAAATAGTTTTGACAGAAAAAGATTATCCACAATCAAAACCACATCAACATCTTTTTTCCTATAACTCTCCACATATCATGTTTTGGTGAAATCATGGTTAGAAGGGTCCACAGAGTGAACAATCCAAACTATGTAGCAAGAGTAAACACAATGGAAGAAACTCAAATATAGGATGCAAATGTAGATTTAGATATTTAATATATCAAAGATTCAAAATGCAGACGTGCAGGCAACATGTAGGCTTACAACTTAGGGCTCATAGGCTTAATTCTCTAGTTACAATATATGCACAAGATATGGCTTTGAAGCACCTTATAGAAGAAAATCTAGCTTATGAACTATATATCATCAACTAACTATCAATAACTGCTCTCCTATGCATCTATTACATCATTATATATCATCTCTGGATCACAAGTGGTGCAGTCATGGTAGGAGGGTTCACAGAATGAACTCTCTGGACCATGCAGCAAGAGTAAAGACAATAGAAACAACTCAAGGAAATGCAATAAATGTAGATTTAGTCATTTCATATATCATAGAATTCAAATACAATCTCACCGCTAACATGGGGGCTTGGAATTAGGGCTCACAGACCTAGTTATATACATGCACAAGATAAAGCTTTGAAGCTCCTTCATACAAAATCTAAACTATTAGATCTTTCTTATGTGAATAGCTACTTTCCTAAGGATCTATTATATCAATATATATCATTTCCAAACCAATAGATTCCTCTGCGTCAGCTAAGGAAGGTCACAAACTGCAATGAAGAGATGTAACATGTTCATAGATAGGTCAGACTTAAATGCCTAGAACACTTCCTCAAATGAATGAAACAATACATGGACCCTTGGGGAAGGTTAGCCATGAACCAAATGATGTTAAAATGATGTATCATTGAGATCTACAAGTCAAGGAATGATCTAGAACTATTAGAATGCTCTGCTCTAAGAAAATAGTTAACTTCTGATGGAGATATCTTTCCGGTAAATGATCTAAATGCTCTGAATTCTTGATATGATGTAGATGAATGAATGTAGATGCTAAATCCAAATCTACATGATGTGAATTGCCAAAACTAGACCACAAGATGAAACTGCTTCTGACTGAACTGCTTTCAATTGAACTAGAAAATGAAAGAACTGAAATGCAAACAAACTGAGATGCAAATATTTTTGGTTGATGCCAGATTACTCTTGAACCAGGGATGCTCCTACATTAGACATCCAAGGTTATTGAAAAAGTGACCCTCACTTTGTTAGGGCTAGGGGAGAACCAAGACGGTCCACCTCAGCCTAAGAAATCCATGATGAATCTTCTTCTGGTCTACCTTTCCATTTCACAAGATATTCTTTGTATTGTCTTTCTCTGGTACTGCATATAATTCTGCTATCCAAAATGTCTTCTATCTACTCTGGTGCTTGTTGTGGTAACTGCTTCTTCAAGTCTTCTTCCATGCTGTCATTGAACTTTGTTTCATGATACTAATAAAGATCTAGAATGTTGAAAATAGGTGATATACCCAATATCTCTGGTAACTCCACTTCATATGCATTTCCTAAATCAAATTTCTTGAGTATCCTACAAGGTCCAAACTTCTTCATCTTCAACTTGTTATATGTCCCAATTGGAAATCTTTCTTTTCTCAAGTGCACCATTACTTCATCTCCAACTTCAAATTCCTTATGTCTTCTCTTCTCATTGGCCTTCTCTTTATACTTACTATTCATATCCTCCAAATGCTTCTTCACTTGGTTATGCACTATCTTCATATGGTCTGCAAATTCTTCTGCTTCTACACTCCTCTTTTCCTCTATACTAATATCTCTTAGTTCCATAACTCACTCTGGTAACAATCTCAAAAGGTGTTCTTCTAGTACTCTTATTTACTGAATTATTGTATGCAAACTCTACTTGTGAAAGAATCAAATCCCAACTTCTAGCTTTGTCTCCAACCAAGCATCTCAACAAGTTTCCCAAACTCCTATTCACTACCTCTATCTGTCCATCTATCTAAGGATAAAAAGTAGAACTAAACTTCAAATCTATCTTCATCTTCTTCCAAAGTGTCTTCCAAAAGTATCCAACAAACTTTGTACCTCTATCTAAAACTATACTCTTAGGTAATCCATGCAATCTCACAATCTCCTTGAAAAATAGGTCAGCTATATGCACTGCATTAGTTGTCTTCTTACAAGGTATGAAATGAGCCATCTTTGAAAATTTGTCAACCACTACAAATATTGAATCATGTCCTCTCCGTGTCTTATGTAATACCATCACAAAATCCATGCTTATGTCTTCCCAAGGTCTCTCCAGAACTGTCAAAGGTTTATACAATCTAGTGTTCTGACTACTCCCTTTTGCAACTTAACAAACTCTACAAATCTATACAAATCTCTAAACATCCTTATGTATCTAAGGCCAAAAGTAATTTTCACTCACCAAAGTCACTATCTTATCAATGCCAAAATGTCTTGCCAATCCACCACTATGTTTTTCCTTGATCAAATTATCCCTCATTGAACTTTTAGGTATGCACAACTGACTTCCTTTGAATAACATATCTTCTTGAATGAAATAGTCCAACCACTTACTTCTATCTGTCACAATAGGTTCATTACATGCTCTCCAAGGTTCTGCAAAATTAGTGTCTCCCTCATACATATTCTTCAATTAATCAATTCCCAACACTTCAACTCTCGTCTATGTCAACAAGTTTCTTCTTCTACTCAAGGTATCAACACCTTTGTTTGATTTTCCACTCCTATGTTTCAACACAAAAGTATAACTCTGTATGAACTCTACCCATCTCATATGTCTTTGATTCAACTTACCTTGACTATTCAAATATTGCAAAGCTTGATGATTTGTATACAACACAAATTCCTTATGCAACAAGTAATGTCTCCACTTCTTCAAGGCTTGAATTATGGCATAGAACTCTTGATCATAAACTTAATATCTTTTCCTTGCATCATTCAACTTCTCATTGAAATATGCTATTGGTCTTGTTAGACTTAGGGCACACAACTAAGAGGGGGGGGTGAATCAGTTGTGTAAAACTTTTTCCAATTTACACACTTAAATCTTCTTGGTGATTAGCAGTATATTAAATATGAAACATAATGCATTCAAATCAAAAGCAGAAACTCATCAACACATAAGACACCAAGATTTTGATGTGGAAAACCTAGTTAAGGGAAAAACCACAGGGTGATTAACCCAAGAATGTATTCTCTGTTAGAAGAATAGAAAGAACAAAATGGCACATGCCAATTAGGGCTCACTGCCTGAGCACACTACTCACAAGAGGCTCACTGCCTACAAGAGACACACTGTCTACAAAGAAATAAGTATCACATACATGAACTAGAGAATAGCATCTTCACCATGCTTGAATCAGTTCCATTAAGCTCAATACTTCTGCTCTGCCTTTCACTCTCCTCTTTGCTACCACACTTTCATCTCCACAAGACACCCTCTGGATTGATGTCACAATCCCTTATTTATATAAGGCATCAACTTGGGAACAATCATCTAAGTCAACAAACACCTTCAAGACCATCTGCAAGATGTGTAATACATCCGGTCGGCTAGTCTTAGAAATAACACCAACATCCGGTGGTTATTCTTCAAATACGAACTTTAACTTCAATGCAAACCACCCACATGAACTGGACATTATCCACAGATCACCACAAGCTTTCTTGAATCACCAAGAACATCTGCACTTCATATGCTTACTGGAATTCTTCTCTCCTTCATCTGGAACCTCAAGAACACAGTCTGTCATCACTATTACAAAGGAATAGGTTCTTTTGGACCTTCAAACCATGAACCAATCTACTTGACACTTCACAAGGATGTCCTCAACACTTCCTCAAATCCACAGAATGGGATAACGCATTTCCGGATCTCACCGGACCTATCTGTGTCACTCTGTCACCTCTGAACACCTGCCGGAACCAGATCTACTTGAGCGACCATAACTTCTTCAGATCTTCATATGAACCTCTAAAAACTTGACTGGAGCAACTCAAGACTTATATCTACAAACCCTTTAAACCACATCCTCTAATTCTCAACCTATCTTGGACTTTTATCTTGTTGTCATCACTGTTCTTCACTATTCCTGATTGAGACTAATTTTTGCAATATCCTCAGCACACAGCTCATCCAATCCTTCTCATTACTACAACATGAGTATGTTGACATCAATGACAACACCAGTTAGACCCTTACTTGTAACAATCTCCCCCTTTGTCATTGATGGCAACATATGATGTGAAAAACCATCAAGACAAGAACTTCTCCTTACTGTCACAACTCCCCCTATCAGCAACAACTAATCACATGTCTTCTCTTCCTTTACTACTCCCCCTTTGATCATCAACCACTTGTTTTTCACATGTCTTTTCTTCCCCTTTGACATCAATGGCAAAGGGCTCATACTTGCAACTCCATCACTTCAGAACATACCAGCTGCTCCCCCTGAGTAGCAGCTCCCCATCATCAATCCGGATCTAAAGATATGACTATGATATCCACCAAATTGATGCACATCAGTGCATCCTAGTTCATCACCGGAGGGGCAATAACCCCTAACTTCTCCCTGAGATACTCAAAAGAGTCCTTGAGAAGAGGTTTAGTAAAGATATCTACAATCTGATCCTTGGAGGGCACAAACTCCAGTCTGACTTCATCCTTGTTCACTTGCTCTCTCAAAAAGTGAAACTTGATAGATATATGCTTAGCCTTAGAATGCAACACTGGATTCTTAGAAATATTTATTGTGCTTGAATTATCACAGAAGATTGTGATAGGCTCCTCATACTCTACTTTAATATCTCTTAGCATTTGCTTCATCCACAAAACTTGAGTGCAACTACCTGCTGCTACAATGTATTCTACTTCAGTTGTAGACAGAGATATTGCCTCTTGTTTCTTGCTTAGCCAAGAAACCAATCTTTTTCCCAAAAAGAATGCTCCACCACTGGTACTCTTCTGGTCATCCAAATCTCTTGCCCAATCTGTATCTATATATGCATGAAGAGAGAAATCATGATCTCTAGGATACCACAAACCATACTCAATTGTTCCTTTTAGATACCTTAAAATCCTTTTGATTGCCATGACATGAGATTCTCTGGGATCAACCTGGAATCTTGCAATAAGACCAATAGCCTGCATTATATCTAGTCTAGTTTGAGTGAGGTACAACAATCCTCTAATCATTGATCTATACTTTGTCTGGTCTGCCTTAAGAGAGTCATCATCTTTACTCAACTTACATGTGGTTGCCATGGGAGTATTCATTGGCTTTGAATCTTCCATTCCAAATTTCCTCAACAATTCTTTCACATATTTGGTCTGAGAAATAAAGATTCCTTTCTTTGTTTGATAAATTTGTAGACCCAAGAAAAAATTCATTTCACCAAGTATAGACATTTCAAACTCACTTTTCATTTGATTTGCAAAAGTTTTACACATACTATCTCTTCCTCTAAAGATGATATCATCAACAAATACTTCAACAATCAAGATGTTTTCATGATCAATTTTGAAATATAAGTTAATGTCAGCAGTACCTTTGTTGAAACCAATCTTCAAAAGATGATTATCCTATCTTTCATACCAGGCTCTTGGGGCTTGCTTTAATCCATAAAGTGCCTTCTTCAATTTATAGACCATATCACCATGATCCGACAAATAAAGTCCATCTGGTTGCTCTATATACACTTCTTCCAAGTCACCATTTAGAAAAGCAGACTTGACATCCATCTGATATACTTTGAAATCCTTGAAGGTAGCAAAGGCAAGAAATAATCTGACTACTTCAATTCTTGCCACCGGAGCAAAAGTTTCTTCAAAATCAATTCCTTCTATTTGACAGTAACCCTTGCAGACCAATCTGGCTTTATTTCTAATTACTTCACCAACTTCATTTAGTTTGTCTCAGAAAACCCATTTGGTTCCAATCACATTCTTGTTTTTGGGTTTGGGATCCTAAGTGTGATTTTTCTCTATTTGCACTAGCTCTTCCTTCATAGCTTTAGGCCAGTTTTCATCATTGCAAGCTTCATTCACTGTCTTAGGTTCAATCTTTGAAATCAAACAATACTCTTTTGAATCTTGAGCAATTCTCCTTCTTGTTAGTACTCCTTAGCTTTTATCACCTATGATCTAATCTTTAGAGTGGTTTAGTCTTACATACCTGGGAACTTTAGGAATTTCTTGCACTTCTGATTCTTGATCAGGCTCATTGAGACTCACTTCTTCTTCCTGGTTTACCAGATTAGCTTGAATCTGACTGATAGATGAGGCTTGGGCTCCTTGAGTCAGAACACCATTCTGATCATCTTCATCATATTCATAAAACCTTGAGGGTTTCTCAATTCCCTTATCAATCTTCACATTTGTACTTTCTATCATCTTTCTCAGTCTTTTGTTATAACACCGGTATGCTTTGCTTTGAGTCGAGTGACCCAAGAATATTCCTTCATCACTTCTAGCATCAAACTTTCCTAGATCTTCATCTCTTTTAATGTAACATTTGCTACCAAAAACTCTAAAATACCTTATAGGAGGAGTGATGCCAAACCAAAGTTCATAAGGAGTCTTACCAGTATTGCTTCTGATTTGAACTCGATTGAGAGTATAGACTGCAGTGCTGATAGCTTCTCTCCAATAGATATGAGGAACATTAGCTTCCATCATCATGGTCCTAGAAGCTTCATATATGGTTCAGTTCTTTCTTTCCACTACTCCATTCTATTGTGGAGTCCTAGGAGCAGACAACTGTCTCTTTATTCCATGTTTCTCATAGAACTCTATGAACTTACCGGATGTGAATTCTCCACCTCTATCAGAGCTCAGACATTTCAACTTCAATCCAGTTTCATTTTCTACCATAGCCTTGAATATTTTGAATATCTCAAAAGCTTCTGATTTCTCTTTCAGAAAAGTTACCCACATCATCCAGGAATAGTCATCAATTAGCAGCATGAAGTATCTATCACCTTGAATACTCCTGGTTCTTGCCAAACCACAAAGATCAGTGTGAACTAAGTCCAATAATCTAGTAGAAGATAGTTCTTTGCTTTTGAATGTGACTCTGCTCAGCTTACCCAACTGACATTCCTTGCACAAGCTGTTAGTAGGTTTCACCAATTTTGGAAGATCTCTTACAGCTTGAGTATTGCTTATATTGATGATATTATCAAAATTCACATGACACATCCTTCTATGACATAACCAACTCTGATCAACTTGAACAAATAAGCAGCTTTTACCAGTACCAACCAAGTGGAAGATATTACCTTTAGTTTGAGCACCAGATGCAATCTCTATTCTGAAACTTTTAAAGATTTGCATTTTCCATCCTTGAATCGGAGATCATAGCCTTTGTCCACCAACTGTCCAACACTAGGAAGATTGTGCTTCAAACCTTCAACATACAATACATTACCAGTTTTGTTTCTTTCATCAAAAGAAATAGTTCCTCTTCCTTTGATTCTACCAGTAGAAACTTCACCACTCCTCCTTCGTACCTTTCCAAATCTATGAACTTATTTTTGTCACTTGTCATATGGTGAGAGCAACCACTATCAATGACCCAATCATCATTTTCTTCAACTTGGGCAGCCAGAACTCTTTCTACAACTTAATGATTGACAGATACAGAGGATATTGGCTCTTCTTCCTTGATGGCAATAAACACCCATTCATTTCCTGATTTGTTTCCAATCTCTGATTCATCATCTGTTACTCCTTCATTATCATCTTCTTCATGAACATAGTAACAATTCTTTTGGAACCTTGATCTGTTAGGACTTGTCTTTGAAAATCTTTCTGGACATCTTGAGGCAAAATGACCAATCTTATTGTAGTTAAAACACTTAAAAGGCAATTTTCCTTCATACTTACCAGATCCTCTTGGCAGTCTCTTTGCAATGAGGGCTTCAAGTTGAGCAATTTCTACTTCTTCTTCTTCCAGGTCTTTTCTTGCTTTTTCATACCATGACAGTTTCCTTGATGAGTTTTTCTCTTGGATCAAATCTTTGTTTACCTTTCATAGAGGCACTGGCTTTGAATGCAGATTCAGTCTTGGGGGGATCATCTCCAAACTCAGTCATTTCAAATGTAGCCAGTTTGCCAACCAATTGGTCTCTTGTGATAGTTGTATGGGCTCTGAATTCATCAATGGTAGCAACCTTGATTTTGTAAGACGCAGGAAGGGATCTGAGAATTTTGCCAACAATCTCATTTTCATCCAAGACTCCACCAGCATTTCTAATTCCACAAACCAGCTCATTTACTCTTGGCATAAAAGTAGTAATATTTTCATCATCTCTCATCGTCAGTTTTTCAAATTTCCCTTATAGACTCTGTAACCTTGCACATTTAACATACTGGTCTCCTTCATGCAAAAGTTCCAGTTTATTCCAAATCTCAAAAGCAATTGGTAGGTCAATAACATTTGAGAGCTCTGAGTCAGATAATGCACTTAGAAGAGCCTCCTTGGTCCATAGATTATTTTCAACATCTGTGATTTCATTTAGGGTTGTCGGACCACCCTATGGAGGTACATACGCTTTTGTAACCATGGACCAGTGTGCCATTCCCATACACTACAAGTGACATTTCATGCGACCTTTCCAAAGAGCAAAGTTGGTTCCATCAAACTTTGGACTATTCTTCTTTTAAGACGACATCCTGGATCTCCTCAAGTGGTTAAGCTCCTTTTAGAGGAACTTGGCTCTGATACCAATTGTTAGACTTAGGGCACACAACTGAGAGGGGGTTGAATCAGTTTTGCAAAACTTTTTCTAATTTACATACTTAAATCTTCTTGGTGATTAGCATTATATTAAATATGAAACATAATGCATTCAAATCAAAAGCAGAAACTCATCAACACATAAGACACCAAGATTTTGACGTGGAAAACCTAGTTAAGGGAAAAACCACAGGGTGATTAACCCAAGAATGTATTCTTTGTTAGAAGAATAGAAAGAACAAAATGGCACATGCCAATTAGGGCTCACTGCCTAAGCACACTGCTCACAAGAGGCTCACTTCCTACAAGAGACACACTGTCTACAAAGAAATAAGTATCACATACATGAACTTGAGAATAGCATCTTCACCATGCTTGAATAAGTTCCATTAAGCACAATACTTCTACTCTACCTTTTGCTCTCCTCTTTGCTACCACACTTTCATCTCCACAAGACACCCTCTGGAATGACTTTACAATCCCTTATTTTTACAAGGCATTGACTTAGAAACAATCATCTAAGTCGGCAAACACCTACAAGAACATCCGCAAGATGTGTAATACATCCGGTCAGGCAGTCTCAGAAAGAACACCAACATCCAGTGGTTATTCTTCAAATACAAACTTTAAATTCAATGAGGACCACCCACATGAACTTGACACTGTCCACAGATCACCACAAGCTTTCCTGAATCACCAAGAACATCTACACTTCATCTGCTTACTGGAAGTCTTCTCTCCTTCATCCGAAACCTCAAGAACATAGTCTGTCATCACTGTTACAAAGGAATAGGTTCTTCTGGACCTTCAAACCACCAACCAATCTACTTGACACTTCACAAGGATGTCCTCAACACTTCCTCAAATCCGCAGAATGGGATATTACATTTCTGGATCTCACTGGATGTCCTCAGCACACAACTCATCCAATCCTTCTCATTACTGCAACATGAGTATGTTGACATCAATGACAACACCAGTTAGACCCATACTTGCAACAGGTCTACCTTCTTGACTTAACGCTGCTCCAATTGCATTTTCACTTGCATCACAATCAACTTGAAATACCTTATTAAAATTTGGTAATACCAAAATAGGTTGCTCTGTCACTTTCTGCTTCAACAACTCAAAACTTTTGTCTGCTCCTGATGTCCACTTGAAATCTTTTCTATCACCTCTCATTGTCTCTATTATAGTGTTACAAACTGAACTAAAATTTCTAATGGACTTCAGGTAGAAACTAGCCAACCCATAAAATGATCTAACCTCTGCAATGCTCTCCAGTGTAGGCCATTCAACAATTGCTTTCACTTTCTCAAGGTCCATCTTTAATCCTTCTACAGAAATCACAAATCCCAAATATACCAACTCTTCCTTCATGATACTACACTTCTTGATGTTTATTAGTAATTTCTCCTCTCTCAGTCTCTGTAAAACTTGTCTAATATGACACAAATGTTCTTCTTTTGTTTTACTGAAAATCAGAATATCATCCAAGTACACAATCATAGACTTACCCAAGAATTTCATCAAGACTTCATTCATCAATCTCATGAAAGTACTCGGTGCATTTGTCAATCCAAAAGGCATCACTAACCACTCATACAATCCTTCATTTGACTTAAAAGCAGTCTTCCATTCATCTCCCTCTCTGATTCTAATTTGATGGTATCCACTCTTCAAGTCTATCTTTGTGAAATATCTTGCTCCACTTAAACAATCCATAATATCATTCATCCTAGGGAAAGGAAATCTATACTTAACTGTGATCTTATTTATTGCTCTAGAATTAGTACACATTCTCCATTCTCCATCCTTCTTTGGTGCAAGCACTATAGGTACTGTACAAGGAATCAAACTTTCTTTGATCAAACCTTTCCTCAACTCTTGTATCTGTCTATTCAATTCTTCATTCGGTGTGCTGCTTTGTTAGGCAAACTTGCTCTCGGTAAAAGATCCATGTGATGACTGATACTCCTTATAGGTGGTAATCCTTCAGGTACATTATCTGATATGATGTCTTCATACTCTGTCAGCAACTCTCTTATCTCCTCTAGTTCAATTTCTTTCTTCACTCTTCAGGCATTTTAGGAATCAAGGCATAACACATACTTTCCTATTTGAAACCATCCAAAAATTTCTTTCCATCTACCAAACAAATTCTAGCATTCCCACATACCACATCTTTAGGATCATCCTCCAAAGGAATCAAAGTAATTCTTTTCCCATTTGTTGTTATAGTATATGTATTCTTTCTCCCATCATATATAGCTTTTCTATCATATTGTTAAGGTCTACCCAACAAGATATGACAAACATCCATAGGCATAATATCACACAAGACTTCATCATGATAAGATCCAATATGAAATTTTACCAAACATTGTTCAATCACTAGTACCTTATAATCATCCTAAATCCATGCTATCTGATAGGGTTTAGGTGTTTCAATCTTTCCAACTTCATCTTAGTCACCATCTCCTCTGAAACTAGGTTATCTGAACTACCACTATCAATTACAACTTTACAACACTTACCTCTAGATTTGCATCTAGTTCTGAATAGACTTTTCCTCTATGATGGTTACTCATTTGCCTCTATTTGAAATAGTTCTTTCCTCATCACCAATGATGCTCCTTTCTTAGGTTTACCTATAGAACTAGGTGATTCAACAAGTTCTTCTTCAACATAGGCTGCTCTTCCACTATTTTATGTCCTCTTGCTTGTACTACCCTGATTACATTCAAATGCTCTATGTCTTTCATCTCCACACTCAAAACAAGTACCTCTAAATGTCCTCTTATCAAATCCTCTTCCTTCTCTTCTATATCCTTCATTTCAGTATGCACTAGGGTTTCCTCTTCAATAAAAAGTTTTGTCATCTCTCCAGTAAGCATTGTTATCTCTATCATCCTTCTTCAATGGGTTGTCCAACTTTTTCTGCTCCATAAATGATCTATCATATCTAGAAAATGTTTTACCTCTCTGAAATTTGCCTCCTCTGCCTCTTTGTCTCTAATCATGTCTTTTGTTCAGCTTCTCTTCCACTTTTAGGGAAAACTGATATGCTTCTTCCAAAGATGTCATCTTTACCAAGCTTAGTTCTTCTTGAATGTTCAATCTTAGTCCATTGATGTATCTAGCCATTTTCTCCTTGCTTTCTTCACTATGTCCTATTCTTATGATCATCTTATGAAATTCTTCAATATACTCCACATATTTCTCCTTTTGTCTAAAGTTTTGCAATCTTTTCAACAACTCTAACTCATAGTTAGCAAGTATAAACTGATTCTTCAAATTTGTCACCATCTGGTCCCACTTTGTAATATTTTCTTTTCCTCTTCTATTTCTTTCCAACTAAACGTCTTTCCCCCATATAGCAACATGTCCTTTCAACTTTGTCTTCACAAATTTCACCTTCTCCTAATTTTCAATTTCTGCATATTCAAAGTATTCTTCCATATCATTTACCCAGTCAATCAATTCTTCAGGATTCAAATTACCAGTATAATTTGGTACATCAACTCTAGGTCTTTTTCCAATCTATGAAATAGCTTGCAACATCTTTATCTGATCTGATTCTTCTTCTTCATCACCTTTTAGGGTTTCACCAATTTGTTCAACAGATTGAAATTCCTCTTCATCATCACTTTCAAGATTAGGTCTCGATGTCAATCCTCTTCACCTATCTTCTTCAACAGCATCCAAATGGATTCACATTGTTCTCATCAGCTCCATCATTTCATCCATTCTATTATCCATTGTACCAACAAGAGGAACTCTTCATGGCAGCATTCTTCCTCAGATCAAGTACAAACTACCTCAAATTTAGTGATCAGTCTACAACCGACAACTACCTCACAATTGGTGATCGGTTGTGCACAAGTAACCTGCATCGGATCGGTGATCTACTCACAACAAGATCTTATGGAATCCCCTTCACCAATTCACTCCAAAGAATTGAACTTTCTCTCTAATACCACTTGGTGTAGTCACGGTAGGAGGGTTCATAGAATAAACTATCTGGACCGTGCAGCAAGAGTAAACACAACAGAAACAACTCAAGGAAATGGAACAAATGAAAATTTAGTCATTCAATATATCATAGAATTCAAATACAATCTAGTTGGCAACATGCAGGCTTAGAATTAAGGCTCGCAAGCCTGATTACAGACATGCGCAAGATAAAGCTTTGAAGCTCCTTCGTACAAAATATAAACTATCAGAGCCTTATTATGTGAATAGCTACTTTCCTAAGGATCTATTACATGAATATATATCATTTCTAGACCAATAGATTCCTCCGTGTTGGGTAAGAAAGGTCACAAACTCCAATGAAGAGTTGTAACGTGTTCATAGATAGGTCAGACCTAAATGTATATAGAATACTTCCTCAAATGAATGAAACAACATGTGGACCCTTGGGGAAGGTCAGCCACAAACCAAAGGACATTGAATGATGTGTCATTGAGATCCGCAAGTGAAGGAATGATCTGTAAGCCTTCTCCTTTAGCTGATTGTATGGAACTATTAGAATGCTCTACTATGAGAAAATAGTTAACTTCTGATAGCGATATCTTTCTGGTAACTGATCCAAATGCTCTAAATTCTTGATATGATGTATATGAATGAATGTAGATACTAAGTCTAGATCCGCAAGATGTGAACTGCCAAAACTAGATCACAAGCTGAGACTACCTCTGACTGAACTTCTTTGAACTAAACTAGAAAATGAAAGAATTGAAACATAAACAAACTGAGATGCAAATATTTTTGGTTGATGCAAGATTACTCTTGAACCAGGGATGCTCCTGCATCAACAAGAATCCTTTGTGTCACCAAAGAAAGATTACATACTCCAATGAAAGAGATGTAACATGTAGCAACAACTAGGTTGGCCTAGAACATATGGAAATCCTCCACAAGTGAATGAAATTTTGTGTAGACATCAAGGAATGTCGGCCAAGTTCCAAAGTACCTTGAATGATGTTTCATTTAGCTCCGCAAGTTATGGAATTTGATGCAGGAGCATCCATGGTTAATGGCAATCCTCATCAACCAAAAAGAAAATATTTTAATTTCCTATAGTTTGGTAGTTTGGAAGTTGGAAAATAAATGCAATATTAGGCCTAAATAATATATTAAATAATTTGGCCTTTTATAGTATTGCAAAAATCTAGGAGTGGGAGATAGTTTAGGAGATAATTTTAGAGTGTAAAATTAATAAAGGCAATTTGAAGTGGAAATTCAAAAAGAGAATCTAGGTGTGGATTTTTGGGGATTTACACTTGAAGACAACTCATTAATGCTCCCCAAATGTAGCTGGAGGATTTGGGCCCCCATGTTGAGTTGGCATATTCTTTTTCCAAAATAGGACCTATTTTCTAGGAGTGGGAATTTGAGTTGTCACTTATTTTTAGCAAATTGTGGGAGTGGATTTTATTGAGCAATTAATATTATTTTCCATGATTTTTTTTTAAAGATTCTCCCAATTTGGGCATGGTAGTGGGAGGAAAGAGAAAATGGTGGTTGTGGAGTCATAAAAAAAATTGGCAATTTTTGATGTGGTAATTCTTGTAGATTTTTTGAGGAAGGAAAAAAAGGGCATTGCTTTTCCTGGGAGGAGGTGAGAAGACATTTTATTGTAGGTTTTGATGTTGTACAGTAGTAGAAAAAGGATTATGGAATCCATGTTTGAAGATCAAAAAATTTGATTGTTGAATATTGTTGATTGGAGAGCAAATTTTATAGTGCAGGAGGATGGTTTGAAAGGGGAAGCCTCTGGAGTTTGTTTTTGTTGTTGTTTGATGTCCCATAGCAATTTATATCTATTTTATAATGATTTTCTTCAGCTAGTATGGCTACACAACCTTTTGTAATCAGATTTCTCTGAGATTGTCAAACAATGTTGCAAGTTAAATGGTGAAAATAAAATTCTATTGCTGCATATCTGTGCATCTTGTTTGTTGTTGTTAATCTTGAATATGTTTGTGTGAGGGTTGTGTGAGACCCATCTTTTATTAGTGGTATTAGAGAATGTGTTTGCAAGTATGGGCAAGTTTGTATTCCATTAGAAGTGATCTGCAAGCCTTCTCCTTCATTTGGCTGTTTGAGATTGTTTACATGCTTTGTTCTAAGGAAACAATTGATCTTCTGAGAGCGATATCTTTTTGAAAATTGATCCAAATGACCTAAATTTTGGATATGATGTGTATGATGATATCTAGATGCTAAGTCCAACTTTGCAAGCTCTAAAATGACAATGTGGCAAAATGTGGGCCAAACTACTGAAACTGCTCTTGACTAGCTGAACTAAAAAATGAAAGAAAAAATGAATGCAAATATTTTTGGTTGATGCAAGATTGCTCTGCTACCTGGGATGCTCCTACATCATATTTTCATATTCACTAATCAATCTAATCTTGAATTATCTCTTGATGATACTACCACTACAGAATGAGAACTGAGAATATCACTCCCTATTATGAACATAAATCACCATCTATAACACTTCTCTGACTTTTATCTTTCTTCTCCCCTTTAGAGGTAGTCACATTAAAACTAGGGATTATAACTATGTTCTAGTCTACTACAAACAAGATGATTGTTCATAAAGTTTGCTTCAATATTCTGCCTTTTACCTACTCTAAATGTCTGCTACAAATCCCATGATGACTATTCCAAGATCTCTCCTCTAATTTTCAATACCAATCTGAATTTACTTCCATAATGACCTAAATGACAGTGTTGTCTTTGGCTCAAATCTACCCTACACTATCTCATCACTATCCCTACACTTGTTCACTATCACAGTGACTTAACATACTTACTTTCATGATCTTTAAACCATTATTAGGTAGTTGAAACATTAAAACATGTCCCTTTAGCATAGCCTCTCTGTTTATGGATTCAAACATTGCTTATGGTGAAAACTTCTCCTTGATGTACTTTGACACAACCTACTAACTTACTATCTTCAACCTTCTTTGATGTAGCTTTGAGTTTAGAAACAAAAGCATTCACTATCAAAATCATTTCTAACTATGTCAAGGACTAGCCCTACTTCATGTCATTTTGATGCAAATCCTTTTGCTATATAGGCACACTTCCACACTAATGTAACTTTGTAACCACAAAACAATCATGGGAAATATCCATTGATATACTTATAGCCAATACAATAAGAAAATGCTTCTTTTCGTTTCAATCATTTTCTAATTCTCCCCCTTGTACTAATATTCCTCATTCTCTATTTGGTGTAGGAGCACCTTGGGATTTCATGCCTCCATGAGGCAATTTTATTAAATTATGCTTTAATATTGTGTCTTTGATGTAATAAGGTCAATTAAGACCAATTTATATTTTTTGATTCAATATTAGGTTTTTAGGTGGTTTATGAGGTCTTAATGCAAAAATGTTGTCATAGTTGTAAAAGTGCAAAAATCATGGAAGTTGAAGAGTCATCGCTTGCCATGGGTTGGTTAGACCGTTCGGATTCCAATGGTAGTTGAAAAAAAACATTGTAATGGTTTCAAATATTCTCTATGAAGGAGAGCAAAAGTGTGGAGGATGGTGGAGAACATGTAATGAAAATTTTGATGAAGAAATAAACACAATTTTCTGAGTTATACCACGTTTTTGCCTATTCTCTTGATTTTGTATAGTTTGTACAGAAATTTTGTGACCTACACAAGATTTTATCTTGTAGAGGGATGAATCTCCTTTCATTTTCAACTAATTTTGTGGTTTTTCATTGAGTTTGGAGAAAGTTATAGGCAATTTACTAAAAATTGTCCAGAACCCTGGTTAGGGTTTCTAGTGGACTTCAAAATATAATTTCTCACCATTCCTACAGTGGAAAAATTTGAAATCTTGTGATATGGAGTATTTTTGTGTGTATTTACTTATTCCAAGATTGCAAGTTCCGGGGTTTTGGTGATGCCCTAGGTCATATTTCCTTATGTTTTTGGTCTAATTGGCAGAAGAAAAGTCATTTTTTCAAAGGTTCCATGCAATGTAACCTACCTTTATTATAAAGTATGTTGTATAAAGCCCAAATGGGTATCTAAATCTACCTTTACAATCTAGAGATCATTCCTTCACTAAAAATTATGGTTAAAATAATCAATTTACTGCCCCCATGTTTCTAGGCTTCAAGGAAGGACAGTCTAAGTTTGAACCCTGTGTTACAAAACAACCATATCTACAAATTTGGTATGTAGAAAAGAGGCATAAAGGGTATGTATAATGGTGTTTGGTTTCTTGGTTTGAGGCCGTCTTTGAAAGTTATTGTGGAAAAACCTTGTTTGGAGTACTGCTAGGGAAGTTGAAGAGTTTGTGAGAAAACCCACCAAGTTAGGGTTCAAAATTGAAATTTTTGTTAAGTAGTGATTGTTTAAACACCTCCCCTACTCTGTATCACTATCTCTAGTTTCTGAATGATGACCACCATGTGAGATCCTTTCACCTTCCTTTACTTCCTCATGAATTATAGTTTGCCACAACTTAAAGATTGTCTCTTTACCACTGCAACATGTAGTTCCTAAATTGAATATTATTCTCAATATAACATTATTGTCCATTTGATTACCTTTCTCATTGTCTTTACCAGGTACCATTTAACAATCAACCTATCAAGCATGTATTTCAGCTTGCCATTCTTTAATATTCATTCTTTACCAACTATATTTATTCTTTGTGGTAGGTCTGCCACTCTTATTTCATAGTGTTCTTTGTAGAACATCAATGCCTCACTCAGTCTACAGATATAACCTTTCATATAGTTGTCTCTATTAACTTTGATAATAACTGATCTCTTCTCCAAGTTTAGATATAATGTTCATTGACCACTTATGTCTTTTCAAGAATCACCAAGGATAATAAAACATTACTAAACACCACAATGCAAATAACTGATGTCAATGATACTGTGATACAGATTTCCAAGAATTAAGGTAGACATAGCATTCTACATGGAACACTTCTCCATTTAATACTTCTCCATTGAATGAACATTATCTGCAACAATCTCAATGAAAACTATCATCAGTCTCATTACTAAGGACTACAACTTCCATTAAATAATAGAGATTTCTAAACATCACAACACAAGGATAACTGACCACCATCACACAATGTAAACATCAATGTCTGAACATACAATCTGCATCATTCACCAATGACACACAATCAATCATATAGACTACTCACAATGTAGTTATAGTTTCAATGATTGTCTTCTTTGTGCTTCGTCTTTGTTCACATATTGAATGATTATGATATTGATGCATGATTGTCTTCTCCATGTTTCATAAATGACTAATGACAAATAGGTTAAACATCCATAATAATCTCTATTGAACATTAATGACATGACCAAACCAACAAACTCTAGTAGGTCGTCATGTCCTAATCCCTTCAAACTGTCATCACATCTTTCAACTCTGTAACTTCCTTTTCGAACAATCATTTGCTCTCGCTTTGACTACCAGTCAGTCAAGACAACTTCTGTATGAGGTGTTAACAACTAATATCTTCACTCTCTTTAGCCTAAAAAAACTTTGAAAGTTTACAGAAGAAAAATACACTTAACAAACTTTTACTCAAAGTCCATGCCTTTGAATACTCTTTAATATTGCACTATTTTACCCTTACCATATGTTGATAAAAATTAAAAGCATGATGCTTCCTTAATCTTTTTCTCTCCATACAATACTTCATGGTCTTATTGCTCATAAAAACTAATCATGATACAATAAAATTGTTGTTAATTGATTTTCTCTTTTCCGAAATAGGAATCAAAATCATATCACCATGCATGTTTTAGTATTGCTGCTTGTTTGATAGTCTTTCAGTCTTCTTGACAACTTTATAATAATCATCTATTGGCTTTAAGGTTTGTCCACTCCTACTGACACAACCTCTTTGTCTTATCCATGGGACTGAATGGTAAAGCAATGATCAGCTCCCCCTGAACTCATGCTGCTCTTTATGCACTTAGTGATGTCTCTTGTGTAGTATGCACAAGATTAGGTTCTTCTTTCTCTTGCTCTTGTTTTAATCTCCAAACTTTCATAGGATCTTTCTTTTTCTTGGTTAGAGTATCTATATGTTTGTTATATCTAGATGGTTCCATTAAACTAATTCTACAAAACTGTGCTCTATACCCAAATTTATTGCATTTATAACATATGATCAAAGAAGTATGGTTTCTTGAAAATCCAATACCATTGTTTCTTACTTGTATACTACAATCTCTTGAAATGTGACCAAGATGGTTGCATTTATGACATAGGGGTAAAACCAAAAAGCTATGTCACACTTTTATAAAGGAATCGGCCAACACAAGAAAAAAGTTTCGACTTCGACCTCATAAAAGTGGCATTTATGTTTTGAATTTCAAAATGATGTAAACTAATGAAATGTAGATCTCTTGATGAATTTTATGCTTGTAATTTTTCAAAAAATTTAAAAAAATTATTTTGAAATTTTTTTATAAATTTAAGAGCAAATTTTGAATTGCTAAAAATTTCAAGAAAAGGTGACTTTGAGTCCACGTCACAAAAAAAAGAGCAAACAATCTTATTTTTCCCTAATTTTTGTTCCCAAATAGATGAGTTCAATATCTAGTGCATGGAGAAAAAAAATTAGTTTTCAATGCATATTTTCTTCGTAATATCGTTTTAAAGTTAAACTTTATAGAATCTAATAGTTTTCATTCCACATGAACTTTTGTATAATTTTTTTATCATTTTCAGAAAACCAATTATACCCTTTTGGAGAGGACTCTTTCCTCTAGTGCACCATATAATTTTGAAAACAATTGGATGTGTTTTGATATATTTTTAAATTTCTAATCAGTGTCATCTTTGATTTTAACAACCTACTTGCAATAATTTAAGAAAAAAACATATTAAAACTAATCAAAATATTTTAAAAAAATCATATTTGGATTCTAGACTCATAGCTCTAGAAAAGAATTTTTTTTTATTTTTGAAATAATCCATTCTGATTGAAGAAATATTAGGTTTAAGTTGAAAATTTTAGAAAACCCTAGAAAATGAGGAGGTGGCTGCCAAGTGGGATGCCACATAGATAGTTTTGGGCGAATCGAACTCACCTGAGTTTGACTTGTCCGGATCAAAGTTGGACGAGATTGACTTGCCCGAAATTATATAATTCCAGTGACCACCACCGGTCGACGGTTTGTTTTTTTGTTTTTTTGTTTTTTTAAACTTAATTATATATATGGCTTTATTTTTTATGTTTTTTTCTCAATTCAAGCATCAAGAAGAAAATAGAAGAAGCAGAATTTTTCGCAATAGAGGCTAAAAATTATTTTTTAAAATTTTTTTCAATTCAAGCATTTGGAGAAACCACACAAAAGGAGCTTTTTTGGTAAGAGAGGCTACAAATTTTTAGGTTTGTAACATGATTCCCAACTTATTTACTCATTTTACCATGTAGAAATTGAACTTCATGAGTTATTTATTAGGATGTATATGTGTGTAGGTGAATTAAAACAAGCAATTTGTGATGGGGAATAAAAAAACTAGATCAAGGTTGTATGACCGAAAAAGAGATGAAAAAACCCTAGGAACATCTAGTCAAGAACAACCCATTGAAATTATTGATGAACAAGTTGAAGGGCATGTTAATGAACAAGTACAAGATGAAATTGATAGTAGTGAGAATTTTTTTGCATGGAATGAAAAATCTTATGGAGATGGATGAGGATGCTCTTTTCAAAAACATTTTACCTAAACATATGTTACCTAAAGCACAATAAAATTGCACTCTAAAAGAATTTTGGGATAAATTTTTTGAAGATAAATCTCTAATTAGAAGAGCACAATTATCTGCAAAGTTATTTAGGCGAAAAGAAATGACCCCTATTTTGGTGTTGTTAGGAGTTGATAACAAGAAAAAATTTTCAAATTTAGTAAATCAGATAGTAATTGAAAATTTGCAAACAAAATTGGATTGTATTCAAATCAAGAGTCGAAGTTCTAATTTAAGTGCTACACATAGAGCATTGATGACTATAATTTCTAGTAAGAAATTATCACATAGAAGACAAGTTAAAGCAATTTCCCAATTAGTAAATGTATCTAGGAGAACTGTTCAAAGATATATCAAGAAGAGAAATAGATTAGATGAAAACATTGAAAATAATTGGGTAAATATTTGTTGAGTCCCTTAGAGAGATAGAATTTTAGAAGATGTAAAACAAAAAGTAATTGGATATTGGACTGAACACTCCCATGTTTCTTCCAATAGAAGGGACACTATATAAATAAAAGATGAAGATGGTAAAAAAATTTCTCATCCAAAGCATTTTATAGATAAAACACAAAGAATTTTTTAAAGCATTCAAGAAAGAATTTTCACAGTTGAAGATTTCTCAAAGGATGTTTAAGAATTTACGACCATGTTTTGTAGAAAGTGCATGAAACTTGTTGCTGTCGAAATCATGTTGAATTTCATCTACACCTACAGTCATATAAAAAACTTATGGAAATAGTTAATCCAAATGTAGCCATCCCTGGAAGTACAACACAATTTGTGAAGTCTATCTTATGTGAAAAATAAGAAGATTCAGATGAATTCCATGTACAGTGTATAAGAAATATATGTGTAGATTGTGGAAATTTGACGAATTTTTTACCATTTGAGAATATTGATCATTCAATGTCAGTTGTTTGGAAGAGATTTGAATATGATAAATACTCAATGAAGTCAGGAGATGAATCCAAAAAAATTATTTTGAGAGAGAGTGAATTGCCCTGCAATGAGTTTATGAACAAATTTCATAACATTGTATACCCACATATCCAACATTGTCATGGCGCAAGATTGTAGGCTAAGCAATTTCATAACTCAAAGAATTGTTTTCCACTGGGTTGTATTCTCTCTATTATAGATTTTTCTAAAAATTATACATTCAGTCCTCAAACTGAGATTCAAAGTCAATATTATCATTCAGAGCAAGTCGCAATCTTTGTACAAGTTTGCTATAGACATGTTGAGTTATTTGTAGATGAGGTAGAGAGTACTGAAGATGAATGAATTATCATCAAGGAGGTTCACTTTTCTATCAATGATGATATGGGTCATGATAGAAGCTATGTAGCATAGTGCTTTCGAATTTTTTTTGAAGATTTAAGACAATGTGCCATTACTGCATTACAACACTGGATTTGGTCTGATGGATGTCCTAGTAAGTGCTGATTTTATTATTATTTTTTAATTTTTAATTTTTAATTTATAAATTTATAAAATTTTAAGACTTGAATTTTTAACTATTTTTTGGTTTTCAAATCATTGTTTATATATAACTATTTATACAGGGCAATTTAAGTTTACAAAAGCATTTAATTGGTTAATGCAACAACATGCTAAATTTGGCATAAAGTTTTTGTAGAATTTTTTTGAGAGTGGACATGGAAAAGAAGAGCATGATGGAGCAGGAGCATGTGTAAAGCATGCACTTCACCAATATGAACTTGCAGGTAATGTACTAGATACAAAATTTACAAAATTTAAAATTGTTGAATACTTCTACAATGATTTATGTAATTGATGTACATGTATTGTAATAGTTGGATGTACATGTGAACTTTTTTAAATTCTTACCTCTTACCTTGGCACTTCACCAACATGAAATTGTAGGTAACACCATACATAATGCAAATCAAATTGTTGAATGGTACAAAAGCCATTTTGGTGCCCGTGACTCAATATACAACAAACACTATTTTTGGGAAGTTAAAGGTATGTTAATTGAATTTATGTTACTTGAAAACTTTAATATTTTAATTTAAGTACACATGTGATTTAATTGAATTTTAGTTTTAATTGAGATGCTCAAGAATTTGGTCATATGTGCAAAAATTGATCAGTCAAATCCATATAATTGTCAAGTAATTAATGGTGTTATAAGTTTGCATCAAGTCATGACTATAAGACATAGCAAGCCTCTTTCTATTCAAGTGAGAGAAAAATCTTGTTTCTGTGTTGATTTCATTGAGAACAATGCAAATACTCTACAATGTCCAAATGTAAGGGATGTATATGTTTCACAATGGGAAATGAAACAAATCATATCAATGCCTCCTTTTGAAGATAGTGACATTGTAGATGTATATGATCCTATATATTCAACTGATTACGAAAGTTTATCAGATTTAGTTGTTATAAGTAAGTTACAAAATTGATTTATATTCTAGATTGTAATAAAGTTTTGAACATTTGATTTACATTGTTCAACTCAAATATACATACATGTTTACTTGTGGTGTGTATAGGAGATATTTTTGTTGTGGTTGCAAATCCTGACAATACAGAAGGTGTAGATTACTATCTACTAAGATGCACACAAGCAAAATTAAAATTCTTAGAATCAATGACAGATAGTGATGGACAATCATATCCCATTGGATCAGTTGTTGTTGAATGCACCTATTATGAACAAGTAAAGATGGATAAAAATGGTATTATATTTATTGATTATATGCCAGGACAAAATGTTCTACAATACAGTCACTTAGTTATAGAAACAAGATTAAGTTTGGAAACTTTACAAAAAAGAGGATGTGGCCAACAAAAGTGCAAGTTGTCTATTGAAGATTACGAAAAGATTTTAGAGATAACAAAAGATAGAGAAGATCTAGATTATATATACCAAGAGCTCTAACTACATTATTCAAGAGCGAGTTGAACCAATCGATACATGGTATGAAGGTATATGCACTTGAATTATCTATTGATCTATTGATTTATTTTAAAATGTAGATGATTCTTGATAGTTCTTTCCTTTCAAATTTTAATTTCAATGGTTCTTAGTTCAAATTTTATTATAATCAAACATGATCAAGCTACAAACTAGCTATAAATTTATTTACACAATTTTTATTTTTGCAATTATGTAGGTCTATGCCTATAAGGATTTCAAGTTATAAAATTGAACTTCATTTTGTGTAGGAATAATCTCTAAACTATATATAGATAATATTAGATGTCTTAGGTATCTAGAGGTGTCTTAGGTCTTACAGTTTCTTAGGTGTTTTAGGTCTTAGGTGTCTAGGTATCTTAAATGTGTCTTAAATATGTCTTCTAGACCTATCTTAAGTCTTACGTGTCTTAGATATATGTCTTAAGTGTCTTAAAGGTAGATTAGGCATCTTAGACCTTTCTTAGGTGTTTTAGGTGTCTTAGGTGTCTAGGTGTCTTAAATATGTCAAATAGATATGTCAAGTAAGTGTCTTAAAGGTCTTAGGTTTCTTACTCTATATGTCTTAAGTTTCTTAGGTGTCTTAGATATGTCTTAATTCTTAGGTGTTTTAGAGGTATATATGTGTCTTATAGGTCTTAGGTTTCTTAGGTGTTTTAAGACTTAGGTGTCTAGGTTTCTTAAATGTGTCAAGCAGGTATGTCTTCTAAGTGTCTTAAAGGTCTTAGGTGTCTTAGTGTATGTCTTAAGTGTCTTAAAGGTTTTAGGTGTCTTAATGTATGTCTTAAGTGTCTTAAAGGTGTATTCTAGGTCTTCATTGTGTTTTAGGTCTTCATTGTGTTCTAGGTCTTAGGTCTTAGGTTTTAGGTGTCTTAGGTCTTAGGTGTCTTTGGTCTTAGGTGAGGCCATTGAGCTTCCACCTTCATGTGGTTGGCCTTGTGAGTACATAATAAATATTTCTCGAAGCTAAGGAAACCTCTTTTTTTTGTATCCTTATCATGTAGGGGTCTTGAAGATTTTGTGAAATTGGAAAAAGATGAGTAGAAGCTTGGGGATTCCCATGACACTACTACATGAAGTGGCATGTCATGTTGTGATGATGGAGCTCAAGAGTAGTAAGCTTTATAGAGGCAACATGATTGAATGTGAAGATATCTAGAATTGCGAGCTTGAGGACATTACTTACACCACCAAGGTATGTATGTGGCTATATGCACATTCATTACTTCTTTTTTCTTGTTCCTTATTCTTTGCCTTAAATGACTTTCTTTTACCCTTTTTGACTTTTCTTTTCTTAGCCTTTAAATTTAACTATGGGATTGTTTAGGGCTTATGTAATTATGCACCTTCCAAAACATTTACATACAAATAATATAAGCCCTTGGTCATATCCATTAAAACCCTAGCAAAACAAAACAAAACAAAGAACCCAATTTCTGTTGATTGCTAGGAACACTAAGAGGGGGGGTGAATCAATGTTCTATAAACTTTTTCTTGCACTTTCACTTTTAACCATTTCAAGGGATTACTCAAATAGAAGCATAATATACAAATGAACAGCATCCACAAAAGCATGACACATAACACCAAGATTTTATGTGGAAAACCCAAAATGGGAAAAACCATCGAGAGGATTAGATCTCATATAAAAATTGCAATCTTTACAAAGATGATGTTCAGGCTTGGTCACTCCATGGGCCTAGAATATGCTGGCTTACAACCATGAAGAACAACTAGATTTAGTAGGCTCACTACCTCAACCCTAAACCTAGCAAGATTACAATGAGGGCTGTTAAAACCTAAGGGTTGCTAAACCCTACTAAAGGATCACTGCCAACTTACTGCCTTGATGATAAAAACTTGCTTCCAATCAAATCACACATGATAACTAAATACTGCTTCAACATCTGCCACTATGCCAGGGTGCAGTCATTTAGCAACTAAATTCTGAATCCCAAGTCTTCATCGTTGCTCTTCTATTCACATGCTTGCTTTTCACACATCTCTTTGACTCACACACCACACCACTCAATAGAAGATCATTGCTTTTATATATCTGCATCATGATTTAATCCATAATCAGGTCAGCATCCAAGAAGTGAAACATGTACATAGAACGATGTACCTTGTCACTCAATCCAATGTGTTATGTGTCACGTAGACCCAAATCTTCTCCCAAATGTGTTCATATATGTCAGCTCTAATCATTCAATTACTTACATAGATATTTCACATGCTAACCTTTCTCCGCATCATGATTTATCTCACCAGTCAGCCTGTTCCTCAAGAGCGTGCTTAACAGGTTCATCTGCTAACTTACAACTTCTACTGCTAATCACAAAACACTTCCAAAATCATATCAAGGACACTTTATACATTCCCAATCTTACCCTTAGAACCACAAGACATCATATCATCTTGCAGAGAAATGCAGATCATCAGAACTCAGACTCTGTCTCTGTCAAGCTTTGTCAAACACTGTGTCGATACTTAGTAGCTTGTAGCTATCCTTCCAGTGAACTTCAGATCTCCTAACTATAGAATAAGAAACTTCATAGAAGTGTTTACAACACCTCAAAAATGCATAAAAAAATACTTATCTGCAGAGGAACGTAGACCACTGCACTATGACTATTCATTGTTCTTGCTATACCTTCTCTTACCCAGACTTGGACATTTCTTCAAGATGACTTTTGTATAGTATCTGGACTTAATCTCTGAGGCATAACACTATCAAACACCAACAGACATCATACCTTAACCGCATTACTAGATCATCATCTACGGAGGCATACTATCCAACTTACTGTCCTCTACTCTACATACTTTCCATACTTAGCCATTTTCTGTCAACCAGACCTGGAATCCAACATGTTCTTTTAGAGATATCTCTTCTTGTCATGGAGATAGGTTCTCTGAGCTTTGTTGCCATTAATGACAACATACAAGTCCATACTAGAGTAGTGTCTCTTGCCAACAATCTCCCCCTTTGGCATTGATGGAAACACTTAGTGAAAAATGCTTGACTACTACTCCTTACTGTACACACTTTGTTTTCCTGCTCCCCCTGAGATGATTATCCATTTTTCACTGATCTACTTCTCCCCCTTTGACATCAATGGAAAAGAACATGGATCCATAACCAAAAATTTGTCAAAATCCCAAAAATTGATGCACTCAGCCGCATATTTACAAGTGTAATCTACCTCTTTGTATTACATGTATTTGAGAATGTCATTGAATAAGTTATTGATCTATGCCCACTCATTTTCCCAACCTTTCTAAGCATTATCCAAAATTTGAATGTGTCCACTATAGAAAAAGGCTAAAGCTTCTACCTTATTGAGATCAGAAGGTGTGCCTGTTTGTACAGCTACCCTAGCCTCTACAATAAGATTTGTCATTAAGTCCAGTTTAGGGTAGACTAGTCTCCTTAGTTGTCCCATTCTTCTTTTTATTTGATATTTTCAATTTAATAGCTCAGTTAGATCATTGTGGATGTAGATGACTTATGCTTCCTTATTTCTAATTTATTATGTTGCCAGATCAAATTTGTTAGAGATGTCCATCATTCTTTGTTCTAGCTCTTTGATCTTTTCTTCAATCTCTTGAGTAGCTTTTAGCCATGATAGGAAAAATTTGTACACATCTCTAGCTTCTTTTACAACTTTTTGAATGTTGGATATTGAATTATCTAACGAAATCTTATCCTTGGCTATCATTGTCTTTAATTCTTCTAGTCTTTTTCATTCAAATTCCTGCTTTACTTTTGTTTTTGTAGATTTGTCAAAAGATTTAAACTGATTACTTACTGAATTTATTAATCCATTCAAATGACTTGTTGGCGGCATGGATGAATCCCTCTTGTGGGTAGGCAGCAGCTTCTCCAAAATCCTAGATGCTTCATCAATCAGGTTACTATCCTTAGTAAGTGATTTCAACAACTCTTCTTGAGCCTTTTCTTGAACAATTGAAGCCCACTTAAATTTCTGTGTCAGAGACATTGTGTCCAGATTTATTTGGTCCTGTAGTAATTCTGGTTCATCCCAATCTTGTTTCTCCTTTTCGAGCACTTCTTTTGTTGAAGTAGCAGTGTCTCTTGTCACCTTATCTTCACAAAGTGAGACTTTCCTTTTCTTTTCTCCTTAAGTTGTGGCTTCTGTAATGGATGAGATCCTTATTCTTTTTCTAGTACTAGATGCTGGTCTCTCCTCTTTAGATCTCTTGTCTTTCCTTTTTGGAGTGGTTGATGCCCATTCTATTGGAGTACTTGTGAACTCGGATCCTTCTGATTTGGTTTCTACCTTACTTAAATGTTCATCTGATGTTCTTTCTGACTACTCAAGTTCCATCAGCACTCTGGAAGATAATTCTAAGAAAGTCCTGAATCTATCTTATTTGGGATTAGTAGGTTTACTTAGTAGTGTATCAACTAATTCAGTTAGGATGTCTTCTATAACTTCATAACCTAATGCAGGGACCCAACACTTCTTGGTTCCATAGATTCCATAAAGTATTTATCTTTATCCACCATGAATACAATGTCCTTTTTATACTTTATCACCACTTTTTTAGGTATCTGGAACCTTCTTACCATTTTCTATTGAAAATCTCTGAAATATTTTCACATGATTTCATTTTGTATATCTGCATTACCCAAACTCTGTAAATAATTTCTTATTTGAGAAGCTATAGGAATGTGATCGAGCCAGATAAAATTTCCTAGACCAGGTAGCTCTTTTAGGAAGTAAAAGAGTAAACATGTAATAAGTGTTCCATATTTGAAAGGATAATTAGTTTCTTTTGCCCTTTTCAAGTTCTCCATAAGTTCATTTCAAAGCAATTCACAAAGATCATAATCAGTATTATTTTTTATCATGCCATACGCTGTGTATATGGCTGATGCAAACACAAAATTTTCCTTGTTGGAGAAGTATATTTTGTATCCTATAATAATTGATGCAAATCTGATAGTCAGATCCCTGATATCATTCACTGTAAGGCCATTCTTCTCACATTTGGCTCTTGTTAGCTGCATTACCACATTGTTCTTCATTTTCTTTATGCATGTAACCCTTCTGGAGGAGCTCATACCATTTACTACTTTAATGGCTTCTTTAGTTATCAAATAGGGTTCATCAAGCCATAAAGACTCATCATGAATTCTTCTTAGAACAAGCTCGACCCATGCATCAATCAAAATTGCGGGAAAGTCCAACCAGGTGTCAAATTTCTTTTCTCCTAGAGCTTTGTAATCATCTTTTAGCACAATGTCCACAGTATTCAGTTCATCCAAATATAGTTTTCCTAACTTCATATGGTCATATTCTTCTAAACTAGTATGAATGCATGCCCTGATATCTTCCATATGCAACACCCCATGTAGAGTGATTGACAATGCCCCTAACGGATTGTATTTCAATAATTTGAAGAACTGTCTCTTAAACTTGGGGAGAGGCATTTTTCCTATCTCGATTGCATGAGGAGTAAACATTTTCCCAGAGCCGTTTAATTTTCATAGTAGGGTTTCAAGTTGTAAATACCTCTTTCACTGGAATAGGGCTTCCTTGATCTGAAATTCTCCAGGCCCTTCAATTCTTGGTTGTTTGTTACTCAAAGCCTGTTCTGATCTTTTCTGAATATTTGCTAGCTTCGAGTGTAAAGTAATTTTTAGATTAAACAAGTTCCTTCTTATCCTCCGCGTGACTTGACCTAGTCATCATAAATGCTCACTTCCAAAAAGCTACCAGAACCTTTCACTGTAGAACACAGTCGATTAGGATTGCTCCGCAATATGCTGCATTGACTCTTTTTGTTCCAGTTTTTCATCCAAAAGCTGTGTCATATCAGATTTAATCATATGCCTTCATGCCAAATTCTGGCACCCACTTTCTGGATGGGTGATTTGGATTTTTCACACTATTCTCCCTAAGCCAAATCTTTCAATTCACTTCTTGGAGGAAGTATCTGTACCAGATAGTGGTGCAGATTGATCTCTGACTACTATTACTTCTTTCTTGATCCATACCTTGTTCATTTCTTTATTGGTTTCAATCAGATCAGCTCTTTCTTTTCCTTTATCATTCCTCTACCTTGTTTTCCTTTCTTCAGAATAGTGATTTCTCTTCACATTCCTACTTCTGCAAAACTTTGCAATGTGTCCAAATTTGTTGTAGTTGAAACATACTACATTCTTTTGACCTTGATTCCTTCAATTGATTAAATTTGATCTGCATTGATTAGCCATGTACACAAAACACTTTCCATTGAATGATTGGTTGTTCCTGATATTTTGAAAATTAGTTCTTACCAAACTTCTACATTCATTTGATTTGTGTCCCATTTTATAGCATGCATTGCACCTAATAGAATTTTGAATTTCTTTACTTCTGCATACAACATCTCTATGACAAATCCTATTGCAAGTAAAGCATTTTCCTTTGAATGACTATTCATTCCTTCCATTGTTGAAACCTTTTCTATTTTGATTTCTACATTCATTTTCTCTATGACCAATTTTCTTACAATTAAAGCACTAACTAGAGAATGATGGAATCTTTTGATTTGTTCTGCTCCTACATTGAGTAGCCCTATGACCAAACTTATTTCCTGAATTACAATAACCATTGAAAGATGGGTACCTTTGAGCATTTGGTTGTCTAACTAGAGGTCTTCTAGGTCTTCTTCTTTGATTTCCAAATTGATATTCTTTGTTTTGCCTTGACTCAGTGCTCATTTGACCAGAGTTTGAACTTTCTCCTTTCTCAAATCCTAAACCATGTTTGGCATCAGCACTCTTCTGGCTAGCAATCATTTCATCAAGATTTGTAGCACTTATCTTGAATTTCTCTTCAAAACTTATGGCATTTTCCAGATCTGTTTTCAAACTTATAATTTCTCTTTCAAGTTTTGCACAATCTTCTGATCTATTCTTCACAATCAAATTTAGATCATCTTCCGCTCTTGTTCTTTCCGTAACTTCTACTTCCAAATCATTTAGGGCTTTATTTGCTGATAATAATTGGTCACTGACTTCTTTGTATTTGTCTTTGAATAATTTATCTTTAAGATGCATTCATCGGCTTGTTGCAAATTTTCTTTCAGATCCCTGACCCCTGCTTTAGAATTTTCAAGATCCATAAGAGCTACTTCTAGTTGATTGTATCTCTCATAATTTCTATACCTTCTTGCTGCCATGATTACACTATCCTAGATCTTCCTTAAAATGTTAAACTTCTTCCAAGGAACTTGGCTTTGATACCAATTGTTGATTGTCAAGAACACTGAGAGGGGGGGTGAATCAGTGTTCTATAAACCTTTTCTTGTACTTTTACTTTTAACCATTTCAAGGGATTACTCAAATAGAAGCATAATATACAAATGAATAGCATCCATAAAAGCATGACACATAACACCAAGATTTTACATGGAAAACCCAAAACAGGAAAAACCACGGAGAGGATTAGCTCTCATATAAAAATTCTAAACTTTACAAAGATGATGTTTAGGCTTGCTCACTCAATATGCCTAGAATATGCTGGCTTACATCCATGAAGTACAACTAGATTTAGCAGGCTCACTACCTCAACCCTAAAACTAGCAAGATTACAATGAGGGCTGTTAAACCCTACTGAAGGCTCACTGCCATCTTAGTGCCTTCATGACAAAAACTTACTTCCAATCAAATTACACATGATAACTAAATACTACTTCAGCATCTGTGATGCAGAGAGGCACAAGGGAAGCAACAAAATAAGGTTTACTATTCTCCTTTGCCCACTAACCCACTTCACCTAGCCTTCAACCAACCAAAGGCACATCTAAGGGTATATGAAGGGTTTGATATCCAGGCTATGACTCAACCCTCAAGGCTTCTCCCATACCTTAAGATAGGTCAATAAACACTTCACTTGCAATTGGTTTGATTCCCAACTTCCTACAACTCTCCAACCTCTACTTTGACTAGTAAGGCTACTAGCCCTCCAAACCTAGTTTTCTCCACACAACTTGACAAAACCCCAAATGACCAGGCAAGTAAATGATGGATTTGGATACCCTTTAAGGGACTCTATCAAACTTCCAAACCTTCAGTTCCCACTCTACTCCTACAATTCAGAACACCTACTAGGTCTCTAGGCCTACTTGATCAGTTTAGGGCTAGGTTTCAAAGAAAGTGGTCAAATTTGGGTTCATAGATCAAGGACAAGAATTTGGAACACCTCTACCACATCCAAACAACTCAAAACCACCATTCATTCACTCACCCTATCAAGATTTTGTCATCTACAATAGCAAATAGCATAAATTTGGTCAAATACCTAAGAATACTTGACCTAGGGCATCACTCCAAAAATCAAAAATAGCTTTTCCCCACCAAATGCTTTTGGAATCAGGTAATGTACATCCCTAGCTTGCATTTCACTGATTTGCATGAGTTTTCACTAGTTGGAATGCATCCTAGGGCCGGATTTATGTGACAAACCTTAGAAAATAGGGTTTTTGACCAGTTTTGAAACAAAATGTAATAACTTTTCACTTCGATTACTTCAAACCTTCAAACTTTTTGTGTTTGAACCCTAACTCAGTCTAGTTTTAGAAAAAGTACATTTGCTTACCTCGTCAATCTGTACAGGCCGTACAACTGCAAGAAAATAGAGAAAAACTGACTGTTTCTATTGTTTCAATGCCTAAAACTCCTTACAGGAACTTCTCTGCCGTACAGGAATCATAGAATCACCAAATACACCAATCCAAGTCAGTATCCAACCTCCAACAATAGTTTCAACCACCCAAAGTAGTTTTGGGACCAACCCCTTACATAACACAATTTGACAACTATGGTAGTTTGCATAAACACAAGGATCTTGTTTGGTTTTGCTTTTCCCGAGTCCAAAAATCTACCATACTCTTCAAAACATGACAAACATTTGAACAATCCAAACAAACTTAAAAAGCCATCATTAGACCTACTAGGCCTAAGTGACTCAACAAGGTTCCAGATGGACTAAGCATGATTGAGGTTTATATGATTACCCCAATCATCTTGACCACACAAAATGGACCTTACATCCATGGCTAAAGCCATATTACAACACATACAGAATAGAAAAAACATAACTTATCAAAATGCATCAAAATGCTTGAGGAATCAAACTACTCCTAGGTGCCCTGCACCATACACCCACTGTAAAAAAGAACTCAAGTCTCTTGAGTTAGGAATGTTATCAAATATGAAAACTGCCTTCTCAATGTCTGCTCTGCTCATCCAAGTGGCATCCTCCTGAGGTTTATTGAGCCATTTCATGAAATATTCATGATAGGTGTGCCTCCTAGTTTGTTTAGCAACCCTGTGATCCAAAATGCACTCAACCTGATCAGGAGATGAAGGAATCAGTTCTTGGAGTGTCTGATCAATTTTTTGCTCTACAACAAATGTCTGAGGATCAGATCCTTTATAGGGATAAAGGTCTGAAACATTAAAAATTGGTGACAAAGCAATGCCATCTAGAAGTCTAATTTTATATGCATTTTCTCCACATTTCTTGAGCACTTCACAAGGTCCAATCTTCTTCATGAGTAGCTTAGTGTATTTACATGCAAGGAGTCTCTCCTTTTTCAGATGGACCATGACCAAATCCCCTTCTTTGAATAGCAGATCCCTTCTCTTTCTGTCAGCAGACTGTTTATACTTTTGAGAAGTGGACTGCAATTTCTATTTTACTTGTTCATGGACATCTCTCATCACTTGAATGAAGTCTTCAGCCAATGCACTACTGTTCTCCAGTCCTCTAACCTCTCTAAGTTCCAAAATACCCCTTGGGGGAGTGCCATAAACAATTTGGAAAGGAGATAGGCCGGTGCTTCTGTTGATAGTGTCATTATATGAGAACTCTACCTGAGCCAAAATTGAATCCCAACTAGCACCCTACTCCTTTGTTAGGCATCTTAGGAGGTTACCAAGTGACCTATTAATCACCTCTACTTGTCCATCAGACTGAGAGTGATAGGCAGATGATTATGACAAGTGTGTACCTAGTCTTTTCCAAAGTGTCCTCCAGAAGTGTCCTATGAACTTGGGGTCTCTGTCAGAGATTATGGACAAAGGTAAACCATGTAACCTGACTATTTCCTTGAAGAAAAAACCTGCTATGTGTAAGGCATCATGTGTGGTTTTACATGGGATGAAGTGAGCCATTTTTGAGAACATATCAACAACCACAAAGATGCTATCATGTCCATTCTTGGTCCTAGGCAAACCAAGTACAAAATCCATGCTTATGGAATCCCAAGGTTTTGAAGGAATAGGTAGTGGAGTGTATAAACCTGCATTTGATGTATGCCCCTTGGCTCTTTTGTAGATTTGACAGGTTTCAACAAACTTTCTTACATCAGTTCGCACCTTTGGCCAAAAATGGTATCTCCTAACCAATTCTAGGGTCTTATCAATGCCAAAGTGGCCTGACATGCTACCACAGTGCTTCTCCTTAATAATATTCTCTCTAATAGACCATCTTGGGATGCATAACATACTACCCTTGAAAAGATATCCATCTTGTATCAAAAACTTAGAAAAATCAGTGTTATACCTTCTTGTCATGGCTTTGCAAGATAGGTAAAGTTCCTTGAAGTCTTCATCTGCTGCATACTGATCTTTGATGGCATGTATACCTATACTTTCCAACTAAATGGTCTGCACAAGAAGATTTCTCCTACTTAAGGCATCAACTACTTTATTGGCCACTCCTCTCTTGTGTTTTATTGAGAAGGTGTATGCTTGGATGTACTCCATCCACTTGACATGTCTGTGGTTTAACTTTTGCTGCTTGTTCAAGAAGCTCAATGCATGGTTATCAGTAAAAACTATAAATTCCTTAGGCAATAAATAGTGTCTCCACTTCCTCAATGATTGGACCATTGCATATAATTCTAGATCATAGGTAGAGTAGTTATGTTTTGCCTCATTTAACTTCTCACTAAAGAAGGCTACAGGCCTCCCATCTTGACTTAGGACTCCCTCTATAGCCCTCTTACTTGCATCACACTCTACCACAAAGACCTTGTCAAAATCAGGTAGAACAAGGACTAGTTGTTCTGATATTTTTTTGTTTAACAGTTCAAAGGCTTGATTGGCCTCATTTGTCCACACAAATATACATTTCTTGCCCCCTTTTATGGTGTCAACAAGTGGAGCACAAATAGCACTAAACCCTCTAATGAACTTTCTATAAAAGTTGCATAAACCATGGAAACTCCTTACCTCAGAGGCTGTTGTAGGTGTGCACCAATTAAGAATGGCTTCAACCTTGATTGGATCCATTTTTGGGTTTCCCTTAGAGATGATAAAGCCCAAGAATATCAACTCTTCTTGTAGGAAGACACATTTTTCAAGGTTAATTCTCAACTTCTCCTCTTGAAGCCTCTTGAGCACTTGATGGATATGTCTTATGTGATCTTCCTTGCTGTCACTAAAAACCAATATATCATCCAAATATACAACAATAAACTTGTTAAGGAAATGTTTTAGCACCTCATTCATCAATCTCATAAAGGTGCTTGGTGCATTTGATAAGCCAAAAGGCATGACAACCCATTCAAATAGTCCTTCATTGGTTTTGAAGGCAGTTTTCCACTCATCCCCCTCCCTTATCCTAATTTGGTGATAACCACTTTTTAGATCTATCTTGGTAAAATACTTAGCCCTACCCAAGCAATCCATTAAATCTTCTATTCTAGGCATTGGAAATCTATACCTGATAGTAATCTTGTTAATGGCCCTGGAATCAGTGCATAGTCTCCATGTACCTTCCTTCTTGGGTGCAAGTACTGTAGGTATTGCACATGGACTAATACTCCTTATAAGTCCTCTACCCAATAAGTCCTGGATTTGTCTTACCACTTCTGCATTTTGCTCTGGAGTCAACTTGTAGGCTGCTTGGTTTGGTAGGGTGGATCCAGGGATGATATCAATGCAATGACTAATCTCCCTCTTTGGTGGAAGTGCATCCTTACTCTCATCGGCTATCACATCATGGAACCTTTCCAATAGTTCTTCTACTTCCTTTGGTCCAATCCTCCTAAGAGGTTTCTGCACTTTGACCTTCTTGGGATTTACATCCTTGGGCTTGATGACTACTACAAAACATGACACTTTCTCTTCCTTGAGGTTAGCCAAAAACTCTTTTTCACCTACCAACATAACTGAACTAGAAATGATCTTCTCTTTGCAATCATCAATCAAAGGAGTCATTGTGAACTTTTCACCATTTTTGGACAAATGAATCACATTTTGCTTACCATCATGTTGGGCACTTGTGTCATGTTGCCAAGGCCTTCCAAGAAGAAGGTGGCATGCATCCATATCTACTATCTCACAAAGAATCCTATCATGATATTCACCTACCTTGAATTCAACCCAACATTGCTCTTTCACCACAATTTGTTGGTCCTTGGTTAGCCAAAAGACTCTATAGGGGTTAGGATGAGGTATCCTTTCCAATCCTAACTTAGTCACCATTTCATTAGAAGCTAAATTATCAGAAGAACCTAAATCAACTATTACCTTGCAGACTTTTCCTTTCACCTTGCAAGTGGTTTTGAACAAGTTGTTCCTTTGGGACTGCTCCTTGGTGGCTGGCATGATGAGGGACCTATTAAACATGATGCACTCTCCACTCTCTGGTGCTGCACACTTGGAAGAGGCTGTTTTGTATGATGTGGTGCTTTGACAGTCCTCTTCTTGAAGGAGTTGCACCCTTCTATCTTTCTAATTTGCAGAGGTATTTGCCATCTTCTCTGGGCACCTAAAGGACTAATGTCCTATCTGATTGCAAGAGAAACACCTTCCAGTGAACACATTGGGACCCCTACCCCCACTTCTTCCTTTGCCATTACCTCTCCCTCTAAATGGACCCTGATTAGCACTATTTTTGTCAACCTGCCCTTGACTGCCCTCTTGTGATCTGCCATCTTGGGGTCTAGAAAAGTTTTCCTTATTCTAAAATCTACCTCTGCCTCTGAAATTCAGATTACCCCTACCCTTGTTGTTTGAATCACCTCTCCTTCTCTGTTTGTCCTCAATCCTCAATGCCATTTGAAAACACTTATGGACTATTTCAAGATTAAAGAAATTTAATTAATCTTGAATGGAGAACTTAAGGACATTAAGATACCTTGCAAGCTTCTATTTTTCATTCTCAGGCATCTTGGCTTTCAATGACATCTTGTGAAACTCCTCAGTGTATGTGCTCACGTCCATGTTCTTCTGTCTCAAGTTGTGCAACTTCTTGTGCAAGTTGACCTCATAATCCTTAGGAACAAATTGCTTCCTTATTTCAAGCACCATCTTCCTCCATGTAGAGATAGGGTTCCTATCATACTCTATCCTCTCATTTTGAATGAAGTTCCACCAACTTAAGGCTGGCCCTTTCATTCTTGATTTGGCAATCCTCACTTTTTGATTTTCTGCCACTTCTTCACATTCAAAATGGTTCTCCATTGCCTCTATCTAATCAAGGCACTCCTCTGGATTCATCTTACCAGGAAACATAGGTAAGTCCACCTTAGTGTCCTTCCTACTCAACTTTCCAAGAGCATCTAGGAATTGTCTCTCTGACATGCCTCCTTGTGGCTCTTCCATTGGCACTTCTTTTTCTTCATCTTGATCCTCTTCATCTGAATCTAAGATGACCTCTAACTTCTTCTTCTTATCCTTATCTTTCTTCAACTTTTCTATCTCAGCCTCCATCCTTTTATTCTTGGTTGCTTGCTCTCTCACTATCTTTGCCAATTCGGCATTTCTTACCTTTAAAGGAATTTCCTCCTCTTCTTCTCTATCTCCCATCTCTTTGATGGCTCTGATACCACCTAATGCAGAGAGGCACAAGGGAAGCAACAAAATAAGGTTTACTATTCTCCTTTGCCCACTTCACCTAGCCTTCAACCAACCAAAGGCACATCCAAGGGTATATGAAGGGTTTGATATCCAGGCTATAACTCAACCCTCAAGGCTTCTTCCACACCTTAAGACATGTCAATAAACACTTTCCTTGTAGTTGGTTTGATTCCCAACTTCCTACAACTCTTCAACCTCTACTTTGACTAGTAAGGCTACTAGCCCTCCAAACCTAGTTTTCTCCACACAACTTGACAAAACCCCTAATGACCAAGCAAGTAAATGATGGATTTGGATACCCTTTAAGGGACTCTATCAAACTTCCAACCTCTAGTTCCCACTCTACTCCAGCAATTCAGAACACCTACTAGGTCTCTAGGCCTACTTGATCAGTTTAGGGCTAGGTTTCAAAGCAAGTGGTTAAATTTGGGTTCATAGATTAGGGATAGGAATTTGGAACACCTCTACCACATTGAAACAACTCAAAACCACCATTCATTCACTCACCCTATTGGGATTTTGTCATCTACAACAACAAATAGCATAAATTTGGTCAAATACCTATGAATACTTGACCTAGGGCATCACTCCAAATATTGAAAATAGCTTTTCACCACCAAATGCTTTTGGAATCAGGTAATCTACATCCCTAGCCTGTATTTCACTGATTTGCATGAGTTTTCACTGGTTGGAATGCATCCTAGGGCCAGATTTATGTGACAAACCCTAGAAAATAGGGTTTTTGACCAGTTTTGAAACAAAATGCAATAACTTTTCACTCTGATTACTTCAAACCTTCAAAATTATTGTATTTGAACCCTAACTTAGTCTAGTTTCAAAAAAAGTACATTTGCTTACCTAGCCAATCTGTACATGCCGTACAACTGCAAGAAAATAGGGAAAAACTGACTGTTTCTATTGTTTCAATGTCCAAAACTCCTTACAGGAACTTCTCTACTGTACAGGAATCAGAGAATCACCAAATACACCGATCCAAGTTGGTATCCAACCTCCATCAATAGTTTCAACCGCCCAAAGTGGTTTTGGGACTGACCCCTTACATAACACAATTTGACAACTATGGTAGTTTGCATAAACACAAGGATCTCGTTTGGTTTTGCTTTTCCGAAGGAGTCTGAACATCTACCATACTCCTCAAAACATGACAAACATTTGAACAATCCAAACAAAATTAAAAAGCCATCATTAGACTTACTAGGCCTAAGTGACTCAACAAGGGTCCAGATGGACTAAGCATGATTGAGGTTTATATGATTACCCCAATCATCTTGACCACACAAAATGGACCTTACATCCATGGCTAAAGCCTTATTACAACACATATAGAACAAAGAAAACATAACTTATCAAAATGCATCAAAATGCTTGAGGAATCAAACTACTCCTAGGTACCCTGCACCAATCTGCCACTATGCCAGGGTGCAGTCATTTAGCAACTAAATTCTGAATCCCAAGTCTTCATCGCTACTTCTCTTCTAATTCTACTCTTCTGTTCGCATGCTCACTTTTCACACATCTCTTTTACTCACACACCGCATCACTCAATAGAAGATCATCACTCTTATATATCTGCATCATGATTTAATCCATAATCAGGTTAGCATCCAAGAAGTGAAACATGTACATAGAAAGATGTACCGTGTCACTCAATCCAGTGTACTATGTGTCACGCGGACCCAAATCTTATCCCAACTATGTTCATATATGTTAGATCTAATCGTTCAATTACTTACATAGATCTTTCACACACTAACCTTTCTCTGCATCATGATTTATCTCACCAGTTGGCCTATTCCTTAAGAGCATGCTTAATAGGTTCCTTTGTTGACTTACAACTTCTACTATTGATCACAAAACACTTCCAAAATCATATCAAGGACTCTTTATACATTCCCAATCTTACCCTTAGAACTGGAGGCATCATATCATCTTGTGGAGAAATGTGGACCATCGGAACTCAGATTCTGTCTCTATCAAGCTCTGTCAAACATTGTGCTGATACTTAGCATCTTGTAGTTATCCTTCCAGTGAACTTTAGATCTCCTAACTCTAGAATAAGACACTTCATAGAAGTGTTTATAACACCTCAAAACCGCATAACAAAATACTTATCTGCGGAGGAATGCAGACCACTGCACTGACTTTGTTCACTATTCCTATTGTACCTTTGATTACCCAGACTTGGACATTTCTTCAAGATGACTTTCATAGAGTATCAAGACTAAATCTCTAAGGCATAACACTATCAAACACCAACTGACATCATACCTGAACCGCATTACTGGATCATCATCTTCGGAGGCATATTGTCCAGCTTACTGTCCTCTACTCTTCATACTTTCCATACTTAGCCATTTTTTGTCAACTGAACCTAGAATCCAACATGTTCTTCCAGATATATCTCTTCTTGTCATGGAGATAGGTTCTCTGAGCCTTGTTTCCATCAATGACAACATACAAGTCCATACTGGAGTAGTGTCTCTTGCCAACAATTTCAAGCTAGGTGAAAGAAATAATGTGAGGGGTTGTGATGAAAAGAAGGCCATAACAAAGAAAATTTTGAAGGAACCTCAATTAGTATATTGGGGTTTATCGAGGGTTTGAGTTTTTGTGAGATTGGAAAAAGATGAGAAGAAGTTTGGGGATTCTAATGAAGCTACTGCACAAAGCGGCAGGTCACGTTATGATGGTGGAGCTAAAGAGTGGTGAACTTTATAGAGGCAACATGATTGAATGTGAAGATAACTGGAATTGCTAGCTTTAGGGTATTACTTACATTGCCAAGGTATGTATGTGGATGTATGCACATTCATTACTTCTTTTTTTCTTGTTCCTTATTCTTTGCCTTAAATGATTTTCTTTTACCCATTTGCCTTTTCTTTTACCCATTAGTAATATTTGCACTGCGAGTGGTTGTCGAATGTAAGATTTGGTCAGGTGGTTGAAGTCTAGGTGAGAAAACTTTTGAGAGCGACTTTGTACTTTTTTCATAGGCATAATATCTTCACCCCTCCGCTTAGATGCCATCACCCAATGATTTGTACATTTAAGAATGTAACATGGGGACTTGGACATGGGTCGCCATTATGAAAAACCCCACTGATTTGCACTTCAGCTCATGCCGTTGTCAAACAATGACGACCCTATTAGAAGCTTTCTTTTGGCTTATATAATTATTTATTTGTTTTTTTTCTTTTTGGTTTCATTTCAAAATGCAGTGCATATTATCAGAGATAGTGTCACCTCTTGTTGTGATATAGTCACTTCATGTTCTAGATATTCTTTGCACATTTTTCATAGATAATGCAAGGTTGTTATTGATTCTTCCATCTATCGGACATTAAAAAAAAATTGTGATTTAATGTTTTTTCTAGTGTTTTTTTCCATGGAAATTATGTTGTAGCTTTTAAGTCGTAGGCCAAGTTGGGTGTTTCCACTAGGTGGTAAATTATTTGGTGGGCTAGTCCTCCCATCAAGGACATTAGTGGTATTCCTACTATATGGGAATAAATTTGACCATTGTTTCTGGAACAATTAGTTGGTTGTACAACTTCCTCCTTCCTGCCAATCTCTGTATCTATATAAGATAATACACGTGTTAAAATTTATTGTTATACCACATCATGGTCTAATAGTGTAGTGAGGCAAGAAGTCTTTGTGTATCATTGTTTTTGCCATCTATTCTAAAATTTGGAAATGATATCACGTGACAAGATAGGCCCATAAATATAAGCAAAACAAAACAAAAACCCCAATTTCAACCTAGGCAAAAGAAATAGCATGAGGGATTGTGAAGAAAAGAAGGCCATTACCAAGAAAATTTTGAAGGAACCTCAATCAGTATATTAGGGTTTATCAAGGGTTTTCAAAACTTAACAAACCTACATTAGATAGATCTATCTAGTTCATAATTTACATGTTCAAAGATGATGTGCTTATGAGTTCTCTTCTAAGAGTTCTTTTGTATTTTGTATTTTAACATGGTGATTGTTATTTTAACTAAAGTTTAGTTAGATCTTTAATGGTACTTATATGCTCTATCTTTTTAAAATATGTACAAATTTCTTTAATATTTGATTAGATATCATTTATTACTCAAAATATTTAAGCATTGAGATATCTTCATTTGTGACGTACTACTTCAAAATATTTATATGTACTATTTCATTTGCTTAGATATATTCCTATATTCATTTTCTATTTCCCAACTTAATCTTATTTTAGATTAGGAATATATCCTAATTAGGACACATTTAGAAATTTAGATAGAAGGAAAAATAACACTAACTTATTGGGTAGAGTAGTTACTTATGTTTTCTTTAACTAAATAAAACTCTTTTTATGTTAGATTTATAGTAGAATATTAGGGTAGGTAATTGAAAATTATTTACCACATAAAAATAATTATTTTACGTTTTGCCGTTCACACAAACATTATGCATCATTTATAGATTTATTTTTTCATGTGAAATATTGTGAATTTAATCTTCTATTTTAGGGGACAATGTGATTACTTTGATACCTATTCAACCATTGAAAACTTTGTCATTTACAAGGGAGGATCCTACATTGTTTCATATCATACCAACATCAAGTAGATTAAACATGGAACTTGGTTATCCTTGGATTGAATAATACCAAGAAATTATATCTATATTACATCAATGCATTAAATTTATTCATAAAGGGGAAAGTAATTAAATTTCTTCACAAAATAAACAATGGACATCCAAATGTCCAAATAATTAATATAAAGCATGCAACTCATAATATAAATTTTGAAATGTAAATATAAAGCATGTGACTCATAATAAGAATGTTTCTAAGATATAAAACATAAGTATATATAATGTCCAAATATAAAACATGTGACTCATAATAACAACGTCTAGATATAAAAGTTCATGTGACTCATAAAAATGTCTAGATAAAATATAATAACATAGAACTCATAATGTCCAAATGTACAAATATAAAACATTTGAATCATAATAACAACTCATAAATGTCTTGCTCTACGAGTGGATTGAGCCTCACTCTGTCTTGATGTGTGCCCTAATCCCTGATTGGAGCCCTCGAATGATCCAGACCCGAGCACTGTGTTGAGTTGTGGGTTGGGGTCTGCACATGAAACACCGTAAAATTTTCAAATTCTATATATATACACACAAATATAATTTGTTTGATTTTAAATAAATAAATAATACTTGAAAAATTTAAATTACCTAACATACATAGTCTACATCATGTAAAGGAGTCTCAATAGAAGCATGACCTGATCTTGCAACCTATGTATGGCATGTGTTCATACAATATATAAGCATATGTGTATTTAGTTAGAAAACTTGTACACTTGATGTTTGTATGTAGAAAGTTGACTTGATATATGTGTACACTTAAATCAAACTTATATGTACATGTGATATATAGACCTATTTTTTAAATACCTCATGATGATGATGACTAGGATCGCTAGCATGATGCAAATCTCTATATCTAGGTTGTAAAATAGTAGCTTGTGTCTAATACAAATGTATGTTTAAGATTGCAATCAAAGCTTCAACGTATATGATTTAATTTAAAACTAAACTTATAATTTTTAAATATATAATTTATGAATTTAGATTATAATTTTTAAATAAATTGTACCTCAACTACACCAGCAAAGGCCCTCCTAATCCCAATGAGGTTAGAATGATGGAGAGACAATGATACATGTGATGCCTCGTCATGCAACCCTAGAGTGTTAGATTCCACGCTTATCGATCCATGGACTTGCACCCTATGATGATCAAGGAATATGGCCTTCCTCCTCCTATGTTCCTACAGAGTTCTCTTTCTTCTACTCCCCTACGTTCCTCCCCATCTCTTGAAGTTCAAATTATTCTAGTCCTTAAGCATGCAAAAATGTGAAAGATTCAACTAGGTGCGCAAAACTCTCCCCTCTCTAGATTTCCTCTAGAGGAGGTTATTTCAGGGAATCCCATGAGTACAGGAGATGCATCCCCCCAAAAAATAAAAATCTCCCCCCATGAATAGGTGACAGAAAACTTATAAGCAATGCAACTCCCCCGCAATCACGTGGAATAAGGCAATAAATTCTGGCCTTCATAACTCCCTCACCACATAAGCAATTACTAAAATTAGTCCCTTATTCCAAGGAAGCAATAATTTCTAAGATTCCCCCACAAAAAAATAAATTCTCCTGAACCACTATCTTACAACTTGCTATTTAAGCCATTTACAAACAAACAATCATTACTTATCTATATATTATTATTATTATTATAACAATTTAATAAATCTCCAACAAATACACATAAATCAATTATTTTATAAAATGAACCATACGACTAATAATCAACAACTTAATACTTTGGTCACTAAGTTAAATAGAATGAACCTTAAACTATAATAAACAAACAATAACAACCACATACCAAAGGATGACAACACCCAATGACAAGCACCAACTGGGTGACAACTAAACCCATGATTGGAAATACATGGATGACGATAAACTGAAGACATAAGCTGACAGAGGAAACCCCATGTTATCTCCATTCGACAGTTCCATTGGTATGAAGGCATGCTCAGACCTGTTGATTCAGGTGGAGTCAATGCTTGGTACCTGTAACCTGCAGCCAACAACACGGTCGAATATATATATATATATATATATATATATATATATATATATATATATATATATCATCATCATCCAAATAGGCACATAATGATAGGGAATCGTAGCGTAGTAGGGTACTCGTTATGAGTAATACTACACCATCCCTTCACAACACATAACAATATCCATATTAAATAGTTCATCAATAGCTAATTACTCAGGTGTCAAATAGTCACATAAAACCAATCTATATAATCAATTAACCTCTAACTAAATATATCAAAAGCATAATGTACCAATCATAACAATATCATCATATTAAAATTACCATCATCATGTCTATCTTACCCTAAATATTCTGAGTATTTCCATTCATCCTCCTGCTTCTTAATCTGACCACCTGCACATCCTAGGTGAAACTGGAGGGGCACCACATCCTCCCCCCCTAAAACTTGACTTACTCCTGGAAGTCACAGACTAAGGTAGAAACATAACATATTAATATTGCAATTTCTTATTGCCAGCATATGCATCCATATCAAACAATTATTCATAAGACAGACACAATCATTCAATATAGACAAGAAGAACATCAATTCTTTACCTTTAAGGTGTATCATGTGATCTACTTGTATCTAATCACACATATTTTGAAAATTTCATACGATTTAGAGAATTGCATTCACATATTAACAAGAAAAATACATCTCATATCTTATTTCCACTATGCTTCTATCTATTTACCAACATACATTGTACAATTCTTTGCGGAGTCCTCCCTTGAACATACTATCATAGGTTCATCATGGACATGATAGCAACAACACTTACCACAAATCGGGGCCAACAAAACCAAACATTCGGAATAGCCACCATAATAAATAAATAAATAAATGTGAACCCAAGTGGGAAAATAATCAAATTCAATCTTAGGTCACAAAATGCTAGCAATTTCAAGTATAAACGAAAGAGTTTTGGTGACCACTCCCATCATAAGAAAGATCAAAGAAAGAAAATTCATTGCTAACCCCCAACAACACCTAAAACAACCGTTAAAAATTTCAAAACAACCAAATTACACAACAAATTCACATCACGATGTGACTAATTTTAGCCACAAAAGTGAGTATTCACTACACAACACTCAAGGACACAAGGTCCAGAATGCATTAGAGAACATACACCAACACTCAAACAATTAAGTTAACTACATACAATTTCTTTCTACTAGACTACAGAAACATGCAATTGCTTCCTCATGCAAAAAGATATAAAGGGAATGTCTGATATCACATGTAGGAATAATTCAAAACTATAATTAACTTACATTATCACATTCCTGATCTCATAGGCCCAACACAAGCTCCCATTTGATCTCCTACACACAGTTCTTACACAAGCATATACAATGATAACTTCATAAACTACAATAGATCTTTCACATGTGGTCATGACCAACTAGGAAATAGATGTCAGGTTATCAGCAATCACGTAAAAGTGGCAACATCACATAACCACATAACTCATGATGCATGATGCCAGTAGATGATTAGATGCACGAATATTCAGGGAGGACATATTGTTAGATGTAACATCACATTTCCAGAGAAGAAGGAGAAAGAACACAATAGACACATAAGTAGAATAAAGTGTAGAGAATTCATTTCTTAAAGAACACATAAGTAGAATAAAGTGTAAAGAATTCATTTCTTAAAGAGCAAGTCTGTAACCTTATCAACCTTCTAGTGTCATACTAATGCATACAGGTGAGAGATACTATTGCCAACCCACCACAAGGAGAAAGTTTCTTAACCTAGAGCAACGACAACAATCCAAAGGTCTCAGTGTTGCAACCTAGGCTCTGATACCAAGTGTGATGCCCCGTCATGCAACCCTAGAGTGTTAGACTCCATGCTTATCAATCCATGGACTTGCACCCTATGATGATCAGTGAATATAGCCTTCCTCCTCCTATGTTCCTACAGAGTTCTCTTTCTTTACTCACCTACATTCCTCCCCATCTCTTGAAGTTCAAATTACTCCAGTCCTCAAGCATGCAAAAATGTGAAAGCTTCAACCAGGCACACAAAACTCTCCCCTCTCCAGATTTCCTCTAGAGGAGGTTATTTCAAGGAATCCCATGAGTGCAGGAGATGCATCCCCCCAAAAAATAATAATCTCCCCCCCATGAATAGGTGGCAAAAAACTTATAAGCAATTCAACTCCCCTGCAATCATGTGGAATAAGGCAATAAATTCTGGCCTTCATTACTCCCTCACCCCAAAAGAAATTACTAAAATTAGTCTCTTATTCCAAGGAAGCAATAATTTCTAAGATTAACCCACAAAATAATAAATTCTCTTGAACCACTATCTTTACTTATCTATATATTATTATTATTATTATAACAATTTAATAAATCTCCAACAAATACACATAAATCATATATTTTATAAAATGAACCATACAACTACTAATCAACAACTTAATACTTTGGTCACTAAGTTAAATAGAATGAACCTTAAACTATAATAAACAAACAATAACAACTACATACCAAAGGATGACAACACCTGAGGACAAGAACCAACTAGGCGACAACTAAATCCATGATTGGAAATACATAGATGATGACAAACTGAAGACATAAGCTGACAGAGGAAACCCCATGTTATCTCCATTTGACAGTTCCATTGGTATGAAGGCATGCTCAGACCTATTGATTTAGGTAGAGTCAATGCCTAGTACCTATAACCTGGAGACAACACGGTCGAATACCAATATATATATATATATATATATATATATATATATATATATATATTATCATCCAAACAAACACATAGTGATAGGGAATCGTAGCATAGTAGGGTACTCGTTATGAGTAATACTACACCATCCCTTCACAACACATCACAATATCCATATTAAATAGTTCATCAATAGCTAATTACTCAGGTGTCAAATAGTCACATAAAACCAATATATATAATCAATTAACCTATAACTGAATATACCAAAAGCATAATGTACCAAATCATAATAGTATCATCATATTAAACTTACCATCATCATGTCTATCTTACCCTAAATATTCTGAGTATTTCCATTCATCCTTTTGCTTCTTAGTCTGACCACTTGCACATCCTAGGTGAAATTGGAGGGGCACTACAATACACGTGTAGATGGTGTAGTCTCAATGCCGAAAAGAAGCCTGATATACTCACCTCCCTTAACATCATGTGTAGTAACCTCAACGTCAGGACCAACTGGAACATGTGGAGGGACAGAGCTTGTAGGACCAACTGGAACACCCTGATGTCCCACCAAACCTTGTGAACCTGACTCACCATGGCTCCTCTGTCTACCAAAATATCTCTTAAGATGTGAGCATATAGCATCAAGTGGGATCCCAAACTCATTGTTGATGAACTAGTATGAATCTAATAAATCACTGGTAGGCATCTAGTCATATTCCACAAAGCACTCTCTCCACTAATCTATGCCACATCATGTGGTGATGGTATATCAACACGAATGTAACAAACTGAATAGCTGGTCGATGTGACCTCAGTGGATGGAATGTCAATCCTCAGGTGTAACAAATATCTACCAACACAATCAGATGAAAACTGATCAACCTCAGTGGCAATAGTCATCATGCTCTCAAAAATCATGCATATCGAGGGGGTCAATGTTGGTTGGGTGGCATTTGCTAGTTCCACATGTTTTGGAAGAACCAAAAGGTGTGGGCCAACTAAGGACCTCTTGTTCCGAAGAGGTGGCACATCTAGTCTTGTATATTTAGGTCTCTCTACAAACCTCCCTTTCCCCTAACCAGCATGTTTAGGGAAAGATGTATAATCGAAAGATAAATGTAAATGGAACACTGCATATAACTATTTACAAAAATATAATGGCAACTCATCATTGTTTGGCCATTTGTGATAAGCTACCAAAAACTTAGGATAGATGAAAGGACCAACAACTGTATCCACACAATTGGTGGGAGAATAGCCTCTCACTCTCTCTTTTCCCCTATAAGAAGGGAACATGTTGAGAATATTATCTATTGAAACCAGCCTAGAAATAGATATCTATTTCTCCTAGCCGACAACACTCTGAGAAAATGATGCATACAACTTGTCAACACTAATATCATCACAGGGATTGTATGATCGAACAACTTTGATCATATGTGTTATCTCATCTCTAATCCTAACCAACTTGTCTCTATTTGACAGGTTTGATGTATTGTGTATTGTACTGTTGAGTTCATCCAAATCTTTTTCAAACCTCTGCATGGTCTCAGCATAGAACATAGAATTATCATAATTGTTAGGTTGACCTAACTAATGTGACTGATGTGAAGATTGGTCATACATGTGTCTAAATTTATCTATAGCATGATAACTAAATTTTCTGTCAAACATATTGTATGTCATGATGTAAATAAACCTGCATATAAATTTTCCAACTACTACATACATCTTTAAAAAATCCATGATATAAATGTGCACATGCTTCTCAAATAAACCTGCACCTTACATGCTTGCAAATACATAAATAATAGGCCTATGAACTAAATCTAAATCAACCATAAAACACAGAACTAGGAATGCATAGAAACTCCAAATTTGAAGTCACATGTAGCATGTAGCATGTTTACATGACAGCCACAGGAATTTATATAAATCATATTTTATCATATATCAAAGCCATTGGAGTAGAGAGAAAAGCAACTTTCCTTTTGAGTCACATCAATGTCCTCCAATGCAAAGGATTCAAGATAATGAATTTACTTTCAAAGAGAATGCATCAATTCATCATAATATAGTTTTTATTACCCATCATGTTGAAGCAACAAAAATTACAATTGGATAGAAAGAAACAAAAAGGTCATCTATCTTGGAGCAGTATATGGTGTACATGACAAATTTTAGCGAAAAACATCACAACTTCAATTTGTAAAATTGAAAAAACTCATAGAAATGGTATATTAGCTCTCCATCAATGAAGAATCATATGTTCAAGTTAAGTTTTCTCAAGAAATTTCACAAACTATGCAAGTTGAGGGATGTCAGATCCAATCAATCATAGTACAAATAAATTTGAATGCTATATAATATGAACAAGATGCAATTCTTGCACCAAGAGATTTAGGCTCACATTTGCAGCTTCAAATTATGAAGCATCAAAAAAAGCACTAACAATTGGAATTAACACAGTTGCAAATCAAGTGCGACTATCACAGCCATCAAGCAATGATGATGATTATTATATATGTATATGTATTTAGTGTATGTTGTTTCCTTCTTTAACAATGTTATTCCCTAGCATTTGATGGGAAAATTTGAATGGATAACCTTACAAGGGATAAAAGTGCATGTCCTGCATTGTTGTAGCACTTGATTTGACATGTTTTATGTGTGAACTGACTCCCACCCAGCAACCATCAGACACTTACTACTTCTGATCACCACAACCTTTCCAATAACTCATGCAAAAATTATTTCTTGAATGGTTTCAAATTGTGATTAATTTTCCATCACCACAACCTTGATAAAAACTTATGCACAAAATTCAATAAAGAAGAATTTATGCACAAATTCTCTTTGGAATGATTTCAAATTTTGATATATTTCAAATTTTCTAGAGTATTATATATGTATATATATCTAATGTATGTTTTTTGCTTCTTTAACCATGTTATTCCCTACCATTTGATGGGCAAATTTGAATGGATAACCTAACAAGGGACAAAAGTGCATGTCCTGCATTGCTGTAGCACTTGATTTGACCTGATTTATGTGTGAACTGGCTCCCACCGAATAGCCATCAGCCACTTGCTACTTCTGATCACCACAACCTTTCCAATAACTTATGCACAAATTCTTTCTTGAATGGTTTCAAATTGTGATTAATTTTCCATCACCACAACCTTGATAAAAACTTATGCACAAAATTCAATAAAGAAGAATTTATGCACAAATTCTCTCTGGAATGATTTCAAATTTTGATATATTTTTTAGGTTATATTGTGTGGATGAAATTTGACATTCCTTGTAGTTTCCTATTGCATCATGGTATAGGGTAGGTGTGGCTCTATTAACTCCCTCATATCCATTCAAATTCATCGATGTATTGGTGGATATGAGGGAGGATGCTAGCAAAGGTTGTGGAATTTGGATTTACACCAGCCAATTGTATTTGCTTTAAAATTTCTAAAGACTTTTCAACAAATCCATTTTGTGCATATCTTGCCATCATTGCAGTCCATGAGACCACATTTTGTGCATATCTTGTGGGTTTTTGTCAGATGTATCAGTTGCAAGTGCCCTGGAAGACCTGTATAAAAAATACGAAAGCATAGACATGATGCCTAAACTCTTTTGTGCATATCCTATAGTTCTTTGAGGTATTTTGTCAAACAGTTCACGTGCCTTCTCTAAGCTTCCACATTTTGCATACAGGTCTAGTAGAGTTGTTGCAACTACAACATCTATCAAATTTTGTACCCATTCACAAATTTTAAACAAATTTTACCCATTTTGGACATTGAAATCAAAGACATACAAACCCATTTTACTTGCATACAATCATATAAGGTGCAGGTTTATTTCAAACACTTCTATACATCATGCCATACAAAATGTTTGACAGAAAATGCCGAGGTGAATATGGCATACTTGGTTCAAGGTGACGAGACTGTTCCAAAAGGTTGCGGGGATGCCCTTCATGTGAAAAACATTCAAACCCTACCACTATCACTATCGGAAAACAACCACCATGAAATGTGGCAATTTCTTTTTTTTTTGTTTTTAACTGCATGATTTCAGGCGAAACCATCTTGCCCCCATATCAACTCGCTTGAAAATAGCTTGCAACATATGTACCATGCAACAACCATGTGTTTTCAGGTGAAATTGGCTCAAGTGAGTCAAACTCAAGCGAAAACGACTCGCTCTGAACTATTTTGTTGGCCCAAACTGTGACACGACTTTGTACTTTTACCCATAGGATATTACACTTGCTATTTGTGATGCAGAGGTAGGAGGACCAAAACTATCCTCAATAATATTAACAAATCAAAGAACTAATCCAATTGCTTTGGTCAAGTTGAAGATAAAATTTATACATATTTTTCTTCCAATTTTCATGAAGATCCAATGGTAGGGGAGAAGGTTATGATTTTTTTTCCCAAAACTGCAAACCCTAGGCAGCGTTTAGACCTGCCCTCACCAAAATTGCAATATATCTCACAAAACTTAATGAAATTATACCAAACTAAAATAATTATAAACTAGAAATACATATATTTCTATCCATCTATTATATACATCAATGTGAGGCTGTACCAGGCCTTACCATGCATATTTTCAGACTGCATTTTCAGAAAATTAAACTCTGCAGACCTACCCTCAATAAAAATGCCATAACTTATTCAAATCTTAATGAAATTTGATGCAACAAAAGGAAATGGAAAGTAGACTCAATACGTGTTCCAACCATATATGTCTTGTCCCTATATCTATCCGTACATAACCATACCAAATGCTGCAACAGGACTGTTATAGGAGAATTCTAGAAATTGCAGTCACTAAAACGGTCATAACTTCCTTAATATTGCACCAAATTTGATGAGACAAAAAGGAAAGGGAGAGTGATTGAATATAATTTCATTATAAATCAAAAATAAATGTCCTCCTACCTGTACTGGGCTTTACTATGCAAGAAAATAGTAAATTTCTGAAGTAGAATACAGAAAATAGTGTTTTTTATCATTCCATGTTCAAATCTCCAATCACCCACAACTTCCTAATGGTTACAAGGCCTTTTAAAGGCATTCCAACTTGACTCTTTAGTTCTTAACTTCCTTGGAACAAACTAAGAGCCAAAAGACTCTTCACCTTCCACACATTTTTTACATTTTTTGAAAGATAACTTTCCCATTTTGCAAATGAGGATAAAACTTGAACATTCCTAATGACCTAGTGACTTGATTAACCTTATTACAATGTTGAAGCATTACAAATTTAATAAAACTCAAATATTTGTCTAGGGCAACAATAATTTGCCAAGTTGCTCCTGCACCATACAACCAACCAACAAAGATTTCCAAGTCCCTTGGAAATGTATTAGCAACAAAAGTCTTTTTCTGCATCTCTGTCTGTCTCTATCTTCAATCTTCTCAGCTTCAATCTTCCAAACTTTAGACTAATAGAAATGATGACCAACCAACCAACAAATCAAACTATCAACTTTAAAGCTTCTTCAGGTTCCTTCTACTCCCATCAGTGGAGTACTCTTCAAGCTGCAACATCAAGTGGTTCTTCAATTAGGTATCCATCTCTCTACTGCTTCACAACACCAACACACCAAACCATTCATCTCACCCAACAACAGATCCTAGTGATGCACCTACCACTCTCTCCTCAGTGGTTTCTCTCTGCACCCTTATCCAGCCTAATCTCCATTGGAGAATGGTCATGATAGACCTCATCTTGTCTGCCCACACACACAACCTCAGAAAACATCCTTCTATAGCTAGATGGACGAAGCACCTACAACCAAACAAATTAGTAACAAAAAATGGTCACCAACACATTCTTTCATTCAGTTCCTCACCTACCTTCTCAGTCACAGGAACAAATACAACACCCAAATCTTTCGCCAGCTCTAATACCAATTTGATGCAGAGGTAGGAGGACCAAAACTATCCTCAATAACATTAACAAATCAAAGAACTAATACAATTGATTTGTTTAGGTTGAAGATCACATTAATACACATTTTTCCTCTAATTTTTATGAAGATCCAATGGTAGGGGAGAAGGTTATGATTTTTTTCCCAAAACTGCAAACCCTAGGCAGCGTTCAAACCGACCCTCACCAAAATTGCAATATCTCTCACAAAACTTAATGAAATTATACCAAACCAAAATAATTATAAACTAAAAACACATATCTTTCCATCCATCTATTATATGCATCAATGTGAGGCTGTACCAGGCCGTACCATGCATATTTTCAAACTGTATTTTTAGAAAATTAAACTCTGCAGACCTACCCTCAATAAAAATGCCATAACTTATTCAAATCTTAATGAAATTTGATGCAACAAAAAGAAATGAAAAGTAGACTCAATACGCGTTCCAAGCATATATGGCTTGTCCCTATATCTATCCATAAATAACTGTACCAAATGCTGCAACAGGACTGTTATAGGAGAATTCTAGAAATTGCAGTCACTAAAACGGTCATAACTTCCTTAATATTGCACCAAATTCGATGAGACAAAAAGGAAAGGGAGGTTGATTGAATATAATTTCATTATAAATCAAAAATAATTGTCCTCCTACCTGTATTTGGCTGTACTATGCAAGAAAACAAAAAATTTCTGAAGTAGAATACAGAAAATAGTGTCTTTTATCATTCCATGTTCAAATCTCCAATCACCCACAACTTCCTAATGGTTACAAGGCCTTTTAAAGGCATTCCAACTTGACTCTTCAGTTCCTAACTTCCTTGGAATGAACTAAGAGCCAAAAGACTCTTCACCTTCCACACATTTTTTACATTTTTTGAAAGATAACTTTCCCATTTTGCAAATGAGGATAAAACTTGAACATTCCTAATGACCTAGTGACTTGATTAACCTTATTACAATGTTGAAGCATTACAAATTTAATAAAACTCAAATATTTGTCTAGGGTAACATTAATTTGCCAAGGTGCTCCTGTACCAATTTGACAACTCATAACAACTCTTACCCCAGTCAACTTTCCATGCATGCATCCAATAGTCTATTTCCCTATGACCAAATTCATGACAAGAGTCGCAATAACCATGAAAAGAATTTTCAAACCTAGTGATTTGATACTGTCCTGGATGGAAAATTATTTAGAATTTTTTATTGTTGGCTTGTGGAGGAGTTCTTTCCTTTTGTGGAACATGATCTTCCTTTTTCTTTCTTCTTTCACTTTTGATGGGGGCTTCATTTGCACTCTTTTGTACCTTATTAGAATCTTCTTTATAACCAAGTCCTATCTTATTAAAAGCTGATCTTTGCTCATTTAATATCTCATCTAAACATCCAACACTCTTTTCAAATTGAAGGTACTTGTTCAACTTGGAGGATGTTTTTTTCTAGTTCCTTTCTCAAGGAAACAATCTCTAACTCATGCCTCTCACAATCTACCTCTTTTGTCTTTAACTGATTTATTACTTCTCCCTTGATTTTCTCAATTTCTTCAACTTGTGCCTTTAAATCCATGACCAATTTTCTTGCTTCTTCAAGAGCTAAAATTTCTTTGGTCTTGGATTCCTTTTCTTCTTGAGGCTGTAACCTTAGTCTTGAGTTTTTTTTTTGATGTTTTCCAACCACATTGTAAGCATAATGGAGTTCTTCAAATTTTATTTCTTCATCATCCTCTAGATTAGATTTGCCCTCTACTTCATATGAATGTCTCCTTTGTTTCTCATTATTTTCAACCACAAGGTTGTCCTCACTTTTAGATATATCACTTCTTATGTCAATTGACAGGGGTGTTTCATGAAACAACCCATCACTAAATTTGATTGGTGCTTGTTGATCAGTATTTTGATTAGAATTTTCTTTTCTCTTATTTCCTTTTCTTCTTGCCATTTGTGCTTCCAAAATCTACCTTCAATCCATCAGGCTATCAGAAGGAACCCGCTCTGATACCAATTGATAAATGCACTCTTGGAAATATACTAGACAACTAAGAGGGGGGTGAATTAGTTGTTTCACATATTTAACCTTTTTTTCTTTTAATCTTCTTTATCAACTTACAATTAGATCAATAATGTAAACATTAAAGCATGAATTAACAACACATGATAAAAAATAAACTTAACACACATAACACCAAGATTTTTACGTGGAAACCCGGTTAAGGGAAAACCACAGTGGGGGTTAACCTACAAGATTTGTACCCTGTTAAAAGTACTTAGAAGAAAAGAGAAGGCACATGCCTTCGAGCTCACAATCGAGAGCTCACCGCTCAAGAGAGGCTCACTGCCTACAACATTTATGTTTAATACAAAAATAATTAACTAATAAATAGCATCTCCTTCATGTCTGGTTTAGTTTCATTGAGTGCTCACAAAAGTTCTTCTCTACTCCAAATACTTCTTTTCTAACTCTTCATCAAAACAACTCTTGTTCTTCTTCTTCTCCTCTTCTGTACTCTACCTTCGATCCTTTCTTCAAATTATATTATTGTCTCACAAGGATAATTTTCCACAACTCATCAACAAGTATTTATATGCTTCATCAACCTTGGAATGAACATCAAGGTTGGCACTACAAACATCTGACTTAATGCAAATCACTAAGCCATCAGCCAAACATTATAGGGACTCAAATCTTCCTTGATCAACATGCCACACATCATAGGATTTCTTTTAGATCATCCATAACATGCTTGAATCATCCGATCGACCAAGACTAGGAAGAACAGCAACACCAAGAAGGAAATCTTTATTGACAAGCTCAAACCTCAATGCAGACCTCCAACATAGCAGTCATACAATCCAGAGACTTCCACAAGCACATTGAATTCAACAAAAACATCTGCACTCCTCTAAATCATCAAAATCACTTGCATCTTCCTCCAGAACCTCAAGAACACAATCTGCCATGATTGTCACTTTAGAAAGATTGCTTGTGGATCTTCAAACCATGAACCACTTAAATGGATGATACACACTAACTTCCCAAACATGCCTTCAGATCCGTAGATCATCATTTGACATATTCGAAACAATCCTAACCTCTTTCCTGTTGCTTTGTCTCTTCTAAACACTGCAAAACTGGTTCTACTTAGATGACCATAGCTTCTTCAAATCTTCATGCGAACCCTTCAAAGATTAACTAGAGCTTGTTCAGACAATCCTCTACTTAGCCATATGGTCTGCATACATTGATCCTCATTAATTTTCTCAATATCTTCAACAATCCTGTCTTCTACATAGGCAACAAACTAGGATACAATTGACACCAATGGCAACAAGGATATGTTGACATCAATGACAACACCTCTTAGACACATATTTGTAACAATCTCCCCCTTTGTCATTGATGGCAACATATGATGTGAAAAACTAATTTGACCATCAAGACAAAACATTCTCTACCTTTCATCAGCAACTAGTTTTTCACATGAACTTCTCTCCCCCTTTGACATCAATGGCAAAGGGCACATATTTGCAATCTTTTCTTCTTATTTTTGTTTCAGACCAAACTCATAAATTACATGTAGACTACTCCCCCTAAGTAGTGGCTCCTTGACATCAATGTGCATCACAAGATGTGACTGTGAATTCTACTAGACTAATGCACTCTAGTGCATTTTAATTCTTATCAAGAGGGGTAATAACCCCCAACTTCACTCTAAGATACTCAAAAGTATCCTTGGGAAGAGGCTTAGTGAAAATATCCACAATTTGATCCTCTGAAGATACAAACTCCAACTTGACTTCATTCTCATTTACCTTCTCTCTCAATAAATGAAACTTGATGGATATGTGCTTTGTCTTTGAATACAACATTGGATTCTTTGAGTTGCTTATTGCACTTGAATTATCACAGAAGATTGTGACCAACTCCTCAAACACAATTTTGATGTCCTTCAACATTTGCTTCATCCACAGAACTTGAGTGTAATTGTTTGCTGCTGCTATATACTCTGCCTCTGTTGTAGATAGGGATATTGCCTCCTACTTTTTGCTCAGCCAAGAAACCAATCTACTTCACAAGAAGAATGCAACACCACTAGTACTTTTCCTGTCATCCACATCTCCTACCCAATCAGCATTTGTATATGTATGAAGAGTAAAGTCATTGTCTTTTGGATACCACAAGCCATAATCAAGTGTTCTTTTGAGATATCTGAAGATTCTTTTGACTGCTACAACATGGGATTCTTGAGAATCAGGTTAGAATCTAGCAACAAGCCCAACTAGATTCATGATATCAGGTCTGGTCTAAGTCAGATAGAGCAGTCCTCTAATCATTGATCTATACATTTTCTGATTTGTCTTAGGGGAGTCATCATCTTTACTCAGCTTACATCTGGTTACCATAGGCGTACCTACTGGCTTTGAATCTTCCATTTCAAACTTCTTCAACAATTCTTTCGCATACTTAGACTAAGATATAAAGATACCTTTATCTGATTGAGTGATTTTCAGACCTAAGAAGAAATTCATCTCACCAAACATGGACATCTCAAATTCACTTTGCATCTAATCAGCAAATGTTTTGCACATGCTCTCATTTCCCCCAAAAATGATATCATCAACAAATACCTCAACAATTAGAATATTCTCATGATCAATCTTGAAGTAAAGATTACTGTCGGTAGTGCCTTTGTTATATCCTATCTTTAGCAGATACTTATCTAATCTTGCATACCAGGCTCTTGGGGCTTGTTTGAGTCCATATAATGCTTTCCTCAATCTGCAGACCATGTCTTTTTTATCAAACAACTAAAATCCTTTCGGTTGCTCAATATAGACTTTTTCTTCTAACTCTCCATTTAGGAATGCTAATTTGACATCAATCTAATAGACCTTGAAATCTTTATAAGTAGCAAATGCAAGAAATAACCTGACTGCTTCTATTCTTTCCACTGGAGCAAAAGTTTCTTCAAAATCAATTCCTTCTACTTGAGAATATCCTTTGCATACCAACTTTGCTTTGTTTCTCACAACTTCACCATCTTCATTTAGCTTGTTTCAGAAGACCCATTTAGTTCCAATCACATTTTTGTCCTCAGTTCTAGAAACAAGATCCCAAGTGTGATTCTTTTCAATTTGCATTAATTCTTCTTCCATTGCCTTTACCTAGTTTTCATCTTCGTAGGCTTCACTTACTATTATTGGTTCAATCTTTTAAATTACACAAATCTCTTCTTGATCTTCAACAATTCTTCTCCTGGTTCAAACACCTTTATTTCTATCTCCTATGCTTTGATCTTCAGGATGATTCATCCTTACATACTTTGGAGTTTTGGGATTTTCTCAAACTTCTAATTTTTGAGCTTGTTCCTCAACTTTTGCACTAACCTCTTGAATTACTAGATTTTTTGGATCAATCTGGATCTAAGTCTGAGTTTACACTTGCCTTTCTTGACTTGGATTTTCATCTTGATCATCAGAATCATATCCGCAAGACCTGGAATGTCCTTCCTTACTCTCATCAACTCTGAAAGTAGCACTTTCAACAATCTTTTTCAACCTCTTGTTGAAGCACCGGTATGCTTTGCTTTGAGTAGAGTAATCCAAAAAATTCCTTCATCACTTCTTGCTTCAAACTTGACTAGATCCTCATATCTTTTGATATAGCATTTACTACCAAAAACTCTAAAATATCTCATAGTAGGAAGATGACCAAACCAGAGTTCATAAGGAGTCTTACTAGAATTGCCTTTGATCTATACCTAGTTAAGAGTGTAGACAACAGTACTCACAACTTCTCTCCAATAAACTTGTGGAACATTTGTTTCCATCATCATGGTCCTAGCAACTTCTTGAATGGTTCGATTCTTTCTTTCTACAATTCCATTTTTCTGAGGAGTCCTAGGAGCAGATAACTATCTTTTTATTCCATGCCTTTCATAGAATGTATCAAACTCATCGAAGGTAAACTCTCCACCTCTGTCAGATCTCAAACACTTTATCTTCACACCAATCTCATTTTCCACCATAACATTGAACACTTTGAATTTGTCAAGAGCTTCTAATTTTTCTTTTAAGAAAGTTACCCACATCATCCGAGAGTAATCATCAACCAAAAAAATAAAATATATATCTCCTTGCACACTCCTAATTCTAGTAGAACCACATAGATTAGTATGCACAAGTTCCAATCACCCACTTGAAAATTGTTCTTTACTTTTGAATGATGTTTTGTTCTATTTACCGAATTGGCATTCTCTACACATGCTATCAAGTTTCACAAGTCTTGGAAGATCTCTCATAGCCTGAGTAGAACTTATCTTGACAATGTTATCAAAATTCACATGACACATTCTCCTATGCCACAACCAACTTTGATCTATCTGAGCAATCAAACAAATTTTACCAGAACTACTTAATTGAAGGATGTTACCTCTAGTTTTTGTACCAAATGTAATTTTAGTTCTAGAGCTTTCCAAGATTCTGCATTTGCCATCCTTGAATCAGAGATCATAACCCTTGTCAACCAACTGTCCAACACTAAGAAGATTATGCTTCAGCCCTTCCACATACATAATGTCATTGGTGTTATTCTTACCATCAAAAGAGATGGATCCTCTGCCACGGATTCTACCACCTGAGTTATCTCCAAATTTTACAAGCCCACCTTCATATTTTTCAAGGCTTACAAACTTACTTTTATCACCATGTCATATGATGAGAACATCCACTATCAATCACCCATTCATCCTTTTCAACAACCTGAGCAGCCAAGGCACTTTCCATATTTTCATAGCGAGCAGATTCAGTAGACACTGGATCTACTTCTTTGATAGCAATGAACACCAAATCATTTTCAGTGGAACCTCCATGATCAGATTCATCATCTGTGACTCCTTCTCTAGCTTCTTGGACATAGTAACATTTCTTCTGACCTTTATATCTGTTAAGGTTTGGTTTTGAAAACCTCTCCAGACATCTTGAGGCAAAATGACCAATCTTATTACAAGAAAAACATTTGAGTGGTAACTTTCCTTCATACTTACCAGATCCTCTTGGCATTCTTTTGGCAATAATAACTTCAAGATCTGTAGTCTCAATTTCATCATCTTCAAGATCCTTCCTTCCCTTCACAAATCTGTTTGATCTTGCTAAAGAGCTTTCACCTTGATCATATCTTTGTTTTCCATATACACTGGCCTTAAATACAGATTCAGACTTAGGAAGAGAATATCCAAACTCACTTAATTCAAAAGCTAAAATTTTGCCAACCAGTTGATCTCTTACAACTTCTAAGATAGTCTTGATCTCCTCTACAAAAGCAACCTTATGTTTGTATGAATTAGGTAAAGATATGAACACTTTTGCTACAATCTCTGATTCTTCCAAAGTTCCACCAGCACACCTGATACCACACACAAGTTCATTTATCTTTTGCATGTAGATTGTGATGTTTTCATCTTCACTCATCCTCAGATTTTAAAATTTTCCTCTGACTTTGTAGCTTGGCACATTTGAAAAATTCATCACCTTCATACAGATTCTCCAACTTCTTCTAGATTTCATGAGTAGTTTTTAGTCCAAAGACATTTGTCATTTTTAAATCAGTTAGGGCACTCAACAAGTCTTCTTTAGCTCGAAGGTTATTTTTAGCATCTTTGAGTTGATCTAGAGTTGAAGGTCCTTTCTCTAGAGGTTTATACTCATCATTGGTTATCACCCAATAAGCATCACCCATGCATTGCAAATGACACTCCATGCGACTCTTCCAAACAGAATAATTTGTTCAATCAAATCTTGGACTATCCTTCTTTAGATCAACATCCTAGATCTCCTCAACCAGGCAAGCTTCTTTTAGAGGATTTGGCTTTGATACCAATTGTTGGAAATAGTCTAGACAACTGAGAGGGGTAGTGTGAATCAGTTGTCTCACAAATTTAACTTTTTCTTCTTTTAATCTTCTTTATCAACTTACAATCAAATCAATAATGTAAACATTAAAGCATGAATCAACAACACATGAGCAGAAATAAACTTAACACACATAACACAATGATTTTTACGTGGAAACTTGGTTAAGGGAAAACCACGATGGGGGTTAACCCACAAGATTCATACCCTGTTAAAAGTACTTAGAAGAAAAGAGAAGGCACAGGCCTTCGGGCTCACTTCCCAGAGCTCATTGCTCAAGAGAGGCTCATTGCCTACAAAATTTATGTTTAATACAGAAAGAATTAACCAATAAATAACATCTCCTTCATGCCTGGTTTAGTTTCATTGAGTGCTCAGAAAACTTCTACTCTGCCCCAAATACTTCTTTTCTAACTCTTCATCAAAACAACTCTTGTTCTTCTGCTTCTCCTCTGCTCTGCTCTGCCTTTGATCCTTTCTTCATATTATATTATTGTCACACAGGGATAATTTTCCACAACTCATCAAGTATTTATACTCTTCATCAACCTTGGAAGGAACATTAAGGTTGGTACTACAAACATCTGACTTAATGTGAATCACTAAGTTGTCATCCAAACATAACAGGGACTCAAATCTTCCTTGATCAACATGCCACGCATCATAGGATTGCTCTTAGATCATCCGCAAGATGCTTGAATCATCTGGTTGGCCAAGAATGGGAAAAATAGTAACACCAAGAAGGAAATCTTCATTGACAAGCTCAAACTTCAATTTGGACTTCCAACATAGTAGTCATACAATCCAGAGATTTCCACAAGCACATTGAATTCAACAAAAACATCCGCACTCCTCCAAATCATCAGAATCAATTACATCTTCCTCCAGAACCTCAAGAACACTATCTGGCATGATTGTCACTTTAGAAAGATTGCTTGGGGACCTCCAAACCACGAACCACTTGAATGGATGATACACACTGACTTCCCAAACATGCCTCCAAATCCACAGATCATCATTTGACATATCTAGAACAATCCAAACCTCTTTCCTATCGCTCTGTCTCTTTTGAACACGGCAAAACTAGTTCTACTTAGATGGCCATAGCTTCTTCAAATCTTCATGTGAACCCTTCAAAGCATAACTGGAGCTTCTTCAGATAATCCTCTACTCATCCATATGGTCTGCATACACTGATCCTCATTAATTTTCTCAATATCCTCAACAATTCAGTCTTCTACATATGCAGCAAAATAGGATACAATTGACACCAATGGCAACAAGGATATGTTGACATCAATGACAACACCACTTAGGAACATATTTACAACATGTACAACAAACACTAAGAGAGGGGGTGAATTAGTGTTTTTATATTTTTACTTCAATAAATACAAATACCAAAATCAATCCTAAATAAAAATTGCAACTTTGTTGCAATGAACCAAACTCAAAGGCACACATAAAATCCAAACTCACAAGAGAACACTAAATTTAGGTAGAAAATCCAAATGGAAAAAACAACGGTGAGAATATTTCCTGAGTCTACTACTCAGATCCAACCTCACAATCAAGATCAACTTTTACAAAGTGTTTTGTAAGCCTTAACTTATAGGTACACTTACACCTTCTTGAGCAACCACTCAAATTGCAAGGGTACCAACCCTAGAGGCACCAACCTCAAATTATAAGGGCACTAACTCTAGAGACACAAACCTTAGATTACAACTATAAGGGCACCAACCCTAAATCTTTTAATAAAATATGCATATAAATGGTTCTACACAAAACCTAAATGCACCTTTAACACCTTACTATTAGTTTTCCTCTTATAGAACCTTTCTTTCTCTGTATACATATAATTACCAGTTTATGCAACCTTGACACATCTTTTCTCTGCTTTGTGTCTTCAAAATATTATTTCTTTTTTTATTTTCCACACCTCTACATAATCACTTGATCATCTGAATGTGCATACAATGTGACCATTCCTCCTCTACCTATGTGTGGTGATCATTCTTCTCAATTCAAGCAAGCAACACGACATTGTTTCCATATATCATATAAATACTAGCCAACATTGAGTTCTTAGCAACTACCTGAAGATGAATGGAGAAACAGTTATAAAACTACCCTGACTGCTTCACATTCAACTCACACAGTCATTTATGCCACTTTTTGAGCTCTAATGAACTTGTGGGCTTCTCTTTGTTTCCCTTTCAGTGGGAGTCAGACTTTTGTTATTCCTTCTTCCTTAGCCTCCAAAAAAGCTTGTATATGCCTTTTATTGACAAATATTAATTTTTAAAAACTTTGTCATAAGCACCCTCTATTAGCAAAATCTCAGTTTTTAAAACTAAGACTCCTTCCCTCTATTGGAAAAAAGATACTTTTCAAAACCTGAGTTACTGATTCCCTTTATCGGCAAATGTTGTTTTATCAAAACTTTGTCTTTTGATCCTTTATAACTCATATTGAAAAAAAATCATTATTCAGAACTACCTTTTTAATGTCTTATCAGTGAAATCAAAATATCCCAACTTACCTTTATGCTTGTTGGCGAATATACCTATTTCACAACTTAGGCCTTTAGTTCACTTTATTGCCTCTATCAACAATTTTGTACTTTTTCAAAATTTTCCTTTTGTGCTAAGTATCAGCGATAAGTCATTTATGCAAACTTTACTTACAAAGTCCCTTTATTGGTGAAAGTTCATTATATCAAGGTTGCCTTTCTGTTGTTATCGGTAAAAGTTAACTTTTTTGAAGTTAACATACAATCCTTTTATTGGTGAAAGTACACTTTTTCAAACTTATCTTTATTTACCTTCTATCAGCAAATCCATACTAGCACGAACTATCACCTTATTAGTGAAAGGAGAAACTTTAGAACTTCCAACTCATCATTCCTCTTTGTTAGTAAAAAGACCATTTCATGAACTTAACATAGAACTCTTTTTATTGGCTAAAGTACATGTTTCCAAACCTCAATAAAAATCTTAAGCAAATAATGCTCATCGGCAAATATATAAAATCTCAAACTACCTTGCTCCATCCATATTCAACCAAAAGCCGCATAGTCGGCGATTCTGTTAAATTGCTAACTTTATAACTAGTTAGCCTTTGTGACTTTTTCCTGACAACAGTAGGTTTCTCTTCAACAATTAACTCTACCTTCGTAATAGAATGAGCCTTCATAAGCCTTGATAGCTAGTCGGCAAATTGGGTAAGTGCCAAACTTTAAAACAAGTTCACCATATAATAACTTTGCCGATATAAGATGACTTATCTTTTCTTTCTCCCAAGTTGCTAATTAAATAGTAAAATAGGTTTTGACACAACGCAATTTTCCAACAACACTAAAAATATTTTGTTTTGACTTAGCTTATTCAAATAAGCCGCAATCGGCTAACCAGCATATCAGCTAAAAGCCAAATTGGCAAACTTCGATGATATAACTCAACTTTGCTTGTCATCAAAGTTGTCAATTCAAACAATAAAAACGTTGCTCTTTAAACTTGACTTCACTTTTCTTTAAAGTTGTCGATAGCTTCTCATTTCATTCAAACTTCTCACTTCTTCCAAATTGTAGACATTATCAAACTTCTCACTTCTTCCAAATTGATGACACAATGATTTTTTCCAACTAAGAACCTTTTGCCAACAGTTCTGCAACACCACCTTTGGCTGACAGATCTGCAATATCACAAATTTTACACTCTTGACAAATTGTCCAACTAACTCCATGTTGTCCAAAAATCTCCATACTTCAACAATTCTTGTTGACACCAAACTAAAACCTTTGCCATCATACCTTTTGACATCAAACTGACTATTCAGTAGACCCTTACCATTCAGTGGACCCTTACCACTCAGTAGTCCCTTTGACATCAATGATAATATTTCCAACAATCTAATCTAACTCCATAGGCCATGTTGAACCCAAATTAAAGGGGATTTTAGAGAGCTTCATGACACTTATAATCATCATTTTGTACTATTATATTAGATTTATTTGTTTTCCAAATTTTCTTATACTTTTCCTTGAATTTAGAAGATTCACTTTCATACCTCTTCTTCTCATCCCCTACATAGTATCCTTGGACACAAGCCTTCTCAAAGTTCTTTGGTTTAGAAATTACCACCCTCCTTTGTATGTGAGTATGGAGTTTGCTAAGATATTTTTCCATCATGTCCTCCTCTTCAAGATACATTATGTTTTCTATTACTTACCACTAAAATTGCATGGTGTAATCCTTCACACTTTGATAATCTTGTTTTTTGTAATGCATTTATTTTATCTTATGATCAACCTTATTTCCTATGGGATAAAAAATTCTCCTTGTTAATTCTATGAATTTTTCTTAGTTATCAACTATTAGATTTTTTAATTGTTACATTTTGTAACATATGCTTCCCACCATACAAAAGAATGATCAATAATTTTAGGCATGAAAAATTTAGTCTTTGAGCCTGCTCTATTTATTTATTTTTTTGCTTGGTTAACTACTGACTTGGGGTTAGCTCACTTTGTATTATAATTGACTAAAAATTTGAACAGAGTTTCAACATTAGACCTAAAGAAATAAGCATCAAAGGGCTATAAACAAAATGCCCTGATCTTGAGTGTCAAACCCTACCACCTTATGTTGTGCATATCAAGCTATATCTAGCTATGATTACCCATTACATAGCACCATTCCCTTATAGACATCTATAGAGAAACAAAATAACAAAAAAATATTACTATTAACAACAGAGATCACTTGAACCGATGGCAATGACCAAATAAACCATCTTCATCATCTGTGTAGTATAGGTCCAGAAAATCCTTCATCTAATCATATTCAACTTCCAATCCTGCCAATTTTTTAAAAAAACCAACCCTTTTTGTAGCCTTGCGACACCTTGCAGCCACCCTATTATCCCCTGCCTCCACCACGAATGGCCACCACTGAACTATATCACCAGCATGACTGATTCTATGGAAATCATCTGGCAGAGGAATTCCAATGCCGCTTCTAGAAACCCCGATCACTTCCAACCAATTGCCCTGAAACTCTAGCTCCACGAAGTCTTCCATAAGTTTTTTTTATCATGGCCTTTTCCTCATTGAGGTCTAGTAAAACTGCCAAAAACATGGACGAAAGATCAGAGTTTACCCTATAGCAATTACCATTCTACATGAAATCATCTCCAAGAACCCACTCAACTGCAAAAACCACTATCCCACTCTTAGGCTTGAAAACCATTCCCAGTCGCTTGTCTGTAATTTGTCCAAGGAAAAACATCTACCATTTTTTGCAGGTTAGGCGAATAGGGGTTTCCATGGAAATGAACTCAAACTTTCCAAATTCACCTTTTTAATGCCCTACATTCTTCATTTTCCAAAACCAAATAAGGCCTTCTACATGTTTCGACTGTCGATGCTTAGGTTGTCTGTCAATGAGAAGCATTGGTGTCATCATTACTAAACACCTCCCAAAGCAAGGCATTCTGTGCATTGATTACCTCATTCACTATGCTATCGGCCTCTTGATTCCCCTCCATAAGAGTATGGTTGAAAACCATACTTTCAAAGTTTTTAATTAGGTCTAATGCTTCTTCTAACTATCTTTTAAACTTCCAATTATGAATATTCTCCAATCTAATGGCATTTATGACCAACATGGAGTCTCCCTTCACCTCCACCTTTCAAACACCAAGACGATGACAAAGATTTAGACCAAGGATAAGATCTTACAGTTCCACTTTGTTATTCATTCCAAATGTAAGTTTCTTAGCCACCTTACCCAAAACTTTACCTTCCTCATTTCTAACTTAACATCTTGCTCCTAAGATTCCCATATTACCTTTAGAGGCTCTATCGAAATTCAATTTTAGCTAGCCCTTGGCTGGAGGGATCCATTTTGATTCCTTCCTTCTAGTTAGAATATCAACATCCCCATCCCCATTAACAAGGGAAATTATTAGTCCTTTCCATTTCCTTTTGAGTTTGTCATCTTCAGATGTGAATTTGCCTTTGATTCCACTCCTTATTCTATTGTTAACCACCTCTATTATCACTAATTCCACCTTATTTAGAAAGGAAGTGACTGTCATTTCCTTATCCTAGAATATTCTTCTGTTTCGTTCCTTCCACACCTCCCAAAGGAGAATGGAAGGGTTGATCAGCCAAATACTAGCATAAGTTGATAAGTTTTTGAGTACTAGCTAGGCTTGGAACAAGCATAAAATATCATTTGGTAATGCACTGGCCCAATTTAGTGCATAACCATTCCCAACATTGTTGTGCAAAGGGGCATTGTAGGAACAAGTGATCCACTAATTCACATTCATTGTAGTAGAGCACACATTGGCTTGGACTTGCATAGCCAAGCTTTTTAAATCTTTCCCCAGTTAGTATTCTATTCTAAAGTGTGGCCCATGCAAAAACTCCTACATTGGGTAGCACCAGTTTATTCAAAATAGATGGATGGGCAAATGAGTTCTATCTTGGTCTCCTTCTGCAACCACATAACCCATTTTTGCATTGTAGTTCCCTATGGATGAGCAATTCCATTAGATTTTGTCTCTTCCAGTCCCCAAAGAAATCCTTCTCCTTTGAAAACAATCTCTCAACTAAACCATCTCTTGATATGGAAAGCCCAAATTTTCAATAGACCTCCACTGCTACTAGTAACATCCATCCTCTATCTTCCTTTCAACATAAACTTCCACCTTGTTCCCCCAAGCTACTTCTAGTGTTTGTTTTATTGTTGGGAAGGTGTCCCATAAAATTGGATAACTAGACCATGAAACTTCCTAGAACAATGATGTCCTACCATTCCCAATTTCCCAAGTTAAGTAATCTGTAATTATCCATCTATAGCTTGTTATAAAATTCAAGAGCCTAGATCCTTTAGTAGGATTGGCAATGATTAGAATTTTGTCATCCTCCAGGTTGTCTAAGTATTTATTTCTACGAATCATAACCCACTTTAGGTCAGATCTCGCATGAATGGCCTAGACCAACTTGGTACCTAAGGCCTTGTTTTGGATTTCCTGGTTTCTCAACCCTACCCCCCTACACTTTTTAGCTTGAATACCTTTTCCCACTTGATTAATGGGAATTTCTTTACCTCTGAGGGCCCTTTCTAGAAGAAGGATCTCATATTTTTCTTAATAACTTTATATGTTATTTTAGGCAACCAAAGGCACGATAATATGAAAATAGGGATTGCCAATATAACTACATTGAACATGGTAATTCTTCCAGCCCAAGATAACCATTTGCCCTTCCAAGAATCCATCCTATCTTTGATGTGCTGTAACATTGGTTCCCACAACCTAGTTTGTCTACCACCGGTTAATTATATTCTTCCTTTCCTTCTCAAAGTTCTTTATTGCATTTGTGATAGCAATAGTTTGACATTCTTGAGTTACTATGGAGGAAGAGAGAGGATCAAAACTTTGAGACAAACTCAGTAGTTTGTCCTGTTCCTCTTTTATTTTCTTCTCAATTTCTACTATTGCTTTTGACCAGTAGATACAAAATTTGTAAATGTCACCACCATCCTTAAGAGCATTTTCTAAGCTCTTTATTCCAATACTCATATTTCTCCTATCATTAGAGATTAATCCTAGTACTTCTGAAAATCTTTTATCCAAAAATTCCTTTCGGACCTTTTCTTCAGCTGATTTCTCTAGAGAATCAAAATGTGTATCAACACTGCTGACTAAGGTTTTGAGATTACCGGAAGAGGAGGCTGTCGGATCTATCTGGACTGATGGCATAATCTTTTCAAGCACTCCGGAAGCAGCCTCTATCAACTCATAGTCTTCCATATGAGACTTTAGGAGTTTTTCATTTGCCTTAGCATTTGCAAATGAAGCTATCTTCATTGTCTGCACCAGAGAGAGGGAATCAAAGTTGAATGGGCCTTGTAGCAACTTCGGTTCATCAATCTCTATTGCTTCTTTGCTCAAAAATCTTTGGATAGTTTGTGCAGTGTCTCTTGCCGGAGACATATGTTTCTTCTCTTCTACAGTCTTGGAGCTATCCATTGGAATTTTCTCTTTCTCCACATTCTTACCACTATCAGTTGTGGTTTTCTCTGTCGGAGTCTTCTCTTTCTCTGCACCCTTGCTACTATTAGCTTCTTTTTCTTTTACCGCTACTTCTTCCTCCAGTAGTTTCTCTTCTTCTTTGGATCCGGAGACTGTAGGGGAAACCGAAGGAGAAATGTTGGTTTGTTCAGGGCCCATCTCTTCTGTTGCTTTCTCAGCACTTGTGGATGAGGGATCAGTACCCAAGTCCTCTACAACAGGAAGATTAAACCTTTTGAAGGCTTTCAGGAGGATCTCTTCTGTCTCTAAGGCCACCTTGTCAGTCTCACCAAGCATGAGTTGATTCATCCTTGCTTTACTCCTAAACTCATCTTTGCAGTCTTTGAATATTATGTTCATTGTCTTGGGATCAATTTGAGGATATAGCTAAATAGCTATCTACTCCTGGATCTCAAGATCTTTTGCCTGGGCATTGTTCTTTCTTATTTCTAATTCCTTTTCTAGGCTTTTAGGAATTAGAGATATAATCTCAATGAAAGCCTTATTGTATATGTTTAGATATTTGATTGTGGCTTCCTGCAGAATCTTTTGGTTAGCCTCATTGTAGTCATCATAGAATTCAGTCATTGGTTGAAGGTTTCCATCCACCGTGACTAACTTGATTACACTTTCTAGAGACAGGGTGGGCTTTTCAACAAATACCTCTGCCATTTCTTCCTTGTCTTGGCCTATGGAGGGTTTATCAGATCCTTTCTTCTTCTGCTTCTTTAATTCTTTTACTCCCTCATCTAATTCCGTTTCCTCTTCAACTTTTCTGACTTGTATAAGCCCTTGTGGCTTTTATTTTAGACCTTTTCTCTCCTTTACTGGATGTCTGACCTTCCGGTTTAGATATTTTTGAGCTTTTGGTTTTGACAGGTGTAGATCCTTTTGATGATCTGGTCCAGGTTGAGGTTTCCACCGGAGCACTTTTCTTGCTTTTCTTTTCTGCCTCTTTCTTTTCTTCCTCAGCCTTTCTCCTCTTTTCCCGGTTGGCATCAAGTGCCTCCTTAGGGATGCCTAGGCCTTGAGCAATATGCTCTACTTCTTTTCTCACCTTCCTCTTTATCTCAAGTTCTCTGAGTTCCACATGGATCTTCACACTCAACTCATCAAAGGTTCCAAACCTTTCTGCCTTTGGATCTTTGGGCTGACTAAGCATGTGTTGAACATGTAGTTCCACAATCTATTAATCAACCTCATACCCCATGGGCATGATCCAAACTGTCCTTGGCTCCACTGCCTCCATTAGGCACTGATCAGTATCCACCATAAAGCAAACTGAGTCTTTGTATTTTTCAACAACGGACTAGGGAATTCTTTCTCTTGCTTGCATCGTGCTTTGGAGGTTTTTGAAGTATCCCCACAGGGTTGTATTTCTTGCTTTGGCATCCCCAAGCCCATGTAAATAATCTCTTATCTGGACTGCAACAGGTTTGTCAATCTGCCATACCCATCCACTTGATTCGGGCAGCTCATTCATGAAATAGAAAAATAGACATAATATGAGAGTACCATACTTAAAAGAATTCTTTTTGTCCTTTTTGATCTTCTGTATATTTTCCATTAATTGGCTTAAAAGAAGTTCACAGAGATCATAATCTGCATTCTTCCTCAGCATCTCATAGGTAGTGTATACTGCAGTTTCGGATATAGAATTTTCCCTACTGGAGTGATAAATCTTGTATCCTATTATCATAGATGCATACTTGATATTCAGATTAGAAATATCTTCAATGGTCATTACCCTCTTATCAAATTTTGATCTGGTGGCCTCAGTTATAATGTTATTTTTGATGGATTTGAGGATAGGTATCCCTCTGGAAGAGTATAGACCAGTCACTGCCCTAATTGCCTCTTTTGTGATCTTGCAGGGTCTATCTAGCCATAGGAAGTTGTCATGCATCCTACTCAATACATACCAGACCCATTCTTCTTCTTCAAAGCAGGGGAAATGAATGAATTGATCAAACTGTTTCTTCTGGATACCCTTAATCTCTGGTTTAAGCTTAAAAGCATTATCTATCAGTTGTTTGTGATAGAAGTCTCTCAATTTGAATTCCCCGAATTCCTCAATACTTTCATGTATGTAAACCCTAATGTCTTCTGTGTGTAAAACGCCATGAGGAACACTAGAGAATGCTCCTAAGGGATCTACCTCCAATGACTTGTATGGGTGTTTCTTAAATTCAGGTCGGGGCCTATCTGAGATCTTTACTATATTTGGAGTAGCCATTTCTCAAAAGATTTGTAGTAAGATATCGAAAACAGAAAATACCTTATGCGCCTTCAGTTACACGGAGTGGTTGGATTGATTTCTGTATGTAATGACTTCGGTAGGAGATCTTTAGTGAACTTGATGAATCTTGTTGCAGAGCTCCACTTTTCGCTTCTTCTTGAGTGCAGAATGAGCAAGTGATTTATGAGAAATCCCTTATATTACTTCGCAAACCCTAATATTTGATGGAAATAAATGCTTAACCTACATTATTCTGGTTTGCCTTATTCAGATAACTTGAAGAACTGGATCAGTCCTGATCTATGAATATCATGCGGATCTTTTAATCATGAACTCAAGGATATCCCAAACACTCTGTCCAATCCGTAGAATAAGACAATGTGCTTCCGGATCTCTCCGAACCTTTTTGAAATCCTCTGTCATTCTGGAGCATCTCCCGAAACAGGTCTTACTTGATTGATCACAACTTCTTCACATCTCCATGCGAACCTCTGAAATCTTATCTGGATCATCTCAAGACTTATATCTTTAAACCCTTTACTCCGCATTTTGTGCCACATCTGGCACCACTTGCTTGGCTGGGGGAACAGGATTTTCTATGAGTCTCCCCCTGAGCCAGAGCTCACCTTTAATTTCTGGAAGGAATATCAGCACCAGAGTTTGGTGCGGATCTAACTTTTACATTCTCTAAACTTTTCTTCACCCAAATCTTGTTCATCTGATTCCTAACTTCATCTGCATTCATCTTTTGTTTACCCTTGTCTTGATTCTGATTATACACCGAACCTCTTTTGTCCTGATTCTTGCTTCTGCAGACTTTTGCATTATGACCAGACCTATTACAGATTTGGCAAATAACATTTCCTTGCATATTTGACTAATAACCTCTTGATCTGCATTGATTAGCCATATGACCTACTCTATTGCATGCAAAGCATCTACCATTGAATGATTTGTTTATTTGCATATTTCTGCATTAATGAGACTTGTGTCCATACCTTTTGCAGTTAAAGCACTGTCCGGAGAAGGATGAATTAGTTTGATTCATTCTCTTTTTGCACTAATTAGCTTTGTGACCAAAGTGATTGCAGTTGTGGCAGTATCCATTGAAGGATGGATATCTTTGAGCATTGGGCTGTCTTATCGGAGGTCTTCTAGGCCTATTCCTTGGATTTTCTGATCCAAAATTCTTTTGATCAGATCTGGAGCTTTCTCCTTTCTCATATCCCAAACCATACTTGTCATCTGCCCTCTTTTGACTTCCAAGAAGAACTTCAAGTTGAGCAGAACTTATCTTGAATTTCTCTTTATATTCATTTGTTGTTTGAAGATCTCTTTTTAGAGAGACAATTTGATCCTCAAGTTTTTCTTCATTACCTTTGGCACCTTCAAGATTAGATTCAAGATGTCTGATAATCCTGTCCATCTGGAGGCAATCTTCTGATTTCTCTTTAATAGATTGTCTTAGATTGTCTTCAGCTTTTCTTTTCTCTTTAATTTCTTAAGTAAACTTTATAACTCCTGATTCCATTTCATGTCTTATCATAATGACTTCTTTTGATAACTTTTCACATAACTTGGTTTTCTCAGTCAATTCTTCATTTGTATTACTTTCTTCACTTTGTCTTGCCAATTGTTGGAGCAGCTCTTTTCTCTTTTTCATAGAGAGACTTAATTTGTCCTTTAGTTCTCTCATGAATTCATCAGCCTGTTTGAGTCTTTCCTTTAATTCATTGACTTCAGAGTTTGACTGTTCAAGATCCTCAAGGGCAGTCTTGAGTTGCTCCCTTAAACCATATGCATCCATTTGAACTCCCAAATCTTCCTCAAGCTGTTAGGCTCTATTAGGAGGAACTTAGCTCTGATACCAATTGTTGATAACTGAGAAGGGGGGTGAATCAGTTATCCTAATTATTTCTTCTTTTGAACTTTCTTATTAATCAATGCAGCATTGAAGTAAACAAACAATCATTACCATGAAATGAGAAACACATGACACAGTATTTTTGATGTGGAAACCCTGTTAAGGGAAAAAACCATGGGGTGATTAACCCAAAGATTATTCTCTATTAGAAGAATAAGGAATTACAAAATGGCACTTGCTAATTAGGGCTCACTGCCCGAGCACACTGCTCACAAAGAGGCACACTGCCTACAAGGAGACACACTGTCTACAAAAGAATGTTATATAATACTTGAACTAATTGGAAGCATCCACATATGCTGGAGGTCAGTTCTGGTTAGGCTCAGTACACTGATCTGCTACACTTCATCTTTCCTCTTTTCTTTATTCTACTTTCCTTTCACATATCGGATCTCTCTCTGGCTGTTTCTGCTCTACTCTGCACTTATTCACACAACAACATCATACAACCTTTTTTTTTTTTCACAACTAAATCCATCGTGCATATATATCTGCACAAGTAATTTCATCACCTTTCTAGTCGGCATCTGGAACAGTCTATTTTCTCACAACCTCTGTTCTGTCAGCTAAATCCTTGCTCATCAAGTAATGTGGATCAAGCATATACTTGTAGATATCATTAATCATGTTGGCCAAACATAATCCATGTCTTCATAACCTTTACCACTATCAGAAACACATCCGGAAAGCAATCTGATGTTCTGTCAGTCAGTTCTTCCTCTGTTCACACTGTTACTCAGGAATCCGGTATTCAACTGTTCATATCTTTTTCCTTGTCCATCATCGGAGGCTAAATCCTTGGAATCTATTACTCAAGGTAGTCCTCTTGACTTCCCCAAATCTGCACTGCACCAAGACACTTCCTCTAAGAGATCCAGACCAATCTGTCAGACCTTGCCACATGCTCTGTTCTTGTTCACCGGACCACAACAATCTTCATTCAGACTTCTGGTAGAGACACACCATGACTTGCGGATATGTGGGATGACCTTTGTTTCCATCAATGACAACAACCATGAATCCATATAGTGTCTCTTGCCAACATGGAAAGACCAAATATTTGCTTAGGAAAGAGCCTTTTTTGAAATTTAGAATATTTAATATGTCCACTTGTTTTCTTTGGTCCATTGAAAAGAAGTATACTTCTAATTTATTAGTGTTAACACTTTGACTAGAGATTGTAGTATAGAGATCTAAGGCTTGTTTTATTACTATTTCTTCCTTTCTCTTAACCTGCCCATACAACATTGTGTCATCTGCAAATTTTTGATACATGATAGGCTCTACATTCCTGATAATCCTCAAACCCTCCCATTCTTCTTAAGTTGCTAGCTTCTGAATATACCTACCCAATGCATTAGCCATGATAATAAAAAGGAAATGGGACAATGGGTCTCCTTGTCTCAGTCCTCTTAAGACTTTAGAAAAACCTTGTGGACTCCCATTTATCAGCACTGAGAATCTTGGCATCACTACAAAATTGAAAATCTAGTTTAACCACTTCTTATCAAAACCAAAAGCTTCCATTGTCATGAAGTGGAATCTCTAGTCCACTCTATCATAGGCTCTCCTAATATCCAGTTTGATAAGTATTCCACTCTTCTTAGAGGAGACCAAAGAGTGAATAGCTTCTTGTGCAATTATTGATCCATAAAAAATTGATCTACCTGGCACCAAGCCGCTTTATTCCTCTACTATTACTTCATTGAGGATTAATTTTAATCTATTTTCCATTACTTTGGACATGATCTTATAAACTATATTGCACAAGGAGATCAATCTGAAATCATCAAATGTGTTTATTTGGTCCTTTTAGGAACCAATGAAATATATGGATTATTTAGATCTTTCAACAATCTCTTTTTCCTCCTTGATTCTTCCATCACCTCAAGAATGTCCTTACCAACAATATGCCAACATTTGTGGAAAAAACCTACAGGAAACCTGTTTGGCCCTGGAGCTTTGTCTAGGTGGAGTTGTAATGTCGCTGCTTTCAATTCCTTTTTTGTAAAGGGCTTTTTCAACATATTGTTTTTCTCTTCCATGACCTTGTTAGGAATACTTTCTAGTATTCTTCTCTATGCAATTAGATTCACTACTTCCTTGTTATTCATTATATCTTCAAAGAATTCAACTCCTATCTTCTTAATCCTAGCTTCATCATCACATTTCCTTCCATCCTCCAATTTGATCCTAGAAGTCCTGCATTTTTGGCTTCTTCCTCTAGTAGAGTTATGAAATTTTTTGTGTTCCTATCACCTTCTTTTAGCCAAACCTTTCTTGACTTTTGTCTCCAGAAGATTTCTTCTTTGGCTAGAATCCTTCCATACTTTAGTATTAGATCTTTCTTTGCCTGATAAGAATTCTGATTCATTCCATGCCTGAATACTTCTTCATTCTATTTCTCAATCTACCCTTCCAACTCTACCTTCTCCTTATAGATATTTCCAAAGTGCTGTCTGTTCCAAATTTTAAATTTCTCTTTGATTCTCTTCAATTTGAAAAAGAGGGTGAACATTATTTTTTGTTTTTGATCTTCTCCTTTTCACCATTCTCCCACCAAAGCTAAAAACATTTTATCCTGCATCCACATGTTTTCAAATTTAAACAGACTTATGTCTAGTTTTCTTTCTTATCTAATCTAGAGTTGTATGGGGATGTGATCAAATCTAGAGATGGGTAACATTATACTTTTGCATTCCTTACCAAAGGCCCCTAAATCTTTGCTCCATAAAAACCTATCTAATCTTTCTGCTACATTACAGTACCTTGTTCTCCTGTTAGTCCATGTATACTTTCCATTCTCCATTGGGACATCCAAGAGATTACTATTTTGTACAAATTCTAAAATATCTATCTGAGATTGACTTACTTTCCTTACTCTACCTGCCTTATCATTATTATTAAGGATTGCATTGAAGTCTCCTCCCATGAAGCAGAAAGAGGAGGAGACATTCTCCAAAATTGTTTCCAAATCACCCCAGATTCTCTTTTTAGAGTGGCGCAATTGGGCCCATAAACATTTATTTAAAAGAATTGAAATTTATTTAGCACATCAGAGACTTCAACCAACATCCATAATTTATTTGCACTTACTAGTTCCACAGAGATTTGGCTCCTTCTCCATAGAATTGCTCAGCCTCCTGAAGCTCCTTCTACATCTTCAAAGAAACAATCCCAGACTTTCAGCCTTATTCTATAAAAATCAATATCTTTCCCAGACAAATTAGTTTCTTGAAGCAAAAAAAATGAGTATCTGCTAACTCCATCTGGTGTTTAACTAGATGCCTCTTGTTAGGGGTGTTCAAGCTCATAACATTCCATGAACTAATCTTCATGGTTGTCTGGGAAGAGTATGGCCCTTCCCAGACATCTACATCAATTGTGTTATTTTCAATTGCCCTTCAGCATCCCCATCTTCTGCCTACCTTCTTAGTTTCCCCCAAATTTGGACTGATGATTGTTGTTTCTATTTGGGTAATACCCAACTTGTCCAGTGAGACAAACTCGACAAACTCTCCCTCTTCCAGATCTATGCCTTTTTCCTGCTCTTGCCTTGGCTGAATTACCATACTTGTTCAGAATGCTTCTACTAAATCTTTGGGGCAACAATTTTCCTTTAGAGCTTCTTCTTCCCAATTTTTTGCAAATTCACTTCCCAATTGTTTTTCTATTACCCCCATAACACTCGTGTAGTCCTCCATCTAGGATTTTCTGTCCTTACTTTCTCTGTCAGGGTTACAATCAAGATTGGATAAGCTTTCTCTTTCCTTTCCTTCCTTCTGACCATTTAGTATTAATTCTTCATCTTGCCAATCCTCAACTTCTTCTGAGTCTAGTGACTTTATATCTGAACTATTTTCTCCTTCCTCAAATTCTTCATTTCCCCCTTCATATGTTCATTCTGATGTTTCAAACCTGATTCCTCCCTCCTTTCATCCATGAATTCCAAATCCTCCTTCAGAACCTCCTTATGCCCTTCTTTTTCCCTCTCTTCTTCTAGGCCAAGGATATCATCCATGTGATCTTTTCTTTCAACCACTACCCCTTTCAATTCAACTTTTTGCCTCTAATCCCCATTTTGGGTTTCAATTTTGATGTATTGTGGAAATCTTTTTGACATGTCTATGTTTACACAAATCCACACATAAACCCCTGAAGCCCTATTTTCTATTGAATTGTCCATCTCCAAAAATTCACCTAAATAGTTTCTAATTTTATTGAGGATTTCTTCAGTCCAATCCTTTGAGGGTAAGTTGTACAATCTTAACCATCTTGAAATACTTGTTATTGCATGAACTGTGGGGTCAAAGTTTGGTTCCCATTCTTTGAAATAAAGACCTATCCCATCCATCATCTAGGGCCAAAACCCTCCTCTGCACATTTTCACTCTCCAATTAAACTTCTCTTCTTATCGATTAAACTTCTTCTCCCAATTCAATTTACTCTTTTTTTATGTGATTTAATTTTTCTCCTTCTTCATTTTTTTTTTGTGTGCACTAAAATAGACTTCTAATATCTTAATCCATGTATTTAATATTTCCACATTAATTTTTCCATTAAAATCTTTAATTTCTACTTTTGGTTCAACCTGAAATGGACTCACACTCTTTTCTTCTATATTGGATCTATTTAGGAAATCTTCTTCCTCCATATCATCTTCAAGGGTACTAGTTCTTTTAGCATAACTTTAACCAACACATTGATGGAAGTTTGTTCTTCTTATATTTTACTTCATTGTCTACTCACGTTCTCTTATTGTTTCCTCAATTGTTCCTATCTTTTTGCAGTGCCTCACACGTTTCCTTCTAGTGTTGTCACCCTTGCATCTTGCATGGCTACGCTTTGAGATCATGTTACTTTCATGCAATGAATTTACCAAATCCACAAAATTAAACCTCTTTGATACAAAAAGTGATTTGTAAACTCTACCTTGGAATTAAGAAATGAACCAAAATTTTAAGTGCATTCCAACTTGATTTGCAAATAAAAGTCCATCTTGTTAAGAGAAGGAATTAATATGCTTCAAATAGAAATAAAATAATTAAAACTCATAATACATTGACTTTATCTTGAAAACCCCCCAATGGAGAAAAAAAATCTAGTTTTGGTAGTGGAAAAGTACCTTGCCACCCTCCTTGATTAATTTACAAGAAACGTTATAGTAAGTGGTCAGTTCTTTGTGTTCTTCTTTTACCTATTTAGATTCCTAGAAGAATAAATCTAGAATGAACATAAAATAATTCCCAATTGTCCAACTACTATTGGCTTTAATGCTCACATATAATCCTTATTTATAAATTTTTGAATGCATAGTTAAGTTTTCGTAGGCCCTGGGTGAAGATCAATAGCCATTAGATGTTGATATCATGTTGGTATGATTTATCTCCTAAGTTTGAACGCATGTATAGTGTTGCAAGTATGTGCCTAACCGGTGTTGTCATTGATGTCAACATATTAGTGTTGTCACTGGTGTCAACTATGCTCTTGTTTTGATGCTTGCTTGTAATGAGTTAAGTGTTGAAGATAATAAGCATTCCTGATACAACAAAACAGTCTAGTAGATTGCTCCATATTTCTTGTAGAATGAATATCTTTCTTTGCAGATTGGAAGTTAGTTAGAGACATGTCTGAAAATGCTATGTTCCAAGTTTGAGCCTCCAGTATGAAGATTTGAGTGGGTTATGTTCACTAGAGTGAAAACTACTTTTTTTTGTATATTTAGTGGTGACAGGGAGAATGTATTATGCTCCGCATCCCTCTGCATTTAAGTATTTTAGTCTACAGTTCTGGAATCAAGTTTGTAATAACAATAAGTGCCTTCAACTCTAATGTTTCATGATTTGGTGGTCCACAAACGATCTTTTCTTTATGACAGTAGCTGACAGTGTTGTTTATGTGCTCCGATTTGAAGAATCTTCTTGACAAAATGGTTAGAGATTGTGCAGTTGTTCCTAATGATTGCAATGTGCTTGTGGATGTCTCCTGATCATGTTCCTACCTTTGGATTGGTCCATAAAGAGGAATTTGGATAATGGATGAAGACTGTTCTTAGAAGACTTAATGTTAACACCAGTCTTAGCTGACTTGGTTGTTTTCATTACTTGTGGAGATACATCAAAGATTGTGGAAGCATGTCATGGCATGGAATATTGCATTTGAGTCCCAGCTAAGGCATAACATGATCCACAGACATCTTTCCCTTAGCTAATTTTGTTTAGGTCCAGACCTATTTCTATGTGTGTGTGTAATGCCGAACTTAGAGATTGTTCCAATGGTTGATGAATGAAATGCTGACCTTGATGTACATTCCAAGGTTGATGAAGTGTATAAAAACATGTAATAAAGTTGTGAAAGAGTTGTCCTTATGCGAAAATGAAAAGATAAGTGTGAAGGTGTAAGAAGAGCAGAGCTAAAGAGTTATACTGTGTTTTAATGGAACTGAACCCAAGCATGGAGTAGATTCTATCAAATCAGTTCACCAACCATTGGTAGTGAGCCACCCCTTGGTAGTGAGTTGATCTTGGCAGTGAGCCCTAACATTTGTAGTGAGCCACCCCTTGGCAGTGAGTTGATCTTGGTAGTGAGCCCTAACATTTGCAGTGAGCATTTTGGGCAGTGAGCCCCTAAGCTAGTGAGCCTCTATTTTTTGGTATTGCTATAACATAATTATATATGTGGGCTAACACCCACTATGGTTTTTCCCTTATAGGGTTTTCCACATAAAAATTTGGTGTCTCATGTGTTGAATGTGTTATTGTGTTGAGCTTCTTGTTTCATGTTTTCATGGTTAAATCTTAATAATAGTAGTTGAGCATTTGAAGTGATTAAAGTTTTAGAGAGAACTGATTCACCCCACCTATCAGTTGTCTTGTGCATTCAATAATTGGTATTAGAGTGAGTTCCTCAGAAGTAAGCCCGACAGCTTGAGTTAAATCCAAGATGTCTTTTAAGAAGGAAGCTCCACAGTTTGATGGGACAAATTATGGTTTATGAAAGGTACAAATTAAAACCATCTCCTTTGTCTTGGTTATAGTGTATGGAAAGTCACAAAGATGAAGTATATGATGCCTCAGAATGGTTTAACAATTGAAGTTGAAATCAAAGAATATGAGTTAAATATAAAAGCAAGAGATGATCTGTTAAGTGCCTTGTCTGACACTGAACTGGTAAAGGTAATGGATCTAGATTCTGCTAATGAAGTCTGGGAAAAGCTAAAAAATATGTATGAAGGAGATGAATCTATAAAAAGAGCCAAATTGCAAGTCCTAAAAGTGAAATATAAGGGTTTAAAGATGAGTGAAGATGGAAACATAACAGCCTACATGCAAAAGGTTGATGAACTTGTCAATGGAATAAAAGGCATGGGAGGAACTATTAATGAGAAGGAATTTGTGATGAAAATTCTTAGGTCATTACCTAAGTCCTATAGTCATAAGGTAGTTGCAATTGAAGAAGTAATGACTGTAAAAGAAGTTGATAAGGATCAATTGCTTGGAAAGCTTACAACCTTTAAGATGAGAGAGTTTGGTGATGCTCTACCTAAGGTTGAGATTGCTTTCAAAGCCAACACTTTAGAGAAGATCTCCAGAGCTAAGAAGTATAAGGTGGAACCTGGTGATGAGCTCGATGAAATTGAAGCCAACTTTGTTGATAGACTACAAAGAGGTTCTAGTAAGTTTAAAGGAAAATTACCTTTCAAATAGTTTACATGTGGTAAGGTTGGTCACTATGCTTCTAGATGTCCTAAGAGAATTGAAAGGAATAGAATAAGATTTGAGAATAGACCTAGGGTTCTAAAGAAATGCTACTATATTAGACATCTTGATGATGAAGGTGTGACAGATGATGAATCTAATGATGCTAATACTAGTACAAATGAATGCTTGTTTATTGCAATTGAAGAAGAATTTGTGTCTACCAATCCTACTAGCTGTGTAAAGGAAGAAAAACTAGTGGAAGAAAGTGCTTTGGTTGTTCAGGTTGAGAGAGATAAGGATGAATGGATTATTGATAGCAGATGCTCACATCACATGACTGGTGACAAAAGTAAGTTTGTGAGTTTGGAAAAGTATTATGGAGGACTTGCTAGGTTTGGAGATAATGTAGTTGGTAGGATTTGTGGAAAAGGATCTATTTCTTTTAATGGAAATCATAACACTGATAATGTCCTATATGTGAAGGGTTTAAAACATAATCTTTTGAGCATTGGTCAGATGTGTGACAAAGGTTATGATCTAAGATTCAAAGATAATGGGTACAAGATCATGGAAAGCTCTAGAACAGTGATTGCTAGCAGTAAAAAGACCTTAGGTAACACTTATCAATTAAGAGGAACTAATGATCATTGCTTATTGGCTTAGATAGATGAGAGCTGGTTGTGGCATAGAAGGATGTGTCATATCAATTTTGACAATTTGGTGAAGATAAGTTCTGTACAGTCTGTAAGAGATCTACCTAAACTTGTGAAGCCTTCTAATGCCATTTGCAAGGAGTGCTAATTTGGGAAACAAACAAGAACAAGTTTCAAAAGTAAAGAACAATTCTCTACTGGATTGCTGGAGCTAGTACATAGAGATTTGTGTGGTCCCACAAGAACAAGAAGTCTGCAAGGTGACATGTATTTTATGTTGCTTATTGATGATTATTATAGAATGACTTGGGTCACTTTTCTACAAGAAAAATTTGAAGCCCTAGGCAAGTTCAAAGTTTTCAAGGCAATGGTTGAGAATGAGTTAGAGTTGAGGATCAAATGCTTAAGGTCTGATAGAGGAGGTGAGTTCACATCAAATGAATTCAATATTTTCTATAAAGAACAAGGGATAAAAAGACAGTTGTTACGCCTAGGACTCCTTAGCAAAATGGAGTTGTTGAAATAAAGAACAAGACAATTCAAGAGGCTGCTAGGACTATATTAAAGATGACCTACTGGAAGTATAGTCGAGAGTAGCCATACATACTACTATGTACATCCTAAACAAAGTTCAAGTCAAAGGTACCAACTCTAAAATTCATTTTGAATTATGGTATGGAAGAGTTCCTACAATGAAGTATTTCAAAGTTTTTGGTAGCAAGTGTTATATCAGAAGAGAAGAAGAACTAGGAAAGTTTGATGCTAGATTTGATGAAGGAATTTTTCTTGGTTACTCTACCAAGAGTAAGGCCTACCGGTTCTACAATAAGAGATTTAAAGAGATCATTGAAAGTGCTAATATGAAGGTGGATGAAGACAAGGAAAGAATATCATATCTAAGTAGCTATGAATCAGATGTACCTGTGGCTATAGTGAATGAAGAAAAAGTTGAGCAAGAAGACAGTCAAGATGAAGAAGACGCTCCGAAAAATGTTGTTAAGACTCCTAGGTATGTAAGGATTTATCATTCTGAAGATCATATTGTAGGTGACAAAAGCAAGGGTGTACTGATAAGGAAAAGAGCTGCAAAAGAACAAGTGAATTACTATTTGGGTTCAAAAGTTGAACCAAAAAATGCAAATGAAGCTTGCAATGATGAAAATTAGATAAAAGCCATGGAAGAAGAGCTGATGTAGATAGAGAAGAATCAAACATGGGAGGGTGCTACCACAATAATGGGTTACACTTTCTGGGACATCCTGATTTTTGCTGAAATCACATATTTTTAGAAAATATAATGATTTAATCCTTGAAAGGTTCCATTTAAAAGATTTTAATTGAAGAGGGTTTGATCAAACCACCTTAGATTCAAACCCCCATGGATAAAACCCCACTAGTTTTAAACCATACCTATAATGGTCTCCTCTACACCTATCAAAATGCTGATAAAAAACTACTTTTGATTTACCTTTTGGGGGATCAAATGAATTCATTTAAAATTTATGTTTTGTAAGTATGGAGTCCTTATGATAAGCTTCCCAAAAAGTATAATTTTGAATATATTTAATTTGATTATTATATTTATTTTTTATTTCTTGTGAATGTAGGTTTTTCACCGAACATCAAGTTCTCTATTCTACACACATGGAAAATTAGTAAATTAGTGAAAAAAATTCTAAAAAATATCTATGCCCTAGGTATTGATGTCCTTGTTTCAACAATTTTTTTTTTGAATTTCGATACATACAGAAAAAGTTGTGTTTTATGGAATACACCTATGTCTAAATTATAATTGGTTTGACTTCAAAACTTAAATAAAAAAAATATTAAACAAAATATTATAAAACCAAATGCATGCCCTATATATCGGTGCTACCAATCTAAATTCAAAAGAATCAAAATTTTATCCTTTGTAGAAAAAAAATTATGTGCTGCAAAATACACATCACTTTAAAAAAATGTTGTTTACTATTAAAAACTAGTTATCAAAGGAGATGCAAAAACAATTACAAATTAACTCCAAATATATATATATATATATATATATATATATATATATAGATATATAGATAGATATATATATATATATATATATATATATATATATATATATATATATATATATATATATATATATATATATAATCTACAAACAAAATCTCACAAATCACTAGTTCACATCATCTTCAAATTCCTAACAGTTTAGTGGCTATAGGTGTCAGAAAGTGAAGATTTAGTTCAAAATGTTGATTTCAATGTCAAGTTTGGCCAAAAAGTGTAACCCATTATTGTGGGATGACCCAGGAATTGGTTCCTAGACCTGCTAATAAAAATGTCATTGGAACTAAATGGATTTTCAGGAACAAGATGAATGAAAATGGAGAAGTTGTAGGAAACAAAGCAAGGCTTGTGTGCAAAGGGTATTCTCAAATTGAAGGAATAGATTTTGAAGAGACTTTTGCTCCAGTGGCTAGGATTGAAGAAATCAGAATATTTCTGGCATTTGCAGCTCACAAAGATTTCAAGGTGTATCAGATGGATGTGAAGTCTGCATTCATGAATGGTGAGTTGTAAGAGGAAGTTTACATTGAGCAACCGAAAGGGTTTCAGTTATCAAACCAAGGTGATATGGTGTACAGATTGAAGAAGGCATTGTATGGACTGAAGCAAGCCCCCAAAGCCTAGTATGCAAGGTTAGACAAATATTTTTTGCAATTAGGGTTTAGTAAAGGAACTTTTGACAACAATCTCTATTTCAAAATCAATGATAATCAAATCCTGATTGTTGTAGTTTTTGTTGATGACATTATCTTTCAAGGAAATGAAGGTATGTGCATGAAGTTTGTAGGAGAAATGCAAAATAAATTTGAGATGTCTATGTTTGGTGAAATGAATTTCTTTCCAGGTTTGTAAATTACTCAATCAAATAAAGGAATCTTCATTTCTTAGTCTAAATATGTAAAAGAATTGTTGAAGAAGTTTGGGATGGAGGACTCCAAACCAATATGTACTCCCATGGTGACTGGCTGCAAATTAAGCAAAACTGATGAATCACCTAAGACTAATCATAAAGGTACAAATCTATGATTGGAGGATTAGTTTATTTAACTCAAACTAGACCTGATATAATGCATGCAATATGTCTTGTGGGAAGATTTCAAGAAGCTCTTAGAGAATCACATGTGATGGCAGTTAAGAGAATCTTGAGGTATTTGAAAGGCACATCAAATCATGGCTTATGGTATCCAAAGGATAATGATTTCACTCTCAGTACTTACACAAATGCAGATTGGGCCAGAGATTTTGATGACAAAAAAGTACAAGTGGAGGTGCTTTCTTCTTAGGTAATAGATTGGTTTCATGGCTGAGCAAGAAGAAAGATTCAATCTCCTTGTCTACTGTAGAAGTAGAGTATATTATAGTAGCATGTTGTTGCACTCAAGTGTTATAGAGGAAGTAGACTTTGAAAGACATAAGAGTTATGTATGAACATCCAGTTGGAATCTTTTGTGACAATACAAGTGCTATAAACATTTCAAAGAATCTAGTGATGCACTCAAGAACAAAGCATATATCATTAAGATATCACTTTTTAAGAGAAAAGGTGACAGACTATGAAGTAAAGATGGAATATGTGTCCACAAAGGATCGAATTGTAGATATTTTCACTAAGCCTCTACCTAAGGATACCTTTGAGTATCTCAGAGAAAAGTTAGGGGTTATTACCCCTCCTACTTTGAACTAAGATGCATAAGAATGCATCATTCCAGTGGTGCCCAAAGCCTCATTTTTTGATCTGGATTGATGTTTTGAGAGCTACCTCTCAGTGGGAGTAGCTAGATGTTACCAACATAAGTTTCTATTTAAGAGTAGTTTGATCAGAGCAGCAAAGTGCAAGTATGTGCCCTTTACCATTGATGTCAAAGGGGGAGAGAAATCATGTGAAAAACATTGAAGGAGAAAGAGTGGAGATGTATAAAAAGAAAGGGGGGGTATCTTGTCTTGATGGTCTTTACAGTTTTTCACATCATATGTTGCCATCAATTACAAAGGGAGAGATTGTTGCAAGTATGTGCCTAACCAGTGTTGTCATTGATGTCAACATATTAGTGTTGTCATTGGTGTCAACCGTGCTCTTGTTTTGATGCTTTCTTGTAATGAGTTAAAGTGTTGAAGATAATAAGCATTCTTGATACAGTAGAATAGTCCAGTAGATTTCTCCACATTCCTTGTAGAATGAATATCTTTTTTTTGTGGATTGGAAGTTAGTTAGAGACATGTCTAAAGATGTTATGTTCCATGTTTGAGCCTCAAGTATGAAGATTTCAATGAGTTATGTTCACCAGAGTGAAAACTTCTTTTTCTATATATTTGGTGGTGAAAGGGAAAATGTATTATGCTCTGCATCCCTTCACATTTAAGTATTTTAGTCTATGGTTCTAGAATCACGTTTGTAATAATGATAAGTGCCTTCAACTCCAATGGTTCATGATTTGGTGGTCCACAAATGATCTTTTCTTTATGACAGTAGCTGACAGTGTTTATGTGCTCTGGTTTGAAGAATCTTCTTGACAAGTGGTTAGAGATTGTCTAGTTGTTCCTAATGATTACAATGTGCTTGTGGATGTCTCCTAATCATGTTCTTGCCTTTGGATTGGTCCACAAAGAGAAATTTGGATTGTGGATGAAGTTGTTAGACGACTTAATGTTAACACTAGCCTTGGCTGACTTGGTTGTTTTCATTACTTGCAGAGATACATCCAAGATTGTCGAAGCATGTCATGGTGTGGAAGATTGCATTTGAGTCCCAGGTAAGGCATAAAATGATCCACATACATCTTTCCCTTAGCTAATTTTGTTTAGCTCTAGACCTATTTCTATGTATGTGTGTAATGTTGACCTTGGAGATTGTTCCAATGGTTGATGAATGTAATGTCGACCTTGATGTACATTCCAAGGTTGATAAAGTGTATAAAAACATGTAATGAAGTTGCAAAAAAGATGTCCTTATGCGAAAATGAAAAGATAAGTGCAAAGGTGTAAGAAGAGAACATGAGTTATACTATGCTTCAATGGAACTAAACCCAAGGATGGAGTAGATGTTATCAAATCAGTTCACCAACCTTTAGCATTAAGCCACCCCTTGGGAGTAATCCCTAACATTTGCAATGATCATTTTGGGTAGTGAGCCCCTAAGGCAGTGAGCCTCTATTTTTTAGTATTGCTATAACATAATTATATATGTGGGATAACACCCACAGTGGTTTTTCCCTTATAGGGTTTTCCATGTAAAAATCTGGTGTCTCATGTGTTGAGATTCTTGTTTCATGTTTTCATGGTTAAATCTTAATAACAATAGTTGAGCATTTGATGTGATTAATGTTTTAGAGATAACTAATTCAGTCCCCCCTCTCAATTGTCTTGTGCATTTCAACATATAGGTCATGGACAATACTCAATATGTGTTACTGTCCTACATGCTTGTGTACCCATAGTAAGGTCTAAACTATGATGTACCCATGGTATACTCTTTGTTCAAGATATAGTTTTACAACACTATCAAACATCTTCCCCTACATCTAAATGCAATTTTATGGTCTCATTTTTCTATTTTATGTATTTTCTAGATCTTTTTAGATTATTCACATAACCATTCCATCTTTGCATTATTATTTTTAGAATAGAAACTATTGTTGGGATTTTGTAGAACTAGTTTATAGAATTTAAAGGTTGTTAATATTATATTTTACAAACCAAATGACATCAAAATGCCCTTAAAATACCAAAATAGAACTAGACTATAAATGCTTTCAAAATTCCATAAAAAGTAATGAAGGTTCTTGTCCATAAGTAGTTTTTAATTATTCCAACCTTAAAATTATCTTTATTTCAAATCAGAGGCTTGTAATTCTCTTCTTAAATAGGAGTATATAGATTCATGATATTGCTCTTAAAAATTTAACTTAATACAAGTAATCATTGATCTATTAGTCTTTACTGCTTTGTTAGACCACATAATTGATTGGGTTGATAAACTATAATGAGATGGACATAACTAGCACAAATTTATTTGGTTATTGAATTATTTTCTAACATTAAATCTCAACATGCAATGTCATGTTATATAAGTTTAATGGTAAAGGGGATCCATTTTCTTATGGTTTCCCAAGATTAATTTCTAAAGTGAACATGTAATATTGGCCCCACTTCAAGGGATTGAAAATTTTATTATTTTGATAATGATGTCATGGATTTAGAATCCTTGAGGTTATTATTGTTTACAATGGTGTCAATTACAAGCACAATGATGTATTACAAATTTGTGTTGAATTTCACATCAAGCATAATTTATCATATCCTTACTACCATTGAGTTAATGGCTAGGTAGAAGCCACTTACAAGACCTCTTAACTCCATTTTGCTAGATATGATGAAGGATAACAAGATAGATTAAAATATAAAGCAATCTATCTCTAATCATTTCCCCAAAATGTCTTGTCTAAATAGTCCTCAAAATGGCATAGGCTTTAACCATACACAAATCGCAAGGGTTGACATTGGAAAGGGCCACAATAGATGTTGGTGATATACAGAGGGAAAGTGTTGCAAATATGTGCCTAATCAGTGTTGTCATTGATGTCAACATATCCTTGTTGTCATTAGTGTCAACTGTATCTTATTCTATTGCCTCTTTAGGAGACTTGTATGCTGAGGATATTGAGAAAATTAGCCTCGCCGGAAGAAACAAGTGAGTTACATATCTCTTTGTCAGAGACAGTGAAGACAGTGCAGTTTAGTGAAGTAGATTACTCCACATTCCCAGTAAGATGAAGATTAGATCTATAGATTAAAGGGTTTGCAAAGGATTGTCTGAAGTTGCTCCAGTCATGATTTGAGAGGTCCACATGGAGAATTGGAAAAGTTATGGCCATCTGAGTAGAACTGGATTTTGCTATTTTTTAGAGGTGACATAGTGACAGAAATTTGGTCTGGATTGATCCGCATTAGAATATTATGATATGCGTATCTAGAGGTGTGTTTGGGATGTTGGTGTGTATCTTCAACTCAAGTGGTTCATGGTTTTGAGGTCCACAAGCAATCTTTCTAGTGTGACAGTCATGACAGTTGGTGTTCTTAGTTCCCAGATGAAGGTGCAAGTGTTTCTAGTGATTTGAGGTGGTACAGTTGTTCCTATTGATTTCATTGTGCTTGTGGTGGTCTCTGAATTGGGTGCTTATTGTGTTGATGGTCCACATTGAGGATTGAGATCATGGATGAAGATTCCTCCTTGGGTGTTGATGTTCTTCCCAGTCTTGGCCGACCAGATGTATGGTGCGTGTTGCAGATGATCTAAGAGAAGTTTTATGGAGTGTGGCATGATGTTCAAGGAAGATTTGAGTCCCAGTTATGTTTGGCCAACTTTGATGTTCATTCTAAAGTCAAGGACTTATATAAATAAGTGTTGTGAAGTCATGGAAATGTGTGGATGTGAGTGAAGATGTGGATGTAGTGAGGAAGTGAGTGGGGACAGAGCAGAGGTATTGTGCACTTCAATGGAACTGAACCTTGCATGAAAAAGATGTTGTTTCTTAGTTCAATCTTCCTGTGTTAACATTCTAAATGTTCTTGTAGGTAGTGAGCCTCTTTTGAGCAGTGAGCTCTAGGCAGTGTGCCTGAAGGCAAGTGCCTTCCCATTTTCTATTATTTTAATAGAGAATAAATCTTGTGGGTCAACCCCCACTGTGGGTTTTCCCTTAACCGAGTTTCCATGTAAAAATCCTTGTGTTATGTGTGTTGATTATGTTTCTTGTGTTGTTGATTCATGCTTTCATGGTTATATCATTATTTTTTTAATAAGTGGTAAAGAAGATTAATTGTAGCAAAAGATAAAAGTTTTGTGACAATTGATTCACCCCCCCTCTTAGTTGTTTGCCCTAATTTCAACAATTGGTATCCGAGCTGGTTCCTCTAAAAGAATCTTGACCACTTGAGGAGATCCAGGATGTCGACTTAAAAGAAGGATAGTCTGAGATTTTATGGAACAAATTACTCTCTTTGGAAGAGTGGCATGAGTGCCATTTGTAATACATGGGTGATACTTATTGGTTGATAACAAAGGATGAGTATAAGCCCCTGAAGAAAGGTCCTTCAACTCCAGATGAACTCAAAGATGCTAAAAACAACATTCGGGCTAAAGAAGCATTGTTAAGTGCCCTGACTGATACAGAAATGACAAATGTCTAGGAATAGAAAACTGCTCATGAAATCTGGAAGAAGTTAGAAAATCTATATGAAGGTGATGCATATGTCAAATGTGCTAAGTTATAGAGCCTAAAAGGTAGATACAAAAGTTTGAGGATGAGTGAAGATGAAAACATCACTTCCTACATGCAGAAGGTGAATGAACTTGTGTGCAGTATCAGGTGTACTAGTGGAAAATTGGAAGAATCAGAGATTGTTGGCAAGGTGCTTAGATCCTTACCTACTTCATACAAGCATATAGTTGCTACTATTGAGGAGATCAGGACTGTGATAACTATTACAAGGGATTAGTTGGTTGGCAAGCTTTTAGCATTTGAAATAGTGAGTTTGCTGATTCCCTTCCTAAATCAAAATCTACGTTGAAGGCTAGTGTTTCTAAGAAGCAAAGATTTGAAATAGGTGAAAGCTCTTCAAGAAGACTAACCAGATATGAGAAAACAAAGAACTTGAAGAAGACAAAACGGATCTTGAAGAACTTGAATCCCTTATTGCCAAAAGATTACCAAGAGGATCTAGTAAGTATGAAGGAAATTTGCCTTTCAAATGTTTTGCTTGCAATAAGATTGGTCATTTTGCTTCAAGATGTCCAGAGAGGGTTTCAAAGCCAAACCCTAATAGACCTACATTTCAGAATAAATGCTACTATGTCCAAGAGGCTGCTGATGAAGGAGTTACAGATGATGAATCTGATAAGGGAAGTACATCTGGAAATGAATGGGTGTTCATTTCTATCAAAGAAGAAAATATGGTGCCTACTGAATCTGCTAGCTATATGAATGTGAAAAGTGCCTTGGCTGCTCAGGGTGAAGAAATAGATGAATGGGTGATTAACAGCAGATGTTCTCATCATATGACAGGTGATAACAGTAAATTTGTAAGTATGGAAAGATATGAAGGTGGAACTGTGAAGTTTGGAGACAATTCAGCTGGCAGAATCCATGGTAGAGGATCCGTCTCTTTTGATGGTAACCACAACACTGATGTTGTTTTGCATGTAGAAGGGTTGAAGCATAATTTTCTTAGTGTTGGACAGTTGGTTGACAAAGGGTATGATCTTCGATTCAAGGATGGGAAATGCAAAATCTTGGAAAGCTCCAAAATTAAGATTGCATCCAGTACATAGACTAGAGGTAATATCTTTCATTTAAGTTGCACTAGTAAAAGATGTTTGATTGCTCAAATTGATCGGAATTGGTTATGGCATAGGAGAATGTGTCATGTAAACTTTGATAATATTGTCAAGATAAGTACTACTAAGGCTATGAGAGATCTTCCAAAGCTCGTAAAACCTGCTAATAGCATGTGTAAGGAATGTTATTTGAGCCAATAGAGCAGAACTACATTCAAAAGTAAAGAATAGTTTTTAAGTGGATTGTTGGAACTTGTGCACACTGATTTGTGTGGTCCTGCTAGAGTTAGGAGTTTTCAAGGAGATAGATACTTTATTTTATTGATTGATGATTACTCCTGGATGATGTGGGTCACCATCTTGAATGAAAAATTAGAGGCTCTTGACAAATTCAAGGTGTTCAAGGCTAGGGTGGAGAATAAGATTGGTGTGAAGATAAAGTGTCTGAGATTTGATAGAGGTGGAGAGTTTACCTCCGGTCAATTTAATGCATTTTGTGAAAAGCATGGAATAAGAAGATAGTTAACTGCTCCTAGGATTCATCAACAAAATGGAGTTGTGGAAAGGAAGAACTAAACTATTCAAGAGGCTTCCAGAACCATGATGATGGAAGAAAATGTTCCACATGACTATTGGAGAGAGTCTGTGAGTACTACTGTCTACACTCTTAACCAGGTGCAGATCAAAGATAATACTGGTAAAACTCCTTATGAACTATGGTTTCGTAATGCTCCTACTATGAAATACTTCAGAGTTTTTGGTAGTAAATCTTATATCAAAAGAGATGAAGATCTAGGCAAGTTTGATGCAAGGTGTGATGAAGGAATATTTCTTGGTTATTCTAACCAAAGCAAGGCATACCAGTGCTTTAACAAGAGATTGAAAAGGATTGTTGAATGTGCTAATGTCAAGGTAGATAAAAGCATGGAGAGACCTTCCAAGTTTTGTGGATATGAATCAGATGATGAAAATGAAAAGCAAGTTCAAGCTTAGACTCATAATCAAATTGCTCCAGAAAATCCAGTGACTCAAGAAGCAAATGAAAATGCTGAGGAGCAAGTTCAAGAAACATAAGTTCAAGAAAATCCCAAAACTCCCAGGTATGTAAGGTTGAATCATTCTGAAGATCACATAATAGGAGATAGAAATAAAGGTGTTCAAACTAGAAGAAAATTTGTTGAAGAACAAGTGGAGTATTATTTAATTTCAAAGATTGAACCAAAATCAGTGAATGAAGCATGTAATGATGAAAGTTGGGTAAAAGCAATGGAAGAAGAATTAATGCAAATTGAAAAGAATCATACTTGGGATCTTGTTCCTAGACCTGGAGACAAAATTGTAATTGGAACTAAATGGGTCTTCCAGAATAAATTGAATGAAAATGGTGAAGTTGTGAGAAACAAAGCAAGATTGGTATGCAAAGGATATTCTCAAGTAGTGGGAATTGATTTTGAAGAAACTTTTGCTCCGGTGGAAAGAATCAAAGTAGTCAGATTATTTCTTGCATTTGTTACTTACAAAGATTTCAAAGTTTACCAGATGGATGTCAAGTCAGCATTCCTGAATGGAGAGTTGGAAGAAGAAGTCTATATTGAGAAACCAAAAGGATTCTAGTTGTCTGATCAAGGAGATATGGTTTGTAGATTGAAGAAAGTATTCTATGGACTTAAACAAGCCCCAAGAGCTTGGTATGCAAGGTTAGATAAGTATCTGCTAAAGTTAAGCTTTAGCAAAGGTACTGCTGACAGTAATCTTTATTTTAAAATTGATCATGAACACATCTTGATTGTTGAGGAATTAATTGATGATATCATCTTTGATGGAAATGAGAGCATGTGTAAAAAAATTGTTGATCAAATGCAAAGTGAATTTGAGATGTCCATGCTTGGTGAAATGAATTTCTTCTTAGGTCTACAAATCATTCAGACAGATAAGGGCATCTTCATATCTTAGTCTAAGTATGTAAAAGAGTTGTTAAAAAAGTTTGGAATGGAGGATTCAAAAACAGTGAGTATTCCTATGATAACTAGATACAAGTTGAGTAAAGATGATGATTCCCCTAAGGTAAATCAGAAAAGGTATAGATCAATGATTGGAGGACTGGTTTATCTGACTCATACTAGACCTGATATTATGAATGTAGTTGGCCTTGTTGCTAGATTTCAAGCTGATCCTAGAGAATCTCATGTTGTAGTAGTGAAAAGAATTTTTAGATATCTGAAGGGAACATCTGATTATGGCTTATGGTATCCTAAGGGTGATTATTTCACTCTTCATCAATATATAGATGTTGATTGGGTAGGATATGTGGATGATAGGAAAAGTACTAGTGGTGGTGCATTTTTCTTGGGTAAGAGATTAGTTTCTTGGTTGAGAAAAAAGCAGGAGGCAATTTCTCTGTCTACTGTAGAGGTAGAGTATATAGTAGTAGCAAGCAATTGTACTCAAGTTTTGTAGATGAAACAAATGTTGAAGGATATCAAAATTATGTTTGAAGAACCTGTTACAATCTTCTATGATAATTCAAGTGCAATAAACATTTCAAAGAATTTGGTGTTGCATTCAAAGACAAAGCATATATCCATCAAGTTTCACTTTTTGAGAGAGAAGGTAAATGAGAATGAAGTCAGATTGGAGTTTGTTTCTTCAAAGGATTAGATTGTGGATATCTTCAGTAAGCCTCTACCTAAGGACACTTTTGAGTATCTCAGAGGGAAGCTAGGAGAGATTACCCCTCCTGTTTAGAACTAAGGTGCACTAGTGTGCATCAGTCTGGTGGGACTCACAGTCATATCTAGTGATCCGAATTGGTGTTAAGGGGATGCTACTCAGGGGGAGTAGTCAACATGTTCTGAGTTTAGTTTGGTCTTGTCTAAGAAATAAAAAGGGTGAGAGATGATTGCAAATATGTGCCCTTTGCCATTGATGTCAAAGGGGGAGAGAAGTCATGTGAAAAACTTGGATGGAAGTGAGTAGTTGCTGGTGAAAGGGGGAGCAGTGAAGAAAGTGGTTGCAGGTGTGATAAGAGAAGGGGGAGAAGTTCTTGTCTTGATGGTTGAACAAGTTTTTCACATCATATGTTGCCATCAATGACAAAGGAGGAGATTGTTGTAAATATGTGCCTAATCGGTGTTGTCATTGATGTCAACATATCCTTGTTGTCATTAGTGTCAATTGTATCTTATTCTATTGCCTATTTAGAAGACTTGTATGCTGGGGATATTAAGAAAATTAGCCTCTCCAAAAGAAATAAGTGAGCTACATATCTCTCTATCAGAGATAGTAAAGATAGTACAGTTTAGTGAAGTAGTTTACTGTGCATTCCCAGTAAGATGAAGATCAGAGTTTGCAGATTAAAGGGTTTGTAAAGGATTGTCTAAAGTTACTCTAGTCAAGATTTGATAGGTTCGCATAGAGAATTGGCGAAGTTATGGCCATCTAAGTAGAACCAGGTTTTATAGTTGTTCAGAGGTGATAGAGTGACATAAATTTGGTTTGGATTGCTCTGCATTGGAATATTATGATCTGTGGATATAGAGGTGTGTTTGGGATGTTGGTGTGTATCCTCAAATCAAGTGGTTCATGGTTTTGAGGTTCGCAAGCAATCTTTTTGGTGTGATAGTCATGACAGTTGGTGTTCTTAGTTCCCGGATGAAGGTGCAAGTGTTTCTGGTGATTTGAGGTGGTGCAGTTGTTCCTATTGATTTCATTGTGCTTATGGTGGTCTTTGAATCAGGTGCTTGTTGTGTTGATGGTCTGCATTAAGGATTGAGCTCGTGGATGAAGATTTCTCCTTGGTTGTTGTTGTTCTTGTTGATAACTGAGAGGGGGGGTGAATCAGTTATCCAAATTATTTCTTCTTTTGAACTTTCTTATTATTCAAAGCAGCATCGAATTAAACAAACAAACATTACCATGAAATGAGAAACACATGACACAGTATTTTTGACGTGGAAACCCGGTTAAGGGAGAAAACCATGGGGTGATTAACCCAAAGATTATTCTCTGTTAGAAGAATAAGGAGTTACAAAAATGGCACTTGCCAATTAGGGCTCACTGCCCGAGCATACTGCTCACAAGAGGCACACTGCCTACAAAGACACACACTATCTACAAAAGAATGTTATATAATACTTGAACTGATTGGAAGCATCTACATATGCCGGAGTTCAGTTCCGGTTAGGCTCAGTACACTGATCTGTTGCACTTCATCTTTCCTCTGTTCTTTTTTCTGCTATCCTTTCACATACCGGATCTTTCTTACTACTTCTGCTCTGCTTTGCACTTATTCGCATACACCATCACACAATCACACTTTTCACAACTAAATCCATCCTCTATATATATCCGCACAAGTAATTTCATCACCTTTCTAGTCGGCATCTGGAACAGTCTAGTTTCTTACAAACTCTGTTCTATCGGCTGAATCCTTGCTCACCAAGCAATGCGGATCAAGCATATACTTGTAGATATCATTAATCATGTCAGCCAAATATGATTCATGCCTTCACAACCTTTACCATCAATAGTAACACATCCAGAAAATATTCTGATGCTCTGTTAGTCAGTTCTTCCTCTGTTCTCACTGTCTTTGAGGAATCCGGTACTCAGCTATTCATATCTTTTTCTTCGTCCATCACCGGAGGCTAAATCCTTGGAATATACTACTCAAGGTAGTCCTCTTGACTTCCCCAAATCCACACTGCACCAAGACACTTCCTCTGAGAGGTCCAGACCAATCTGTCGGACCTTGCCACATGCTCTGTTCTTGTTCACTAGACCACAACAGTTCTTCATTCTGACTTCCGGTAGAGGCACACCATGACTTGCGGATATGTGGGATGACCTTTGTTGCCATAAATGACAACAACCATGAATTCATATAGTGTCTCTTGCCAACAATCTCCCCCTTTGGCATTGATGGCAACACTTAGTGAAAAATGACTAAGTGTTTACACTATGCTCCCCCTTTGCTGATGCTCTATCTTTATATACAATTTTTGGAACTCCCCCTTAGTTGGATTCCTCATTTTTCACTACTCCTCACTCCCCCTTTGACATCAATGGCAAAGGGTAGGGTCCGCACACCAAAATTTTCAAAAAATTTCTATACATAGCCGCATATTTACATACTCACATAAACTGAAGAATGTCTGCAAAAGATGTCTTCAGTTGGATCAGTTCTATAGCCCAACTTTGCTTCATTCTATCCAAAATTGAAATGTGACCACTCAACACAAATGCAAAAGCTTCTGCCCTCTTGAGATCTGTCAGATCATTTGTTTGGGCGGTAGTCTGAGCATCACTGATGGCCTCATGCATAGTTTCTAACTTAGAGATTATAATCCTTCTAAGTTCTCCCATCCGGTTAGTGATATTCTTCCTTTCCTTCTCAAAGTTCTTTATTGCATTTGTGATTGCAATAGTTTGACATTCTTCATTTACTATGGAGGAAGAGAGAGGATCAAAACTTTGAGACAAACTTTGTAGTTTGTCCTGTTCCGCTTTTATTTTCTTATCAATTTCTACTGTTGCCTTTGACCAAGAGATACAAAATTTGTAAATATCACCGCCATCCTTAAGAGCATGTTCTAATCTCTTTATTCCAATACTCATATTTCTCTTATCATTAGAGATTAATCCTAGTACTTCTGAAAATCTTTTATCCAAAAATTCCTTCCGGACCTTTTCTTCAGCTGATTTTTCTAGAGAATCAAAATGTGTATCAACACTGCTAACTAAGGTTTTGAGATTACCGGAAGAGGAGGCTGTCGGATCTATCTGGATTGATGGCATAATCTTTTCAAGCACTCCAGAAGCAGCCTCTATCAACTCACAGTCTTCCATATGAGACTTCAGGAGTTTTTCATTTGCCTTAGCATTTGCAAATGAAGCTATCTTCATTGTCTGTACTGGAGAGAGAGAGTCAAAGTCGAATGGGCCTTTTAGAAGCTCCGGTTCATCAATCTCTAATGTTTCTTGGCTCAGAAACTTTTGAACAATTTGTGCAGTGTCTCTTGCCGGAGACAGATGTTTCTTTTCTTCTACAGTTTTGTTCTTTGGAGTCTTTTCTCCTTCCACATTCTTACCACTTTCAGTTGTGGTTTTCTCTATTGGATTCTTCTCTTTCTCTGCATCCTTGGTGTTGTCAACCTCTTTTTCTTTTACTGCTGCTTCTTTCTCCTGTAATTTCTCTTCTTCTTGGGATCCGGAGACTATAGGAGAAGCCAGAGAAGAGATGTTAGTCTGTTCAAGTGGCACTTCTTCTGGAGCAGATGATTCCAAGTCCGCAGCTGTTTCTGCACCTAAGTCCTCTATAATAGGAATGTTGAACCTTTTGAATGTATTCCAGAGGATCTCTTCAGTGTCCTTGGCTACTTTGTCAGTCTCACCAAGCATAAGCTGATTCATCCTTGCTTTGCTTCTGAATTCATCCTTGCAGTCTTTGAATATCATGTTCATTGTTTTGTGATCAATTGAAGGATATAGCTGAATAGCTATCTGTTCCCTGATCTCAAAGTCTTTTGCCATGGCATTGTTCTTTCTTATTTCTAATTCCTTCTCTAGACTCTTAGGAATTTCAGAGATAATCTCAATAAAAGCTTTATTGTAAATGTTCAGGTACCTAATTATAGCTTCCTGCAGGATCTTTTGATCTGCCTCATTGTAGTCATCATAGAATTCAGCCACCGGTTGAAGGTTCCCATCCATAGTGACTGATTTGACTACACTGTCTAGAGACAGGGTGGGCTTTTCAGTAAATTCCTCTATCATTTCTTCCTTGTCTTGGCCTGAAGAGGGTTTACCAGATCCTTTCTTCTTCTGCTTCTTTATTTCTTTTACTCCCTCATCTGACTCAGTTTCTTCTTCATCCTTTTGGCTTTGATAAGCTCTTGAGGCTTTTGTCTTAGATCTCTTACCGGATCCCTAGACTTCCAGTTTTGAGCTTATGGTTCTGATAGGTGTAGATCCTTTTGATGATCTCGTCCGGGTTGAGGTTTCCACCAGAGCACTTTTCTTGCTTTTCTTTTCTGCCTCTTTCTTTTCTTCCTCAGCCTTTCTTCTCTTTTCCTGGTTGGCATCAAGTGCCTCCTTTGGGATGCCTAGGCCTTGAGCAATATGCTCTACTTCTTTTCTCACCTTCCTCTTTATCTCAGGTTCCCTGAGTTCTACATGGATCTTTACACTCAGCTCCTCAAAGGTTCCAAACCTTTCTGCCTTTGGATCTTTGGGCTCACTTAGCATGTGTTGAACATGCAGCTCCACTATCTGTTCATCCACTTCATACCCCATGGGCATGATCCATACAGTTCTTGGTTCTACTGCCTCCATTAGACACTGATCTGTTTCTACCATGAAGCATACTGTGTCTTTGTACTTTTCAACAAGGGATTGGGGTATTCTTTCTCTTGCATGCATCATGCTTTGGAAGTTCTTGAAATATCCCCATAGAGCTATATTTCTTGCTTTAGCATCCCCAAGTCCATGCAAATAATCTCTGATTTGGATGGCAACCGGTCTGTCATTCTGCCATGTCCATCCACTGGATCTGGGAAGCTCATTCATGTAATAAAAGAAGAGAGAAAGGATCAGATTGCCATAATTGAAGGCATTTTTCTTGTCCTTCTTAATCTTCTGTAGATTTTCAAAAAGTTGGTTTACAAGAAGCTCACACAAGTCATAGTCTGCATTCTCCTTTAACATTTGATAAGCTGTGTAGATTGCAGTTCCTGGTACTGAATTTTCCCTACTGGAGTGATAGATTTTGTAACCAATTATCATAGATGCAAATTTGACATCCGGTTCAGTGATGTCTTCAACTGTCTTAGCTCTCTTGTCAAACTTGGATCCGGTTGCATCACTAACTGTCTGATTTTTGATAGACTTGAGAACAGGTAATCCACCGGATGAGTGCAGACTGGTTACAACCCTAATTGCATCTTTGGTGATCTTGAAGGGCTTGTTCAACCATAGGAAGTTGTCATGCACTCTACTTAGTACATACCGGACCCATTCATCTTCTTCAAAACAGGGGAAATGGATGCACTGTGCAAAGTGTTTGTCCCCGATGGCTTTGTACTGAGGTTTAATCTCAAAGGAGTCATCTATCAATTGTTTGTGATAGATATCCATCAGTTTTGATTCTCCAAAGTCTTCAAAATTTGCATGGATGTAAACCCTAATGTCTTCCATATGCAATACACCATGTGGAACACTAGAGAAGGCTCCTAGTGGATCTACCTCCAGGGATTTGTAAGGATGTTTCTTGAATGTAGGACGAGGTCTATCAGAGATCTTAACTATATTCGAAGTAGCCATTTTTCAAAGATTTGTAGTGAGATATTGAAAACAAAAAATACCTTATGCGCCTTCGGTTATAAGGAGTGGTTGGATGATTTCTGTATGTAGTAACTTCTGCAAGAGATCTTCGGTGAACTTGATGAATTTTGTTGCAGAGCTCCGCTTTTTGCTTCTTCTTGGGTGTGGAATGATCAAGTGATTATTGAGAAATCCCTTATATCGTTTCGCAAACCCTAATATCTATTTGCAATAAATGCTCCACCTACATTATTCTGGTTTGCCTTATCCGGATAGCTTGGAGTATCCCGGATCAGTCCTGATCTATGAACATCATGCAGATCTTTCAATCATGAACAAATCGAGATGACACATTACAAGAACATCCCAAACACTCTGTCCAATCCGCAGAGTAAAATAATGCATTTCTGGATCTCTCCAGACCATTTTGTAATCCTCTGTCATTCCGGAGCATCTCCCGGAACAGGTCTTACTTAATCGATCACAACTTCTTTATATCTTCATACGGACCTCTAAAATCTTATCTGGATTATCTCAAGACTTATATCTTCAAACCCTTTACTCTGCATCTTGTGCCATATCCGGCACCACTGGATTGGCTGGGGGAACAGGATTTTCTTTGAGTCTCCCCCTGAGCCAGAGCTCACTTTTTAATTTCTGGAAGGAATATCAGCACCAGAGTATGGTGCGGATCCAATTTCTATATTCTCTAAACTTTTCTTTACCCATGTTTTGCTCATCTGATTCCTAACTTCATCCGCATTCATCTTTTGTTTACCCTTGTCTTGATTCTAATTATACACCGAACCTCTTTTGTCCTGATTCTTGCTTCTGTAGACTTTAGCATTATGACCAGACCTATTACAGATTTGGCAAATAACATTTCTTTGCATATTTGACTGATAACCTCTTGATCTGCATTGATTAGCCATATGACCTATTCTATTGCATGCAAAGCATCTACCATTGAATGATTTGTTTACTTGCATATTTCTGCATTCATGAGACTTGTGTCCACACCTTTTGCAGTTAAAGCACTGTCCAGAGAAGGATGGATTAGTTTGATTCATTCTTTTTCTGCACTGATTGGCTTTGTGACCAAAGTGATTGCAGCTGTGGCAGTATCCATTGAAAGATGGATATCTTTGAGCATTGGGCTATCTTACCGGAGGTCTTCTAGGCCTATTCCTTGGATTTTCTGATCCAAAATTCTTTTGACTGGATCCGGAGCTTTCTCCTTTCTCATATCCCAAACCATACTTGTCATCTGTCTTCTTTTGACTTCCAAGAAGTACTTCAAGTTGGGCAGAACTTATCTTGAATTTTTCTTTATATTCATTTGCTGTTTGAAGATCTCTTTTAAGGGAGACAATTTGATCCTCAAGCTTTTCTTCATTATCTTTGGCATCTTCAAGATCAGATTCAAGGTGTCTGATAATCCTGTCCATCTGGTGGCATTCTTCTGATTTCTCTTTAAGAGATTGTCTTAGATTGTCTTCAGCTTTTCTTTTTTCTTCAATCTCTTGAGTAAACTTTATAGTTCCTGATTCCATTTCATGTCTTAACATAATGACTTCTTTTGATAACTTTTCACATAACTTGGTTTTCTCAGTTAATTCTTCATTTGTATTGCTTTCTTCACTTTGTCTTGCCAATTGTTGGAGCAGCTCCTTTCTCTTTTTCATAGAGAGACTTAATTTGTCTTTTAGTTCTCTCATGAATTCATCAGCATGTTTGAGTCTTTCCTTTAATTCATTGACTTCAGAGTTTGGCTGTTCTAGATCCTCAAGGGCAGTCTTGAGTTGCTCCCTTAAACCATATGCATCCATTTGAACTCCCAGATCTTCCTCAAGCTGTTAGGCTCTATTAGGAGGAACTTAGCTCTGATACCAATTGTTGATAACTGAGAGGGGGGGGTGAATCAGTTATCCAAATTATTTCTTCTTTTGAACTTTCTTATTATTCAAAGCAACATCAAATTAAACAAACAAACATTACCATGAAATGAGAAACACATGACACAGTATTTTTGACGTGGAAACCCGGTTAAGGGAGAAAACCACGGGGTGATTAACCCAAAGATTATTCTCTGTTAGAAGAATAAGGAGTTACAAAAATGGCACTTGCCAATTAGGGCTCACTGCCTGAGCATACTGCTCACAAGAGGCACACTACCTACAAAGAGACACACTGTCTACAAAAGAATGTTATATAATACTTGAACTGATTGGAAGCATCTACATATGCCAGAGTTCAGTTCCGGTTAGGCTCAGTACACTGATCTGCTACACTTCATCTTTCCTCTGTTCTTTTTTCTGCTATCCTTTCACATACTGGATCTTTCTTACTACTTCTGCTTTGCTCTGCACTTATTCACATACACCATCACACAATCACACTTTTCACAACTAAATCCATCCTCTATATATATCCGCACAAGTAATTTCATCACCTTTCTAGTCGACATCCGGAACAGTCTAGTTTCTTACAAACTCTGTTCTGATGGCTGAATCCTTGCTCACCAAGCAATGCAGATCAAGCATATACTTGTAGATATCATTAATCATGTCAGCCAAACATGATTCATGCCTTCACAACCTTTACCATCAACAGTAACACATCCAGAAAATATTCTGATGCTCTGTTAGTCAGTTCTTCCTCTGTTCTCACTGTCTTTCAGGAATCCGGTACTCAGCTATTCATATCTTTTTCTTTGTCCATCACCGGAGGCTAAATCCTTGGAATATACTACTCAAGGTAGTCCTCTTGACTTCCCCAAATCTGCACTGTACCAAGACACTTCCTCTGAGAGGTCCGGACCAATCTGTCGGACCTTGCCACATGCTCTGTTCTTGTTCACCAGACCACAACAGTTCTTCATTCTGACTTCCGGTAGAGGCACACCATGACTTGCGGATATGTGGGATGACCTTTGTTGCCATCAATGACAACAACCATGAATTCATATAGTGTCTCTTGCCAACAGTTCTTCCCAGTTTCGGCTGACCGGATGCATGGTGTGTGTTATGGATGATCTAAGAGAAGTTTTATGGAGCGTGGCATGATGTTCAAGGAACATTTGAGTCCCAATTATGTTTGGCTGACTTTGATGTTCATTCCAAAGTTGATGACTTTTATAAATAAGTGTTGTGAAGTCATGGAAATATGTGGATGTGAGCGAAGATGTGGATGTAGTGAGGAATTGAGTGGGGGCAGAGTAGAGGTATTGTGCACTTCAATGGAACTGAACCTTGCATAAAAAAGATGTTGTTTCTCAGTTCAACCTTTCTGTGTTAACATTGTAAATGTTCTTGTAGGCAGTGAGCCTCTTTTGAGCAGTGAGCTTTGGGCAGTGTGCCCGAAGGCAAGTGCCTTCCCATTTTCTATTCTTTTAATAGAGAATAAATCTTGTAGGTTAACCCCCGCCGTGGTTTTTCCCTTAACCAGGTTTCCACGTAAAAATTTTGGAGTTATGTGTGTTGATTATATTTCTACTCATGTGTTGTTGATTCATCTTTTCATGGTTATATCATTAATCTGTTAATAAGTGGTAAAGAAGATTAATTTCAGCGAAAGATAAAAGTTTTGTGACAACTGATTCACCCCCCCTCTCAGTTGTCTTCCCTAATTTCAATAGAAAGTTTGACTTACACTTCAATATATTGAGCCAAACCTTTCAACACATTGAAAATATCAAAACCATTCTCATTTGATTTATAGTCTTAAATACAAAATGGAATTTATGCTAACAAAGGAAAAATGAAGAGTGTTAGTTGTGGTCCTTATCTCTAAGCTAACCCTTGATGAAATGTCCAATATGTATTACATCTTGTTCATGATGAGAGACAAATCATGATTGTTGTTGGCAAGAGAAATTAGGATACAATCCAAAGATTTGAACCTAGGTTACTCTTATGTAGTTTGTTTATACCTGAGCAGTAACAATGATAGAAGAGAAGTAAATACAAAAAAAAAACATTAGTATGTTTTAGGATTCCATGCAAGTAAACACATCACACAATATAAAACATTCATTACCATATTCAATACTCCTTATATCTTCTTATATATATTCATCATATAATCATGTACAAAAGGTAGGTCTAAGTCTCTACTCTATATATATGTCAATCTCATCCTCTTATCTCTCTCTCTTACTCTCTTACATTGTTACATACATATCTATATACAACATAGGGACCATGTGTCCTTTGTGTGAGACCTTTCTATCTTCTTCCCCTATCGACCTGATGCTTCACAGGTCCTCTACATTATGTTGTAGTGATTGCTCTTACTCCTAATATGGTGTCAACATCATCCTCCTTTTTGAAACTGTCTTGTCCTCAAGACATGTTGTGTTAGTTCAAGGGTAGGATGTTTTTGTATATTAATTTGAGCTACACCAAAGTTGTATCCTCAACAATGAAACAAAATATTGGTAAGAGAAATTAGGATACAGTCCAAAGATCTGAACCTAGGTTACTCTTATGTAGTATGTGTATACCCCAACAGTAACAGTGATAGAAGAGAAGTAAATATAGAAAAGAGACATTAGTATGTGGTAGGATTCCATGCAAGTAAACACATCACACAATATAAAGCATTCATTACCATAGTCAATAATCCTTATATCTCCTTATATATATTCATCATATAATCATGTACAAAATGCAGGTCTAAGTCTTTGCTCTCTCTCTCTCTCTCTTACATTGTTACATACATATATAAATATACAATATATAGGGGTGTGTACTTTGTGTGAAACCTTTCTATCTTCTTCCCCTGTTGGCCTGATACTTTGCAGTCCTCTGCGCTATGTTGTGGTGACTTCTCTTGCAAACCTACGCTAAGTTGTGGTGACTTCTATTGCTCGTAATATGCTGCCAACAATTGTGTTATTGAAGTAATGTAGTGGTCCTAATAGTTAAATTGAAATTGTATTTTCAATTGTGTGCATTTAATCATAGCCATGTCAAATATTTTATTAATAAGATATGTTCACATGCCTAACATTAATATTATTTATTAATATAATCTCTTACAAGGTATAGTGATGACTTTATATGTTTTCATTGTGATATGATACACATGGTGCTCCTTTCTTAAATCTAACTTATGTTTGTATTATACACAACATATTGCAATTTCGTCTATGATTATGACATAAATTCATTAAAGCACCTAAAGGTGATATAGAATCCCTGATAGACACATAAATAATCATGTTAGCCAAAGTTATTTTGTAGAGTACTTGATTGACTTAACTATTTATATGTGTACATATCAACTATCCAAAAACACCTTTCCATGCTTATACATAATAAGAATTTAATTAAATAATAATAATTGTAATCCTTATAATCAGTAACATAGCAAGCAAACAAACTCCTCATCAAAACTAACCCCCTTCATGTGGGGGTCTATCAAAGAAGTGATTCTCATCATATGTAGGGTCTTTTCACCACCCATTGGTAGATAATGAACAAATGGACACAAAACCAATAAATTAGATAATGACATCAAAATGCCCTTAAAATACCAAAATATAACTAGACTATAAATGATTTCAAAATTCCATAAAAAGTAATGAAGGTTGTTGTTCATAAGTACTTGTTACTTATTCCAACCTTGAAATTATCTTTTTTTCAACTCATAGGCTTGTAATTCTCTTCTTAAATAGGAGGAAATAGATTCATGATATTGCTCTTGAAAAATTAACTTAATACAAGTCATCATTGGTTTGTTATTTTTTAGTGCTTTGTTAGACCACATAACTGAGTGGGTCGATAAACTATAATGAGATGGACATAATTGGAACAAATTTATTTGGTTATTGAATTATTTTCTAACATTAAATCCCAATATGCAATGTCATGTGATAGAAGTTTAATGGTAAAGGGGATTCATTTTCTTACGATTTCCCAAGGTTAATTTCTATAGTGGACATGTAATATTGGCCCCACTTCAAGGGATTGAAAATTTTATTATTTTTGATAATGATATCATGGATTTGGAATCCTTGAGGTAATTATTGTTCACAATGATGTCAATTACAACCACAATGAGGTGTTAAAAATTTGTTCTGAATTTCACATCAAAATCATTTATCATCTCCTTACTACCATTGAGTTAATGGCTAGGTAGAAGCCACTTACAAGACCTCTTAACTCCGTTTTGCTAGAAATGATGAAGGATAACAAGATAGATTAAAATCTTAAGCAATCTATCTCTAATCATTTCCCCAAAATGTCTTGTCTAAATAGTCCTCAAAATGGCATAGGTTTTAACCATACACAAATCACTAGTGTTGACATTGGAAAGGGCGACAATAGATATTGTGATATATAGAGGGCACGTTTGATTTTCACTTCAATCTCTTGAGCCAAATCTCTCAACACATTGAGAATATCACAACCATTGTCATTTGATTGATAGTCTTAAATACAAAATGGAATTTATGCTAACAAAGGAAAAATGAAGAGTGTTAGTTGTGGTCCTTATCTCTAAGCTAACCCTTGATGGAATGTCCAATATGTATTACATCTTTTGCATGATGAGAGATGAATTATGATTGTGTTATTGAAGTAATGTAGCACTCCTAATATTTAAATTGAAATTGTATTTTCAATTATGTGCATTTAATCATAGCCATGTCAAATATTTTATTAATAAGATATGTTCACATGTCTAACATTAATGTTATTTAGTAATATAATCTCTTACAGGATATAGTGATGACATTTATATCTTTTCATCGTGATATGATACACATGGTCCTCCTTTTTTCAAATCTAACTTATGTTTGTATTATATACATCATATTGCAGTTTCGTCTATGATTATGACATAAATTCATAAAAACACCTAAAGGTGATATAGAATCGCTGATAGACACATAAATAGTCATGTTAGTCAAAGTTATTTTGTAGAGTACTTCACTGACATAGCTATTTATATGTGTACCTATCAATTATCCAAAAACACCTTTCCATGCTTATACATAATAATAATTTAATTAAATAATAATAATTGTAATCCTTATAATCAGTAACATAGCAAGCAAACAAACTCCTCATCAAAACTAACCCCCATCATGTGGGGATGTATCAAAGAAATGATTCTCATGGTATGTAGGGTCTTTTCACCACCCATTGGCAGATAATGAAAAAATGGACACAAAACCAATAAATTAGTGTAGTGCTAAGAAATCTGTATGCCACAAACGTAACATTCACCAGGCCATTTGAATACAAAAAATATCTGATATAGCTGAAATCAAGGAAGTGGATGATTACCAAAATCAAGGAAGTGGATGCCTTACCAAAGAGTGGCAAAAAGTTGGAGACGGGACAAAGGAGCCAACGGAGCTATTCCACCTTTGGTACTTGTAACAGAATGTTGAAACATATGGGACCTATTTTATTGCCCTTCTGGGAAGTTAAAAGCCATTCCACTTGTTTGTTAAGAGATTCGCAGTCTGGTGAACCATAGTTTTCTCCAGCATAGGACACAGAAGTCCCACACATGAATTAGAAAGCCGAAAAAATCTGAATCTTTTCATTATAGCTGTTGAAGAGAATTGTTCATGTGACAACACGATGTCGGTTGTTTAATGTGGGTACTTGGTCCCCACATAAACAATCAATGGACCAATTGTTTACTGCTGTTTGTCTTAAACATCATCTACATTTACAGTGAAATGGTTATAATGTATTATGCTGTTATCAATAATTTTTGAAAAGATGTTGAAAGTGTTGTTATCTTTTGAGACTGCTATACAGTGAAAAAAGCTATTTAAATTAGACTGTTCAAAGCTAATTCTCAGGAGAATGTCATTCAATTACAACCCTAAAAAATAAGACAAGGAATATAACTTGCCTGTACTATAGAGAAAAACAATACAGAGGGTTCTACCGACAGTACTAGTTCGTTGAATTTATTATAAACTAGTTAACAGTTATGCATTTTTCCCTTATCATTGATATTGAATTATTGCCAATTGCCTCGTTGATGTTCGTTATTAACTAATTTAATTTATAGATTTAGAAAAAGGATTTAAAATTTTCTTGAAAATGGGCTTAAATCTTTGTCAAGCTACCAAATGTGTAAAACCTGAGATGTTATGAGACAAAAGAAGATTATTGAATATTTTGTTTAAGAGATGATTCAAAATAAAGATTTCAATAACTAGGAGAGAAACTAGCATTTTAAAGGTGTAAATTGAATGCAATATAGGTAAATGACATACTTCTGGGAAAGCATGAAAAGTCGACAAAATGAAAGAACTTCAAATTTACCCTAGACATGTAGCATCTACAATGATATTTTTGTGACACTTAAATGTTAGAGGGAGACACAAATCACTAATAAGCTAGTGAACACATAGAGTTGGATTTTGAAATAAAAATCTAATTAGAATGCTCATGAAAGCCTTAAATACTTAATAGAACATATGATCGATTGTACATAGATTAGTACCATAGTGAAAATATGAGATAAGGGTGTTTTATAAGGCACATGCTCCAAAACCTTTCCTAAAGAGGAAATAGGCCACAAGGTTGAATATTCACATCCTCACCTAAGAGCAATGAGGGTAAAAACTCACATCCTTCATTACTCTTTATAGTGCTAGAGGATAAGCATGATAGTTGAATTCACATTCCACCATTCTTGACAAATTCATATCCTCTATTTTCTCTTCCTTGTCTTAGAAGGAAATCATGAATCCTCCATTACTCTTCATAGTACCAAACCATGAGGGTGAAAGTCAAATAAATTGACATTTACCAATATTCCCCATTTTTAGAAAAAAGTGAAGATAAAACTTAAATTCATAGGTGAAAGTTTTACAAGGTCCTAGTGCTAGAGGATAAGGGTCAAAGATAAATTTTTATATTGCATGTTCCTCCCAATTAAATTCATTTTACTAAGGGTGAAAGTTAAATTCACATCCCATCATTCCTCCCCTAGTGGCTAGAGGTGAGGGTAAAAGTTAAATTCATAATCACTCCTCTCATAGTGCTAGAAAGTGAGGGTTATAGAGGTAGAGGGTGAGGATGAAATTTGTAAACTATTGGCAAGATAATGTACATCCAAGGAAACTTTTCCAATTCATCAAGATTAATACCACACAAAAGGAATATTTATCAAAGATAACTAACAATAATATGTAAAACAATGATAGTTAGTAAATAGAGAGATATAAGAATATATACTAAGTTGTGTGTGTGTGTGTGTGTGTGTGTGTGTGTGTGTGTGTGTGTGTGTGTGTGTGCGTGCGCGTGTGTGTGCGTGTGTGTGTGCGCATGTGTGTGTGCGTGCGTGTGCGCATACGTGTGTGTGCGTGTGCGTGCGTGTGCGTGTGCGTGTGTGTGTGTGTGCGTGTGCGTGCGCGTGTGCGTGTGTGTGCGGGTGCGGGTGCGTGCGTGTGCGTGTGCGCGTGTGTGCGTGTGTGTGTGTGCATGCGTGCGTGTGCGTGTGTGTGTGTGTGTGTGTGTGTGTGTGTGTGTGTGTGTGTGTGTGTGTGTGTGTGTGTGTGTCTGTGTCTGTGTGTGTGTGTGTGTGTGTGTGTGTGTGTGTGTGTGTGTGTGTGTCTAACATGGATAAAGTAGAGTACTACTTAAAATTATATAAATTAAAATATATTCTACTATGACCTTAATATTAAGACTTTGGACACTTCTCAACAAGATATAACTAGCCCTCATTGTGTCTCACATTTGGTAACTGTAGCGAAAAAACACTATGTTATGAAGTTTTACCTTATATCCCTTTTGAAAAGGACCCATGACAAGTTAAATGTATAATCCATGAGCATATAAAAATAAACACTTGCGGTAATTGATTTAATCTTGATCCACTAGTACATACTATCCTACTGATTGATAGTTGCCTAAAGAAATCGTGTGTACTAGTGGCCATGAATCAACCTGTAGATCAACAAGCATGTGTGTCTAGAAAAAGTAAAGTGAAAACTGCTACCTTCCTTGAAGCTACATCAACATGAAGTTTGGCTATAAGATTAATATAGGTCTACTTTTGATCATCAAAGCATGCAAGCTTCAATAAGTTGTGGGGAAAAAAAGACCAAGGATCTATGCCATTGGTAGAGGCAAAGAAGGAAGTAATTATTAAAGAGTCAATATTTCACCAATTCTTTTAGACCATTGATTTAATATTGACCCAAGGTTTCATATCACTCTCAAAGCTTACTAGGGAATTTGTTATTGGAGATTTGTGTGCCATTGGTGGAATAAAATATTAAAGGGCCTTGTAAATCATGTGAAATACTTATATGGATTTAAAAGACAAAGAACAAGGTCCAACCATAGATCGAACTTGCTGTTGAAATTGCATGACTCATGAACTTATAGGTGAAAGAGTAAGAAGTTATAGCATGCCAAGTTTTCAAATATGAAATCAATGACACCATCCATTCCATGACACTTAGTTGAACTCAATGAACAAGCATGTACACCTCAATCAAAGGATCCCAATCAAACACATTTTTTGACATGTTAGATCATGATGAGCGATTTCCAAGATGAGTCCCAATCTCATCCATAGTTATCTTGAGATTGAAAAACCACATTTTCATTGTTATAAATAAGAGCATGTTTCTCATAGATAGGTGAGAAACTATTTTTAAAATCTTTTGTTTTAAAACATTATTATCAATAATTTTTCTCAAATATATTTTTTTGGTTTTGAGTTCATAGATTAGCCTTAGTTCACTTTTCCATCTTTTATTGGCATGTAATTATACAACTTCTTGGAAGATAAAATACATATTCTTATGGTTTATTTTTTCTTCATATATTATTGCTTATGAAAGGGCTATACTTGTAATTATATTTAAAGATAGATGTATCATCTTTTATATTGCATTAATTGTGCTTGAATAATAGTTCTTTGAATTGATAAGTTGTGTGCATTTTTTATGATAGATAAGTGAAAGACACAATCTATTCTAGGTTTATCATGCCATTTTCCTTTTTCTTTTTTCTTTTATAACTTTCTCCTTTCCTATGTCATAACTAGATATAACAAGAATAGAAGGAAATCATCCTACGTCTCTAATGCTTCCCATTATTGTCATGAATTGTAGGTATAATAGGGAAGCATTTATTAATTCAAATATTTAATATACAATAGGTTTTTGCATGCCCAATGAGACCCTAGTCCATAAGAAGATTAATGTTTTGGTAGATATTTTGATCTAGTTTATGTAAGTGTACATCCATCCATTCACCTAGTGACTATGTTGAAGAAAAAATCTAGATGCATACAAGAAGGATATAACCAAGGTCTATTGCTTGAGATAATCTAGAAGAATATCCTATTCAATCCTTAACCCTATCTGAAAGAAGGGGATATCAACCTCAAGCTAGACCTATAAGCCCAATATATGTGTATACATCTAAAATTGGCACGTGTCGAACTAAATAAATATTTTAAATATTTATTTTAATTCTTATTCTTCTATCAATTAAATAAATATTCTAATTTATTTGATTGGTTCATTATCCCACAATTAAATAAAAATCAATTTATTTAATTAATATTCCCTAATTCCACTAATGTCTCATCTAATTAAATAATCCTAAATTATTTAATTAATCACAAACTCCTCTATTCCAAAGTCCTAAATTCCATAATTCCACATCATCTCATCCATGTCATTCTTCCACCTCACCATGTTGCACACATAATTGTATACGCCTAAAAATGACACAAATCATCCTAAATAAATATTCTAAATATTTATTCCATTCTTCTATTAATTAAATAAATATTCCAAATTTATTTAATCAATTCACTATCTCACAATTAAATAAATTCTATTTATTTAATTAAAATTCTTCTAAAGTCCTTCACAATTAAATGATCATAAATTATTTAATTAAGCCTAATTCCTCTATCCTAAAGTTCTAAATTCAAAATTCCACGTCACCTTCTACACCTCACCTTTTTCCACCTCACCTTGTCCACCTCATCAGGTTGCACATGTAATTAAATATATTTAATGTTTAATTACCTTATTTTCCCTCACCCACATGGCCTATTTCTTCTCCAATCAGAGGTCAGTTAACCAATCAATCAAATTTGTTAACTAACCTGTCAGTTGAGTCAAATCCTCAATCAATCCAGTCAGTTCCACAATCCACTCTTCGAACTGATCAATCAATTTTGTTAACAGACCAGTCAATGGAGTTAACTCTCCAATCAGTTTTGTCACATCCCACCTTTCATGATGGAGCTGGGACACTTGTCACATTTCTACTGGTTGCACATTCCTCAACCATCCTCAACCGTTGATCGTCATATCTTCTCTCAACCGTTGATTCCTATTCCTCCGAGTCTATAAATGAAGCTTTATCCCTTCATTCTATTCATCCAGGCTTTTGACATCGTTACTCTGCAGAAATATCACCAGCGCGCCTTTGGCACCCACTTGTCATCTACAAGCTTGAGATCACCATTGTTGCATTGGAGCTCACCTTCATTGCACATCACACCATAGCCGTTCACCATCGACTTCCTCAAACAACTTTAAAAGATTGCACTCTCTGAGGGCTCATCTCATCTGCGAAAGGATGATTCGTGATAGGCGAACAACAGAAGTTTCGAAACGGAAGAGGTTTGCTGTGTTTGTTCATTGCTTTGTTTACTTGAATCTTCTTTGTTTCTCTATTCTGTTGATGTTTGGGTCATCTATTATTCATTTGATTGATCACTATTTTACCCTCACATTTTTGGCGCCCACCGTGGGGCCGTTGCCCCTTTATTTCACCATTTTTGAGCTTTTTTGAAGGCAGGTTCCGTACAGGTCCCACAGAGTCACGCACAGGTTCTTTCGGCGCATCTGTTCATTTTTACGGTGCTTCTGAAGACTGTTACGGCGCTTTTGAAAATCCTGCGCATCTGTGTATTCTTGCTGCGCTTTTACAGACTGTTACGGCGCTTTTGTTAAAACTGCACATTTGTTGACTGTTACTGCGCTTTCATAGACTGTTGCTGCGCATCTGTTATAACAGCGCATCTGTTGACTGTTACGGCGCTTCTGACGACTGTTGCTGCGCATACGTTAAAACTGCGCATTTATTCATTTTAATGGCGCATATGTTCAAAACTACGGCGCATTCGTTAATGCTGCGCTTCTGTTGATCACTTCTGCGCATCTGATCACTGAAGCTGCGCATTTGTAACTAGCTCAGGTTTTAATACTTTTCTAGAGGATTTTGCTAACGCTAACCCTTTTGCAGGTGTTTGCTGGAGCGGTTTTGCAGGATAGGCTCAGGTTTAGTTACATGTAGTTGCATCTAACTAGCTCACATTTTATTTTCTGGGAAAGAGTCAAATGGTTGTTCATTACAAATCTTCATCTAGTCTTAATTAGGGAGGAAGTAACTGGTTTATTTCATGCTTGCATTGCAAACAACTTCCAAGTTATTGCTATCTAAGATTTAAAATTGAACTCATCACTGATCTTGCAGTTAAAATGAACCATTGCTATATCGTGAGACCTGAATTTCAAAGTTAACAATCTCGTGCAACGTGGACTTAAAATTGAACTCACAACTACTTTTTGAAGTTAAAATGAACCATTGCTATATCGTGAGACCTGAATTTCAAAGTTAACAATCTCGTGCAATGTGGACTTAAAATTGAACTCACAACTACTTTCTGGGATTTAAAATTGAACCACTGCAATATTGTTGAAATCACTTCAAAGTTCTGTTTGAGTAGCTTAGCCCATTTAGTTTTTATCTTTTAACTAGGGTGGATCAATCAGTGTATTCTGTGCTTGCGAATGACAATAGGCTTATGCTCTCCCCTCTTCTGGGTGATCAGAGTGCCAGACTTGTCATTCTATTTGTTTAAACTTTAGGAGGGGCCTGCCCTTGGATGCGCACTTGTCCAAGCAGGAATGACCCTGAGTGGTAACAGGCTAACGCCAAGCCCTACCGAGCCACTTAAAATAAATTGTGCTTGAGGTGAAAACCTCCTGCAACGAGTGCTGTTATGTTACACCGATGGCCAACCTCCCCCAAAACCCTCTCAGGCGTAACCCTTTGAGGCTGAGAGACTCCATAACAGAGAGTAGTGTCGTCGCACGTGTAACCACTTGAACGGTTGCCCGAATTAAATACCTCTTGTTTTAGTGGCCCAAATCCCTTATAATCCATTTCTCGCCTAGGATTTTGTGCTTGCTTTTGTCCAAAATAGAGTCGAAAAACTGCAAAAACAATGGAAAACTACAAAATACTCTTTGTGCTTGCTGTGTTTTCTTGCTAAATTAATTACCTTTTCCAGCCAAAGAATACCAAAAACAGAGAAAAATCCCAAAAATTTGCAAAAAAATCAGAACTGCGCATATACACTTTTCCGCTGCGCATATACAGCGACTTGCTGCGCTTTTGCACTGACTGGCTGTGCATACATACCTTTCTGCTGTGCATATACACATTTTTGCTGCGCTTTTACAGCGACTTGCTGCACATATACACCGACTTGCTGCGCATATACTTTTCTGCTGCGCATTTACACACTGTTGCTGCGCATACATACTTCACCAGAGCGGCGCATATACAGTGACTTACGGCGCATTTGCCCATTCTTACTACGCATCTGTTTCTGCTCATGTGTGACAGTGAGCACCTGCCCTATTTTTGAGAAATTTTCGTCAGCTGTTCAGAGTACCCATTTCAGCCTAGTTTCATTTTTCGAGGTCAGAATCAACCTTGCGGTCAATTTTCATCCATTTCACCCATTTCTCTCTCTTTCGACGGTCGTCCCAGTCACCTTCTGTCCTAGTCATTCTTGCCCCAACGTCATTCTGTCCCATACCAATTCGACATAGGTCCTTCTTTGTTTCATTAGTGAATTCACGTAAGCCTAGTAGGTCACAGTACCTTTTGCTAGTAGTCTTGTTGAACGACTAAGCCCTACACAGTGAGACTGGTATCGACTACCCTTGCTAGTGGCTAAAGTCTTGTGTCAACCGTCTTACCTGAAGTCATTGAGTGAGAGTACCCTTTGTCCAAGTCTTGTCCTAGATATCCCATTCATTACAGTCTTAGTCGACACCTTGCCAAAATTTCTAATCCTAGTCCATTTCATCCCACCCCACCTTGCATGGTTCTTACTCGATCCCAGTACAACAAGCTAACTGAAATGGCCGACTCTTCCGATCACATCGCCCCACCACGCGATGATGATGAAGAAATTTCTCGTGAAGAATTAGTGGCACACATGCAAGATAGCAAATTCCAACGCCTAGTGGAGAAAGTGCTCCTTGAGGACCCCACCAAATATTTCCATCATCTTGCTAGTCTCGGAATCAAACTCCTCGCAGACTTTGACATTAGCTCCATCATGGAAAATGCAGACAATGAACGTGAGAGGGACACAAATGACACGGTCCCAAATGTACATGAGAGAGGCACAAATGACACGGTCCCCCAGGCCAACGAGAGAGGAAAACAACACATAGATCAAAATGCTCCTATGGCGGATGTGAGACAACAAATTGAGAGTCTAAAGCTAGAAATCTCCAACCTTAAGATCGGCACCAATTCCAAGAACTACTCCTTGGAAGATATAGCACCATACCCCTTTGACAGAAGTTTGGTCATGAAACCATTCCCCTTTCAGTTCGGAATCCCGAAATTTGACAAATACAAAGGGAAGGGGGACCCTAGAGATCATATCCGGGAATTCACTGCAGCATGTTTAGAAGTAGCTCACAACGAGACCTACTTAATGAGACTATTCCCAAGATCTCTAGGAGGTCAAGCTATGGAGTGGTTCTCGCGTCTTCCACCAGGAATCAAAACTTTTGATGAAATTGTCAATAAATTCATAACGCACTTCTCTTACAACATAGAACACAAAGTATCTATGCTAGACCTATGCAACACCAAACAAAAAGGTGGTGAGTCTTTCGCCACCTTCTTACAATGATGGAGACAGCTAGCTAGTAAGTGTTCTTACGACATGCCTGAGAAACAACTATTGGAAATGTTTGTCCACAATTTGAATCCCGATCTTAGCTATCAGATTCAGATACAATGCCCTACCTCATTCACCAAAGTCATTGAAATGGGGCTATTCATTGAGAAAGCTATGATTGCTAAAGGAACTCTCAAGCTCTACAAGGACACACCTCCTTCCAATTACACAATTGACAAGTCAAAGTTTTGGACCAAGAACAAGAATGTGGTCAACGATGGAGTAGTAGATGCCAAGGCGGCAGCCCCTAAACAACAACCCATATTCACTCTTAAGGAAGAAGCAAATAACGGTGCACTCAACAAGCCACCCCCTCGAGAATCTAGACCTTGGTTCAATTCAAATCCAAGGAGAAAATTCACGCCGTTAGGAGAATCTCAAGAGTCTGCTCTCAGGAAGTTGTTGGCTAACAATGAAATTTCTCTACCGCCAACAAGTGACTATGAGCCTATAGTCAAACCTCCCTATTGGAAGGACACAGACTATTGCGAGTATCATCGAGGAAGGGGGCACACAACCAATAATTGCATCTGTCTTAAGAACGTCATACAGGATATACTAGATCAGAATCAGGGAGGGACACAATAGCATACCTCCAATGAATCTCATGTGGCCTACCGGGATCCTCTCCTAAACCACAATCGGCCGTATAACAACAATCATAACAACAATCACAACAATGGTCACAATGGCAACAACTCCAATGGCCATAACAATAATGACAACAATCGTAACAGGCCAAACCAGAACAGTGGGTCGAGTAATGCTAACTATGCAAGCGTTCCCTTTGAGTACACCATTAACTGCATTTCTGAGCATGTTCCGCAAGTCAACGTCATATCCCCCAACCAACAACCAGGACCTAACGGAACTGGTTGTAGTATAATTACCCGCAGTGGTAGAGTCACGATCAACACCACTCCTCCAAGGTCATTGCCATCTCCGTCTAACTCCCGCCCATATAATGTCATCGACCAATTGCAAAAGACTCCGGCTCACATTTCTATATTGGAGCTCTTGCGTCTATCTCCTTCTCATAAGGAGATTCTTGAGAAAGCCTTAGTGGAAACTACTATCCCCACTAACCTAGCCCAAGAAAAGTTTCAAACCATGGTGGGTAATTTGACATCCTCCACTTCCATCTCATTTACAGAACAAGATGACCTTTCCATGTCTCAACCCCACAACACTCCTCTACACATTGTCGCATTCATACACAGGCACCGCATCAAGAGGGTTCTCATTGATGGGGGTGCCGGTTTGAATATTGCACTTTGAAGCTAGTCCTTGCATTGGGGTTCTCTGAACAGGCGGTAGATCCAAGACGGAAAATTACTATCAAAGCCTATGACGAGGAGGAACGAACCACAAAGGGCACGGTTGTCCTACCCATTCAAGTGGGACCGGTAATTAAAGATGTGGTGTGCCAAGTCCTTGATCGGGAGCTTGCTTACAATATTCTACTAGGGAGACCATGGATCCACGCCATGAAAGTTGTCCCCTCCACCTACCATCAATGCATAAAGTTCCCACACGATGGCAAGCAGGTCACCATACACGGCGACCCCGACCCCTACCAACATTGTAACTCTTTCCAAGCAAAACCAGAATGTGTCATACCCACCAATCGAGCCCATATCTCCCCTACTCCGCCACAAGACCATACTGTCGAAGCTTCCTTCTCACGGCCCAAACCAATGAAAATCACCATAAAAGAAAATGGCGTGGGGGAATACCAGATTGAGCACAGCCTCAACCTTGCAAAAATGCCCTTGTCTCCTCGCTCCTTTGGCCAGCCCAAGCATCAACCCAGGCATTTTCCAAAGCCCTCTGCTCCTCCTATCACTCCCACAAGCCCCTTTGTAAAATGGGGGACCTTATCTAATGAATCAGAGGAGCGAGATCTCTTGCAATGGCTTTATGCCAAAGAAGAAAACACACCCCAAGAGCCACCTAGACTCCCTACAGAACTCTATGGACGGGGTGAAACCATCTTGCATAGGATGGGATATGAAGGACAAGGCCCTATCGGCCTCAGAAAAGAAGGGATCATCGAACCTATACAACCTTCTTCCTCCTCTTCGGCTAAAAACACCACTGGCCTAGGGTACAAAGGTAAAGGTAAAGCCAAAGAAAATGCCTGCCTAGTGGAGACAATTCAAACACTCCAAGAGGATAGTGACGCAGATTCGGATGATTCCAATCAGTATGAGTGGGACGAGCTAACGGAGCACTCCTACGATGACAAGGAGATTGACACCATCCAAACTCTTAGCCCATATCAGGAGAGACAAACGCAACGGGACAGACCACTGGAGTCTGATTTGCCCCTCCCTGAGGTTATGACTTTCGAGGAAAGTATAGATTCCATTGCGATAAACAACCTGGAAGAAAGTACCACCCAGAACACTACCCCCACCTGTGCTCCTAATATTTCCATCCACACTATCAATAAATCAGGTCTTTCATCCGACTTCCTTCCCCTCTTACACCCTGAGCTTATTGACTGGGACCTGCAAGGGACCCCTCAATTAGATATGTTCCAGAACGATGATGCCTACATTGACTATATGGGACTTAGAGATCATTTACCAAAAGGAGATCATAAAGCCGGTTTCGCTATCGAACTCAATACTGTAGCTTACTTCGGGGAGGGTGCCAAGCCTTCTAGTCGCAAAAATGTAAAGATCAAAAAGGGATCTGACGGTGAAAACCGCCATGCGGCAGTGTCAGATCATAAAACAGTAAAAAGAAAGGACGTATCTGAAGGTGAAAACCCAACTGTGGCACCTGATGATGGATTGCTTGACACCCTCCCAAGTGATATGTATCAAGAAAGGTCACAGATCGTGGTAGAGCCAACAAAGCCAATAAACTTTGGAACCGAAGAGCATCCTCAGATTATCCACTTTGCAAAATCTCTCACGCTGCCTGAGAAAACCAAGTTTGTACCATTCTTTAAAAATAAGAGAGGTAGCTTTGCTTGGTCATATGCCGACATGCTAGGTTTGGACCCAAACCTGATTCTACATCACTTGCCATTGGATCCAGGGGTGAAGCCCGTAAAGCAAAAACTGAGAAAGATGCATCCCCATATAGCCCTACTGGTCAAGGAAGAACTCAAGAAATTGTTAGACGTGGGGTTCATCAGAGCCATAGATTACCCTGAATGGATATCTAATATTGTGCCAGTGTCTAAACCAGATGGCAGGGTTCAACTATGCAACGATTTTAGAGATTTAAACAAAGCATGCCGAAAAGATGACTTTCCCTTGCCTAACATCGATATCATAGTCGACCTCATGGCAGGACATACAATGCTGTCACTTATGGATGGATTCTCAGGGTACAACCAGATCAAAATAGCACTAGAGGATCAGCACAAAACCGCTTTCACTTGTCCATGGGGTACCTTTTGCTGGAATGTCATGTCATTTGGGCTAAAAAACGTAGGTGCTACATATCAGCGGGCCATGACAACTATATTTCACGACATGATGCATGTGACCATGGAAGATTATGTTGACGACATCTTGGCAAAATCACTCACCAGGGACTCACACCTGGACACATTAGAGAAAGTCTTCCAACGGCTGGACCAATTCCAAGTAAAATTGAACCTGAAGAAATGTGTGTTTAGGGTAACATCGGGCAAGCTGCTAGGCTTCATCGTGTCAGCAAACGACATAGAGGTAGACCCGGCCAAGGTCAAAGCAATCATGGACATGCCTCTGCCCAAAACTCTAACACAGTTGAGATCCTTACAGGGCAAGCTACAGGCCATCCGCAGGTTCATCTCACAGCTAGCAGACAAGTGCCATCCTTTCAGCCATCTCCTACATAAGAATGTTCCATTTAAATGGGATGAGCAGTGCGAAGAGGCATTCAAAAAGCTCAAGGAGTACCTCATGAATCCTCCTATACTCATGCCTCCGATCCAAGGAAAACCTTTGATTCTCTACATATCTGCTACACCTACTGCTCTTGGGGCTCTCCTAGCGCAGCAAGACTATGAGAACAAGGAAAGAGCTGTGTACTACATCAGTCGAACCTTAGTGGGCTACGAGTTACAGTACTTACAGGTGGAATGTTCATGCCTTGCGGTGGTTTTTGCCTCACAAAAAATTTGACACTACATGTTGGCACATCCTGTCAAACTCATTGCCAAGATCTACCCACTAAAATATCTTCTCAGCAAAGCAGCTCTCACAGGTCGACTAGCCAAATGGGTTATGCTTCTTAGCGAATATGATATAGAGTATGTGGACAAAAAAGCCATCAAGGGGCAAATCATCGCTGACCAACTAGCTGAGGTACCATTACAGGACACTTCACCAATGCAGTTTGAGTTCCCTGATGAATCTTTATTCACTCTGTCAACATCTCCTTGGAAACTCTACTTGGACGGGTCCTACACCAACCATGGATCGAGGGCAGGTATCTTGTTCATCACTGCCCAAGGCGACACAATTCCAAAGTCCTACAGGTTGTTATTTCCATGCACTAACAATATAGCGGAGTATGAGGCTTTGGTAATTGGTCTCAAGATGGCCACTGAGTGGAAAATCCAAGCACTATGTGTCTACGGTGATTCTCAGCTCATCATAAACCAGGTCAACGATGAGTATCAGACCAAAGATGAGAAGCTCATCCCATACAAACGGATGGTCGATGACCTCAAAGAACATTTTGGGACCATCTCGTTTGAGCAAATACCCAGGATAGAGAACAAAGCAGCCGATGCAATGGCGACCATAGCCTCTCTTCTTGAGATACCTAAACATGAGTCACGGTATGAGTTCTTAGTAGAAACAATTTGACAGCCGGCTTATGATCTCCTCGAAACCCATTCCATTTGCCACCTAGTAGGATCTGATTCACCTTGGTACGGTAAGACCTACACTTACCTCAAGGACAATGTCCTTCCTTTGGACCTCTCTTCCAACAAAAAACAAACTTTCATCCGACAAGCCTCTCGTTACACCATTATCGCCAATACCCTTTACCGACGTGGTCTGGATGGTACTTTACTCCGTTGTCTAGAACAAGAAGAATCTATAACTGCCTTGCGAGACGTGCACGAAGGGATCTGCAAAACACACTCCAGCGGTCCTTCCTTAGCTAAGAAACTCATGCGTTTGGGTTATTACTGGCCCAATATGGAAATGGATTCATATCAGTTCATCAAAAAGTGCAAACAGTGCCAGATACATGGGAACCTGATTCATGCACCTGCTCAGGAGTTGAGACCTCTAACGACACCCTGGCCCTTTTGCCAATGGGGACTTGACCTCGTGGGAAAGATTCATCTGCCCTCTTCCAACGGCCATAAATTCATCATAACCGCCACTGAATACTTTACAAAGTGGATTGAAGCCGTTCCCTTATCAACCGTCACAGGAAAGCAAATTTCCTCTTTCATTCTGAATTACATTATCTGCCGATATGGCATCCCTTCATCCATCATAACGGATAATGGGAGACCCTTCAAAAATTAGGATGTCCAGGAACTTTGTGAACGTTTCAAGATCCAACATCGCTTCTCCACTCCATATTACCCCCAAGGTAACGGCCAAGCTGAGGCATCGAACAAAACCATTCTGAAAATCCTAAAGAAGACTATCAATGAAGCTGGTCGCGATTGGCACGTCCAACTCAATCCCGCTCTGTGGGCCTATCAAACCAGCATACGCACTCCCACAGGTGCTACACCCTACGCCCTCGTCTATGGTTCCGAAGCCATCCTTCCCATTGAGGTCGAACTCCCATCCCTTCGGGTGTCGTTGAAAGGTCTCATATCAGATGAAGAGTACAGAGTCTCCAGACTACAAGAGCTAGAACTGCTAGAGGAAAGGCGCCAGAAAGCTTTTGACCATTTCAAAGCCTATCAACAGATGATGTCAAGAAGCTACAACCACAAGGTTAGACCAAGATACTTCAAGGTTGGGGACCTCGTCCTAAAAGCAAACCCTCGTAATCAGCAGGACAGAGAAAAGAAAGGTAAGTTCGAGCCTAACTGGCTTGGACCCTATGTAATTGTAGCTGTCTACGGATTGGGGGCATATCAGTTGGCCACATTAGAAGGTGAGTTGTTTGATGATCCAATCAACAGCATGCACCTTCGCCGGTTCTATATCTAAGAGAACCCCAGTGCAAGGGGGCACAATAAAGTAAAAATCAAAAAAAAAAAAAAAAAGGTTACAAAGAGAAAATACAAAAAACAAAAAAATCAGAAAAAATAGCAAGCATACAAAAAAATCGTCCTGTGGTGAAAACCTGGCAAACAGGCGCCTTGGATAGGTATCATGGTGAAAACCTGGCAATCAGGCATCATGTTACTTTCTAGCTTCTCGTGCAAATAAAAGCAAGTGATGAAAACCTGGTAAACAGGCGTTACTTGTGACAAACCGCATTCTCCATCTTTGGGAATCCAATCACCTTGAGCCCATTCTCCCTCTATTTTCCCCATTCGACCCATATCCATCCCACAATAAACGCTTGACAGTTAGCTATCATGGCTTGATACTTACCTTGTGGCCTTGTCAACCAAGGTTTTGTCCCATACCGTCTCCTCAATGTAAGCCTAGTGTAGTGTCTCTCGTCAGTGTCTGTGGTTCGAATCCGTGAACTACATTGCCTCTGCGCTGTCATGTAGGCAAGGCCATTATTCTAATGTGCCCCCGAGGCTTCCATCTCTCCCAACGTCCCATTCGTCTCCTTTCTTGTCTTCATTCTTGTCGTCTTTCTTCTAGTCCATCCATGGTCCATTAGGGTTTACCCCGAACTACGTTGCCTCTGCGTCATCACGTAGGCAAGGCCATTTGGCAATGAGCCCCCGAGGCACTAGGTCAGTCCCTTAGGGTCAGTCTTCTCAATAAGGATTGTGCAACCTTCTCATCAAGTAAGCAAATGCAAGCAAACACCCGCGCTTCAAGCAGAAATCTTGACTATGAGCATCTTAACCTATCCAATGCAAAGCAAATACCCAAGGTCTTCTAAATGATTTTATGCAAATTAAGGCAAGAAATAAACACATATCAACGCAAATATGGGTTAAGTTACAGAGTCTTGATTTTTGCTATCATACCTTCCTATGCTACTCAAGGATGCCAAAAGCTAGAGATGCTATGATGGGGGCATGATTACTTCCTTTGTTTGTTGTTTGTGGATTAAACTTTAGTAATGCGACGCCTTGTCTAAGGACATGATTAGCAAAAGATCATCGAGGACATCCAAGGCCTTACATGAACAGGGGCAATCCTTGCTTGTTGAAACGCAAGAAGTACTCAGGTCATCTAGATTCAATTTTGACTAGATGCTTGTATTAACTTGCTCAATCACACTCCATGTAAGCGATACTCAGGTCATCTCGGTTCAATTATACCTAGATGCTTGTATTCACTTACAACATTTCAGAAAAGTACCAAAAACAAAATGCCCAATGATGAAAAAAAGCAATCTAAAAGCAAAGCATCCGTCCTATATCCATATACACATCCATGCATCCGTATCCCATACAATCCTCATTATCCCAACTATGCAGAGTAACGATATCAAGAAAAGTTCCTAAGTCATTCTTTCGCAACCATTCCTCTATCCATCATGTCATTCTTATGTCGATAGAGTACATTTGGACATCACAAAAACAAGGCATATAGGAGCATATCATATCATTCGTAGAAACTAGTCATGCACATGATTAGGTTAGTAGAATGCACCATCCAATGCATTAGGTCACCAATACATTTGCATCACATCTTAATCTTAAAAGCCCAGAAAATCAAACAACATAGCTAAGTGCATCACATATATAGTTGCATCACCACATAGTACTCATGTTACAACTACATACATTCAAAGCATTACATCATATAAACATCCAATAGCATCTCACATATCTATACAGCATCATAACATAGAAATCATGTTCCATACACACATCTGCATTAGCTCATTTAGACACCACATATACAGTTACATCATAACATAGAAATCATGTTTCATATACATACATTTGCATCATCACATAGACATCATATTACATTTTGCATTCATTTATCACATTATATCATATAGAAATCATATAGCAGCATATCAAAGTATTTCTCATATAGCATCATATAGACCATCTAACTATGCAATAGAATCACATCATCCAATAGAAGTAAATCATCATCTCATAAACACATGCAATAGATACACAAAGCTGCATCATCATATATACTATCATATAAATGAGGTCCAAATGTACAATATCACCATCTCTCTCAAAATCAAAGTGTCATATACAAATATATGCCCAAATGGACGGTGATACATGTCCCAAAATGTACAAAATCTGGTACGTGTCTACCCCTGCTGCTGTGGGCCACCACTGCCAGCTCCTGACTGCTGAGGTCCCATCACGGATGCCCCTGACTGGGATGGACCTACTCTGTGAGCCACACCAGACTGACTCCTGAAACTCCCTGCCCTCTGGCTCGACGCCACGACACCATGGTACAAGCCTCGGTAATACTGGGCCTGTGACTGCGCTCTGGCTAGGTCTGTCTGTGCCTGTACCAACTGCGTCTGCAACTGGCCTACCTGTGCCTGTGCCTGCTGCACCTGCCCAACCAAAAATGTACTCGCTGCGTCTGTGCCCATGGCAGCCACTGCTGTGTCCCTCTCTACTCAGATAAGGCGTACCCAGGCATCTGCCATGTCTCGCTCGCGAGTCAAACCAGCGATCACCGCTACGTCTGTATCTCGCCTCCTCTCCACTCTCCTCAGCTGTGCCTGCAGCTCTCGCACCTGTCCCCTCAGGCTGGCTATAGTCCTCTCATGTGCCTCACCTTGCACTGGCCCCTATGCTGCCTCTACCTGTCCTAGCCCCTGCTGCTGTGGCACCTGCTACTGTGGCACCTGCTGCTGCAGCACCTGCTGCTGCGGCACCTGCTGCTGCGGCACCTGCTGCTGTGGTACCTACTGCTGTGGTACCTGCTGGGGTGGTGGCATATGTGCCTACTGCTGCACCTGCTGCTGTACCTCTCCCTGTCCTGGCACTGCCTGCCCAGCCTGATCTATCCTCCTCCACTGCCTCGGCCTCTTTGCAGCCCAGCCACCCCGTCCTCGTCCTCCTCTAGCGGCCCTCCGCCCTGGGCCAGCCTCTCCCTCCTCCTTTGAGTCCGCCTCGTCAATACGAGGCACCAACATGCCAGGTCCTGAATATCTCAGGAATGGATGTGCAGTAATCCAGTCCTCATACTCCTGTGTGACCCCCGCATCTGCTGTCTCTCGCCTCATGTCCCATGCCACGTAAGGCAACTGTTGGAACTCTGCCAGGGCCTCCTCATAAGAAGCCATCGGCCCCCATCGGACCCTCTCTGCATGTGTCTGTGCAAACATGGCCTGTCCCTGCGGCATGCCCTGTCTCCTGCCGAATTGTCTCAGCACTCGGCCCACCATCTGCCTCTCTAGTATGTGCCGTGTCTGGCCTATCAACCACCTGGTCTGGAAGCAGTAGGGTAGCTCATCTCCCTCGTCATCCAAGGGCTTGCAATCCAGATATGGCCGCCAGACGACCACATCTACCCCATCCAAGGTATGCCGCCAGTACTCTAGCTTCCCCAGCCTGTGCTGAGAAATCACTCCTGCATAGCCATAGCTGTATGGCTCTCCTCGCTGCCTAGCAAAGACGCATATCAGCCTGGTCACCGCTATGTGCTCCCACAGCCAAAACTGTAACAGTGACACCCCGACCGATAAACTCGTGCTGCGGTGGTACACCACCTGATGCATGTCGTGATATAGGTGGGCTAGCACGCAGGGTCCCCACGCATATCAGGTGCCCTCGGTCAGCATCCGCTCCATGATCCTGCCCCATCCAATGGGGAACCCGTGCGATCTCCTATCCGGGCATACAATGCCCGCAATCAGTCTAGCCACAATCCCAGGGAAGTAGTCATAACAGTCATAGATATCCTGCCACGGGATGACCTGTCCCACCAGCTCGGGATTGTCAAATACTCGCTGACACTCGGCAAGTCCCGCGTCTCGCTGTGCGTCATACTCCACTAACTCGCCTACCACGGGCAAGTGCAGTATCCTGTAGACGTCCTCCAGCGTCACTGTCATCTCTCTAGTAGGGAAGTGGAAGGTCCCGTCCTCGCTATGGAATCTCTCCACAGCAGCTGTCAATAGTCCTCGGTTCGCCCGCACCTCGGGCATAAAGCAAATGTAATCTAAACCCATGGCACCAAGCGCCACTCTGTCAGCCTCCGTCAGCATGTATCTCTGCAATAAAGGCATGGGGAACATCTCCCTTGACTGCAGAGTCTCTCGTATCTCCTCCTGCAAGCACGCAAAGCAAGGCGTCAGTCTCAAGCTGCATATACCATACTCAACATATCTATTGAACTATATCAACTAAACTTAGCATTTCAAATTGATCAAAACAACACACTACATCTCTTGACTAGATTCCTGCAATCTCAGAGATGGCTCATCGATTCCTGCGTCAAACAAGACGCTAATCGAATCAATTTGGCTAAGTAATTTGCCCTCTCGAGCAAATGTGCCACTACAGGTGGTAAAAGTGTCGTTTCTGGTATATGCGCCACAATAATCAACATATACGCCGCTACAGGGCACATATGCGCTGTTCTAACGCATGCGCCGCAGAAATCCACATATGCACCGCGAAATTACGGATGCGCCGCAGGAAGTCACATATGCGCAACTTTAACAAATGCGCTGCTACATTTCACGCATGCGCGGCAGAAATACAAAAGTGCAGCCCAATTACGGAAGCGCAACTAGAATGCACAAATGCGCAGCTTTCACGCATGCACCGCCGAAACTGGCATATGCGCCGCGAAATTACAAAAGCGCAGCTTCGCGAGGCATATGTGCCGTTTTGCGTTTCGGCGCATTCATTTCACCTATTTTCTACGTGCATTTATGACACCTAAACTCAACCCTAGGAGAAATTTTTTGAAGCACATACCGGGGGTCCTGCCTCTGCTGGCCGCCCGAATCGTCGGACTCACTCGAAGCGGTGCTCCTCACGTGGAATGTCTGCTGCTCTGGCTGCCATGCTGCTCTAAGTTTGCTCTGAGCTCTCCTTCTCCAATCCAGATCAACCAAGAGTGCAAATGACTATTCTTGTGGACCCAACTCCTATTTATAGCCTCCAAACCCTAATTCTGGCTAGGTGATGACTGTGACTACTTCCCGTGTCCATTTTCCCCCCCGTTTTCTTCCCGCATCCCTGACCGCATCCCTTTTCCTCCATCCTATCCTAACCCCTTCCTCGTCGTGAGATCGTCCGTCTTCAAAACTTTCACCGTTTTTCCCGTCCACTCTCCCGAGGGGGCATCCTATCGTCATTTAACCTGTACCAGGGGCAAACCGGGGCATGTATCATCACTCAGACTATCAATTTCTTTGAAGCAACGCTGTAAACTGCATTGCATCAAAGAGGGGCAAAATGTATATGCCTAAAAATGACACAAATCATCCTAAATAAATATTCTAAATATTTATTCCATTCTTCTATTAATTAAATAAATATTCCAAATTTATTTAATCAATTCATTATCTCACAATTAAATAAATTCTATTTATTTAATTAAAATTCTTCTAAAGTCCTTCACAATTAAATAATCATAAATTATTTAATTAAGCCTAATTCCTCTATCCTAAAGTTCTAAATTCAAAATTCCACGTCACCTTCTACACCTCACCTTTTTCCACCTCACCTTGTCCACCTCATCAGGTTGCACATGTAATTAAATATATTTAATATTTAATTACCTTATTTTCCCTCACCCACATGGCCTATTTCTTCTCCAATCAGAGGTCAGTTAACCAATCAATCAAATCTGTTAACTAACCTGTCAGTTGAGTCAAATCCTCAATCAATCCAGTCAGTTCCACAATCCACTCTTCTAACTGATCAATCAATTTTGTTAACAGACCAGTCAACGGAGTTAACTCTCCAATCAGTTTTGTCACATCCCACCTTTCATGATGGAGCTGGGACACTTGTCACATTTCTACTGGTTGCACATTCCTCAACCATCCTCAACCGTTGATCGTCATATCTTCTCTCAACCGTTGATTCCTATTCCTCCGAGTCTATAAATGAAGCTTCATCCCTTCATTCTATTCATCCAGGCTTTTGACATCGTTACTCTGCAGAAATATCACCAGCGCGCCTTTGGCACCCACTTGTCATCTACAAGCTTGAGATCACCATTGTTGCATTGGAGCTCACCTTCATTGCACATCACACCATAGCCGTTCACCATCGACTTCCTCAAACAGCTTTAAAAGATTGCACTCTCTGAGGGCTCATCTCATCTGCGAAAGGACGATTCGTGATAGGCGAACAACAGAAGTTTCGAAATGGAAGAGGTTTGCTGTGTTTGTTCATTGCTTTGTTTACTTGAATCTTCTTTGTTTCTCTATTCTGTTGATGTTTGGGTCATCTATTATTCATTTGATTGATCACTATTTTACCCTCACAATAATTAAATATTTTTAATATTTAATTAGCTAATATCCCCTCACCCACATGTCCTAATTATCCTCCAATCAAGATTAGTTAACTCATCAGTCAAATCAGTTATCTAATCAATCAATTCACTTAACTCGTCAGTCTATTCAGTTAACTCTCAATCTATTATGTTAACTTCCATAACTCATCAAAGAGGCCTGGTCACTTGTCCTATTCTGATTCGCACACACTCTCTCAAGCCATCCCAACCATACACATCACAGACAATTTCTCCATTCATGGATCTATTGAAACTTGGACTTGGCCTCTCTTAAGCCTATAAAAGTAAGGTCCTCACACCCATTTTGCATCCATCCACTCAAGCTTTAGCAATCTTACTCTGCAGAAATCCTACCAGTGTGCCTTTGGTGAAGTATCATTATTGCATTTGCATAACCTCATTATCACCATAATCATCCAACCATGTCTCCATATCTCCATTATCCATCCATCATAGAGTTGCATTGTTAGTTTAATCTCCATTGCACAATCCAATCATAGCCATTCTCATATTATCATCTTCAATAGCAAGGAAGTACAACTTCTGAGAGCTCAACTCAAGATCAATATGAGATAGGCAATAATGGAAGTTACGAGGTGAATCGGTCTATGAAGGTAATATCTTTGTTTATTGTATTTGCATCAATTTCATTGAAGTTATTGGATATTTAGTAGTTTTTACTATGATTTAGAAGTTCAAAAACATTTTGGCACCCACCGTGGGGCAACTGCCCCATTTCTAATCTCTATTTTGAGTTTTTGGTCAAGTTGTAGTCGTGACAGGTCATTCAGGCACATTCATTCTTCTAGTTCTACGCATACATGATGAAAATGACAGTCTGGCACATATAAAGATTTTTTCTGCACAACTAATCACTCTTTCAAGGCATTCATTCTATCTACACATTTAAAACTTATTTCTGTTCATCTGTTGGAGCTTTCCGCACATTTGTATTTCTGCACATTTACTCTATCTTTCTACGCATCCATTCTCTATTTCAGCACATTTGATTCCTATCAGAGAGTTGTATGGAATTTGTTAAATTTTTGTACTAACTTTTTGCTATAGGTATTTTGATCATCAAATAGAGGCTTTTGACAAAATGATCTTGCAGGTCTAGAAAGCTGGTTTAGTCATTTAGTTGCATCATACCTTCATTTAGACTTAATTAGGAGGAAGTAATTTGACATCTTCATGCAAATTTTCACCTAGATCTAATTAGGAGGTAATAAATTGTACCAGTGCATTACAACTCGAACATAGTCCCAGCCTAGGTGGATATAACTCAACAAATTTTTCATTTTGCTATCTTGTACTACAAACTATCATTTAGCTTAAATTGGGCAAAGTAATTTGTTTAATTCTTCAACAACAATCTTCACATAGACTTGTTTAGGATGATAAAATTAACCATCTTTTCCAAGTTTTTGCTATCTTATCAATGGAGTGTGCTTGGTAGAGTAAAACACACCTAGTTTTTTTTGGTTTTTAAGTCTAGGAGGATAAAGAACTAGTTTCTACTGTGCTTGAAAATGATGATAGGGCTATGCTCTTCCCTTCTTGGGTGACCAAAATGCCAAACTCATCATTTTATTTGTGTAACCTTTAGAAGAGGCGTGCCCTTGGGATTGCATTTCTTCCAAGTGGGATGACCTCGAGTGGTAATAGGCTAAAGCCAAGCCACTTCTAAGCCAGTATAAATAAATTGTGTTTGTGATGAAAGTCACAAACAATGGGTGTTGTGTTATACTGATGAATGTTTCCCATAAAAACCTATAGAGTGTAACCTCTGCATGCTGGGAAGCCTCCTTATCAAAGTGAATCACTGCACATATAACCACCCAAATCGATGCCAAAACTAAATGCCAATTCTTTTAGAAATCCAGAAACCCCTATTTGTTGATGCAGGAGGAAGTCCTCTGAAGTTGTCCAATGTCATACACTCAACTAGTGTGGAGACAAAAAGTTCAACTCTTCGGAGGAACTGTAACTTGGTATGCAGTGAGTGCACTGTAAGAGGGAGTTAGTGCTACCAAGTTGCTAACTGTCCACCTTTATGTAATTGGCTAGAGTAAAATCCAAGTTAGAATTAAACAAATATTGTCCTTGACTGCCATAGGATTGTACTTGTTTTGCAAAAAGTTTTATCAAAAAAATTTGTAACAACATGGAATCTTCTTGTCTATTGTGTTTTCTTGCAACAAATAGAACAAAATTGTCAGCAAAACATTCAAGTTGCTTACAAAAACATCCTTGAAAATCAAGAAAAATTAAGGAAACCTGGCAGAAAAATAGAACCGCACAATTGATAAATATTCCTGCACATTTGACAAATCTTTCAATGCATTTACATCCTACTACGTATTCAAACCTTATTGTTGTGCATTTGAGACATATTCCTGTGCATTTGACAAATCTTTCAGTGCATTTGCATCCTATTGTGCATTCGAACCTTATTGCTGCACATTTGAGCATTATTCCTGTGCATTCAAACTATAGAAACATGCATTCAGAACCGCACATGTAAACCACAGAAACGCACATTTAAACTTTGTTTCTATGCAAATACTCCTACGCATCTATGACAGTGACTTGTTCCTGACATTTTGAAATAAAAACAAAATCCTTTTTAGGTACCCATTATTTCTTAGATCCAGTTTGTGAACTTAGTTGAACCTTGAATTTTTATTTTGTATCCATTTCCCAACATTCCACTTGCCATAGCATACCTAGCCATCCAAAAATTCAAACCAAAATCCAAGATTTCCACTAAGGTTTCATTGAGATCCTCTAAATCAAACAACATCTTGATAAAGGTCTAGTCTACTTCAATAGTGGTTATCAAACATCCCTATTTGACTTCCTTTATATCAACACTTTGATAGCTAATACCATTTTAGCTCAAGACCACTTTGTTTGACCAAATAGATCAAAAGAAAACCTTAGAAAATCTTATCACAAAACTTCCAAATCCAATCAAATCTTCCCAAGAACATTCCTTTTACTTTCACAAGTATTTCATCCAACTTCACCCATATTGAAAAGTCTCATGGTTCAAACTAGATCCCAAACCAACAAAAAACAAAAATAAAGAAATGGATCCCTCAAACCATAGTGACCACTACGCTGCATCTAGTGACAATGAGGAAGAAATCCCATAGGAGGAAATTGTTAGTGCTATGCAAGATTCCAAATCCCAAAAAATTATGGACAAGGTCTTAAACATAGACCCCCAAAAGTACTTCATCATGCTAGCACAACAAGTAATTAAATTACCCCCTGATTTTGATGTCTCAAAATTGCAAGAAGAAATCCCATCTAATGACACCAATGTTCCCAAAAATGACAAGACTAAGGATAGATCAAACTCTTTGGACACATTAATGTAACAAATCCAAGTCTTGCAACAACAACTTATGGACATCCAAACTAGAACTTCAACAAAGCACTACTCACTAGAGCATATCTCACTGTATCCTTTGATAAAAGTTTGGTCATGATGCCTTTTCCCTCAAGATTTGAGGTTCCAAAATTTGATAAATATTGAGGAAAAGGTGACCTGCATGACCATATAAGAGAATTTAGTGCTACTTGCTTAGAAGTCACTCACAATGAAACATACCTTGTGCAACTATTTCCACACAATCTAGGAGTACAAGCAATGGAATGGTTCTCTTGATTACCTCCTGGCATCTAAACCTTTAATGAGTTAGTGGATAAATTTGTGACCCATTTCTCCTACAACATTAATGGAGACAACTGGCTAGCAAGTGTCCATACCATATACTGGAGAAACAAATGATTGAGATGTTTGTCCACAACCTAAATGGTGCAGGAGCACCTACCTGACAGCTGGCCTTCATGAGGCAGTTAGTTGTTTTAGGTCTTGTTCATGTTTCCAAGAAGGTCTGATAAGACCAAATGCATGTAATAAGGTCATGCTGCCCATGCTAAGGTCATGCTGATCATGCTTTGCTATTTTTAGGTAGTTTGTTAGACAGTTGTCATGCTTTAGGTCCGGTTGGATCTCCCAGCCACCTGGAGAGATTTCCTAGTCGCTTGGAGTCGAGTGGTAGTACTCGCCAGAGATCCTATATATGCATGAGGATCGATTGGTTTTAGATTCATTCGAGCTAGGTTGCAGAGAGTGAGACTGAGAGAGAGACTGATCATTGTATTTGCATCTTTTGAAATCAAATAAAGTGATCCTGTTTGTGTTCATCCTCTGTTGAATTCCATTATTTGATCGATTTGCTGGTTTGGTGGCTGTATGGATTCGCTGATCCATTCCACCTGTTGATTCGTCGGATCGGTGGAATGGTTATGTACAGTAGGTTAGGTTTTAGTTTGCTTTCTATTTGCATGTAGGTGTGCAGGATCGCTGTCGAGAGATGTTGAAGACCCTAGCATGGGTATGTGCTAGGTCGAGCTGATAGAGTCTTGAAGATCACCCTGGAAGTGGATCGGGTCATCCCAGGAGGTTCAGCGGATCAGAACGGTGAAAATCCGCTAAGGCTGGAAATTTGTCAAAACGGCATCATCAGGATAATTTGGTGAATATCCTGCAGTCGCTTCGGGCATCGTCATCCGGATAAGTGGAGAAGAGCATGATGTGGTTGGTTGCATAAAGTGAAAGTGCGTTGGGGTGATCATCATCAAGAGGTGCCGAGAAGGAGTGCATCGGCATAAGGTAGAAGATCAGGTTGATCGCGGGCCGAAAAAAAGCTAAGTTTGGCCAACAGCAGGATATGACATCATCATCATCAGGATATACGTCATCAGGATATTTCAGAGCAGCAGGATATTGAGGAACTACATGTGACGTCATCGTCATCAGGATATACGTCATCAGGATATCAGGGTGACGTAAGCATAAGGGGACGGTGCGTGAAGTAGAGAATCATCATCAGGATATATGGGAGGAACTGGATGTTCCATATCCTGCTGACAAACATGATGTTGAACATCATGATGCTGAAGATAGTGAAGGTCGAAGTTGTCGGTGAGATGAACAGTGGACGTCAGGAGGATGTTCGCGCTTGCCGAACATGATGATGCTGCCGAATATGATGATGTTGCTGGCAGGCGAAAGTGCGAAGGCTTGTCTGCAGGAGGATATCGGTCGGCGACAGTAAATATGATGATGCTGACAGTGTTAAGGAAAACATGATGATGATGATGATGATGGGCTGCAGACATCCATGTTGTATGTTAAGGTTATAGTGTGGATGCCTCTGCATCATAGTGGTATCAGAGCTTAGCAAAAGGTCTGGGCTGTTGTGTGTTGATTCTGTCACCGAAAGGATAGAGGTAGTGTTGATTGTGTGTTGTGTGTTGATTGAGAGGTTGACAAAATGCCTCCAAAAGGTAGTGGGACTGCAAGGGAATTGCAGGAGATGAAGGAAAAACATGCCAGAGAGATGTGGAAGATGAAGGAGCTTGCTGAAGCACTTCAAGCCAGGCTTGTCGCCCTGGAAAAGAACAAAAAGAGGGAAGTGGCAGACAGTGAGTCTGAAGAAGATGAAGATGATGTTGAAGAGTATGAAGAGGTAGCTGAAGATCTGGATGCTGAAGACCAGAGATTGGCAAAATTGTTAAAGGTAGTGCAGAGTGAGAAACCTAAGGTAAAGGTTGATGTTTCCAAGTATAATGGAAGTTTGAATGAAGATGAGTTGCTGGATTAGATTGTTGCACTTGATAATCACTTTGAATGTGAAGATGTTGCTGAGGATCAGAAGGTAAAGATTGTAAAGACCAAGTTAGGAGATCATGCTTTGGTATGGTGGGATTATGTACAATCTGAGAGAAGGAAACAAGGGAAGTCAAAGATCACTTCATGGGATAAGATGGTAGCAAGGATCAAAGGTAAATTCTTGCCAAGGGATTATGAAATCCAGATGTTTAAGAAGCTGCAATTTTTAAGGCAGAAGGAAATGGATGTGAAGGCATATACTGAGGAGTTTTATAAATTGAGTATGAGATCTGGTCATCATGAGAATGAGGTAGAAAAGGTGGCTAGGTACTTGGCTGGTTTGAGACTGAACATACAGGATGAGTTAGTTTTAGCTAACCCTAAGAATGTGGAAGATTGTTACCAAATGGCAATCAGGATTGAAGAAAAGATGAATAGAGGACAAGATAAGTCCATGAGAGGAAGAGGAGCAGCCCTTACACAAAAGCAAACCAATGAGGGTCAAGAAGACACTGGTAAAGGACAGGGACAGTCCGATTTCAGAGGTGGATGGAAAGGTAATAGAGGCAGATTTGGAGGTGGTAGAGGTTCTACTACATTTTCAGGCAAATGTTACACCTGTGGTGAGTTTGGTCATCCATCTTTCAAATGTCCAGAAAACAAGGGTTCATCATCCAGAAATGATAGAACAAATGACAAGAGAGTACAACTTGTACAAGAAGAGAAAGTAGAGCAAAGTGTGCAGAGTTCAAACACTTATCAAAGAGATAAGGAGCCTGAACTTTATGGATATCCTGAGGAGGGAGAAGCATTGATGCTAAGGAGAATTAGTTTGCAGGCATCAAAGGATCTGATGCAAAGAAGAGCTCTTTTCAAGACCATATGCAAGAGCAAAGGTAAAGTATGTAAGGTTGTCATTGATACTGGTTCAACAGACAACATGGTATCTCAGGAAATGGTGGATAAACGGAATTTGGAAAGGATTCCACATCAGCACCCTTACAAGGCATCTTGGGTGAGTGATAGTCAATCACTTTTTGTCTATGAACAGACATATGTGGATTTTCAGATTGGGGCATATCATGATAGAGTTTTGTGTGACATTTTGCCCATGGAATGTTGTCACCTACTGTTGGGTAGACCATGGCAATTTGATAGGAGGGTACTGTATGATGGGTATGCTAATACCTACACCATCAAGAAAGATGGGAAGACTATTCTGTTGATGCCATTGCAGGCAGATGCTGCAGCACAGGGGGCAGCCAAAATCATTTTAATGGGAAAGGAGTTTGTGCAGATGCCTATAGGAGCAGGCATAAAGGCAGTTCAGGACACTGCAGGAAAAGGAGTTGTTCAGGACAACAGGTTGAAGAAAGTTTTAGTTTTGACTGACAGAGGTCAGCAGCAGGTGCAGAAACAGGTTTGCAAACAGTAACCAGTTGAGAGGAATGACAAGGATGTTGTCATAGTTGGGACTATTGCTTGTCCTATAAAGGTTGAAAGGAAGATAGAGTTGAACACTACAGAAGTTCAAGAGGCAGTTCAGACAGAGGTTCTGGTCAGACAACCTGACAAACACAGGGTATGTGAGCGAAAGGTCTACATTGATAGGCATGAGGATTTACTTGCCAGATAGCAAGTTACAGTTCAGAAGTCTTGGAGCAGCCAAGAACCAGCAGAGGATAAAGCTGGCACAGGTCAGAACACTGACATGACAAGGTGTACAGGTGGAGGACTTCCACACCCCAAACTCATGGGACATGAGTTCTTTTCTGTTGGGGAGTATGGTGCAGGAGCACCTACCTGACAGCTGGCCTTCATGAGGCAGTTAGTTGTTTTAGGTCTTGTTCATGTTTCCAAGAAGGTCTGATAAGACCAAATGCATGTAATAAGGTCATGCTGACCATGCTAAGGTCATGCTGATCATGCTTTGCTATTTTTAGGTAGTTTGTTAGACAGTTGTCATGTTGTAGGTCTGGTTGGATCTCCCAGCCGCCTGGAGAGATTTCCCAGCCGCTTGGAGTCGAGTGGTAGTACTCGCCAGAGATCCTATATATGCATGAGGATCGATTGGTTTTAGATTCATTCGAGCTAGGTTGCAGAGAGTGAGACTGAGAGAGAGACTGATCATTGTATTTGCATCTTTTGAAATCAAATAAAGTGATCCTGTTTGTGTTCATCCTCTGTTGAATTCCATTATTTGATTGATTTGCTGGTTTGGTGGCTGTATGGATTCGCTGATCCATTCCACTGGTTGATTCGTCAGATCGGTGGAATGGTTATGTACAGTAGGTTAGGTTTTAGTTTGCTTTCTGTTTGCATGCAGGTGTGCAGGATCGCCGTCGAGAGATGTTGAAGACCCTAGCATGGGTATGTGCTAGGTCGAGCTGATAGAGTCTGGAAGATCACCCTGGAAGTGGATCGGGTCATCCCAGGAGGTTCGGCAGATCAGAACGGTGAAAATCTGCTAAGGCTGGAAATTTGTCAAAACGGCATCATCAGGATAATTTGGTGAATATCCTACAGTCGCTTCGGGCATCGTCATCCAGATAAGTGGAGAAGAGCATGATGCAGTTGGTTGCATAAAGTGAAAGTGCGTCGGGGTGATCATCATCAGGAGGTGCCGAGAAGGAGTGCATCGGCATAAGGTAGAAGATCAGGTTGATCGCGGGCCGAAAAAAAGCTAAGTTTGGCCAACAGCAGGATATGACGTCATCATCATCAGGATATACGTCATCAGGATATTTCGGAGCAGCAGGATATTAAGGAACTACATGTGACGTCATCGTCATCAGGATATACATCATCAGGATATCGGGGTGACGTAAGCATAAGGGGACGGTGCGTGAAGTAGAGAATCATCATCAGGATATATGGGAGGAACCGGATGTTCCATATCCTACTGACGAACATGATGTTGAACATCATGATGCTGAAGATAGTGAAGGTCGAAGTTGTCGGTGAGATGAACAGTGGACATCAGGAGGATGTTCGCGCTTGCCGAACATGATGATGCTGCCGAATATGATGATGCTGCTGGCAGGCGAAAGTGCGAAGGCTTGTTTGCAGGAGGATATTGGTCGGCGACAGTAAATATGATGATGCTGACAGTGTTAAGGAAAACATGATGATGATGATGATGATGATGATGATGGGCTGCAGACATCCATGCTGTATGTTAAGGTTATAGTGTGGATGCCTCTGCATCACTAAATATTGACTTGAGCTATCAAATATAAATACAATGTCCTACTTCCTTTAGCAAGGTCATTGAAATGGGGTTGTTCATTGAGAAGGCCTTGATCGCCAAGGGACAAATCAAACTCTACAAAGACACCCCTAGCTCAAGTAATAACACAGACAATCCTCAGTTCTGGACCAAAAACAAAAACATTGTAAATCATGGTGTTGTTGATGCTAAAAATGTGGTACCAAAACAACCAATCTTCAATCTATCAAACCCACAAAACAACACACCATTAAACAAACCTCAAAACAATGAACTGCTATCCATAAAATTTCCTCCCTGTCAAAATTTCACACCTCTAGGGGAATCACTTGAATATGGCCTACATAAGCTAATATCAAACAATCTCATAATGCTTCCAATGGTGCGATACTATGAACCGAAAATTAAGCCTCCTTGGTGGAAAGACTCAGACTTTTGTGAATATCATAGAAGCAAGGGTCACAAAACCAATGACTATCAAAGACTAAAGCATATCATTCAAGACTTGGTTGATCAAAAAGTTATAAAAGTGGAGGGACACACATCTAATGAGGACCATTTGGCATTCAAGAATCTGCTCCACAACTACGGAAAAGCAAGTTGTTCAAATCAAAATAAAAGTGGTGGTAACAACACCAACTATACAAATGTGTCATATGACTATGTTGTTAAGCACATCTCCAAAAGTGATTCACATATCAATGTGATCACTATAAATAAAAACCCCAATTGTAACATGGCCACTCGCAGTGGAAACATTACTCTTCAAGGGGCTCTGTCCAAACCATCCTCCACGTCTAACCAATACAATGTACTTGACCAACTCCATAAAACACCTGCACACATCCATTTTGGAGCTTTTGCATCTATCCCCATCTCACAAAGCCATCCTCAAACAAGTTCTCTTTGAAACCACTGTCCCAACCAATCTAGTTGAAGAGCAATTTCAGGCCATGGTAGGTCATCTAACTACACCCCATTTCTTATCATTCATAGAAAAATATGACATGTCTATCACCCAACCACACAATGTGTCCCTCCATATTGAAACCTTCATCCATAAGAAAAAAATAAAATGGGTCCTAATTGATGGAGGGGTCGATTTAAATATCTGCACGTTAAAACTAATCCTTGCATTGGGGTTTTCAAAGAATGCTATTGATCCTAAAAATAAAATCACCATCAAGGCTTACAATGAAGAAGAAAGGACATCAAAAGGAACTGTTGTGTTGCCAATAAGAGTGGGACTGGTAGTGAAAGATGTGGTGTTACAAGTGCTTGATATGGAACTAGCATATAATATTCTCCTTGGTAGACCTTGGATACATGCGATGAAGGGTGTGCCTTCCACCTACCAGCAGTGTATCAAGTTTCCTCATAATGGCCAAGAAATCACCATCCAAGGTGATCCTAATCCATTCCAATATTGCAATTCCATCCAATCCAAGCCCAAAGTTGTAATCCCCACCAACCATGCATCTACCTCATCTTCATCCCGTGTTGACCCAACCTCACTACCTTCTACATCTAAGAGATCCAAACTCAAACTCAAACTCAAAGACAAAGGTGTAGGAGAGTAGACCATCACACAATCCTTCTGCCTAGCACAGCTACCTTTATCTCCCAAGTCCTATGGAAAACCCTCCATGAACAAACCCAAGTCTTTGGAAACTCCTAAAGGTCCTTTTGTTAAATGGGGATGTCTATCAGATGAGAGAGATGAGAAGGACTTATTACAATGGCTATATAAAGATGAAGACAGTGAATCCAAACCACTAAACCCTCAATCCGAATTGGTAACTAAACAATATGGTCAAGGGTTCTCTATCTTACAAAGAATGGGATATGACAATCATGGTCCCATAGGATTAAGGAAAGAAGGTATCATCAAACCTACCCAACCTCCTTCTTTAACAACTTGAGACACTACAGGGCTAGGTTACAAAGGCAAAGAAAAGGTCAAAGGTAAAGACAAGCACAAAGGAAAAGAAAAAGAAACAACTACTACTAACTTAGTAGAGCAGATTCACTGACTATGGAATGGAGTCAGACAGACTCAAATGAATATGAATGGGATAGTCTATTTGAACTATTTTGTGATGAGAAATATGTTGATGTGGTTCAACAATATAGCTCTACCCATACACCTCCTGAGGGATGAAGCTCTAGGTCTAGACGTCTAGAGTTCATTTCGCAAAATACCGAAAATGAGTTTCCTGAAGAAAGAATGATGTCACACTTGATAGATCAACTTGAGGAGAGTACCATCATAGACTTTGAAAATACTTACATGCATCTAGACAACTCCTCTATCTTAACCATCACTACCGTTGAACCTAATCAACCTAATGACCCATTACCCTTGGTGCATCCCGAACTCATAGATTGGGATTTGCAAGATGAACCCCCTGAGCTCGATACTTTCAAAAATGACGATGCTATCATAGATTATCTAGAACTTAGAGACCATCTATTCGTAGGGGATCACAAAACTAGCTATGCTATAGAACTCAATGAGAGGGCTTATTTTGGAGAGAGTGCCAAGCCTTTCAGTCATAAAAATGTGAAAATAAAAGATAGATCTAATGGTGAAAACCTTTCTAAGGTGCTGAAGGATGAAAGGCTTGACACTCTTCCCAATCTGACACATCAAGAGAGGTCCTCAATTTTGATTGAACCAATAGAACTTGTCAGCATTCGCACAGAAGACAACCCAAGGATAATCCATATGGCACAATCTTTATCTACACAAGAAAAGCCAAAATTCACTGAATTCTTCATGTGGAAATAAACTAACTTTTCTTGGTCATATGTGGATATGCCAGGACAAGATCGAAACCCTATAATGCATCATTTGTCACTAGCTCCAGGAGGTAAGCCAGTCAAAAAAAAATTACGGAAGATGCATCCACATATCACTCTCTTAGTGAAGGAAGAATTGAAGAAGCTGCTAGATGTTGGTTTCATCAGACCAATTAATTATCTAGAGTGGATTTCAAATATAGTTCCTATCTCCAAATTGGATGGAAGGGTTAAACTATGTAATGATTTTAGAGACCTAAACAAGGCTTTCCCCAAGGATGACTTTCCTCTGCCTAACATCGACATCATTGTAGATCTAACAACAAGGCACACTATGTTGTCATTAATGGATAGATTTTCCATCTATAATCAAATCAAAATAGCACTGGAAGATCAACACAAGACCACATTCACATCTCCATGGGGTACCTATTGTTGGTGCATCATGCCATTTGGACTAAAAAATGTGGGGGCAACATATCAAAGGGCCATGACTACAATATTTCATGACATGATGCACACCATCATGGAAGATTATGTAGATGACACTCTACCCAAGTCAATTACAAGAGAAGGACATCTACAAGTCTTGCACAAGATCTTCATGAGACTAGAGCAATTTAATGTACAGTTAAATCCAAAAAAGCGTGTTTCTAGAGTAACATCAGGTAAACTCCTTGGATATATTGTATCAGCTAACGGAATAGAGGTGGACCCAACTAAGGTAAAAATAATCATGGAAATGCCACCACCCAAGAATCTTAGTCAGTTATGGTCTCTAAAAGGAAAGCTACAGTCCATTAGAAGGTTTATCTCTCAACTGGTAGATTAGTGTCATCCATTCACACATCTCCTACACAAAAACATTCCTTTCAAATGGGATGACTCATGTGAGCAATCTTTTCAACATCTAAAGCAGTATTGAATGAACCCACCAGTCTTAACACCACCAATCCAGGGAAAGCTATTGCTACTCTACATCTCAGCTACACCAATAGCTCTGGGAGCTCTGCTAGCACAACAAAATCATGATGGAAAGGAGCAACCAATCTAGTACATCAACAGGACATTAGTAGGTTATGAGCTACAATATACACCAATTAAAAGGGCATGTCTTGTTGTTGTCTTTGCTTCTCAAAAATGGAGACATTACATGATCTCACACTCCATCAAGCTAGTATTAAAGTTTGATCCATTGAAATACTTTCTCAATAAAGCTACCCTAATAAGTAGAATATCAAAATGGGTCATGATACTCAGTGAATTTGACATCGAGTATGTAGATAGATGAGCAATAAAGGGACAAGTGATTGTAGATCAGCTGGCAGATGCACCTTTGAAAGATGACAACCCTTTAAGCTTTGAATTTCTAGATGAATCTATCTTTAACATCAAAACAACAACCTGGAAACTCTACTTTGATGGATCATATACCCAGCATGGGTCTGAAGCAGGTATCTTGTTGGTCACACCTAATGGAGACACAATTCCAAAGTCATTCAGACTACTATTTCCATGTACCAACAATGTGGTTGAATATGAAGCACTGGTCATTGGTATCAAAATGGCCATAGAATGAAAAGTCAGAGAACTTCATGTGTATGGTGACTCACAACTTGTCATCAACTAGGTAAATGACGACTATCAACTAAAGATGAGAAGTTAATATCATACAAGCGTATGGTCGACGACTTCAAAGAATACTTTGTTGTGATTTCTTTTGACCAGATACCTAGATTGGAGAACAAAGCAGTCGATGCCATGGCAACAATTGGATCTCTCCTTGATATACCTGAAAACCAGTCATGCTATGAGTTCTTGGTAGAGAGAGTATCCCATCCTGCATACAATATTCCCAAAAGCCGCATCATTTGCCATATCGTAGGATTTGATTCTCCCTTATATGAAAAAGTATATACCTATCTAAAAGAGAACACCCTACCACTCAACCTATCTAATAACCAAAAAAGAACCTTCATCCACCAAGCCTCCTGTTATACCATAATCACTAACACCCTGTATCGATGAGGACTAGATGGTACTCTCCTTAGGTGTCTCGATAGTGAGTAATATCAAACTGCCCTAAGCGAAGTTCACGATGGTATATACGAGACCCACTCTAGTGGTCGTACCCTAGATAAGAAACTCATATGTGTGGGATACTACTGGCCAAATATGGAAAAGGACTCCTATCATTTTGTGAAATGGTGCAAGAAATGTCAAATCCATGGGAACTTAATACATACACTGGCACAAGAGTTGTAGCCATTAACAACTCCTTGGCCTTTCTGTCAATGGGGCCTTGACTTAGTGGGCAAGATACACCCACCATCATCCAATAGCCATAAATTCATTATCACCACCACTGAGTACTTTACGAAGTGGATTGAAGCCATACCCCTCACCAATGTCACAGGCAAACAAATAACCTCATTCATCCTGAATTATATCATCTATCATTATGGAATCCATGTATCCATTATCACTGATAATAGCAAACCCTTTAAGAATCAAGATTTCAAAGAGATATGTCACAAATTTCACATCCAACACCACTTTTCCACCCCATATTACCCCCAAGGAAACAGCCAGGTGTAGGCATCTAATAAAACCATTTTAAAAATCCTCAACAAGACTATCAATGATGCCGATCGTGATTGGCACATGCAACTGAATCTTGCTCTATGGGCCTACCATACAAGCATCCGCACTCCCACAGGTGCAACACCATATTCACTAGTTTATGGTTTTGAAGCCATCTTGCCCATTGAAGTTGAGTTACCATCCTTTTGAGTCTCATTAAAAGGCCTCATATCAGTTACCATCCTTGAGTTACAAACATGCCTTTAACCATCTGAAAGCCTATCAATAGAGGATGTCATGAAGCTACAACCACAAAGACAAACCTCATGTCTTTGAAGTTGGTAACCTAGTTCTTAAAGAGAATCCTTGAAATCAACAAGACAAGGAAAAGAAAGGCAAATTTGAACCCAATTGGCTTGGTCCCTATGTGATCATTGCTCCCTATGGATAAGGAGCTTATCAGCTAGCAACATCAGAAGGTGAATTGTTGGATGATCCCATCAACAACATGCATCTTCACAAGTTCTACTCCTAAACCCCAATGCAAGGGATCATATATAAAAAACAACAAAAAAATTTAAAAAATAGAAAAATAACAAAAAAATTAAAAAAAATAGAAAAATAACAAAAATAATATCCTCTGGTGAAAACCTAGTAAACAGGTGCCTTGGATAGGTACCATGATAAAAACTTGACAAACAGGCGTCATGTGTATTTTAACTATTGTACAAATAAAAGCAAGTTGTGAAAACCTGGAAATAGGTGCTATTTGTGATAAACTGATCCCTCCATCTCTTAGGACTTTAGCCCTCATCCAATCTTTTCTTACCGCATCCATCAAATTGCATAAATATACCTATCATGGCTTGTTGTTCGCTCGCCCTTATCGTCTTGTCCCATTAGTATGTCCATCCAAACCTTCATCCATCTTGTCATCCATATTAACTCCATCATTGCTACCATTGTTGAACTACGTCACGTTTGAGCTATCACGTAGGGAAGGCCATCATTGATGATCCCCCAAGGCTTCCCATCCATTACATCCCTTATCACCCATCCTTTTATCCATCCAATCCTGCACCATTTCCCATCACCTAGGTCCTAGGTCCACAAGGTCTGTACCCTGAACTGCGTTGGCTCTGCGTCATCACCTAGGCAAGGCCATCATTGATGAGCCCTTGAGGAACTAGGTCAGTCCCTAAGGACCTATCACATCAAGTCTACCATCAGTTCATCACTGTTTTTGATCCATAATAACTAGAACCTTTACTTGAATGGGCATAATCCTCAACCTAGTTGGAGAATTGGATTCTTGAATGTCACAAGTCCCAAAGGATAGCCAAACCGGATTGCGATATAATCTCTAGAAAATATGTAGCATTACAAACACACCTGTTCAACAAAACGCTCGATGCAAGAACTTGACCTATGCCAAACAACAACCTACCTAAACTATCATGATGATTTTATCTGTTTTCGTTGCAAGAAAACATTATCTATGGCAAGAAGATTTGATGCTTGTTATATGTTTAAAGTCTTAGAGTCTTGATTTTTGTTATCATGTTTACTATGCTACTCAAAATGTCTAAAACTAGAGTAGCTATGATGGAGTCATGATTTTTTTCCTTTGTTTTCTATTTGTGGATTAATCTTTAGTACTGTGACGACTTTGTCTAATGACATGATCAACAAAAGATCATCAAGGACATTATGGGTCTAAGCATGAAAGGGGGCAATCCTTATCTGTTGATACATGCAAGAAATACTCACATCATTTAGGTTCAATTTTGACTAGATACTTGTATTAACTTACTAAATCAAAATCCATGTAAGAAATAATCAGGTCATCATGGTTCAATTATACCTAGATGCTTGTAATTTCTTACAACATTTTAAAAGATCAATGATGAAAAAAGTACTTCAAATACTTGCAAAACTAGATTACAAATCCTTATTCATACACATTAGGTCTACATTTCATTTCATTTATAGACATTCCATACATATCATTTATCCAAGTGTCATAAAATCCGAGTCCTAACTGTCATTTAACCATTCATCCAAATCTTTTGTCTAAATTCTTCTAAGTGTTGTTTCACTTATGATTGAGTATACTTGGCACAAAAAAAGCACATCATCATCATTTTGCATATTATAAGCATGCACATCATCAAGTCATTACCATTTAGGTGTATTAGTTGTATTAAGCATTTAGATCATACTAGTGACATCATTAAACCCACATAGGTTTCATACATAACATTTATTATCAAGAAAAATCCAAAAACATAGATATCATTTTCATAAATAGAACTTGCATTAGATCAACATACATCATGTAGTACATGTAGTAAATCATCCACATATGCATTAGGACATTGTAAAACTATAAACAAATAAAATCATTGTACAATATACATACACATTAGTCATCATGTAGCATTGACAACACATCAATATCATCAGTGTCATAAGTATCATAGCATCAACACATTAGAATCATTACAATATAAGCATAATAGATAACATCCATCACATATAAAATAAACATCCATCCATAAGAACACATGCATGTAGTATACTAAACTCATGTAGGTCATCATCATAAATAAAAAATAAGAATAATGTCCAAGTATACAATGATGTCATAACAATATCAATCTCGACTAGTCAAAAATGGTGTATACAACCAATAAAGTGCTCAACACATGATGCATGTCTCTAAAACGGTGGCTATGTGGAACTAGCTCTGGAGGGTACGAGAACCTATGGCTATTGAGGGGGAGGTTGCGGCCCTGTAGGACCCATCCCTAATGGCCCACGAGGAAGTGGTGGCCTTATCCCTATGCTCTCTGTCTATGTCTATCTCGACCTGCTACGTGAGCTAAGGTAGAAACTGCTGACCCTCTACTTTGCTGGCACAACTTGATCATACAACCCCCTCCAGTAAAAAATATCTTACCCCACCCTAACCATATTTGTCACAATCTAACTATGTGGACCCTAGGTTGCCATCTACTGTACCTATTGTAGTAGGGTCTCTACCCTAGTATATCTTTGTATGGTTGTGTCTCGCTTAAGAATCGCATTGCAGACATCCCCCTATAGTTGTGTCACCTACTCCTGTAACTGAACCACCTAGGTTCATAAGGTTGCCATCTCACCATCTTGCCCTTGCAGTTGTGCCACCTAAGCCTGTAACTGAGCCACCTGGGCTCGTAATGCTATTGTCTTTCCATCACCCTATCCACCCTATGGCTGTACCTATGGTTGTACCTGTGCATTTACTTGTGCCTATCCCTGCATCTAGGAAACTCTCCTCTATCTAACGCTCCTCTGCCTACCATCATCCCCACTGTCATCTCCATCATCTCCTCCATCACCTTCGCCACCCCTACCTCCATCATTTCCTCCTCCCTTGCCACCTCGGCCACCCCTCCCGCCTCGTCGTCATCCCCTCATCTGTAGAGGGGCATTGTCCTCATCCTCATCATCGTCCTCAAGTCTCAGTGCCAACTCTCCATGACCAGAGTATCTAGGAATCAGATGGGTAGTGAAGTGTGCCTCGAAATCCACTATCATGCCTACATCTACTATCTGCCACCTCATATCCCATGCCTGGTAGGGAATCTACATAAAATCCATCCTCATTGTTTAATAAGATGTCACGGGACCCCACATTGGATGCTCCTTGTGCGTCTAGGAAAAAATAGCAGTACCCTGGGGCATGCCCTGAATCCTACCAAATTGTCAGAGAACACAAGTAATAATGTGCCGCTCTAGTATGTAGGGAGTCCTCCCTATCGACCATTGAGTCTAGAAATAGTAAGGCAACTCTGCTGCATCCGCATCCCACACCTCGCAGTCTAGGTATGGTTGCCACGTAACCTCATCCACATTATCCAATGTGTGACGCCAGTACTTTAACTTTCCCAGCTTGGGCTGGGAAAGAGTCTCTTGAAACATATAAGAGTAGGGTCTATAATGTCCCTTCACTCCCATGCCAATAGGTTGTGTCACCACTATATGCAGCCAAGCCCAAATCTGAAGCCATGAAACACTAGCAGAAAGACTAGTAGCTCCATCATAAATGAACTGATGTAAATCATGGTACAAGTGGGCCAAGATACAAAGACCCTAGGCAAACCATGTCCCCTCTTGAACCATCCTCTCTAGGGTCCATCCCCATCCAACCTGGAAGCCAAGCGATCTCCTGTCAGGGCACACAACACCACTGATCAAATGCTAATATGCTTGGCAGGGGCTCATAGTACTCTGCAATGTCTGCCCAATTGATCTCTATACCCTCTAGGTCTAGGTCATCAAACACTCATCTGCACTCAGCCAAACCAACTCCTGTCACCGACTCATACTCGACCAACTCACCCTGAATTAGTATCTATAGAATTTGATGAACATCCTCTAAGGTCACCATCATCTCTCCTGTGGGGAGGTGAAACATGCCTGTCTCACTATGGTACCTCTCGCCCAACGCAATCAATAATCTGAGATTCGGCTGCATCTCGGGCATGAACCAAACATACTATAAACTAGTAGATCCAAGCACCAAGTGGTTAATTTTAGTCAAGTAGGGCCTCAGCAACTGCATCAAAGAAAATCTCTCCCATGACATCAGTACATGATCCAAAATCTCCAGCAATCGAAAATAAAGCATGTTAAACACACTACAATCAGGCTACATTTCTATCCAATCAAACAAGTTACTTAGCTATCCTATCAAGATCCTATCCTATCATCTTTCCAGAGATTCTATCAATCTATATGATGACCTACCAATTGGCCAACATCACACTCGATGTTGACTTCACCAGTTTTGCTAAGGAATTTACCTACTTTATCCATAAGCGCAGCTCTGTTTGCTAGATGTGCGACTTTACAATAGATGCGCTAAATCCCTAAGCATTTGCATTTATTTAACCACATGCATTGAATCAGGAGACATTTGTGCTATTTTATATCAAATGCACGTTATCTTAACGTATGTGCTGAAACCCTAATCATTTGCGCATTTTTAAAATGCTTGCTTGGCTTTACAATGCATGCACGGGACTGTTGATTGATTACGCATAAAGACTTATATGGGCATAAACCCTACTCAAATGCACTGACATACCAATCCAATGTAAAAAATTCATATATGTGCCAATTTCGGTAGCATATGCGCAGATATAATTCTCACATGCGCCCAAACACTTAAAGCACACATTCATAATTGTAAACTTTGACCTATGATTTGACCGCCATAAATGAACAAAAGACCAAGTTTCAAAGGGTACATACCGGGGGTCAGTACACTATTGGCTGCCCAAATCGTTGGATTCTCTCAAATCGGTGGCTCTCTATCGAAATATGGTCCATCTCAGCTGACTGCGTTACACTGCTACCACACAAGAGCTCCTAAAAACCCTCAACAAAAGACAAATTTACAAATGACTAGGATTGTGACCCCACATGCCTATATATAGAAAAGTGGACCCTAATGGTTAGTGTTTGACCCTGTGAATGTGGGACATGTTTTTCACCCATTTGCCTTTTTCTGTCACCTGAACTGTTTATCCGCAGCCTGTGTCATAAAATCTTACATATCATGAGATTGTTCGTCCACCTTTAGACAACGTCATCCAACCCAACCAGTCTCTGAAGGGGGCATCCTATCGTCACTGAACCTAAAACCAAGGACAATCTGGGGCATACATCATAGTCAGAAAACTTTTATTCTTTGTAGCAATGTGATAAAACACACTCCATCAAAGAGGGGCAAAATGTATACACTTAAAATTGGCTCGTGTCGAACTAAATAAATATTTTGAATATTTATTTTAATTCTTATTCTTGTATCAATTAAATAAATATTCTAATTTATTTGATTGGTTCATTATACCAAAATTAAATAAAAAATAATTTATTTAATTAATATTCCCTAATTCCTCTAATGTCTCATCTAATTAAATAATACTAAGTTATTTAATTAATCACAAACTCCTCTATTCCAAAGTCCTAAATTCCATAATTTTGTTTAGGGGAAAATTGGATTTGTTATTGTTCTAATGTTTAGATGTTTAAATCTGCCTCTCCACTATACATTCAAGGATCTAGGGTTGAGTGACAAGCACTATCATACCCTAGGTCACTTGCAGATGTAGGGAAACTTGGATTAGGGAATTAATTATTAATTTTTCTTCTCTTATGTCCAATTAACCATTAAAACCCTAATTATGCAAATACGACAACAAATTGATGAAAGACAGAAAAAGTTCTTGCAGACAAGAATAAAATACCAAATCATAGAACCCCTATTTTTGGGGTTTCGAAGCGGAACAGTCAGGGACACTAGAGCGGGTGCCCAAGTCCAAGGTACCTACTTTTTCACAAAATCTAGACTTCCTTCTGACACTGATCAGCCCTGTAACTTCTATTTTTAGAGATCTATCTATGGAGGACACTAGAGCGAGTGCCCATGTCCTAGAAGTGCTCCTTTGTCCTTCTTTTCTTTAGATCCTGAATCCTTGATGCCTGTCAATCCTTCCTGCAACTCCACTTTTTCCAAATACGACACCTGTAACCTACAATCACAAGACTTGGTTTGGGGGTTGTGGTGTTTAGAGGCTTGCCTTAGTCAAGCTCTAGAGGACAATTAAGTCTTTGAACACCATTGTAAGATAAAGAGTGCATGCCCTTGTGAGGCAGAGGCAAAAACCAAAGGAATCAATTATGAAAACACAATATTATGTCACCTTGTAGTGAACCTCTCATGGAGGAAGAGGCTCCTCATGCCATGAGGAAATTGACACTCAAATTTGCAAATATCAACACACAAAACACACAAGTCTGCTCTTGCAACACAATGAAAGCCTTGCATCACATTGAGAATGCCTAAAGTTCACAAATGATCATCTAGTTGAAATCTAGTTTCTAAATGAATGCCTAAGCATGCTTATATATGCAACTACAGGCACTCCCTCCAAGATTTTAAAAATCAAAACTTACCGTGTTGGCAAAAGGACCTAATAACGGTCATAAACTGACACCCAAAAATTAGGGCTGCCCCAAAATAGGGCAGGACTAAGGCATGGGTTCCCAAGTCCTTCCCCCTATTTTGGGTAGGGTACAACTCAAGGGGTCCACCTAGGTCCAATTTATCATGAAATCTAGGCCTCATTCCATCGGGATGCCAAAATATGAACTAAAATGTCCTAAATGCATACTAAAGACCCGGGAGCTAAACCTTATGTATGTATAAATGTGAGGCCAATAGATGCATTAAAGTAAGGTCACAAACACAGAAAAACACATCAACACAAAGAAGATACGCTAATCACATAGAAGACAGTAATAGGCATGCAAAACATGGAGAAAATAGTTACAGTCACATAGAACATGGAGAAGACAATCAATGCATAGAAGACATATTAATGCATGGAAGACAAAAATCATATCTTTTCTTTTCTTTTTCTCATATATATAAAATGCAAATGCAAGTACTGGAAAGTAAACAAACCTCCCATAATACAAGATGCACTCATCAACCAAGTCTTTAGAATGTATATATGGGGCAACACACATGCAAGACACCCAGAACCTCCCAAAATGCAGGATACACTCATTGAGCAAGTCTTTAGACTACATATGGGGCAACAAACACGCCACACAAAACAAGCATGCCAAAACACACACACTTGAAGACAGAGAAAACACAACAGATAAGTGATGGAGTGTGCCTATTTTTAGGTCCAACACCATCTCAGGCACATTACAGGCACACACTGATGATTGCACTTTGCCACAACAATCACCAAAAATATGCTTAAGGGTTGAATTAGTCACAGAACCACTCCCCGTCTCCACAGAGGATTTTTGGATGATGCAATCTACTTTGAAAAAATACACCATCCCTGCCTCCATAGAGGGCTTAAGATAAAAAGGATATATGCAATATCTCGCCTCCATAGAGGGCTTACATGATTGATTGATTGATTGTGAACAAACTCAGGATGCAGGAACCACTCATCGAGCTAGTCTTTAGACTGCATCTGAGGACAAGCACATAGCTAACATCTATAATAGACATCTTACCTTATATATGCCCCAACCTTAAAGTGGTTGATATCAGTTATCCATATCAAGCACGTTAAGGTAGGAAGAAAACACATAAGGGAACACAAACTTTTGCAAAGCCCATGCCCCCCGATGGTGACATGTACTTTACGATCACCAAATGTTCCCACAAACACATCCGTGCAAGAAACATGTTAGTGTCTACAACATCATGATAAACAACATCATTGCATATGATTAACCACACAAAGAGACAAGGTTATACAATGAATTCGCAGTTCAAGGATAATCGTGGGGCTATATCACGAAGCTCTCTAAATCAAGGACCACCAAGGCTAGATTCAAAAGCAAACAAAGGTGCACGGAGCAGGAATACTATTAAGGTTTGTAAATGCTATAGAAACATCATGAAATTCACTACGCAGAAAGCACGAGTGCTTCCACTGGCCAAGTGTCGGATAAGATATACAATCCCATCATCATATTAGGAACTAAGTCCATTTTTTTTATTGCTCTTGAAAGGGACACTAGGTCCGCATCAGTATAAATGTTTGTCATCATCTGCTCACTAGATGGAAACACTAGAGGAAGGGAAACAATAAATAAGAGAGGAGAAACAAGTATCTTAGGGAGAATAATGTAGGAGGGTGCCCCCAGGTCACCAACCACAATTCTATGTCCATAAGACACAACACTCAACAATGAAATCAGAGACAGAGCAAAATAGAAGAATGATGATACAAATAGGAGGTCACAATAGAGGTAGTCTCCTAGTATCCTAGACCTTATAGGAGAATCTGATGTCATTCCAGGAGGCCTAAACAACATATAACACATCATGGGGGAAGCACATTATGATAGAGAGATAAAGTGTTAGAGATACTTACCTATAAAGCCCCTATCGAGCTAGAAGTTGTCTATAAGCAAAGCATCATCGTCATCTTCCCACTCCCTAATGTTGGAGGACAGTGGGATAGACGGTGCCATAGTCAAATTCATATCTTTCCCATCATGTTGTTCGTCATTAGGATCATTATTGTTTGGTTGAATGTTGGGATTAATGTTTTCTTGTTGAGAGGCAAGGTTTATAGCATATTCTTGTCTCCTTCTTTCTCTTGCTTTTCGATTTCGTCTTCTTTTACCACTTATCTCTTGTAAGATAGGGCTATCCTCTTTCATAGGCTTTTGCAAATGAGAAGATGAGGCATTGGGATCAAACCTCATTTGTCACGGTGGAACAATTTATTGTTGACAATGACCTCCTAATCCTTGTAAGGATTTCAGGGGAGGAACCTCAGCATAGGGACCTTGTCCTTTCAGTCTAAAGTTCTCTTCACACGCAGGTTGTTTATTTTTTGTCATTTCTTGTGTAGGAGGACTAGGTGCTGGATATAATAGTTTTGCTTTGTAATTTATATAGCTCAAAAATGTAAAGTCTATTCATAGCTCTAATTTGTCGCTAGTATTTTTGTTGCAAAAGTAATCCAAAGTGAAGTGTTGTTGTGTAGTTGAAGGTTTGTATGTATTTCGATGAATGACATGCACTTGTCAATTCAAAGGAAATTTAACACATTTATAAATAGTTGAAGGAACCACTTTCATAACCTTTAACCAAGGGATTCCAAGTTTTATATCAAAGGTATTAGAATCGGGAGTAATATCAAACCATTGTTCAACATGTTTCTCAAAGACAGTTACTAACAATGATATCTTACCCAATGGTTTCTTCAAGGTTCCCGTATGTGTTTTAATCATCAAGTTTGAAGGGTTATAGGGACCCTGTATTAATTGATTCAAAAAGAGGAATTTTTCAGAGGAAACATTAGTTATGCAATTAGGATCAATAAGAGTTCCATTCACGGGATTTCCCATTATTTTCATAGTGATGTAAAGGGGTCCTTCAGAATCACCGATTGTTCTATCATGAGATGTTCAAGAGCCTTTCTTTTCAGGAGCCTTTCTTTTCATGTAAGTTATAAGAGGGAACCTATTATTTCTGTTGTGATTAGAGGCCATGTTTATATACTCAAACCAATTCCAAATCATATTTTGAAAGCTTTTCAAAATTGGTGCAAAAAGCAAGAGCAAAAATAGCCCAGAATGCTTGATTTTTTTATATTTTTTCAATGTCAATGAATGAACCAAAGGGTGTTATAAGGATTTCAATCAAGGGAAGAAAGTTATATGTATTATATCAGTCTATAACAGCAATATAATCACTCTCAACACACTGTTGATGCAAATCCAAGATAATGCCAAGTCAAAATATAGTGAAAATATGTCAAAATAGGCACTTTTTTCACAAAACTTCAATACAAAAGAGCATAACAAAGAGTGTTGTGAGTAAAATAATGATGGACAGAAAATAATATCAGTAATAACAGCCACTTGGTGCCAAAATACCCAAAACAACACGATTTTAGTGCCACTTAAGGTAAAACCCTAGTGAAAATATAGGAAAATATGCAATTTTTCACGATTTTTCAATTCCAAGACCTAGGAAAGGAGGTGTTGTAAGGAATTTTAGGAGGTAAATAAAATAATATAAATAATATCAATCACCTAAATCCATAAAATTGATCACAACACACTTGGAGTGCAAACTAGGTCAAACCCTAGGGCAAAACTAGCCAAAATGTGTAGTTTTTCACCGAATTTTCACTGCAAGAGCCCGTTAAAAGGGTGTTGTGAAGGTTTTTATGAGGGGAACCAAATGATTACCATAATAATAGAAAAATAATGCAAAAATACCTTTCACAACACACCTATGGTGCAAGTTTATAAAGTCGATAAGGCCAAATTTAGTGAAAATCATTATTTTTGAAGCCCTAGGTTTGAGATATTGGGATAAAATGTTATGCGAATGTTTTGGAGTCTCATTTATGATTAAATTGACTTAATCTCAGATCTGAAAATGATTTTCAAGCTTGAACATGCAAAATTAATGAAAATGCATCAAAATTGCTAGTTTTTGTTGAAATTTTCTATGTAAAAATACAAATATTTTAAATCTAAATGCAATTTCACACTAAAATGAAAGACTACAGCCAAATAAAAATTTGAATGAGCCTCTAAAATTAGTATAAAAATATCATAAAATGTTTTGCCTACTAACCCTAGATTTTGGAATTACTAGGTTATATAAAAATGTCAAAATTTCCACAAAACCCTAGCAATTAAATGATGAAAACGCAAGGCAAAATTTTAAATTTTTGAATTTTTCTATAGTTTATATAAGATATGATGCAAAAATCATGAATTAGGAAAATTTAGGAAGAATTGATGCAATTTAGTAAGCAAAACAAAGCAATTTTTTTGTACTTTTCAAAATTTTAAATTTTTTTGAATTTTTCTCAATGCAATGAAATGAATGACCAAATGAATGAATGAATGAAATCCAGATCTGAAGACAAACACTCTGAAAGTTGCAATTTAAGTCCAAAAACATGGGTTCACCAAAATGTTTAGGGGAAAATTGGATTTGTTAATGTTCTAATGTTTAGATGTTTAAATCCGCCTCTCCACTATACATTCAAGAATCTAGGGTCGAGTGATGAGCACTATCATACCCTAGATCACTTTCAAATGTAGGGAAACTTGGATTAGAGAATTTCATTATTAATTTTCCTTCTTTTATGTCTAATTAACCATTAAAACCCTAATTATGCAAATACGGCAACAAATTGATGAAAGACAGAAAAAGCTCTTGCAAACAGGAATAAAATACCAAATCACAGAATACCTATTTTCAGGGTTCTGAAGCGGAATAGTCAAGGACACTAGAAAGGGTACCCAAGTCTAAGGTACCTACTTTTTTGCCGAATCTAGACCACTTTCTGACACTGATCAGCCCTGTAACTTTTGTTTTCAGAGATCTCTCTACGGAGGACACTTGAGCGAGCGCCTAAGTCCTGGAAGTGCTCCTTTGTCCTTCTCTTCTTTAGATCCTAAATCCTTGATTCCTACCAATCCTTCCTGCAACTCCACTTTTCCCAAATACGACACCTGTAACCCACAATCATAAGACTTAGTTTGGGGGTTGTGGTGTTTAGAGGCTTGCCTCAGTCAAGCCCCAGAGGACAATTTAGTCTCTGAACACCGTTGTCAGATAAAGAGTGTGTGGCCTTGTGAGGAAGAGGCAAAAACCAAAGGAATCAATGATGAAAACACAATATTATGTCACCTTGTAGTGAAGCTCTCATGGAGGAAGAGGCTTTTCATGCCATGAGGAAGTTGACACTCAAATCTACAAATATCAACACACAAAACACACAAGGCTACTCTTGCAATACAATGAAAGCCTTGAATCACCTTGAGAATGCCTAAAGTTCACAAATGATCATCTAGTTGAAATCTAGTTTCTAAATGAATGCCTAAGAATGCTTATATATGCAAGTACAAGCACTCCTGCCAAGATTTATAAATCAAAACTCACCATGTTGGCAAAAAGACCTAATAACGGTCATAAATTGACACTTAGAAATTAGGGCTGCCCCAAAATAGGGCAGGACTAGGGCATGGGCGCCCAAGTCCTCTACCCTATTTTAGACAGGGTACAGCTCAAGGGGTCCACCTAGGTCCAATTTATCATTAAACCTAGGCCTCATTCCATTGGGATGGGAAAATATGAACTAAAATGTCCTAAATGCATACTAAAGAGCTAGGAGCTAAACCTTATGAGGGAAAAGCCTCCAAGGGGACATTTTCAGACGTTACAAATTCCACATCATCTCATCAATGTTATTCTTCCACCTCACCATGTTGCACACATAATTAAATATTCTTAATATTTAATTAGCTAATATGCCCTCACCCACATGTCCTATTTATCCTCCAATCAAGATCAATTAACTCATCAGTCAAATTAGATATCTAATCAATCAATTCACTTAATTGGTCAGTCTATTTAGTTAACCCCTAAATCTATTCTGTTAACTCTCATAACTCATGAAAGAGGCCTTGACACATCTTCTTCTGATTTGCACACATTCTCTGAAGTTATCTCAACCATACTCACACCCATTTTGCATCCATCCACTCAAGCTTTAGCAATCTTAGTCTGCAGAAATCCTACCAGCGTGCCTTTGGCAAAGTATCCTCATTGCATTTTCATAACCCCAGTATCATCATAATCATGCAACCATGTCTCCATATCTCCATTATCCATCCATCATAGAGTTGCATTGTTAGTTTAATCTCTATTGCACAATCCAATCATAGCCATGTTGCAAGTATGTGCCTAATTGGTGTTGTCATTGATGTCAACATATCATTGTTGTCATTGGTGTCAACTATATCTTATTCTATTACTTGTTTAGAAGACTTGTATCTTATCCATGCAAATAAACACATCACACAATCTAAAACACTCATTACCACAGTCAACACTCGTTATATCTCCCTATATATATTCATCATATAATCATGTACAAAAGGTAGGTCTAAGTCTCTGTTCTATATATATCACTCTCATCCTCTCATCTCTCTCTCTTACTTTCTTACATTGTTGCATACATATCTATATACAATATATAGGGACGTGTCCTTTGTGTGACACATTTCTATCTTCTTCCCATGTCAGCCTAATGCTCTATAGGTCCTCTAAGCTATGTTGCAGTGACTGCTCCTGCTTCGAATATGTTGCCAACAAATGTGTTGTTGAAGCAATGTAGTGGTCCTAATATTTAAATTGAAATTCTATTTTCAATTGTGTGTATTTAATCATAGCCATGTCAAATATTTTATTAATAAGATATGTTCACATGCCTAACATTAATATTATTTATTAATATAATCTCTTACAAGGTATAGTGATGACATTTATATCTTTTCATTGTGATATGATACACATGGTCCTCCTTTTTTTTAATCTAACTTATGTTTGTATTATACACAACATATTGCAATTTCATCTATGATTATGACATAAATTTATAAAAGCACCCAAAGGTGGTATAGAATGGCTGATAGACACAAATAATCATGCTAACCAAACTTATTTCCTACCGTACTTGACTAACATAACTATTTATATGTGTACCTATCAATTATCCAATAACACCTTTCCATGCTTATACATAATACAAATTTAATTAAAAAAATAATAATTGTAATCCTTATAATTAATAACAGAGCAACCTAACAAACTCCTCCTCATCAAAACTAACCCCCATCATGTGGGGGTCTATCAAAGAAGTGATTCTCATTGTATGCAGGGTCTTTTCACCACCCATTGGCAGATAATGAACAAATGGACACAAAACCAATAAATTAGTGTAGTGGTAAGAAATCTGTACGCCACAAACGTAACATTCACCAGGCCATTTGAATACAAAAAATATCTGATATAGCTGAACTCAAGAAAATGGATGCCTTACCGAAGAGTGGCAAAAAGTTGGAGATGGGGACCTGAGCAATGGCTTTATTTGCCATTATATTGTCTCCATCATGTTATATTGAAGGCCTGAAAATTATGAATAGACAAAGGAGCCAACGGAGCCATTCCAGCTTTGGTTCTTGTAACAGAATGTTGAAACATATGGGACCTATTTTATTGCCCTTCTCGGAAGTTAAAAGCCATTCCATTTGTTTGTTAAGAGATTCGCAGTCAGGTCAACCATAGTTTTCTCCAGCATAAGACACAGAAGTACCTAACATGAATTAGAAAGGCGAAAAAATCTGAATCTTTTCATTATAGCTGTTGAAGAGAATTGTTCATGTGACTCCACGAAGTCGGTTGTTTAATGTGGGCACTTGGTCCCCACATAAACAATCAATGGACCGATTGTTTACTGCTGTTTGTCTTAAACATCATCTACATTTACAGTGAAATGGTTATAATGTATTATGCTGTTATCAATAATTTTTTAAAAGATGTTGAAAGTGTTGTTATCTTTTGAGACTGCTATACAGTGAAAAAAGCTATTTAAATTAGACTGTTCAAAGCTAATTCTCACGAGAATGTCATTCAATTACAACCCTAAAAAATAAGACAAGGAATATAACTTGCCTGTACAATAGAGAAAAACAATACAGACGGTTCTACCGACAGTAATAGTTCGTTGAATTTATTATAAACTAGTTAACAGTTATGCATGTTTCCCTTATCATTGATATTGAATTATTGCCAATTGCCTCGTTGATGTTCGTTATTAACTAATTTAGTTTATAGATTGAGAAAAAGGATTTAAAATTTTCTTGAAAATGGGCTTAAATCTTTGTCAAGCTACCAAATGTGTAAAACCTGAGATGTTATGAGACAAAAGAAGATTATTGAATGTTTTGTTTAAGAGATGATTCAAAATAAAGATTTCAATAACTAGGAGAGAAACTAGCATTTTAAAGGTGTAAATTGAATGCAATATAGGCAAATGACATACTTCTGGGAAAGCATGAAAAGTCGACAAAATAAAAGAACTTCAAATTTACCCTAGACATGTAGCATCTACAATGATAATTTTGTGACACTTAAATGTTAGAGGGAGACACAAATCATTAATAAGCTAGTGAACACATACAGTTGGATTTTGAAATAAAAATCTAATTAGAATGCTCATGAAAGCCTTAAATACTTAATAAAACATATGATCGATTGTACATAGATTAGTACCATAGTGAAAATATGAGATAAGTGTGTTTTATAAGGCACATGCTCCAAAACCTGTCCTAAAGAGGAAATAGGCCACAAGGTTGAATATTCACATCCTCACCTAAGAGCTATGAGGGTGAAAACTCACATCCTTCATTACTCTTTATAGTGCTAGAGGATAAGCATGATAGTTGAATTCACATTCCACCATTCTTGACAATTTCATATCCTCTATTTTCTCTTCCTTGTCTTAGAAGGAAATCATGAATCCTCCATTACTCTTTGTGTATATGGAAACATCGATCTATCTAAACTAATAAAACCAAAGAACCCAATAACATAAAGGAAACGAATCTAAGTAAAAGCCATGACAAATAATCAATGCAATAAAGACTTTTTACCGAAATTTGTGTTGTTTCCTTTGGATTGAATGTAGAATTGCTCAATGAAGTTGCGAAACCATAGCTGCAACAAGCAAGTGTAGTGCTCAAGAGATCAATGTCAAAAGATCGTTATAGTGCTCAATCGACGCGTTGTGTATGCTCGAAGCTCTGTTAAGTATGCCTGAGAATACGATCGAAGAGAGAGAGGTAATGAAGGAGCTGAGGGGGGTTTATATAGATTTCATCAAAGATCGATCAATGGTCCAGATAATTCAGAAGAATCAATGGAGGAGATAAGTTAAGGAATGTGCAACGAATGAGAAGAAGACATGTGTCTTGCTTGCTTTTGCATGAGAGGAGTTATCAAGAATAGAAGAATAAGTTAACTGAAGAGATAAATCAATTAAAAGAATAAAGCAATCAGTTAAGTGATTTAAAACAAGAAGAAGGGATTTGCATGAGAAAAGAAGATATTTTGCTTTATTAAATATAGAAATATTTAATTGATGAGCAAGAAAGCTTGAGTTTTTTTAGAGATAACTTAAATTAGAAGAAAAAGCAATTTAAATAAATAATTGATTTATTTAAATTTAGAGAAGATATTATGGAAGAAATAATTAAATAATTGGAATTATTTAATTTAGAAGATTTGAAAAGCAAATTAAATAAATAAATTTATTTAATTGTTGTGCATGATTTTGGGAGAATAATTTTTTATTTAATTAAATAATTTAAGAATTATTTAATTTTAGATAAGAGGGAATTTGTTGAATTAATTAAATAATTGGATATATTTAATTAATGTAGATGTGAATTTTGGAAGGTGACAATGATTTAATTAAATAATTAAAAATTATTTAATTGTGGAAGAATATAGAGGAATTTAATTTAATTAATTAAATAATGAGGATTTATTTAATTAATGTCGCAATTTAGGAGATTTAGAAGAATTTGATGATAATTAATTAAATAATTAGATTATTTAATTAACGTTTGCAATGCAAATGATTAGACAGATAACAGAATGCCAGTGATTTGACGACACGGTCATTTTAGGGTGTCTACATTTTGCCCCTCTTTGATGCAATGCAGCTTGTAGCGTTGCGTCAAAGAAATCGATTGTTGAAGACATGATACAATTTACTGATGCCCTAGTGTAGGTAGTTGCCCCAGTGTAGCTGGCGTAGGGTGCCCCCTCGAGAGGAAAGACAGGGAAGTGACAGAAGAACTGTGTTGACGCTCGACTAGAAGATTTGTTGGAGACAGATAAGGTTGGGTTGATGATAGAAGAAAGTAGAGATAGAAGAGAACATGATAGAAAAGACTGTTGATCGATTATTGTTGGAAAACTATATAAGGCCATGGATGAATGGATGGTGTAAATGGATGAGCTTGTTGCAATGGTTTCACATTTGTTTATAAAGAGCAATCCTTATTTTTGATATAGCACGTGGATAGTTTGCCACCAAGGTATAGAAGACCAAGGTGCTGTAATATCTGAGTGCGTGGACGTTGACTCTGCAAGCAAGTGGTTTGAACTTAGATCCCCTTAGACATAATATAACCTTGTTGGAACATGTGAATGAGCCATAGTCTTGAACATAAAATAAACTTCAATACATGTAAATGCAAGAAGAATTATTAATATGTAAGATGCTAGGTCCTAACACACACAAGATAAATAGAATGCTAAGAAAGATACTGAAGATCATTCCTCAAACACAGCACACAGAAAGCAATGACTATGCCCCCAATCCGTACTGCATCGCAACATACCAAGATTATAGATAAATCAAGGTAGCTTTGAATAGGTACGGGAAAAGGAACAAAAGATAAACCATAACACAAATTGACTGACTTACAAAGTAAACATACAGCCAACATTTTCTCTTGCCAAAGAGGTTGCTCAGGATAGATTGGATAGGAAAGATAACAGCCTTATCGTAGGAACTCTGTGTCCGTTAAAGGGGGCTATCTACCTAAAAAGACAATGTCTCACTTGCAGGAAATGCCACATGTTGCAGGAGACGCATGTGTTGGTCTCGACAATGGAACACTTCGTAGAAGACAAGCTTGTTGATCTAGGGCTTAGTTAAGCGGTACTTAGCTGATGTTGGCAATCGGTATGCAGGACAGTAGATGACTCTGGAAGTAGGCCTCTTTGCTTCAGGTTTGTGAAGGACTACTGCTTTGAAAGGATGCGCTAGCTTGCTGCTTGAGTTAGTCAAGTCGAGGTGAATGGATTTTGAAAAACGGAAGACTAGAAGGATGGAATGCTAATGGATTGGGATGGGTGGAGAATGATGGATCGTGTGTGCCTAAGTACTGGATACATCCTTCGTATTCCAGACTGCCTACATACCCTGTATCCACGGGATCAAGGCACACTTACGATGGAAGATGATCGTGATAAATATGTAGTTCTGGATAGAGTGATGAATGGGGCCAAGGTGAAAGGGGGAGGTCTTATGTACCTGAGTACTGGATACTTCCTTCGTATGCCAGACTGCCTACATACCCATATCCATGGGATCAAGGTACCTTAAGATTGAAAAGATGATAATGCAGTTCTGGTTAGAGTGATGATGTAGAATAAGGAGCGGAGAAGAGGTGATCTTATGTACCTGAGTACTGGAAACATCTTTCGTATTTCAGACTGCCTACATACCCATATCCATGGGATCAAGGTACCTTAAGATTGAAAAGATGATATGTAGTTCTGGGTAGATGTGATGCAGGGGAAAAAGTGTTGAGAAGATAACAGCCTTATCATAGGAACTCTGTGTCCGTTAAAGGGTGTTACCTGTGGAAATGAGACAAGATTGAAGTATGCGCTGCGAACCACGAATAAGGAACCAATCCTAGACTGAAGCTAAGGAAAGAGTTGCCCCCATTCTGGTAGAGGAAACTGTATGGGTGACCGCCGAAGAAGACACCAAAAGACTTGACCTAGGACCAGACAGTGTGAACTGTAGACACAGATCAAGACGTGGGATGACGATGATGGACATTGACAAATTTCCAAGCTATACTAGGTAGGGAGATGGAAATGCAAACAAAGTCAATGGTTTTATTATGGGTGGATGGATGAATCAGGTTGCGAACTGGACAAGGAGTGGACAAGACTTGATAGACGATGGATGCTGACTCTACGCATAGCGCCTGTTTGCCAGGTTTTCACTATGGTACTTATCCAAGGCGCCTGTTTGCCAGGTTTTCACCAGAGGATGAATGTTTTTTTGTATTTTTGTATTTTTGATTTTTTTAATTTTTTTGATTTTTGATTTTTTTTAATTTTTTTTTACTTTTTTGATTTTTTTGATTTTTTGTGGGAATACTCTGAGGATTAGGCATAGAACTTCTTGAGATGGACATTGTTAAGTGGCTCATCTAGAGGAATGCCGTCAGGTGTAGCTAAAGTATAAGCTCCTGATCCATATGCTGCTGTGACAATGAAGGGACCTAACCAGTTAGGCTCAAACTTGCCCTTCTTCTCTCGATCTGCTTGATTTCTCTGATTCTCCTTAAGTACAAGATCACCAACTTGAAACCGTCTTTCTTTGATCTTTTTGTTGTAATTACGCCGGAGGCGGTTTTGATAGACATGGAGATGATTAAGTGCGGCAAGACGCCTCTCATCTAGTAGTTCAAGCTCAGCTAATCTGGAAGTGCGATACTCATCTCTGCCGATCAGGTCCTGCATGGATACTCTGAGGGATGGAATCTCGACCTCTATAGGTAGGATGGCTTCAGAGCCAAAGACCAAGGCATAAGGTGTGGTACTAGTTGGTGTTCTGATACTAGTGCGGTAGGCCCATAGGGCGGGATTGAGTTGCAAGTGCCAATCACGACCAGCTTCATTAACTGTTTTCTTGAGGATTTTAAGAATGGTTTTATTGGAAGCCTCAGCTTGGCTGTTACTCTGCAGATAGTAGGGAGTTGAAAAGCAATGTTGGATATTGTATTGTATGCATAAGGTACGGACATCTTGGTTCTTGAATGGTCTCCCATTATCAGTGACAATGGCTTGGGGAATACCATACCGACATATGAGGTAGTTTAGGATAAACTTGGCTATTTGTTTACCGGTGATATAGGTCATAGGAATGGCTTCCACCCACTTCGTGAAATACTCAGTGGCGGTAATGATAAACTTGTGGCCATTTGAGGAGGAAGGGTGGATTTGTCCTACGAGGTCGAGACCCCATTGAGAAAAAGGCCATGGAGTTGTCACAGGTTGTAACTCATGAGCGGGTGTGTGAATCAAATCTCCATGTTGCTGACATTGTAGACACTTCTTAGCAAACTGTGCAGCATCTTGCTCTATTGTAGGCCAGTAATAACCTGTTCTGAGTATCTTCTTAGCAAGATTAGGACCGGTAGAATGTGCGCCACAGACACCTTCGTGTATGTCTCGTAAGGTAGCCTCAGCTTCTTCCGCGTTAAGACATCGTAAGAGGATACCATCGAGACTCCGACGATATAGTGTATCACCCAGAATGATGTAACGAGAGGATCGGCGGATAAAGGTTTTGCGTTGAGTGGATGATAGGTCAGGGGGAAAGGTTTTGTTTTTGAGGTATTCATAGATATCTTCGTACCATGGGGAATTGGGACCAACAAGTTCGCAGATGATTTCAGTAACAGGAACATCGACGGCTGGTATCAACAATTGCTCGATCAAGAATTCACACTTCTGTGTATTTGCAGGCATGTCAATCAGTGACCCTACAGAAGCCATAGAATCCGCAGCTTTATTATGTTCTCTTGGAATTTGCTCAAATGTGATGCTAGAAAAATGTGGTTTGTAGGCATCCACTAGTTGTTTGTAGGGGACCAACTTTTCATCCTTTGTTTGGTATTCATCTGTGACTTGGCGAATGACTAGCTGTGAGTCTCCATATACTTGTAATTCTGTGATGTCCCATTAAACTGCTGTATTGAGACCTATGAGGAGTGCTTCATACTCGGCTATGTTGTTGGTGCAAGGGAATGCTAGCCGATATGACTTTGGAATGTAGTCATTCTGAGGTGTAACAAATAAGATGCCGGCTCCTGATCCATGCTGTGTGTAAGAACCATCAAAGTACAACTTCCACATTATGGAGTTGGAGAGAGTGAATAGATTCTCATCAGGAAAGTCTGCGACCATAGGATGTGTATCTTTCATAGGTGCTTCTGCTAGTTGATCCGCGAGGGCTTGTCCTTTGATTGCTTTACGATCTGTGTACTCAATGTCAAACTCACTAAGGATCATAACCCATTTAGCCAGTCTGCCTGTGAGAACTGCTTTTGCTAATAGATATTTCAAGGGATCAATCTTGGCTATCAGATTTGTGTGTTGGTTCAACATGTAATGCCGCCACTTTTGGGAGGCAAACACTACTGCTAGACAAGCCCTTTCCATGGGTGAATAATTGAGCTCATATCCCACCAAGGTTCTACTGATATAGTAAATTGCGTGCTCTCTGCCTGAGTCATCATTTTGTGCTAGCAGGGCCCCTAGGGCCGAATTTGTAGTGGAGATGTACAATATCAAGGGTTTGTCCGCCACTGGTGGAACCAATACAGGAGGTGTAGCTAGATACTCTTTAAGTTGATCAAACGCTGCCTGACACTTGTTGTCCCATTGAAACGAGACATCCTTTCGGAGCAAGTGCTGAAAGGGTTGACATTTATCTGCTAGCTGTGATATGAAACGCCTGATGGACTGTAACCTTCCTTGGAGGCTCCTTAATGCTTTAAGGTTCTTTGGTGGAGGCATCTCCACTATAGCCTTTACTTTTGCTGGATCTACTTCGATGCCCCTACAAGATACTATGTATCCCAACAGCTTCCCTGATGTGACACCGAAGACACACTTCTTAGGATTAAGTCTTACTTGGTATTTTTCAAGCCTGTCAAAGATCTGTCCTAGGACCTGTATATGTTCTGCTCTAGAAGATTTAGCCAATATATCATCCACATAGTCTTCCATGATGTGATGAAATAGATCGTGGAAGATCACTGTCATAGCTCGCTGATAGGTTGCTCCTGCATTCTTCAGACCAAACGACATAACACACCAACAGTAATTGCCCCAAGGACATGTAAAGGTTGTTTTGTGTTGATCCTCCTCAGCTATTCTAATCTGGTTGTAGCCTGAGAATCCATCCATAAGAGAAAGCATCTCGTGACCTGCTGTCAAGTCCACTATAATGTCAATGTTTGGTAGTGGAAAATCATCTTTGGGACATGCCTTATTGAGATCTCTGAAATCATTACACATGCGGATGCGCCCATTAGGTTTAGACACAGGTACAATGTTTGAGACCCAATCTGAATAGTCAATAGGTCGTATAAATTTTGCGTCTAACAGCTTCTGTATTTCTACTTTCACTAGGAGAGCGATCTGTGGGTGCATCTTTCTCAACTTCTGTTTGACTGGTTTCACTTTGGGATCAACTGTGAGATAATGAACTACCAGCTTAGGGTTGAGCCCTGGCATATCCGCATATGTCCATGCAAAGTTGATGGTTCATTGTAAGAAGAAGTTGTTAAGGTTTCTGTGCTCTGTATCAGATAATGATGCTGCTAGAAATGTTGTCTTTGGATTCTGTTCTGTACCTAGGTTGATCTCTGTAGAATCTTCCACTAGTAGAGTTGATTTCTCTTGATACTTAGAAGGTAAGGGAAGGTCAAATCCTCCATCCTCAGGTGCCATAGTTGGGTTTTCACCTTTGGATACGTCCTTTATTTTTACTATTTTATGATCAGGAGGTGCCACAGTGTGGTTTTCACCTAGAGATCTTTCTTTATTTGCACTTTTGCGATTGGAGGATTTGGCATTCTCACCAAAATAAGCCGTGGGCTCAAGTTCCATTACAAAACCTGCCTTGTGATCGCCAAGAGGGATACCTTCCTGAAGTCCCATGAACTTAGCTAAAGCTTCGTCATTCTGAAAGACATCTATAACGGGGGCCCCTTGTTGGTCCCAATCGATAAGTTCAGGGTAGACAAGCGTGACATTCTGGGTGCTGGTGGTGGAAGTTAAGGATACGGAGGATAGTGTAAAAATGGAGGATTCTGCGAATAGATTGGTCATGTGGAGGGAAGAGTCATCAGTGATATCCTCTGTAGATGTCGAATCAGCGGGAAACTTGTCAGCTACCTCGTCGAGGATATACTCGATGTCCGAGGCGCGTGGTACCTTCTTACCAAATCCTAATCCTTTCTTGTCTAGCTTCTTTGTAACCACAATGGGCTCCATAGTGCCTTGATTAAGTTTCCCAAGGCCACCTTGGCCTTTATAGCCCATGTTTTTCACTATCCTTAAGCCATTGCCATATTGCTTGACTGGTATCGTGACTGGTTCTTTCTCCTTGTAGAGCCAAGAAGAGATGTCCTCAATAGTTTCCTCTTCCAATAACCGTCCATGTTGGAATTGGGTTAGGAATGGTGGGGGAGGAATATTTGCTTTTTTGGTTACTTTAGCAATGGGTGGTTTGCCGTAAGACTTTGGAGATAAAGGCATCCGCCCTACACAACAAGATTCAGAGATATCATAAGTGCCAAAGCCTATATCCCGAAAGCGAGCTGTGATTTTGGGGAGGGGTGTAGGTTCACTTGTAGAGGCTTGCGTGAGAGTTTCAGGGTCAACATAGAGAGGGGATTCAAGAGCTTTGTCATTTTTACGCACTTGGTTGCAATTCTTATAGCTTCCTTGCAAGACACGGCAAAATTCAAAAGGATTAGGATCTCCTGGGATGGTGATCTCCATACCATTGTATGGGAACTTGAGGGACTGATGGTACGTGGAGGGAACAGCTTTCATTGCATGGATCCATGGGCGGCCCAGAATAATGTTGTAAGGCAGCTCAATATCAAGGACTTGACACCTGGTTTCAAGCATGACAGGGCCCAGTTGTATAGGCAAGTGAATAACACCTTCTGAACGGCGTTCTGTATCATCATACCCCTTGATTGTAATACTATGCACAGTGTTGACGTGATCCTCAGAGTATCCCAATTGCTTTAGTAACTTTAAAGAACAGATGTTGAGACCAGCACCACCATCTATGAGGATGCGTTAGATTTTGCGCTTATGTATGAGCACTTCAATATGGAGGGCATCGTTGTGACAAGGATCATGGGAGGGAAGGTCTTTCTCAGAGAAGACCACATTGTAAGGCGAAGCAATATTACCCACTATAGCTTGGAAATCTGCGACTGCTATGTTGTTAGGAACGGAGGACTCTTGGAGGGCTTTTTCTAGCACTACTCTATGTGCAGGTGATGACCGTAGAAGGTCCAAAATAGAGATCTGTGCTGGTGTTCTCCCTAGATGTTCGACAAGATTATAATCAGACTGAACCGGAAGCCTAGGTGTAGGTGCACGAATGGTGACATGACCTCGACGAGTAGTAACAGCACAATCCGTAGATTTGCCTTTAATGGTGAGGGTAGACACTCGACTCTCTTCAAAACGACCTACAATGGAATCGAAGGACGTGGAAGCGTGATGGATACCTTTACCTCTATCCTAAGGAGGAGGTGGACCATGATGAGGGAATGGTTCCTTGTACATATCGAGATCCTTGTTCGTGTGTTGCGCGGGTGATTCATTCTCAAAAGTGATTTGATTACCGTCGATGAGGTTTTGGATGAGGTGCTTAAGCTTCATGCAAGACGCAGTTCTATGACCTTTGCTCCTATGGAACTCACAATACTCATTGTCTCTGTAATGTGCAGTTTTGTAGACAGGTTCTCCATATGGGGGAGCATCAGGTAAGGTTATGAGCCCTTTCAGCAAAGCTTGCTGTAAGACTGATTCGATGGGCACTCCCAAAGGAGTAAATTGACGTCGCGGAGGGTAATCTTGTTGGGGCCGCTCTTGTTGTCGTTGTTGATTTTGATAAGGCTGCCTTTGTTGCTGCTGTTGTTGAGGTGGAGCTTGACTTGGTTTGGAGAGTTGCAGCGGTGTTTGCAATGTTTGGACATGCTTAGTATCGACCACTCCATCATTGACCACGTTTTTGTTCTTGTTCCAATATTTGGGTTTATCGTTCGATTGTTGATGAGAAGAGCTATCTTTCGTCTCTTTAAAGATTTTGACCACACCTTTAGCAATGAGGGCCTTCTCAATGTTGATACCCTTGTATGTGATTTCATCGAAGGTTGTAGCACTAAGAATTTGCAAATGGAAGCCTAACTCTTGGTTGAGGTTCTGTACAAATATGCTAACAAGCTATTTCTCCAGAATCTTGAAAGGGAATTTACTAGCCATTTGTCTCCATCGCTGAAGGAAAGAAATGAAAGTCTCGCCATTTTTCTGTTTATTGTTGCATAGATCCGTCATGGAAATCTCATGCTCTGCGTTGTAAGAAAAATGGGTGGCAAACTTTTCTGCTAGCTCGTTGAAAGACTTGATACCCGTAGGTAAGTGTGAGAACCATTCTATGGCTTGACCTCCAAGACTACAAGGAAAGAGACGCATAAGATACGTATCGTTGTGAGAGACCTCGAAGCAAGCAAGATAGAATTCCCTAAGATGGTCTTTTGGGTCACCTTTTCCTTTGTACTTATCGAACTTGGGAATAGTGAAATTTTGAGGAAAAGGGATCATTGGTAACGACCGATCAAAAGGATAAGGGCACACTTCCTCCAAGGAGAAGGTCTTTTTGGTGTGGCCAAATGTAAGATCAGATAGCTGTTGTTGTACCTCTGCAATCTTTAGTTCCATAGTCGTGGGAGGGGTTGGTAACGTCTCCTGTTGTCCAAAAAGCGGTTGGTGTTGCCCATATGGAAGATTATAATGTGAGCCATGCGCAGTGGTATTGTAAGGGTCGTAAGATTGATTGGGATTGTATGGATTGTATGATTGGTTCAGATTAGGTTGGAATTGGAGGTTTTGATTAGGCAGAGGTGGAGGTGGCGCTAGGTAAGAATGTTGGCTCTGCGATGGTTGAAGAAACGTATTGGGGGGAGGAAAGCTAAAGTGCGTTTGATTAGGTTGTGATGGTGGCACATAGCTTTGGGAAACCTGATGTTGGGAATGTTGAGAGTGGCTAGGCAATGTATGAAAGAAGTTGAGCGTGGATGAACGTTGTGGAGGAGGAGCATAGGTAGAAGTGATTTGTGACGGTGGGGGTTGATTGAAGATGAGAGTAGAAGAATGTTGTGGTGGAGGAACATAGGTAGAAGTGATTTGCGACGGTTGGGGTTGCTTGAGGATGAGAGTAGAAGAATGTTGTGGTTGGGGCTACGTGACTCCAATTGGTTGAGAGACATGTAGGTGTGATGATATAGGAGGTGGCATTTGTTGAGACCCTTGTTTCATGGCTACATACGTGTTCCCCGGATTGTAATTGGGTGGGAAACCTACGCGTGATGGGGTAACCAAGATTCCACTTGCGCTTGGGGTGGACACTTTAGGAGGTGGTTGCACATTTGATCGAGCTAAGGTGGCTTGCTTAGCTAACTCTGCTTGACGTTGGAGAGTTTCTTGTTGGTTTTGATAAATCTCCATAGGAGTCAAAAGTGGTGATATGGGCCTCTCCTCTGTTGGATTTTGGAAAAGGGGATTCCTATACTACGAGCCTTGAGTAGGTAAGGGCGTAGTCACCGTGGACATGGTTTGCACCGCTTGTAAGGGTTCTTGGGTGTTGTTGCTCTCCTTGAGGGTGGACACATCAAAATCTTGAGGTAACTTGGCGCCTTGCTTTGCAAGCAAGCGAAAGAAATGATCCTGATTCTCACTAAGGATTTTATCAAAGGCAGCTATAGCTCTAGGGTCTTGTATAAATTCATCCAGATCTTGCCCATTTTCTTGAGAGGATTGACCTATTTCAAAGTGTCGCTCTTCTTGAGATGGGGTTTGATCTATGATATAACCTTGTGGGACAAAATCCGGAGGCAAGCCTGTGGTATACTGCGGTGCATTTAGCAAAGGGGTTCTATCCTCATGAGGATTGCTTGGTTTATCTATGTGCGGCATGTTTGGAGAGCTGATTGGTTTTGCCGTGGGTGTATTAGGAGTCACCTTGGGAGTAATGTTGAGACGACCTGATTGTGGTGTGCGAGGGGGTGACTTGTGCTTCTTAGGGACAACTTGCCTAGACTTCATAATTTGCTGTAGCCTAGTGGTGACCATGGGAAATACTGAGGACACAATGTAATGCTGGGAATCTGTGAGATGCTTTGAAGAAACAGACAAACTCTGATGCACAAAGTACTGAACCAAAGGCGCTATACTGTTTGACCAGAGGCGCAGGACTGTGCCACCAAAAGCGTGCTACTATGGGCCAGAGGCGACGGACTGAGCTGCCAATAGCGAGTTACTGCTATGCCAAAGGCGAGCTACAGTGACCAAAAGCGAGCTACTGTTATACTGAGGGCGCTGAAGTAGAGTTTTGCCAGAGGCGGGTTACTGCTGACCAAAGGCGATCTACTGTATTACCAAAGGCGAGCTGCTATAATACCAGGGGCGCTGAAGTAGTGTCTGATGTTTTTCAAAGGCAAAATTTTTTCTGTTTCTGATTGGATTAGTTTGGCAAGAGAAAACACAGCAAACAAGTGGTCAAAAAAGGCACAAGGACTGACACAACAGATAGTGTATGTTCAAGGCTCCAAACAAGCCCAATGTTTCCACAGGTCTAATACAGTTGCAATCAATAACAAGCACTTTGTATCCCTAGAGACAAGGTTTCATTGCAGTAGATCAGCTCACAGCTTAATACTCCGTCGATAAAAATATCATTCCATAAAGGTGTCAGATATTTAGTATCTTTGCGAGAGATGATAGGTAGGGATATCTCACCCTCCCCTTGGAAAGCTCAAGTAGGTCACAAGAGTTTTATGTCCAAGGGAATACTATCTCTTCTCAAGGGAGCCAATGGTGAGTATCTTAAGGGTTTAAATCGATTTCCCTTGCACTGATGATTACCGCAATGTTCGGAGGTAGGTCGGGTAGTCTCTATCTAAATTGGTTCTTAGTGACTTTGAGGGACCAACGCCTTACGAGCAATGCGACAAGCTACTAAAAGCTTTAACCAATCCTACTAAGAGTTTCAAACACTTCGCTCAATGTGAAAATCATTTCCACAAAGAGCTAGTACACCTCTTTTCAGTTTGGCATCACAAGGTAAGGCTGACGTCAGTTAGGACTTGGCTTTCGCCTTATCCCTTTTATATAGCGGTTCAAAGGAAAACTCCGCTTAGGGTCGTCCCTTTTGGATGAAATGCAATCCAAAAGCAGGCCCTTCTAAAGGAAGTACAAAAAATGTAAAAACAAGCACATCACACAAAGGTTCAATTGTCCCGTTATAAGAAAAATAAGGTGCAACTAAGCTATGCACACACACGATTGTAGTTGTAAATTGTCCCTTATGAAATGAAGTGTTTGGCATTCATGTCCATTGTCCTTTAGAAAATTGAGGTGTTTGTTCATACATGTCCATTGTCCCTTAAGAAAAGAAGTATGTTCCTAAGACTTAGATTGCAAGAAAAGATTTGTTCAATTATCCTTTTAAGCATGCAATGTGTTTCTAAGACTTAGTGAGATAGATCAAGAGGTCTTCAATGCTCGTCCTGCATGAACATGTTAAAAACACCTATTTGCTCTGTATGAGTAATAAGAAGCTACAACAAGTGATATTAGGTCCACACAAACTCAAAAGTTAGCAAGTGCTTGAAGTCAGAGATTGAGAATAGGCCAATGAGTGGTCTTAAAAAATAGATCTCAGAAAATCTTTGAAAAAATATTACCACTGTGTAGAGGACAGAAAAATACCAACTTTCAAAAAAAACATCACCTGAATCCGAGTCCGTTTGTGAAAGTTATGAAGCTTGAAAAGTCAAAAAACTGTGACGAGACAAAGACAGCAGTGAGAAAATCAATTTTCTGAAAAATCAGAGAATCTTGAGAAAAAACCAATTTCACCACGATGTAGATCACGAAATTCTAGCCTATTTAAAAAAAAAAGCACTGAAATACGTGTCCGTATGACCAAGATAATGAGGTTTGAAAATCGCCTATTCATTTAAAAAGCTCATTGAAGAGGGGTCTGTCTTAGCCCCCTGTGACTGGCTCCTGGTCACTGATGTGACCTGCTGCTGGGCTGAAGGTGCTTTATTTTTTTTCAAAAAATAAAAAGAAAAAAGAAAAAAGATTCTCTTTACTTTGTTTTACTTTCTAAAAGAAATAAAAACTAAAAACACTTCATTTTTTATTTGTTTTATTTGTTTTTTTTTTGGTTTTTGTTTTTGTTTTTTTATTTTTGGATTTTTTTTGCTTTTTCTTTTTGCTTTTTTTTTTTTTTTTTTTTTTGAATTTTTTTTGAAAAAAGAATTTTTTTTTTTTTTTTACCGTACCTCACAGTGATTGTATGGCCTCGGGTTGCGTGCCAGAGGTGAAAAAATTTTACCTTCACCGAAATAGGTCAAATTTTATATTTTTCTTCATCCCTCGACCCTTCCGAACACAACTGTGACCTCCGTTTTTGCCCAGCAAGCTTCCTTTAAATTTTTTTTCGAATCTCTCCAAGAAAAGAGTTAAAAAACCTGTGAAATCAAACTAAAAATTCCACAAATTTGATATTAAATCAGGACCAATGGGTCCCACTGGGCGTGCCAGAATGTGTATATGGAAACATCGATCTATCTAAACTAATAAAACCAAAGAACCCGATAACATAAAGGAAACGAATCTAAGTAAAAGCCATGACAAATAATCAATGCAATAAAGACTTTTTACCGAAATTTGTGTTGTTTCCTTTGGATTGAATGTAAAATTGCTCAATGAAGTTGCGAAACCATAGCTGCAACAAGCAAGTGTAGTGCTCAAGAGATCAATGTCAAAAGATCGTTATAGTGCTCAATCGACGCGTTGTGTATGCTCGAAGCTCTGTTAAGTATGCCTGAGAATACGATCGAAGAGAGAGAGGTAATGAAGGAGCTGAGGGGGGTTTATATAGATTTCATCAAAGATCGATCAATGGTCCAAATAATTCAGAAGAATCAATGGAGGAGATAAGTTGAGGAATGTGCAACGAATGAGAAGAAGACATGTGTCTTGCTTGCTTTTGCATGAGAGGAGTTATCAAGAATAGAAGAATAAGTTAACTGAAGAGATAAATCAATTAAAAGAATAAAGCAATCAGTTAAGTGATTTAAAACAAGAAGAAGGGATTTGCATGAGAAAAGAAGATATTTTGCTTTATTAAATATAGAAATATTTAATTGATGAGCAAGAAAGCTTGAGTTTTTTTAGAGATAACTTAAATTAGAAGAAAAAGCAATTTAAATAAATAATTGATTTATTTAAATTTAGAGAAGATATTATGGAAGAAATAATTAAATAATTGGAATTATTTAATTTAGAAGATTTGAAAAGCAAATTAAATAAATAAATTTATTTAATTGTTGTGCATGATTTTGGGAGAATGATTTTTGATTTAATTAAATAATTTAAGAATTATTTAATTTTAGATAAGAGGGAATTTGTTGAATTAATTAAATAATTGGATATATTTAATTAATGTAGATGTGAATTTTGGAAGGTGACAATGATTTAATTAAATAATTAAAAATTATTTAATTGTGGAAGAATATAGAGGAATTTAATTTAATTAATTAAATAATGAGGATTTATTTAATTAATGTCGCAATTTAGGAGATTTAGAAGAATTTGATGATAATTAATTAAATAATTAGATTATTTAATTAACGTTTGCAATGCAAATGATTAGACAGATAACAGAATGCCAGTGATTTGACGACACGGTCATTTTAGGGTGTCTACACTCTTCATAGTACCAAACCATGAGGGTGAAAGTCAAATAAATTGACATTTACCAATATTCCCCATTTTTAGAAAAGAGTGAAAATAAAACTTAAATTCATAGGTGAAAGTTTTACAAGGTCCTAGTGCTAGAGGATAAGGGTCAAAGATAAATTTTTATATTGCATGTTCCTCCCAATTAAATTCATTTTACTAAGGGTGAAAGTTAAATTCACATCCCATCATTCCTCCCCTAGTGGCTAGAGGTAAGGGTAAAAGATAAATTCATGATCACTCCTCTCATAGTGCTAGAAAGTGAGGGTTATAGAGGTAGAGGGTGAGGATGAAATTTGTAAACTATTGGCAAGATCATGTACATCCAAGGAAACTTTTCAAATTCATCAAGATTAATACCACACAAAACGAATATTTATCAAAGATAACTAACAATAATATGTAAAACAATGATACTCAGTAAATAGAGAGATATAAGAATATATACTAAATAGATGGTGTAAATTTTATGTGTGTGTGTGTGTGTGCATGCGTACATGCATGCATGTGTGTGTGTGTGTGCATGCATGCGTGCGTGCATGTGTGTGTGTGTGTGTGTGTGTGTGTGTGTGTGTGTGTGTGTGTGTGTGTGTGTGTGTGTGTGTGCATGCATGCGTGCGTGCGTGCATGTGTGTGTGTGTGTGTGTGTGTGTGTGTGTGTGTGTGTGTGACAAATGGATAAAGTAGAGTACTATTTAAAATTATTTAAATTAAAATATATTCTACTATGACCTTAATATCAAGACTTTGGACACTTCTCAACAAGATATAACTAGCCCTCATTGTCTCTCACATTTGGTAACTGTAGCGAAAAAACACTATGTTATAAAGTTTTACCTTATATCCCTTTTGAAAAGGACCCATGACAAGTTAAATGTATAATCCATGAGCATATAAAAATAAACACTTGCGGTAATTGATTTAATCTTGATCCACTAGTACATACTATCCAATTGATTGATAGCTAGCTAAAGAAATCATGTGTAATAGTGGCCATGAATCAACTTGTAGATCAACAAGCATGTGTGTCTAGAAAAAGTAAAGTGAAAAGTGCTACCTTCCTTGAAGCTACATCAACATGAAGTTTGGCTATAAGATTAATATAGGTCTACATTTGATCATCAAAGCATGCGAGTTTCAATAAGTTGTGGGGAAAAAAAGACCAAGGATCTATGCCATTGGTAGAGGCAAAGAAGGAAGTAATTATTAAAGAGTCAAGATTTCACCAATTCTTTTAGACCATTGATTTAATATTGACCCAAGGTTTCATATTACTCTCAAAGCTTACTAGGGAATTTGTTATTGGATATTTGTGTGCCATTGGTGGAATAAAATATTAAAGGGGCTTGTAAATCATTTGAAATCCTTATATGGATTTAAAAGACAAAGAACAAGGTCCAACCATAGATCGAACTTGTTGTTGAAATTGGATGACTCATGAAGTTATAGGTGAAAGAGTAAGAAATTATAGCATGCCAAGTTTTCAAATATGAAATCAATGACACCATCCATTCCATGACACTTAGTTGAACTCAATGAACAATCATACACACCTCAATCAAAGGATCCCAATCAAACACATTTTTTGACATGTTAGATCATGATGAGCAATTTCCAAGATGAGTCCCAATCTCATCCATAGTTATCTTGAGATTGAAAAACCACAATTTCATTGTTATAATTAAGAGCATGTTTCTCATAGATAGGTGAGAAACTATTTTTAAAATTTTATGTTTCAAAACCTTATTATCAATAATTTTTCTCAAATATATTTGTTTGGTTTTGAGTTCATAGATTAGCCTTAGTTCACTTTTCCATCTTTTATTGGCATGTAATTATACAACTTCTTGAAATATAAAATACGTATTCTTATGGTTTATTTTTTCTTCATATATTATTGCTTATGAAAGGGCTATACTTGTAATTATATTTAAAGATAGATGTATCATCTTTTATATTGCATTAATTGTGCTTGAATAATAGTTCTTTGAATTGAGATGTTGTGTACATTTTTTTATGATAGGTAAGTGAAAGAGACAATCTATTCTAGGTTTATCATGCCATTTTCCTTTTTCTTTTTTCTTTTATAACTTTCTCCTTTCCTATGTCATAACTAGATATAGCAAGAATAGAAGGAAATTATCCTACGTCTCTAATGCTTCCCATTATTGTCATGAATTGTAGGTATAAAAGGGAAGCATTTATTAATTCAAATATTTAATATACAATAGGTTTTTGCATGCCCAATGAGACTGTAGTCCATAAGAAGATTAATGTTTTGGTAGATATTTTGATCTAGTTTATGTAAGTGTACATCCATCCATTCACCTAGTGACTATGTTGAAGAAAAAATCTAGATGCATACAAGAAGGATATAAACAAGGTCTATTGCTTGAGATAATCTAGAAGAATATCGTGTTCAATCCTTAACCCTATCTGAAAGAAGGGGATACCAACCTCAAGCTAGACCTATAAGCCCAATATATGTGTATACATCTAAAATTTGCTCGTGTCGAACTAAATAAATATTTTAAATATTTATTTTAATTCTTATTCTTCTATCAATTAAATAAATATTCTAATTTATTTGATTGGTTCATTATCCCAAAATTAAATAAAAATCAATTTATTTAATTAATATTCCCTAATTCCACTAATGTCTCATCTAATTAAATAATCCCAAATTATTTAATTAATCACAAACTCCTCTATTCCAAAGTCCTAAATTCCATAATTCCACATCATTCTTCCACCTCACCATGTTGCACACATAAAAAAATATTTTTAATATTTAATTAGCTAATATCCCCTCGCCCACATGTCCTATTTATCCTCCAATCAAGATCAGTTAACTCATCAGTCAAATCAGTTATCTAATCAATCAATTCACTTAACTCGTCAGTCTATTCAATTAACTCCTCAATCTATTATGTTAACTCCCATAACTCATCAAAGAGTCCTGGTCACTTGTCCTCTTCTAATTCATGCACATTCTCTCGAGCCATCTCAACCATACACATCACAGACAATTCCTCTAGTCATGGATCTATTGAAACTTGGACTTGGCCTCTCTTAAGCCTATAAAAGTAAGGTCCTCACATCCATTTTGCATCCATCCACTCAAGCTTTAGCAATCTTACTCTGCAGAAATCCTACCAGTGTGCCTTTGGCAAAGTATCATCATTGCATTTACATAACCTCATTATCATCATAATCATCCAACCATGTCTCCATATCTCCATTATCCATCCATCATAGAGTTGCATTGTTAGTTTAATCTCCATTGCACAATCCAATCATAGCCATTCTCCTATTATCATCTTCAATAGCAAGGAAGTACAACTTTTGAGAGCGCAACTCATTCATAAGATCAATATGAGATAGGCAACAATGGAAGTTACGAGGTGAGTTGGTCTATGAAGGTAATATCTTTGTTTATTGTATTTGCATCAATTTCATTGAAGTTATTGGATATTTAGTAGTTTTTACTATGATTTAGAAGTTCAAAAACATTTTGGTACCCACCGTGGGGCAACTGCCCCATTTCTAATCTCTATTTTGAGTTTTTGGTCAAGTTGCAGTCGTGACAGGTCATTTCGGCACATTCATTCTTCCAGTTCTATGCATACATGATGAAAATGACAGTCCGGCACATATAAAGATTTTTTCTGTGCATCTAATCATTCTTTCAAGGCATTCATTCTATCTACACATTTAAAACTTATTTCTGTTCATCTGTTGGAGCTTTCTGCACATTTGTATTTCTGCACATTTACTTTGTGTTTCTATGCATCTATTCTCTATTTTAGCGCATTTGATTCCTATCAGAGAGTTGTATGGAATTTGTTAAATTTTTGTACTAACTTTTTGTTGGAGGTATTTTGATCATCAAATGGAGGCTTTTGATAGAATGATCTTGCAGGTCTAGAAAGCTGGTTTAGTCATTTAGTTTCATCATATCTTCATTTAGACTTAATTAGGAGGAAGTAATTTGACATCTTCATGCAAATTTTCACCTAGATCTAATTAGGAGGCAGTAAATTGTACCAGTGCATTACAACTCGAACATAGTCCCAGCCTAGGTGGATATAACTAAACAAATTTTTTATTTTGCTATCTTGCACTACAAACTATCATTTAGCTTAAATTGGGCAAAGTAATTTGTTTAATTCTTCAACAACAATCTTCACATAGACTTGTTTAGGATGATAAATTAACCATCTTTTCCAAGTTTTTGCTATCTTATCAATGGAGTGTGCTTGGTAGAGTAAAACACACCTAGTTTTTTTTGGTTTTTAACTCTAGGAGGATAAAGAACTAGTGTCTATTGTGCTTGAAAATGATGATAGGGCTATGCTCTTCCCTTCTTGGGTGACCAAAATGCCAAACTCATCATTTTATTTGTGTAACCTTTAGAAGAGGCGTGCCCTTGGGATTGCATTTCTTCCAAGTGGGATGACCTCGAGTGGTAACAGGCTAAAGCCAAGCCACTTCTAAGCCACTATAAATAAATTGTGTTTGTGACGAAAGTCACAAACAACAGGTGTTGTGTTATACTGATGAATGTTTCCCATAAAACCCTATAGTGTGTAACCTCTGTACACTGGGAAGCCTCCTTACTGGAGCGAATCACCGCACATATAACCACCCAAACAGATGCCAAAACTAAAAGCCAATTCTTTTAGAAATCCAAAAACCCCTATTTGTTGATGCAGGAGGATGTCCTCTGAAGCTATCCAATGTCATACACTCATCTAGTGTGGAGACAAAAAGTTTAACTCTTCGGAGGAACTGTAACTTGGTATGCGTGAGAAGTGAGTGCACTGTAAGGGGGAATCGGTGCTACCAAGTTGCTAACTGTCTGCCTTTATGTAAGTGGCTAGAGTAAAATCCAAGTTAGAATTCAATGAATATTGTCCTTGACTACCATGGTATTGTACTTGTTTTGCAAAAAGTTTTATCAAAAATTTGTGTAACAACATGGAATCTTCTTGTTTGTTGTGTTTTCTTGCAACAAATAGAACAAAATCATCAGCAAAACATTCAAGTTGCTTACAAAAACATCCTTGAAAATTAAGAAAAATTAAGGAAACCTGGCAGAAAAATAAAACCGCACAATTGAGAAATATTCCTATGCATTTGACAAATCTTTTAGCGCATTTGCATCCTTCTGCATATTCAAACCTTATTGTTGCACATTTGAGACATATTCCTATGCATTTGACAAATCTTTCATTGCATTTGCATCCTATTGCGCATTCAAACCTTATTGCTATGCATTTGAGCATTATTCCTACGCATTCATAAAATGGTGCATTCAAACTGTAGAAACATGCATTCAAAACTGCACATGTAAGGCATAGAAATGCACATTTAAACTTTGTTTCTGCACAAATACTCCTACGCATCTATGACAGTGACTTGTTCCTAACATTTTGAAATAAAAACAAAATCCTTTTCAGGTACCCATTATTGCTTAGATCTAGTTTGTGAACTTAGTTGAACCTTGAATTTTCATTTTGTATCCATTTCCCAACATTCCACTTGCCATAGCATACCTAGCCATCCAAAAATTCAAACCAAAAACCAAGATTTCCACTAAGGTTTCATTGAGATCCTCTAAGTCAAACAACATCTTGATAAAGGTCTAGTCTACTTCAATAGTGGTTATCAAACATCCCTATTTGACTTCCTTTATATCAACACTTTGATAGCTAATACCATTTTAGCTCAAGACCACTTTGTTTGACTAAATAGATCAAAAGAAAACATTAGAAAATCTTATCACAAAACTTCCAAATCCAATCAAATCTTCCCAAGAACATTCCTTTTACTTTCACAAGTATTTCATCCAACTTCACCCATATTGAAAAGTCTCATGGTTCAAACTAGATCCCAAACTGACAAAAAACAGAAACAAAAAAATGGATCCCTCAAACCATAGTGACCACTCCGCTGCATCTAGTGACAATGAGGAAGAAATCCCATAGGAGGAAATTGTTAGTGCTATGCAAGATCCCAAATTCCAAAAAAATATGGACAAGGTCTTAAACATAGACCCCCAAAAGTACTTCATCATGCTAGTACAACAAGGAATTAAATTACCCCCTGATTTTGATGTCTCAAAATTGTGAGAAGAAATCCCATCTAATGACACCAATGTTCCCAAAAATGACAAGACTAAGGATAGATCAAACTCTTTGGACACATTAACGCAACAAATCCAAGTCTTGCAACAACAACTTATGGACATCCAAATTGGAACTTCATCAAAGAACTACTCACTAGAGGATATCTCACCATACCCTTTGATAAAAGTTTGGTCATGATGCCTTTTCCCTCAAGATTTGAGGTTCCAATATTTGATAAATATCAAGGAAAAGGTGACCCGCGTGACCATATAAGAGAATTTAGTGCTGCTTGCTTAGAAGTTGCTCACAATGAAACATACCTTATGTGACTATTTCCATGCAATCTAGGAGGACAAGCAATGGAATGGTTCTCCTGATTACCTCTTGGCATCTGAACATTTAATGAGCTAGTGCATAAATTTGTGACCCATTTCTCCTACAACATTGAACATGAAATCTCAATGTTGGACCTTTGTAACAACAAAAAAAAAAGGGGAAGAATCTTTCACCTCTTTTCTACAAAGATGGAGACAACTGGCTAGCAAGTGTCTATATCATATACTGGAGAAACAAATGATTGAGATGCTTTCCCACAACCTAAACATTGACTTGAGCTATCAAATACAAATACAATGTCCTGCTTCCTTTAGCAAGGTCATTGAAATGGGGTTTTCATTGAGAAGGCCTTGATCGCCAAGGGACAAATCAAACTCTACAAAGACACCCCTACCTCAAGTAATAACATAGACAATCCTCAGTTTTGGACCAAAAACAAAAACATTGTAAATGATGGTGTTGTTGATGCTAAAAATGTCTAGTACCAAAACAACCAATCTTCAATCTATCAAACCCACAAAACAACACACCATTAAACAAACCTCAAAACAATGAACTGCTGTCCATAAACTTTCCTCCTCGTCGAAAGTTCACACCTCTAGGGGAATCAATTGAATATGGCCTACATAAGCCAATATCAAACAATCTCATAATGCTTCCAACGGTGCGATAGTATGAACCAAAAATTAAGCCTCCTTGGTGGAAAGACTCAGACTTTTGCGAATATCATAGAAGCAAGGGTCACAAAACCAATGACTATCAAAGACTAAAGAATATCATTCAAGACTTGGTTGATGAAAAAGTTATAAAAGTGGAGGGACACACATCTAATGAGGACCATTTGGCATTCAAGAATCTGCTCCGTAGCTACGAAAAAGGAAGTTCTTCAAATCAAAATAAAAGTGGTGGTAACAACACAAACTATACAAATGTGTCATATGACTATGTTGTTAAGCACATCTCCAAAAGTGATTCACATAACAATGTGATCACTATAAATAAAAACCCCAATTGTAACATGGCCACTTGCGGTGGAAAGGTTACTCTTCAAGGGGCTCTGTCCAAACCATCCTCCACGTCTAACCAATACAATGTACTTGACCAACTCCATAAAACACCTGCACACATATCTATTTTGGAGCTTTTGCATCTATCCCCATCTCACAAAGCCATCCTCGAACAAGCTCTCTTAGAAACCACTGTCCCAACCAATCTAGCTGAAGAGTAATTTCAGGCCATGGTAGGTCATCTAACTACACCCCATTTCTTATCATTCATAGAAAAATATGACATGTCTATCACCCAACCACACAATGTGTCCCTCCATATTGAAACCTTCATCCATAAGCATAAAATAAAATGGGTCCTAATTGATGGAGGGGCCGATTTAAATATCTACACGTTAAAACTAATCCTTGCATTGGGGTTTTCAAAGAATACCATTGATCCTAAAAATAAAATCACCATCAAGGCTTATGATGAAGAAGAAAGGACATCAAAAGGAATTGTTGTGTTGCCAATAAGAGTGGGACTAGTAGTGAAAGATGTGGTGTGTCAAGTGCTTGATATGGAACTAGCATATAATATTCTCCTTGGTAGACCTTGGATACATGCGATGAAGGATGTGCCTTCCACCTACCATCAGTGTATCAAGTTTCCTCATAATGGCCATGAAATCACCATCCAAGGTGATCCTAATCCATTCCAATATTGCAATTCCATCCAATGCAAGCCCAAAGTTGTAATCCCCACCAACCATGCATCTACCTCATCTTCATCCTGTGTTGACCCAACCTCACTACCTTCTACATCTAAGACATCCAAACTCAAACTCAAACTCAAACACAAAGGTGTAGGAGAGTAGACCATCGCACAATCCTTCTGCCTAGCACAAATACCTTTATCTCCCAAGTCCTATGGAAAACCCTCCATGAAGAAACCCAAGTCATTGGAAACTCCTAAAGGTCCTTTTGTTAAATGGGGATGTCTATCAGATGAGAGAGATGAGAAGGACATCTTACAATGGCTATATAAAGATGAAGACAGTGAATCCAAACCACTAAACCCTCAATCCCAATTGCAAACTAAACAATATGGTCAAGGATTCTCTATCTTACAAAGAATGGGATATGCCGGTCATGGTCCCATAGGATTAAGGAAAGAAGGTATCATCAAACCTATCCAACCTCCTTCTTTAACAACTCAAGACACTACAGGGAAAGGTTACAAAGGAAAAGAAAAGGTCAAAGGTAAAGATAAGCACAAAGGAAAAGAAAAAGAAACAACTACTACTAACTTAGTAGAGCAGATTCACTGACTATGGAATGGAGCGAGATAGCCTCAAATGAATATGAATGGGATAGTCTATTTGAACTATTTTGTGATGAGAAATATGTTGATGTGGTTCAACAATATAGCTCTACCCATACACCTCCTGAGGGATGAAGCTCTAGGTCTAGACCTCTAGAGTTCGTTTTGCAAAATACTAAAAATGAGTTTCCTGAAGAAGGAATGATGTCACACTTGACAGATCAACTTGAGGAGAGTACCATCATAGAATTTGAAAATACTTACATGCATCTAGACAACTCCTCTATCTTAACCATCACTACCATTGAACCCAATCAACCTAATGACCCATTACCCTTGGTGCATCCCAAACTCATAGACTGGGATTTGCAAGATGAAACCCCTGAGCTCGATACTTTCAAAAATGACAATGCCATCATAGATTATCTAGAACTTAGAGACCATCTATCCATAGGGGATCACAAAACTAGCTATGCTATAGAACTCAATGAGAAGGCTTATTTTGGAGAGAGTACCAAGCCTTTCAGTCATAAAAATGTGAAAATAAAAAATAGATCTAATGGTGAAAACCTCTCTGAGGCACTGAAGGATGAAAGGCTTGACACTCTTCCCATTCTAACACATCAGGAGAGGTCTGCAATTTTGATTGAACTGACAGAACTTGTTAGCATTCACACAGAAGACAACCCAAGGATAATCCATATGGCACAATCTTTATCTACATAAGAAAAGCCAAAATTCACCAAATTCTTCAAGCCGAAACAAACTAACTTTTCTTGGTCATATGCAGATATGCCAAGACTAGATCGAAACCCTATAATGCATCATTTGTCACTAGCTCTAGGAGGTAAGCCAGTCAAACAAAAACTACGGAAGATGCATCCACATATCACTCTCTTAGTGAAGGAAGAATTGAAGAAGCTGCTAGATGTTGGTTTCATCAGACCAATTGATTATCTAGACTGGATTTCAAATATAGTTCTTGTCTCCAAATTGGATGGAAGGGTTAAACTATGTAATGATTTCAGAGACCTGAACAAGGCTCTCCCCAAGGATGACTTTCCTCTGCCCAACATCGACATCATTGTAGATCTAACAACAAGGCACACTATGTTGTCATTAATGGATAGATTTTCCAGCTATAATTAAATCAAAATAGCACTAGAAGATCAACACAGGACTGCATTCACATGTCCATGGGGTACCTATTGTTGGTGAATAATGCCATTCAGATGAAAAAATGTGGGGGCAACATATCAAAGGGCCATGAATACAATATTTCATGACATGATGCACACCATCATGGAAGATTATGTAGACGACACTCTAGCCAAGTCAATTACCAGAGAAGGACATCTACAAGTCTTGGACAAGATCTTCATGAGACTAGAGCAATTTAATGTACAGTTAAATCCAAAAAAGTGTGTTTGTAGAGTAACATCAGGTAAACTTCTTGGATATATTGTATCAGCTAATGGAATAGAGGTGGACCCAACTAAGGTAAAAATAATCATGGAAATGTCACCACCCAAGAATCTTAGTCAGTTATGGTCTCTAAAAGGAAAGCTATAGTCCATTAGAAGGTTTATCTCTCAACTGGTAGATAAGTGTCATCCATTCACACATCTCCTACACAAAAACATTCATTTTCAAATGGGATGACTCATGTGAGCAATCTTTTCAACATCTAAAGCAGTATCTAATGAACCCACCAATCTTGATGCCACCAATCTAGGGAAAGCTATTGTTACTCTACATCTCAGCTACACCAGTAGCTCTGGGATCTCTGCTAGCACAACAAAACCATGATGGAAAGCAGCAACCAATCTACTACATCAACAGGACATTAGTAGGTTACGAGCTACAATATACACCAAAAAAAGGGCATGTCTTGTTGTTGTCTTTGCTTCTCAAAAATGGAGACATTACATGCTCTCACACTCCATCAAGCTAGTATTAAAGATCGATCCATTCAAATACTTTCTCAACAAAGCTACCCTAATCGGTAGAATATCAAAATGGGTCATGATACTTAGTGAATTTGACATTGAGTATGTAGATAGAAGAGCAATAAAGGGACAAGTGATTGTAGATCAGCTGGCAGATGCACCTTTGAAAGATGACAACCCTTTAAGCTTTGAATTTCTAGATGAGTCTATCTTTAACATCACAACAACAACCTAGAAACTCTACTTTGATGGATCATATACCCAGCATGGGTCCAAAGCATGTATCTTGTTGGTCACACCTAATGGAGACACAATTCCAAAGTCATTCAGACTACTATTTCCAAGTACCAACAATGTGGTTGAATACGAAGCACTAGTCATTGGTATCAAAATGGCCATAGAATGAAAAGTCAGAGAACTTCATGTGTATGGCGACTCACAACTTGTCATCAACCATGTAAACGACGACTATCAACTAAAGATGAGAAGTTAATATCATACAAGCATATGGTCAACGACTTCAAAGAATACTTTGTTGTGATTTCTTTTGAGCAGATACCCAAATTGGAGAACAAAGTAGCCGACGCCATGGCAACAATTGCATCTCTCCTTGATATAGCTCAAAACCAGTCATGCTATGAGTTCTTGGTAGACAGAGTATCCCATCCTGCATACAACATTCCTGAAACCTGCATCATTTGCCATAACATAGGATTTGATTCTCCCTTATATGAAAAAGTATATACCTATCTGAAAGACAACACCCTACCACTCAACCTATCTAATAACCAAAAAAGAACCTTCATCCGCCAAGCCTTCTGTTATACCATAATCACTAACACCCTGTATTGATGAGGACTAGATGGTACTCTCCTTAGGTGTCTTGATAGTGAGTAATATCAAACTGCCCTAAGTGAAGTTCACGATGGTATATTCAGGACCCACTCTAGTGGTCCTACCCTAGCTAAGAAAGTCATATGTATGGGATACTACTGGGCAAATATGCAAAAAGGACTCCTATCATTTTGTGAAATGGTGCAAGAAATGTCAAATCCATGGGAACTTAATACATACACTGGCACAAGAGTTGTAGCCATTAATGACTTCTTGGCCTTTCTATCAATGGGGACTTGACTTAGTGGGCAAGATACACCCTCCATCATCCAATGGCCATAAATTCATTATCACCACCACTAAATACTTTATGAAGTGGATTGAAGCCATACCCCTCGCCAATGTCACAGGCAAACAAATCACCTCATTCATCCTAAATTATATCATCTATCATTATGGAATCCATGTATCCATTATCACTGATAATAGCAGACCCTTTAAGAATCAAGATGTCAAAGAGATATGTCACAAATTTCACATCCAACACTGCTTTTCTACCTCATATTACCCCCAAGGAAATAGCCAGGTGGAGGCATCTAATAAAACCATTTTGAAAATCCTCAACAAGACTATCAATGATGTCGGTCGTGATTGGCACATGCAACTAAATCCCACTCTATGGGCCTACCATAGAAGCATCTGCACTCCCATAGGTGCAACACCATATTCACTAGTTTATGGTTTTGAAGCCACCTTGCCCATTGAAGTCAAGTTACCATCCTTGTGAGTCTCATTAAAAGGCCTCATATCAGTTACCATCCTCAAGTTACAACATGCCTTTAACCATCTAAAAGCCTATCAATAGAGGATGTCATGAAGCTACAACCACAAAGTCAAACCCCATGTCTTTGAAGTTGGTAACCTAGTTCTTAAAGGGAATCTTTGAAATCAACAAGATAAGGAAAAGAAAGGAAAATTTGAACCCAATTGGCTTGGTCCCTATGTGATCATTATTGCCTAAGGATAAGGAGCTTATCAGCTAGCAACATCAGAAGGTGAATTGTTGAATGATCCCATCAACAACATGCATCTTCGCAAGCTCTACACCTAAACCCCAATCCAAGGGATCGTATATAAAAAACAAAAAAAAAATTAAAAAATAGAAAAATAACAAAAAAATCAAAAAAATAGAAAAATAACAAAAAAAATATCCTTTGGTGAAAACTTGGTAAATAGGTGCCTTGAATAGGTACCATGATAAAAACTTGACAAATAGGCATCATGTGTATTTTAACTATTGTACAAATAAAAGCAAGTTGTAAAAACTTGGAAACAGGTGCTATTTGTGATAAACCAATCCCCCCATCTCTTAGGACTTTAGTCCTCATCCAATCTTTTCTTACTGAATCCATCAAATTGCATAAAGATACATATCATGGCTTGTTGTTCGCTCGCCCTTATCATCTTGTCCCATTAGTATGTCCATCCAAACCTTCGTCCATCTTGTCATCCGTATTAACTCCATCATTACTACCATTGTTGAACTACGTCACCTTTAAGCTATCACGTAGGCAAGGCCATCATTGATGATCCCCCAAGGCTTCCCATCCATTACATCCCTTATCACCCATCCTTTTATCCATCCAATCCTACACCATTTCCCATCGCCTAGGTCCTAGGTCTACAAGGTCTGTACCCTGAACTATGTTGCCTTTGCATCATCACCTAGGCAAGGCCATCATTGATGTGCCCCTGAGGAACTAGATCAGTCCCTAAGGACTTGTCACATCAAGTCTACCATCAGTTTATCACTGTTTTTCATCCATAATAACTAGAACCTTTACTTGACTAGGCATAATCCTCAACCTAGTTGGAGAATTGGATTCTTGAATGTCACAAGTCCCAGAGGATAGTGTCATGCCTGCATCTCCCATGCAGACATGACACACAAATGCCCATGTCACGACCACATTAGTCATGTGGTCATGACATGGGCCACGAAAAATTTTCTCCCTATCCCTAAAAACCACCTCGCACGCACTTGCGTGCGAGGTGGCAATACGCCTAAGGCATAAACATGACACTATACTAGAAGAAGTGTAGGCCGTCAAGAGTATATACGACAATAGGATGTCATTTCTAGGGTTAGACTAATCTAAACAAAACCCTAAGATCTAGAGGAATTCTGGCAGCATAATGCATTACCAACGTGGAGAAGCTGTTACCCTTTTTGCTTGACTCAGTTGCGTAGCTTGCCTGTTTTGGTTTAGCTCTAAATTTACCTAGTAAGCCAAGTCACTTCACAAGAATAACTCTCGTCATTTGGAGATGTCGACGGGGTTTATGCTTGGATTAAGAAGATTCCGCTATGGACAATACTCTTGTTTGATTATAATATTTGAAAATGAATCAATTCTGATTCAAAATTTTACTCGTCATTTTTTCGAATGAATCAAAATACATAATCACCCTTATAGGTTTAATTGTTGTCATAAAAATAATGAAGGGGGGGTAAATTTATAACTCCTACTTAGTTTTACTCTAAGAGGCTTCCCTTTTTATTTGTTCATATATCGTAATAAATAATACATACATATATATATATATATATATATATATATATATATATATATATATATTTTAAAAAAATTCCCTTTGTTGCAAAATGGATCTAATAATTAATTGTATTAATTATATATATATATATATATATATATATAGATATATTTTAAAAAATTTCCCTTTGTTGCAAAATGGATCTAATAATTAATTGTATTAATTAACCGAAAGAAACTGCCAATATTAATAGCAAACGATATAATATATATATGTCATATATATATATATATAATTTTAACATTTATTATAAAGTAAAACTTTCAATAAAATTATTTTATTTCCTGGATGAAAATTGCTAACCATAATCAACCTATATTATACAAAATGCATCTATGCATATATTTAAATTAATAATTTAGTTCATTAATATGTGTTCACGTGTATCCTAAATAAAATATATAAATTCAATTTTAAAAGAAAATGCCTCTAGAGAACCCTAAATCTATTTTCTAATGTTATCTACCTACCTAATTGCCCTAATCCCATTACTCATCTCATTTTGCCCTAACCCTTGATGTGCTTTCTCTTCTTTAGGTTTATTCTCTTGTTTTTTTTGTTTGAGTGTTTGTTGCTATGTGCAGGTTAGGGTTTCAACAAAAATGGGAGCCATGGCTTCTCCTTAACCTCCACGGAGGTTTAAGCAGCTTCATGAGTCCACTCAGGGTTATTTTGTTTCACTATATTCTTTTTTTCTCTTTTCTTTTTCTTTGTTATTGCTTACATGTATAAATTTTTATAACAAAATACTTGTGCAAAAATATTTCCTTGTGGCAGGGCAAGAAGGAGTGGCAGCCATGGCCGACAGCAGAGTGTGGAGTAGAGGAGTGGTGGAGTGGTGGAAGCTAGGCGGAGATGAATCCAGGCGGCGGTGGCGCTGTGTAGAGGACCGAGGAATAGAGAGCAGAGGCGGCTAAGTTACTGAGGGTGCCACGGAGGTCAGCGGCAGAGGAGAATTGTGGGAGGGTTGGTGCGCAATGAGGGAGCCACGGGAGGGTGTGGTGTGGGGTAAACTGGCCGCGCAGGGTTTAAAGGGGACTGCGGGGCCTGCATACGTAATGGTAAGGGGAGGTAGGGTGGGGGCTCGGCCCCCTCCCCACACCCCCTGTAACAAAACCCGCAGGGGGGGTATGGGTGGCGGTGGCTGTCATGGCTGCCGTCCCCCATACCTCCCCCTTCCCACTTTGCTTACTGCAATTATATATATATATATATATATATATATATATATATATTTAAAATAGGATACTAAATCCTAACCGTGACCCCTTTGCCATTGCTGTTACAAATTATTTTTTTTAATTTTTAAAATGAAACTTTAAAACTGCGAAATATATACTATACTATATATATGAACGTATATATATATATATATATATATATATATTTGTATATCTGTGTATATGTTTATATGTATTTTTACATTAAAAAAAAAATTAAACTAAAAAAAAAAGAATGTATATATAAAGTTTCTTACCAGCAATACATAGTATTAAGAAATATTATTTTCTTTTCTTCAGATAATTATAACCAATCACTTTCTTTTGTATAAAAATTTGCATTTACAAGCATTTAGATTTGTGTACAATTTATAAATAAATATTTGCATTTGAATACCAAAATCTAATCAGCAAAATAGAGGTTCCTGTATCTATTCTTTCAGTGTGCAGCATCCATACAGTAAATTTCTCTTTAACAAAGGACAACAACTAATCCTAGAAATGTTGTGACATCATAGTTACCCTTCCCCTGTTTTAAACAAAAGCTTATTACACTATTTTTTTTTAATGATTTAAAATAGTATACAAAGTTATGTATTAGGACAACAATAATCTAATAGTCCCTGTCTTTATCCTTCTCTCTTACAATGATATACATGAAAAAATGTATTGTATTATTCTAATGATCAAGTAAATAGGAAACAACTACTCTTGCAATTTCTCCAAGAGTTCATTCATCTTAATAGCTACTTCTAATACCACACTTTCAAGCAACAAGATAAGGAAGCTAAACTTCTTAGCCTTTCTTTCTTGAATGCAGAAAGGACATAAAACTGCAACTTAGGCACTATCTTATTTCTTTTAAACAAACATGATACAAACTGGTGAATGCAATTCTTTCCTTCATTTTCAACAAGTTCTAATAGCAACATTTTAACTCATGCATAGTGCCTTTTCAACACAATACTAACCACATAATGAAGGAGATAAACCATTTTAGCCTCAATAATAGAAAGTTGCACAGGATAAACATTTACAGCCCACTAAATGGCAAATAACTTGACAGTTTTCTTCCACAATTTACAACAAGGCCACAATGGCCATGACTTCAACAGCCATAATAACACTACAAGGTCACACAAGGGTGGCTCTCAACTAGCTTTCCTTCTGCTCTCAAACCTGCAACTGTACACAACAATGAAGCACAAAAAGACCAGCCACGAAGAAAGGAAAGCTCTCCTCCCTACCATAGACCCGCAAGTGGGCCACCCCTGAGCTAGGGAGGTAGGGGATTTCACACAGGGCTTTAATCCACAACAATTTCATTTACATTACAAAAAAAAAATCTAAAACAACCCCATAGGATTAACGCAATACATCAACTCATAAAAATGAGCTTAGTGAGGGTAGGGAATAGACCTCTCAACTTAAAGGGGATCCCAATGATAAAGGAAAATCTCAACACATGGCCTCTAGCCAAAATCCCTGAAACAACTCAATCCACAAGAATCTCACACCAGTATGCTTGGCACTCTTGCCATATAGACATCTCCTCCTCAATGATAATATGCCCTCAAGGCATAATCACATAACACAAAACTGTGGGAGAGCCCCCAAGGATTGTTCCTCTCCCCTACCCATACAAGTTGAGTATTTCCTCCATTGGAGGTGCTCTCACCATGACAACCCAACCCAACATCCAATGCAAAGGAAACATTTCAATGCAACAAATTTACAATCAAGATTCAAACATGGAAAAATCATATAGCAAAGCAAGCAACAAGATAAGAGCCTACCTTCAAGGTCTAAACAATAGATGTAGAAGTTGGTGAAGAGCTCCAAGCCTTCCAACTTTCAGAATCTCCCCCTCCCAACCTTCTCTAACTCTTCCAAACTTAGTAGAAAAACCAAATTTTGCAAGGTGTCTCCAAAAATGCAAGGAAAATAGAAAATAAGATGGAATGGAAGAACCCCCACTCTTCTACAAGAGGAGCTATTATAGGCCCTCTATTTGGCCTTGACAGAATGAGGTGGTGACATTTGTCACCATCTCTTCCCTCCACCAAAGCCACTTGGAATAGAGAGAAGGTAAGAGGATGACAAATGTCCTCCTCTCCCTTCACCTCCATCCCCACCTCATCCACTTGTGCTTCCACACAAGTGGGAGGGGGACAAATGGTGAGTTGGATTCCCACTCACCCTTCCACAAGACAATGGCCTTGAGTGGTGCTCCCACTCACTTGGGATCTTGGGAGGACTCTTGGAGACCTCCCAATTCTTTCTTGGGAATGTTTCCCAAAACTTAGGGATGGGAGAGGTGCTCTTCCCAAGGCAAGGCCCATCCCTCATCTCCCCTCTTCCCAATTTCGTCACTCTTACTCCACCATGGTTTAGGGTGACCCAGGGTGAGTCTAAACTAAGGTTAGGTGGTCCAAGTTGACCCTAGGCTCATGGTTGACCACCTAGGGTAACTTTTGGGACCCTAGGGGTCATGAAAGGGGTCAAAAATCCACATATAATGGCCCAAAAGAAATAATACAAAGAAAAACCAATTGACATTAATCAATTAAAATTTTACAACACTTAACATTAATCAAAATAAGAAAGAGAGGGAGTACTAAGGCTTAAATAAAAATAATTAAAATTTAAACCAAGCACAATAAATCATCATGCAATTCACATGTGATCCTTATCTCTCTTGGGAATGGATCGGCTTAACCGGGAATAACAGGGTGCGAATCCTCTACCTCCGATTTCCCGTGGCTAGGGAAAGTAAAACCTACACATCTCGATCAAGTGTTAGTTCTGTTAGGAAATGATAGCTGAAGCAACTGGAAATTAAATTCATGCAAACAATACAACAATTTCCATCAATATATAAATCCAAATTAACTACATTTCCATCACATGTCAATTAATTCCAATCACCTAATCAACTAGAATCCCATAACAAAATAACATCTAATATAAATCCATATATCGAACCAAAGCATATCATCAATATGACCAAATCAAATCACATATATCAAATCAGTGAGATAAAACATCAAGTCTGCAATATGAAACATAGTCACTACTGAATAGCACAATGATAAAAATATAGGAGATAAAATAATCGGCCTCACAGATAGCCAAACCGGATTGTGATATTATCTCTAGAAAATATGTAGCATTACAAATGCACCTACTCAACAAAACGCTTCACACAAGAACTTGACCTATGTCAAACAACAACCTACCTAAACTATCATGATGATTTTATCTATTTTTGTTGCAAGAAAACATTATCTATGGCAAGAAGATTTGATGCTTGTTATATGTTTAAGTCTCAGAGTCTTGATTTTTGTTATCATGTTTACTATGCTACTCAGAATGTCTAAAACTAGAGTAGCTATGATGGAGGCATGATTATTTTCCTTTGTTTTTTGTTTGTGGATTAATCTTTAGTACTGTGACGACTTTGTCTAACGACATGATGAACAAAAGATCATCAAGGACATTATGGGTCTAAGCATGAAAGGGGACAATCCTTATCTATTGATACATGCAAGAAATACTCACGTCATCTAGGTTCAATTTTGACTAGATACTTGTATTAACTTGCTAAATCAAAATCCATGTAAGAAATAATCAGGTCATCATGGTTCAACTATACCTAGATGCTTGTAATTTCTTACAACATTTTAAAAGATCAATGATGAAAAAAGTACTTCAAACACTTGCAAAACAATATTACAAAGCCTTATTCATACACATTAGGTCTACATTTCATTTCATTTATAGACATTCCATACATATCATTTATCCAAGTGTCATAAAATCTGAGTCCTGAGTGTCATTTAACCATTTGTCCAAATCTTTTGTCTAAATTCTTCTAAGTGTTGTTTCATTTATGATTGAGTATACTTGGCATAACAAAAACACATCATCATCATTTTAAATATTATAAGCATGCACATCATCAAGTCATTATCATTTAGGTGCATTAGTTGTATTAAGCATTTAGATCATACTAGTTATGTCATCAAACCCACATAGGTTTCATACATAACATTTATTATCAAGAAAAATCCAAAAACATAGATATCATTTTCATAAATAGTTGCATTAGATCAACATACATCATGTAGTACATGTAGGAAATCATCCACATATGCATTAGGACATTGTAAAACTATAAACAAATAAAATCACTGTACAATATACATACACATTAGTCATCATGTAGCATCGACAACACATCAATATCATCAATCTCATAAGTATCATAGTATCAACACATTAGAATCATTACAATATAAGCATAATAGATAACATCTATCACATATAAAATAAACATCCATCCATAAGAACACATGCATGTAGTATGCTAAACTCATGTAGGTCATCATCATAAATAAAAAATAAGAATAATGTCCAAGTATATAATGATGTCATAACACTATCTATCTCGACTAGTCAAAAATGGTGTATACAACCATTAAAGTGCTCAACACATGATGCATGTCTCTAAAACGGTGGCTATGTGGAGCTAGCTTCGAAGGGTGTGAGAACCTATGGCTGCTGAGGGGGAGGTTGTGGCCTTGTAGAACCTATCAAACCTATAGGACCCATCCCTGATGGCCCACGAGGAAGTGGTGGCCTCATCCCTATGCTCTTTGTCTATGTCCGTCTTGACCTACTACGTGAGCTAGGGTAGAAATTGCTGACCCTCTGCTTTGCCGGAACAACCTGATCATACAACCCCCTCTAGTAAAAAATATGCTACCCCACCCTAACCATATTTGTCACAATCTGACTGTGTGGACCCTAGGCTGCCATATGCTGCACCTATTGTAGTAGGGTCTCTGCCCTAGTATATCTTTGTATGGTTGTGTCTTGCTCAAGAATCGCAGTGCGGACATCCCCTTATAGCTATGTCACCTACTCCTGTAACTAAACCACCTAGGTTCTTAAGTTTGTCATCTCACCATCTTGCCCCTGCAGCTGTGCCACCTAAGCCTGTAACTGAGCCACCTGGGCTCACAATGTTGTTGTCTCTCCATCACCCTATCCACCCTATGGTTGTACCTATGCATTTAGTTGTGCCTATCCCTGCATCTAGGGAACTCTCCTCTATCTAACCCTCCTCTACCTACCATCATCCCCACTGTCATCCCCATTATCTCCTCCATCACCGTCACCACCCCTGCCTCCATCATCTCCTCCTCCCTTGCCACCTCGGCCACCCCTCTCACCTCGTCGTCATCCCCTCATCTATAGAGGGGCATCGTCCTCATCCTCATCGTCATCCTCAAGTCTCAGTGCCAACTCTCCATGACCAGAGTATCTAGGAATCAGATGGGCAGTGAAGTGTGCCTTGAAATCCACTGTCATGCCTGCATCCACTATCTCCCACCTCATATCCCATGCCTGGTAGGGAATCTACAGAAAATCCATCCTTGTTGTTTCATAAGATGTCATGGGACCCCACATTGGATGCTCCTTGTGCATCTAGGGGCATGCCCTGAATCCTACCAAATTGTCAGAGCACACAAGTAACAATGTGCCACTCTAGTATGTAGGGAGTCCTCCCTATCAAACATTGAGTCTAGAAATAGTAAGGCAACTCTACTGCATCCGCATCCCACACCTCGCAGTCTAGGTATGGTTGCCACATAACCTCATCCACATTATCCAATGTGTGATGCCAGTACTCTAACTTTCCCAGCTTGGGCTGGGAAAGAGTCTCTTGAAACATATAAGAGTAGGGTCTATAATGTCCCTTCACTCCCATGCCAATAGGTTGTGTCACCACTATATGTAGCCAAGCCCAAATCTAAAGCCATGAAACACTAGCAGAAAGACTAGCAACTCCATCATAAACAAACTTATCTAAATCATGGTACAAGTGGGCGAAGATATAAGGACCCTAGGCAAACCATGTCTCATCCTGAACCATCCTCTCTAGGGTCCATCCCCATCCAACCTGAAAGCCACATGATCTCCTGTCAGGGCACACAACACCACTAATCAAATGCTAATATGCTTGGCAGGGTCTCATAGTACTCTGCAATGTCTGTCTAATTGATCTCTATACCCTCTAGGTTTGGGTCGTCAAACACTTGTCTGCACTCAGCCAAACTAACTCCTGTCACGGACTCATACTCGATCAACTCACCCTGAATCAGTATCTATAGAATTTGATGAACATCCTCTAAGGTCACCATCATCTCTCCTGTGGGGAGGTGAAATGTGCCTATCTCACCATGGTACCTCTTGCCCAACACAGTCAATAATCTGAGGTTCGGCCGCATCTCGGGCATGAACCAAACATACCATAAACTAGTAGATCCAAGCACCAAGTGGTTAATCTCGGTCAAGTAGGGCCTCAGCAGCTACGTCAAAGAAAATATCTCCCATGACATCAGTACATGATCCAAAATCTCTGGCAATTAAAAATAAAGCACGTTAAAAACACCACAATTAGGCTACATTTCTATCCAATCAAACAAGTTACTTAGCTATCCTATTAAGATCCTATCATATCATCTTTCTAGAGGTTCTATCAATCTCTATGATGACCTACCAATTGGCCAACATCACACTCGATGCTGACTTCAGTAGTTCAGCTAAGCAGTTTACTACTTTATCCATAAGCGCAGCTCTGTTTGCCAGATGCACGAATTTACAATAGATGCACTGAATCCTTGAGCATTTGCACTGCTTTAACCACATGCACTAAATTAGGAGACATTTGCGCTATTTTATATCAAATGTACATTATCTTAATGTATACGCTAAAACCCTAATTGTTTGCACATTTTTGAAATGCTTGCATAGCTTTACAATACATGCACGAGACTATTGATTGATTATGCATAAAGACTTATATGGGTGTAAACCCTACTCAAATGCACTGACATACCAATCCAATGTAAAAAATTCATATATGTGCCAATTTCGGTAGCCTATGCGCAGAATTGGAGCATATGCGCAGATATAATTCTCACATGCGCCTAAACACTTAAAGCACACATTCATAATCGTAAACTTTGAGCTATGGTTTGACTGCCATAAATGAACAAAAGACCAAGTTTTAAAGGGTACATACTGGGGGTCCATACACTGTTGGCCGCCCAAATCGTTGGATCCTCTCAAATCGGTGGCTCGCTATCGAATTATGGTCCATCTCTACTGACTGTGTTACACTGCTACCACACAAGAGCTGCTAAAAACCCTCAACAAAAGACAAATTTACAAATGACTAGGATTGTGACCCCACATGCCTATATATAGCAAAGTGGACCCTAATGGTAAGTGTTTATCCTTGTGAGTGTGGGACATGTTTTTCACCCATTTGCCTTTTTCCGTCACCCAAACTGTTTGTCCGCAGCCTGTGTCGTAAAATCTTACATATCATGAGATTGTTCATCCACCTTTAGACAACGTCATCCAACCCAACCAATCTCCCAAGGGGGCATCCTATCATCATTGAACCTAAAACCAGAGACAATCTGGGGCACGCATCATAGTCAAAAAACTTTTATTCTTTGAAGCAATGTGATAAAACACACTCCATCAAAGAGGGGCAAAATGTATACACTTAAAATTGGCTCGTGTCGAACTAAACAAATATTTTAAATATTTATTTTAATTCTTATTCTTCTATCAATTAAATAAATATTCTAATTTATTTGATTGGTTCATTATACCAAAATTAAATAAAAAATAATTTATTTAATTAATATTCCCTAATTCCTCTAATGTCTCATCTAATTAAATAATCCTAAATTATTTAATTAATCACAAACTCCTCTATTCCAAAGTCCTAAATTCCATAATTCTATTTAGGGGAAAATTGGATTTGTTATTGTTCTAATGTTTAGATGTTTAAATCTGCCTCTCCACTATACATTCAAGGATCTAGGGTCAAGTGATGAGCACTATCATACCCTAGGTCACTTGCAGATGTAGGGAAACTTGAATTAGGGAATTTAATTATTAATTTTCCTTCTCTTATGTCCAATTAACCATTAAAACCCTAATTATGCAAATACGACAACAAATTGATGAAAGACAGAAAAAGCTCTTGCAGACAAGAATAAAATACCAAATCATAGAATCCCTATTTTCGGGGTTCCAAAGTAGAACAATCGGGGACACTGGAGCCAGTGCCCAAATCCAAGGTACCTACTTTTTCACAGAATCTGGACTTCCTTCCAACACCGATTAGCCCTGTAACTTCTATTTTTAGAGATCTATCTACAAAGGACACTAGAGCAAGTGCCCATGTCCTAGAAGTTCTCCTTTGTCCTTCATTTCTTTAGATCCTGAATCCTTGATGCCTGTCAATCCTTCCTGCAACTCCACTTTTCCCAAATATGACTCCTGTAACCTACAATCACAAGACTTGGTTTGGGGGTTGTGGTGTTTAGAGGCTTGCCTTAGTCAAGCTCTAGAGGACAATTAAGTCTCTGAACACCATTGTCAGATAAAGAGTGCATGCCCTTGTGAGCAGAGGCAAAAACCAAAGGAATCAATTATGAAAACACAATATTATGTCACCTTGTAGTGAACCTCTCATGGAGGAAGAGGCTCCTCATCCCATGAGGAAATTGACACTCAAATTTTGAAAATATCAACACACAAAACACACAAATCTGCTCTTGCAACACAATGAAAGCCTTGAATCACCTTGAGAATGCCTAAAGTTCACAAATGATCATCTAGTTGAAATCTAGTTTCTAAATGAATGCCTAAGCATGCTTATATATGCAACTACAAGCACTCCTACCAAGATTTTAAAAATCAAAACTTACCGTGTTGTCAAAAGGACCTAATAACGGTCATAAACTGACACCCAAAAATTAGGGCTACCCCAAAATACGGCAGGACTAGGGCACGGGTGCCCAAGTCCTCCCCCTATTTTGGGTAGAGTACAACTCAAGGGGTCCACCTAGGTCCAATTTATCATGAAACCTAGGGCTAATTCCATCAAGATGCCAAAATATGAACTAAAATGTCCTAAATGCATACTAAAGACTCAGGAGCTAAACCTTATGAGGGAGAAGCTCCCAAGGGGACATTTTCTGACATTACATTTAGCCCCCACTTTTAATGTATGTATAAATGCGAGGCCAGTACATGCATTAAAGTAAGGTCACAAACACAAAAAACACATCAACATGGAGAAGATACACCAATCACATAGAAGACAGTAACAGACATGCAAAACATGGAGAAAATAGTTACAGTCACGTAGAACACGGAGAAGATAATCAATGCATAGAAGACACATTAATGCATGGAAGGCAAAAATGATATCTTTTCTTTTCTTTTTCTCATATATATAAAATGCAAATGCAAGTACTAGAAAGTAAACAAACCTTCCATAATATAGGATGCACTCATCGACCAAGTCTTTAGACTGTATATATGGGGCAACACACATGCAAGACACCCAGAACCTCCTAAAATGGAGGACACACTCATCGAGCAAGTCTTTAGACTGCATATGGGGCAACAAACACGCCACACAAAACAAGCATGCCAAAACACACACAATTGAAGACAAAGAAAACACGACAGATAAGCAATGGAGTGTACCTATTTCTAGGTCCAACACCATCTCAAGCACATTACAGGCACACACCGATGATTGCATTTTGCCACAACAATCACCAAAAATATGCTTAAGGGTTGAATTAGTCATAGAACCGCTCCCCGCCTCCACAGAGGATTTTTGGATGATGCAATCTACTCTAAAAAATACACCATCCCTACCTCCATAGAGGGATTAAGATGAAAAGGACATATGTGATATCCCACCTCGATAGAGGGCTTACATGTTGATTGATTGATTGTGAACAAACTCAGGATGCAGGAAGCACTCATCAAGCTAGTCTTTAGACTGCATCTGAGGACAAGCACATAGCTAACATCTACAATAGACATCCTACCTTATATATGCCCACACCTTAAAGTGGTTGATATCAGTTATTGATATCAAGCATGTTAAGGTAGGAAGCAAACACATAAGGGAACACAAACTTTCGCAAAGCCCATGCCCCCCGATGGTGACATGTACTTTACGATCGCTAAATGTTCCCACAAACACATCCATGCAAGAAACATGTTAGTGTCTACAACATCATGATAGACAACATCATTGCATATGATTAAACACACAAAGAGACAAGGTTATACAATGAATTTAGAGTTCAAGGATAATCATGGGGCTATATCATGAAGCTCTCTGATTTAAGGACTGCTAAGGCTAGATTCAAAGGTAAACAAAGGTGCACGGAGCAACAGTACTATTAAGGTTTGTAAATGCTATAGAAACATCATGAAATTCACTACGCAGAAAGCATGACTACTTCCACTAGCCAAGCGTCGGATAAGATATACAATCCCATCATCATATTAGGAACTAAGTCCATTTTTTTGATTGCTCTCGAAAGAGACACTAGGTCTGCATTAGTATAAATGTTTGTCGTCATCCGCTTGCTAGATGGAAACACTAGAGGAAGGGAAATAATAAATAAGAGAGGAGAAACAAGTATCTTAGGGAGAATAATGTAGGAGGGTGCCCCCAGGTCACCAACCACAATGCTATGTTCATAAGACACAACACTCAACAATGAAATCAAAGAGAGAGCAATATACAAGAATGATGATACAAATAGAAGAAGGTCACAATAGAGGCAGTCTCCTAGTATCCCAGACCTTATGAGAGAATATGAGGTCATTCCAGGAGGCCTAAACAACATATAACACATCACAGGGGAAGCACATTATGATAGAGAGATAAAGTGTTAGAGATACTTACCTATAGATCCCCTGTCGGGCTAGAAGTTGTCTATAAGCAAATCATCGTCATCATCTTCCCACTCCCTAATGTTGGAGGACAGTGGGACAGATGGTACCATAGTCAAATTCATATCTTTCCCATCATGTTGTTCGTCATTAGGATAATTATTGTTTGGTTGAATGTTGGGATTAATGTTTTCTTGTTGAGAGGCAAGGTTTATAGCATATTCGTCTCCTTTTTCTTCTTTCTCTTGCTTTTCAATTTCGTCTTCGTTTACCACTTATCTCTTGTAAGATAGGGCTATCCTCTTTCATAGGATTTTGCAAATGAGAAGATGAGGCATTGGGATTAAACCTCATTTGTCGCGGTGGAACAATTTGTTGTTGACAATGGCCTCCTGATCCTTGTAAGGATTTTGGGGGAGGAACCTCAGCATAGGGACCTTGTCCTTTCGGTCTAAAGTTCTCTTCACATGTGGGTTGTTTATTTTTTGTCATTTATTGTGTAGGAGGACTAGGTGTTGGATATAATAGTTTTGCTTTGTAATTTATATAGCTCAAAAATGTAAAGTCTATTCGTAGCTCTAATTTGTCACTAGTACTTTTGTTGCAAAAGTAATCCAAAGTGAAGTGTTGTTGTGTAGTTTAAGGTTTGTATGTATTTCAATGAATGACATGCACTTGTCCATTCAAAGGAAATTTAGCACATTTATAAATAGTTGAAGGAACCACTTTCATAAACTTTAACCAAGGGATTCCAAGTTTTATATCAAAGGTATCAGAATCAGGGGTAATATCAAACCATTGTTCAACATGTTTCTCAAAGACAGTTACTAACAATGATATCTTACCCAATGGTTTCTTTAAGGTTCTCGTATGTATTTTAAGCATCAAGTTTGAAGGGTTATAGGGGCCCTGTAATAATTGATTCAAAAAGAGGAATTTTTTAGAGGCAACATTAGTTATGCAATTAGGATCAATAAGATTTCCATTCACGAGATTTCCCATTATTTTCATAGTGATATAAAGGGGCCCTTTAGAATCACTGATAGTTCTATCATGAGATGTTCAAGAATCTTTCTTTTCAAGAGCCTTTCTTTTCATGTAAGGTCTAAGAGGGAACCTATTATTTCTGTTGTGATTAGAGGACATGTTTATATGCTCAAACCAATTCCAAATCATATTTTGAAATCTTTTCAAAATTGGTGCAAAAAGCAAGAGCAAAAATAGCCTAGAATGCTTGATGTTTTTATATTTTTTCAATGTCAATGAATGAACCAAATGGTGTTATAAGGATTTCAATTAAGGCAAGAAAGTTATATGTATGATATCAGTCTATAACAACAATATAATCACTCTCAACACACTGTTGATGCAAATCCAAGATAATGCCAAGTCAAAATATAGTGAAAATATGTCAAAATAGGCACTTTTTCACAAAACTTCATAACAAAGAGTGTTGTGAGGAAAATAATGCTGGATAGAAAATAATATCAGTAATAACAGCCACTTGGTGCCAAAATACCCAAAACAACACGATTTTAGTGGCACTTAAGGTAAAACCCTAGTGAAAATATAGGAAAATATGCAATTTTTCACGGTTTTTCAATTCCAAAACCTAGAAAAGGAGGTGTTGTAAGCAAATTTAGGAGGTAAATAAAATAATATAAATAATATCAATCACCTAAATCCATAAAATTGATCACAACACACTTGGAGTGCAAACTAGGTCAAACCCTAGGGCAAAACTAGCCAAAATGTGTAGTTTTCACCGAATTTTCACTACAAGAGCCTGTTAAAATGGTGTTGTGAAGGTTTTTATGAGGAGAACCAAATTATTACCCTAATAATAAAAAAATAATTCAAAAATACCATTCACAACATACATATGGTGCATGTTTATAAAGTCGATAAGGCCAAATTTAGTGAAAATCATTATTTTTGAAGCCCTAGGTTTGAGATATTGGGACAAAATGCTATGCGAATGTTTTGGAGTCTCATTTATGATGAAATTGACTTAATCTCAGATCTAGAAATGATTTTCAAGCTTGAACATGCAAAATGCCCATGCAAAATTAATGAAAATGCATCAAAATTGCTAGTTTTTGTTGAAATTTTCTATGTAAAAATACAAATATTTTAAATCTAAATGCAAATTCACACTAAAATGAAAGAATACAGAAAAATAAAAATTTGAATGAGCCTCTAAAATCAGTATAAAAATATGATAAAATATTTTCCCTACTAACCCTAGATTTTGGAATTACTAGGTTATATAAAATTGTCAAAATTTCCACAAAACCCTAGCAATTAAATGATGAAAATGCAAGGCAAAATTTTAAATTTTTGGATTTTTCTATAGTTTATATCAAATATGATGTAAAATTCATGAATTAGGAAAATTTAGGAAGAACTAATGCAATTTAGTAAGCCAAACAATGCAATTTTTTTGTATTTTTCAAAATTTTCATTTTTTTGAATTTTTCTCAATGCAATGAAATGAATGACCAAATGAATGAATGAAATCAATCCAGATCTAAAGACAAACACTCTGAAAGTTGCAATTTAAGTTCAAAAACATGGGTTCACCAAAATGTTTAGGGGGAAATTGGATTTGTTAATGTTCTAATGTTTAGATGTTTAAATCCGCCTCTCCACTATACATTTAAGGATCTAGGGTCGAGTGACGAGCACTATCATACCCTAGATCAATTTCAAATGTAGGGAAACTTGGATTAGGGAATTTAATTATTAATTTTCCTTCTATTATGTCCAATTAACCATTAAAACCCTAATTATGCAAATACGACAACAAATTGATGAAAGACAGAAAAAGCTCTTGTAGACAGGAATAAAATACCAAATCACAGAATACCTATTTTTGGGGTTCTGAAGTAGAATAGTCAAGGACACTAGAGAGGGTACCCATGTCTAAGGTACCTACTTTTTCATGGAATCCAGACCACCTTCCGACACTGATCAGCCCTGTAACTTTTATTTTCAGAGATCTTTCTATGGAGGACACTTGAGTGAGCACCCAAGTCCTGGAAGTGCTCCTTTGTCTGTCTTTTCTTTAGATCCTAAATCCTTAATTCCTGCCAATCTTTCCTGCAACTCCACTTTTCCCAAATGTGACACCTATAACCTGCAATCACAAGACTTGGTTTGGGGGTTGTGGTGTTTAGAGGCTTACCTCAGTCAAGCCCTAGAGGACAATTAAGTCTCCAAACACCGTTATCAGATAAAGAGTGTGTGCCCTTGTGAGGAAGAGGCAAAAACCAAAGGAATCAATGATGAAAACACAATATTATGTCACCTTGTAGTGAAGCTCTCATGGAGGAAGTGGCTCTTCATGCCATGAGGAAGTTGACACTCAAATCTACAAATATCAACACACAAAACACACAAGTCTGCTCTTGCAACACAATGAAAGCCTTGAATCACCTTGAGAATGCCTAAAGTTCACAAATGATCATCTAGTTGAAATCTAGTTTCTAAATGAATACCTAAGCATGCTTATATATGCAACTACAAGCACTCTCGCCAAGATTTTAAAAATCAAAATTTACCATGTCGGCAAAAGGACCTAATAATGGTCATAAACTGACACCTAGAAATTAGGGCTGCCCCAAAATAGGGCAGGACTAGGGCATGGGTGCCCAAGTCCTCCCCCCTATTTTGGACATGGTATAGCTCAAGGGGTCCACCTAGGTCCAATTTATAATGAAACCTAGGCCTCATTCCATGGGGATGGGAAAATATGAACTAAAATGTCGTAAATGCATACTAAAGAGCTAGGAGCTAAACCTTATGAGGGAAAAGCCCCCAAGGGGACATTTTCTGACGTTACAAATTCCACATCATCTCATCCATGTTATTCTTCCACCTCACCATGTTGCACATAATTAAATTTTTTTAATATTTAATTAGCCAATATCCCCTCACCCACATGTTCTATTTATCCTCTAATCAAGATCAGTTAACTCATCAGTCAAATCAGATATCTAATCAATCAATTCACTTAATTGGTCAATCTATTTAGTTAACTCCTCAATCTATTTTGTTAACTCTCATAACTCATGAAAGAGGCCTGGACCTGTTCTTTTCTGATTTGCACACATTCTCTCAAGTCATCTCAACATACTCACACCCATTTTGCATCCATCCACTCAAGCTTTAGCAATCTTACTCTATAGAAATCCTACCAGCGTGCCTTTGGCAAAGTATCCTCATTGCATTTTCATAACCCCATTATCATCATAATCATGCAACCATGTCTCCATATCTCCATTATCCATCCATCATAGAGTTGCATTGTTAGTTTAATCTCCATTGCACAATCCAATCATAGCCATGTTGCAAGTATGTGCCTAATTGGTGTTGTCATTGATGTCAACATATCATTGTTGTCATTGGTGTCAACTATATATTATTCTAGTACTTGTTTAGAAGACTTGTATGTTAAAGATATTGAGAAAATTAGCCTCTCCAGAAGGAACAAGTGAGTTACAAAGAAGTGCAGTACAGACAGTGAGTTGTATGCTGAAGAATAGCCTAGTAAACTGCTCCGCATTTATTTCTTCTTAAAGATCGTAGTCTACGGATTGGAAACAAGTTAGATGTATGACTAAGGATGTTACATTCTAGGTTTGAGCCCTCTACATGAAGATCTGAGTGAGTTGTGTTCACCAGAGTGAAACCTACTTTTTTCTGTAAGTTCAGCTGGGACATGAAGAAAGTATTCTACTCTACATTTCTCCACAATTACCACCCTACTTAGCCAATGCTAAATTACCACCCGGGGGTGCAACCTATCCCACACCTGGGGGTGTAACAGGGTAGGCCATCCTTCACCCCTGATAGCCACCGGTTGAACTCCTTGAACTAACCTATCTTACGGATGGATGGGCAAAAACAACTGGTAACAACTTTGGATTGATCCTCCTTGCTCGAAGAGAAAGTTCTAGTTGCATCGACGATCACAGAGAAGAAAAGCATGGGCCAACTATATAAAGTATTTTTATCTACAATTCTAGAATGAAGTCTAGGATGATGATAAGTGCCTACAGTTGCAATGGTTCATGTTTTGGTGGTCCGCAAGCTATCTTTCTTTTATGGCAGTTGAAGATAGTGAAGTTCATGTGTTCTGGTGAGAAGATTCCTATGGATAAAGTGGTTAATGTTCGTGTGGTTTCTCTTGATGATTATGACATGCTTGTGGATGTCTCCTAATCATGTTCCTATGTCAAAATGGTCTGACAACTAAAGATAAAATCAAAGAATATGAGATAGATAACAAGGCAAAGGATGCTCTGCTAAGCTCATTAACCGACTCAATATTGACGAAAGTTGTGAATCTTGAAACTACAAATAAGGTATGGGAAAAGTTGAAAAATCTATATGAAGGAGATGATTCTATGAAGGAAGCTAAGTGTTGATCATGATGTTAGTCATAAACAAACATAGAATAAAAGTTGCACAACAACCTTTACTCATCTTGAAAGATACGATGAATTCAAAGAATTCATGATCCCAAGTCTCCGTTGATTAGGTCTTAATCTTTTAACATTACTTAGAGGTTGATGTGTGATGTTGTTTCCATTTTGGGGCCTTACATAGATCTTCTCAGTAAGATGATGTTTCCTGTAATGATACTGCACAGAGAGTTATTTCTACATAGGATATACTTCAAATATTGTGTTTATCTTTAAATCTTTGCATGATATTTATTATTTTGACATGCTTTACCCTCAAATATGCTGAATGTGTTCAATTATCTCCAGGATGTCTACATATTTGCATTATTTGCTTAAGATTGTGAATTATTTGCAATTATGATGATGAACTGATCTGAAATTGAAAGAAACTGAAAGAAATACTTCAAATTACAGTTGAATCTTCATCTATTGATCTACATACATACTTGATACTATCACTATGAGAAGATATCAAACCATATGTTCACTAGGATATTCCACAACTAGATACAATTGATGCAAACTTCAGAGGATGATGAATGAAAACAATACATGCAACATGATGAGCACTCCAAGGGACGCAGCAAATCAAAGCATATATCCAGAATTCAGAGACAGATTACTCAAGATTTATGAATATTTGTAATTGAAATGTTCTTCTCTTTCATTGAGTATGCAAAAGACATGTACATGTACAATAGGTTTGAAATGAGTCTTGAATACTTCAGCAAATAGATTTCAATTAAGTTTTGAATGTCTTACAATGAGGCATCCCTACTCCTTTTATAGAATAAGGTGAGGAATCAGTTACAAAATGATCTTCGATCAAGATTTATCTATGAATATCTATGGTGAATATTCTTCTTTGAACTAGCCAACATTATCATATGGCATAGGTTGCCAGCTGGCAACCATCTGAAATACTTATTTTCTCTTTATGATGCATCCTCATCAGGCTCTTTGTCATCATTATGACTTTCACCGCTCTCGCTCTCTTCATCATCATGATGATGGTCTTCTTTAATATGGACCTGCGTAGTTGTCCTTATATTCTCATATGCCTACACTATTTTCTCCAATTCTCCTCCATCCTAAGTTCTTGCTTTGGTGATGGCATCTTTATGCACCTGATATTCATTCTGGAGAGATTCCAACTTATTCTTCCTGTTGTTGGTAGTTTCATTGTAATCCTCCACCTTGACTTTTATTCTCATTACCTTATCTAGCACTTCTTCTATCAAGTGGTTGAGAGGGTCTTCAGCAACTTGTTGGAAATTACTATGCAAAGCTTTGATGACAAACTCTTCATCCCAATTTTCTATCTTTCCTTCTACATCTCCTTCCAAAATTTCCAAAACTTCAGCCTCATGGGACATCATATCATGTAACTTCATGTTGATATTCCGTAGTTTATTGTTGCATCTTTTGAGTACATCACATTCAAATCTGACATCCTTATCCCAGATATTAATCAATAGGGTTGTGTTATTATTCAGTACCTAGTTCTTTATTAGGATCTGTGGATCAATCCTCTTCATTTCATCCAAAATGTGGATGACCTTCTCCAATTGAAATGACCTCCTGCCGATCTCCATCTGCAGTTTATCCACTTTTCTCCTGGAGATATCCAAAGAATTCCACCTCTTCAAAGAGGCCTTCGCCACTTCCTCCGCTCCATCAAGAGTGGATGACATCCATTTCAACATTACTATTGATTCATGATTTATGAGGTTTAATTTATTAACCTCCTCCTGAGAAATAGCAGTCAATGGGATTGCATGATCAGTTGATGTATCGTCAGGGTTAATTAACCCTCTTATATATGCATGCAACTGAGCAATGTGCTCCTTATGCTACTTATTCTTCTCCTTCTCTCTCTTAACTCTTTGAGTTAATGAATAAATAATGTCTTTAGCTTATTGGCCTTCCTAAACCTCATTAGCAGATCCCAAATCTACTATAGTAATCTGGAATTCATCTAGAGTGATCTTGCCTTTTTCTTTATCAACTACAAGAATAGCTACCTAGGCTGTTCTCTTGCCTGTATCAGGATCCCTTTGTATTGCAAAAGTTATTCTAGCCTTTCTCTTTGGCTTTATTAATGTTTCTGAAAACAATGTGGATACATCAAATTCTTGTACCCCTATGTCTGAATCTTTGCCAATTTCTTTCTCCAGCCACGAAGGAACTTGATCTTTTAGCTGTTGGTCTCCATCACCATCATGATGATCACCTTGCTCTCCAGTATCCACCATCTTGTTCGATGGGGAGGGTGATCTCCTTATTTCTTTATCATGTTGCTCCTCATGAGGGTGATCTTTGGGTGTATCCTCCTGTTGAGGAATTTCCTTCTCTGGAGGGTGATCCTGTTGATCATCTACATGTTTATCATGATCTTGATATTTTGCTTCCTCCATGGGTATCTTATCTACCTTAATGATTTCCTCATCCTGAGGCATATTTGTTTCCATAGATATTACTATATCTACCTTAGGCTTGTCCACCTGGTCCGCAGCTACAATTTGTTCTGCAGGTGTAACAATTACCTCTTGTACCTTTAGGGCAGGATCATCCAATATATCTGTCTTTTATCCTCCCTTGTCTTGTACTTCAACTATCTTGGGCCCAATAGGTATTTCCTCTTGTTGTTTCTCGCCCATATCCAAAGTATGGCTCTCTATCTCTACCATCTTTACTTCCCCAATATTTTCTTCTTTGTCCTAAATATTTCCTCTATTTTCAGGACTTGCATCCTATCTATAGGTGAGGTCAATTATTACAAGATTAGTTACCTGCTTAATTAGTGTATCCAGCCCTATCTCTTGAGCTATCTTTTCTGGGCTTTTCTCTTTTTCTAATTCCACTTGCTTTATCTCCTCCAACATTGTTTGTACTGATGGAGTTCCATGAGGAGTTATCCTAGTGCCAGCAGCAAGGGTTTCCATTTTCTGTGAAGCTACATCCTTCACTACCTAATCATCAGACAGGTCAACTATTTCCTCCAATGAAACAATACCACTTTGGAGTATCCTAGAGGTTTCTTTTACCTGTTCTTCTGCTAATTCAATTTTCAATTTTACAATAGTGGGGAACAGAACATTATGTTGCAACTCCTTCTTGAATACATCCCCACCTGCTCCCCTCAGCATTATGGGAGTTTCTCTTATTTTTCCTCTCATAGAAGTCCTCAACTTCTTAAGTGTAGTGGTTACCACCTGAGGTGCTTGTCTCTTCCTTGTGAAGGATAAAGGGCCCTCTTCTTCTTCAGATTCTTCTTCTAAAGGAATATCCTTTTCTTTATTCTTCTGTGAGGTCTGGCCTTCCTCAGATGTACCAGTAGGATGTGTAGTTGGCCCTTGGACTTGTTTAGGCTTTTGTTTATCCTAAGGAGGCTACAATGATGAGGCTAATACTTGTCATGATCCTGATGCATCCTCAGCTAGTATTGCCATTTTTTCCACTACAACCACTTTGGGTTCAGTATCAGCCTTCTTACCTTTTGAGGACTTCTTGCCCTTTTTAGGAGGTGGTGCCTTCTCTCCTTTAGTTTTTCTCTTCTCAACTAAGAAGTCATCATATTCATCTTCAGTAATCTCCTACCTTTTCTTTTTGTTGTCCATTGTGATGACAACACCTTTTTCTATAGCATATTTATCTGCTCATCAACCCAAGCTTGGGTTAGCTATAATATCCTACCTGTGAATGGATCTAAGGAGATATCCTCCTGTATAGTGAGATCCGGTGCAGAGATGGTATCATTATATATCTTCTTCTCTTCATACTCATCAGCCATAATCTTTCCATCATCCTTCTTCATTTGCACTAGGACGGAGATGCAATCAAAGGTCTTGATTTGATTCAGTGTTAACCTTTGATACCTTCTTCTTTAGGCTTCAGCTTCATCTTCACAATCTACCCAGAAGTCTTCAAGGTTTCTTCGATGGATGGGTTTCCCCATGATCCTTTGCATCCTCCCATAAGGATCGTATGACCTTACTAATAGAAAAGGTTGGAAATTCATCATATCTAGACTAGCTATGGCCTTCTTAATACTCTCAGAATCTGGGCACATATACCAACCCATTACAACTGGAAACAACATTGGTGGTAGCTTGTTGTTTGCCTTATAGGCATTCAATATTATGGAGACTTGTCTTAAAAACTCCATTAAGACAACTGCATCTATAGGATACCTTGGGAGCATGAGAGCCTCCCCCTCAAAAGCTTTAATCCTGATATAGGAGAAAGTTGCGAATCGAATGAACCAGGCTCCATGCCTATAGATAACTTCTTGAGCCTCCATGCTCAGTCTCTTGTTTCTATCTTCTTCCATTTTCCTCACCAGGTGCATAGAGAATGCATCACTTACTAGCTTGTAATCCTAGAGGTAGTTAACTCTTTACAGTTGGGGATGATGATCCCATATATGCACATCATTGGTTGTGCCTCCAATCTTTCCACCTATAACCAGTGCATCAAATGTACCCTTGTAGGCACATGAATATACTATATATGATGTCATGTAAAAAGAACAATCTGAACCTCCTAGGTTCATCAGCTACTCATCTAGAGCATCACTTATTATTTTTGCCCACATGGGCTTGTTATCCATGTATAGACACATCAGGAATGACTGCATACATCTAGTCTTTGAAACTTCTAGCATCAGGCTGGCCTATCACTCTGCTCAGTAAGGCTATCATGAATTGATACTCGTCATCAAAGTCATATTTATATAAATGCACTGGAAGTTTGGTTGTTGTAGGATAGGGACTATTCTTCGCCCTCCATTGATACATCTTCTTCCTAGCAGTCTTCTTGTTGTTCTCATATTCTACCTCTGATTTCTTCAAATCTATGCTGGTAACCTTCTTAACCAATGACAAACTGAAAGTAGCAGCAATGCCCTTGATTGACAGATCTGCATACACTCTACCATGTTTTCCACCCTCCTCGTCTGTGGGTTATAATTTCTTGCACACTCCACAACCAGCTCAAGGGTTTCCATAGAGTAGGGAAAACCAGCTGCATTCCACATTTTTTATATGAAGACCGCATCCAATAGGGTGCTGGTATTCTTCTCATCATTCATCTTAACTGACTAGGTAGCTAGATCCGTATTCCCCTGGTGTGTATCGGTGATGGCTCCGTATTTGAATTGAACACCCCCAGGAGAAGCAAACATCAGCTTTAGGAATTCCATCTCTGACTTAGCTAACCGCTTGTCCACCATGGATGCCTGCAATTAACACAACCTGGTCTTACAATTGATACGTATACAAGCATGCATCTACATTACTTATTCATTAGTTATCCTGCATACTACTATTCTTTCCATATTTCATTTAACCTGACATGCATAATTTGAAATTCCAAACCAAAAGACCCCCATGATGTCTGGATATGCAGAACATTATAACCAGAGGGTTTCAATTACTTACCTGGTGCGCTTATCTCTTAATTATGCTGATATCCATCTAAAATGAATTCAATTACCAGCAATGCTCTCGTATCCTGCTCTGGTACAAGCTATAATCGTCCATAGGTGGCCTTATGAGAATTCGTAAGCTCTGCTCTATAAAAACTCACTTTATCGCAGGGCAAGTGCAAAATGAGTTTGTAAATCATCTTTAACCTCCTCACTAAGGTAGATTAGGGCAAATTAAATGCAAATAGCTCATTTTCTTGTACAAAACTATTGGGTCTCGCCATGTGTATATATCAGGTTCGTAATCGGCAGGAACCACCTACCACATCTGCGTGCATTTAATGTTATGGTGGCAAGGTATAGGGTGATCTCTGAAGATTAGGTGATATTGTGAATATCGGGTGATATTCAAAATATCACCTTCTTGGTATAACATGATTATCCTGTTTAGGTGAAAAGACCGATGTCGAAATATCAGGTTAGATTAAGAATATCGGGTGATATTCAAAATATCAGGGGATGTTCAAAATGTTTGGTGATGTTTATAATATCACCCCCCCTTCAGACTATGATAACCCTTCATCAAAATATTAGGATGACATCAGCAGGATAATGACTTGGTTCAGCATTGTGGTTTTATGACATCATCATCATGTCACGCAAGAAGGGTCATGTTTGGAAATATACCTCCTCGAGGTAAAAGAATGGTGATGTCATTAGCATCTTTACTTCTTCAATTATCGAGTTTCGATGACATCAGCAGGATAATGAATTGGGGTGATATTTTGCGACAGGCCAATATTCAAATATCGGGACGATATTCAAATATTAGGGTGATGCTTCAGAAAATGACCTTCACAAAATATATAACATTATTTGTCAGGTGGATATCATTATCCCCTAAAGTTGACGTCTGGATATTTGGAACAAGTGACTTTATCAAGTGATGGTAATATATCGGGGTGATCTTTTGTAAGATGACTAATGTTGAGAAATATGCTCATCCCCTCAGAATATCAGGTTTGACCAGATCTTTGACTCATTATAACTTTTGTTCCATAAGGAATATCTGGGTGATCCAAAAGGAAAACTTGCATGGAATTTTTCTACTCTATCTACCCATGAGGTTATTGACATGAAATGCTAACTTTAAAAACTGACCTCATCATGATGACTTACCTAGTCCCTTTTTTATGCAGGATCACCTGTATTGACTTACTTTTACCAGGCCGCCAGCAAGCAGAAAACACAGGCAAAGCCAAAAGGTTGGGTCCCTGTTTTGCTAAGTCAAAATGGGGCGTGTTGTGTAACTACACAACACTAAGTTACAAAGTCTGAAAGTGAGATATGAAAGTTTGAAGATGAATGATGATGAAAATATATCAGCCTTTATGTAAAGAGTTGATGAATTTGTTACAGCGATAAAAGACATAGGCAAAACTCTAGACGAAATGAAATTGTTATGAAAATTCTTAGATCTTTGCATAACTCCTACTGTCACAAGGTAGCTACAATTGAAGAATTCATGCAAATAAAAAAAATTGACAGGGATCAGCTGCTTGGTAATCTTACTTCCTTTGAAATGAGAGAGTTTGGTGATGCTCTATCAAAAGTTGAGACGGCCTTCAAAGCCATTACTCCTAGAAGTACTTCCCGATCAGAAAAGTACAAGGTAGAATCTGATGATGAATTTGATGAAGTTGAAGCCAACTTTGTGGATAGACTATAAAGAGGATCTGGTAAGTATAAAGGTAAATTACCTTTCAAATGTTTTTCCTATGGCAACATAGGCCATTTTGCTTCTAGATGTCCTGAAAGAATTGAAAGAAATAGAAGAAGATATGAGAATAAGCCTAGGACCCAAAAGAAGTGTTATTATGTTGAAGATTTTAATGATGATGGAGTATCAGATAATGGTGAACTAGATAATGCTAGTTCCTCTGTAAATGAATGCTTGTTTATTGCTATTAAGGAAGATCTCATGTCTACTAATTCAACTAGTTGTGTGAAAGAAGAAAAACCAATGGAAAGTGCTTTGGCTGCTCAGGTCATTAAGGACAAGGATGAATGGGTTATTGATAGTGGCTTCTCTCAACACATGACTAGTGACAAAAGTAAGTTTGTTAGACCTTGCTCTTGGTGGAGTAACCAAGGAAGATTCATTTTTGTCAAGAGTTTTGCCTATGGATTTTATCCCTATAACAAGTTGCTCTGAAGAAAGTTTAACATCTTGAGGAAGATCTAAAATGTCTTACAAGAACGAAGCGCCACATTTTGATGGAATGAATTATGTTCTTTGGAAGGCTCAGATGAAAATTGATCTTCTTTCTCTTGGTTACAAAGTATGGAAAGCTACAGAAACATAATACACCATACCTCAAAATGGTCCAATGATTGAAGATGAAATCAAAGAATATGAGATAGATATCAAGGCAAAGGATTCTCTTCTAAGCTCATTAACCTTCTCAATATTGATGAAAGTTGTGAATCTTGAAACTGCAAATAAGGTATGGGAAAAGTTAAAAAATCTATATGAAGGAGATGATTCTTGGAAGGAAGCTAATTTACAAAGTCTGAAAGTGAGATATGAAAGTTTGAAGATGAATGGTGATGAAAATATATCAACCTTTATGCAAAGAGTTGATGAACTTGTTATAGGGGTAAAAGCCATAGGTGAAACTCTCGACGAAAAGGAACTTGTTATGAAAATTCTCAGATCTCTACCCAAGTCCTACTGCCATAAGGTAGCCGTAATTAAAGAATTCATGCAAGTAAAAATGGTTGACAGGGATCAGTTGCTTGGTAAGCTTACTTCCTTTGAAATGAGATAGTTTGGTGATGCTCTACTGAAAGTTGAGATGACCTTCAAAGCTAGTACTCCTAGAAGTACTTCCAGATCAGAAAAGTACAAGGTAGAATCCGATGATGAGTTTGATGAAGTTGAGGCTAACTTCATGGACAGACTACAAAGAGGTTCTGGTAAGTATAAAGGCAAATTACCTTTCAAATGTTTTTCCTGTGGCAAAGTAGTCATTTTGCTTCTAGATGTCCTGAAAGAATTGAAAGAAATAGAAGAAGATATGAGAACATGCCTAGGACTCAAAAGAAGTGTTAAGGAGTATCAGATTTTGATGATGATGAAGGAGTATCAGATAATGGTGAAACAGATAATGCTAGTTCCTCTGTAAATGAATGCTTGTTTATTACTATTAAGAAGATCACATGTCTACTAATTCTACTAGTTGTGTGAAGGAAGAAAAACCAGTGGAAAGTGCTTTGCTTGCTCAGGTCATTAAGGACAAGGATGAAAGGGTTATTGATAGTGATTGCTCTCACCACATGACTGGTGACAGAAGTAATTTTGTGAGTTTGGAAAGATATGATGGCAAAATAGTTAGGTTTGGAGATGATACAACTGGTAACATTTGTGGGAATGGATCTATTTCTTTTGATGGAAAGCATAATATTGAGGATGTCTTGTATGTGAAAGGATTAAAGCACAATCTGTTTAGTGTGGGTCAGATGTGTGACAAGGGCTATGATTTAAGCTTCAAGGACAATGGATGCAAGATCAAGGAAAGCTCCAAAACAATCATTACAACTGGTAAGAAGACTAGAGGTACTATCTATCACTTAAAAGGATCTAAGAACTATTGCTTGTTAACTCAGAATGATGACAGTTGGTTATGGCATAGAAGGTTGTGTCACATAAATTTTCACAATATTATGAAGATAAGCACTATACAAGTTGTTAGAGATTTACCTAAGCTTGTGAAACCTACTAATCCCTTTTGCAAGGAGTGTCAATTTGGGAAACAGACAAGAACAAGTCTCAAAAGCAAGGAGCAATCAGTTGGAGAACTACTTGAGCTAGTGCTTACAAATTTGTGTGGACGTACCAGAGTAAGAAGTTTGCAAAGGGCATGTATTTCATGTTGCTCATTGATGATTATTCTAGAATGACTTGGGTCACCTTTTTGAAAGAGAAAGATGAAGCTCTAGATAAATTCAAGGCATTTAAGGCAATGGTTGAAAATGAGATGGATTTGAAAATCAAATGCTTGAGGTCTAATAGTGGAGGAGAGTTCACATAAAATTGTTGATAACTGAGAGGGGGGGGGTGAATCAGTTATCCTAATTATTTCCCTTAATGAACTTTCTTTTTAATTGATGCAGCATTGAATCAAACACAAAAACATTAATCATGAAATAAGAGACACATGACACAGTATTTTTGACATGGAAACCCTGTTAAGGGAGAAAACCACGGGGTGATTAACCCAAAATTATTCTCTGTTAGAAGAATAGGAAATTACAAAATGGCACTTGCCAATTAGGGCTCACTGCCCGAGCACACTGCTCACAAGAGGCCCACTGCCTACAAGAAGACACACTATCTACAAAGTGATAAGAATCACAGTCTTGAACTGATTGGAAGCATCTGCATATGCTGGAGTTCAGTTTCGGTTAGGCTCAGTACACTGATCTGCTGCACTTCATCTTTTCTCTGTTCTTTATTCTGCTATCTTTCACATATCGGATCCTTTTTGCTACCTCTGCTCTGTTCTGGACTTATTCGCATATATCTTCACATCATCACACCCTTCACAACTAAATCCATCCTCTATATATATCCGCACAAGTAATTTCATCACCTTTCTAGTCGGCATCCGGAACAGTCTAGTTTCTTACAAACTTTTGTTCTGTCGGCTGAATCCTTCCTCACCAAGCAATGCGGATCAAGCATATATTTGTAGATATCATTAATCATGTTGGCCAAACATGATTCATGCCTTCACAACCTCTGTCATCAACAGTAACACATTCGGAAAGCAGTCTGATACTCTGTCAGTCAGTTCTTCCTCTGTTTTCACTGTCTCTCAGGAATCCGGTACTCAACCATTCATATCTTTTTCCTTGTCCATCACCGGAGGCTAAATCCTTGGAATATACCACTCAAGGTAGTCCTCTTCACTTCCCCAAATCCGCACTGCACCAAGACACTTCCTCTGAGAGATCCGGACCAATCTGTCGGACCTTGCCACATGCTCTGTTCTTCTTCACCGGACCACAACATTCTTTATTCTGACTTCCGGTAGAGACACATTATGATTTGCGGATATGTGGGATGACCTTTGTTGCCATCAATGACAACAACCATGAATCCATATAGTGTCTCTTGCCAACAATCTCCCCCTTTGGCATTGATGGCAACACTTAGTGAAAAATGACTAAGTGTTTTCACTATGCTCCCCCTTTGCTGATGCTCTGTCTTTATATACAATTTCCGGAACTCCCCCTTAGTTGGATTCCTCATTTTTCACTGCTCCTCACTCCCCCTTTGACATCAATGGCAAAGGGTAGGGTCCGCACACCAAAATTTTCAAAAATTTTCTATATATAGCCACATATTTACATACTCACATGTACTGAAGAATGTCTGCAAAGGATGTCTGCAATTGGATCATTTTTGTAGCCCAACTTTGCTTCATTCTATCCAAAATTGAAATGTGACCACTTAACAAAAATGTAAAAGCTTCTGCCCGCTTGAGATCTGTCGGATCTTTTGTTTGGGCGGTGGTCTGAGCATCACTGATGGCCTCATGCATAGTTTCCAACTTAGGGATTATAATCCTTCTAAGTTCTCTCATCCGGTTAGTGATGTTCTTCCTTTCCTTCTCAAGATTCTTTATTTCATTCAAGACTGCAATAGTCTGACATTCTTGATTTATTATAGAGGAAGAGAGAGGATCAAAACTTTGAGATAAGCTTTGTAGCTTATCCTGTTCCTCTTTTATTTTCTTGTCAAATGCTGCTGTTTCCTTTGACCAGGATATACAAAATTTGTAGATGTCACCGCCATCCTTAAGAGCATTCTCTAAGCTCTTTATTCCAATGCTTACAATCTTCCTATCTTTGGAGATTAATTCTAATATTTCTGAAAATCTCTTATCCAAAAATTCCTTCCGGACCTTTTCTTCAGCTGATTTTTCTAGGGAATCAAAATGTGTATCAACACTGCTGACTAAGGTTTTTAGATTACCGGAAGTGGAGGCTGTCGGATCTATCTGGATTGATGGCATAATCTTTACAAGTACTCCGGAAGCAGCCTCTATCAACTCACAGTCTTCCATATGAGACTTCAAGAGCTTTTCATTTGCCTTGGCATTTGCAAATGAAGCTATCTTCATTGTTTGTACCGGAGAGAGAGAGTCAAAGTCGAATGGGCCTTTTAGAAGCTTCGGTTCATCAATCTCTAAAGTTTCTTTGCTCAAAAATTGTTGAACAGTTTGTGCAGTGTCTCTTGCCAGAGACAGATGTTTCTTTTCTTCTACAGTCTTGGAACTGTTAACCTCTTTGTCTTTCACCACTGCTTCCTTCTCCTGTAATTGCTCTTCTTCTTTGGATCCGGAGACTGTAGGGGAAACCGGAGGAGAGATGTTTGTCTGTTCAGGGCTCACTTCTTCCGGAACAGATGATTCTAAATCAGCAGCTGTTTCTGCACCTAAGTCCTCTACAACAGGAAGATTGAACCTTTTGAAGGCCTTCCAGAGGATCTCTTCTGTCTCTTGGGCCACTCTGTCAGTCTCACCAAGCATGAGTTGATTCATCCTGGCTTTACTTCTGAACTCATCTTTGCAGTCCTTGAAGATAATGTTCATTGTCTTGGGATCAATTTGAGGATATAGCTGAATAGCTATCTGCTCCCGGATCTCAAGATCCTTAGCATGAGCATTATTCTTTCTTACTTCCAATTCCTTTTCTAGGCTTTTAGGAATAAGAGATATGATCTCAATGAAAGCCTTATTATATATGTTAAGATATTTGACTGTGGCTTCCTGCAGAGTCTTTTGGTCAGCCTCACTGAAGTCGTCATAAGATTCAGTCATTGGTTGAAGGTTTCCATCCACCGTGACCGACTTGATTACATTCTCTAGAGACAGAGTGGGCTTTTCAACAGATACCTCCGCCATTTCATCCTTGTCTTGGCCTGTGGAGGGTTTACCGGATCCTTTCTTCTTCTGTTTCTTTATTTCTCTTACTCCCTCATCTGACTCTGTTTCCTCTTCATCCTTTTGGCTTCCATAAGCCCTTGTGGCTTTTGTCTTGGATCTCTTACCGGATGCCTGGACTTCCAGTTTAGAACTTTTGGTTGTGGGAGGTGCAGATCTCTTTGATGATCTGGTCCGGGTGGGAGCTTCAACCGGAGCACTTTCTTTACTTTTCTCTTCTTCCTCAGCCTTCCTCCTCTTTTCCCGGCTGGCATCAAGTGCCTCTTTTGAGATGCCTAGGCCTTGAGCAATGTGCTCTACTTCTTTTCTCACCTTTCTTTTAATCTCAGGTTCCCTGAGTTCTACATGTATTTTTACACTCAGCTCCTCAAAGGTTCCAAACCTTTCTGCCTTAGGATCTTTAGGCTGACTTAGCATGTGTTGAACATGCAGCTCCACTATCTGTTCATCCACTTCATACCCCATGGGCATGATCCAGACAGTCCTTGGCTCCACTGCCTCCATCAGGCACTGATCAGTGTCAACCATAAAGCACACTGAGTCTTTGTATTTTTCAACAAGAGACTGGGGAATTCTCTCTCTTGCTTGCATCATGCTCTGAAAGTTTTTGAAGTATCCCCATAGAGCTGAATTTCTCGCTTTTGCATCCCCAAGTCCATGCAAATAGTCTCTTATCTGGACTGCAATAGGTTTGTCATTCTGCCATACCCATCCACTTGATCCGGGTAGCTCATTCATGAAGTAGAAGAATAGACATACAATAAGAGTACCATACTTAAAGGAATTCTTCTTATCCTTCTTGATTTTCTGTATATTTTCCATTAATTGGCTTAGCAGTAGTTCGCAGAGATCATATTCTGCATTCTTTCTTAGCATTTCATAGGCAGTGTATATTGCAGTTCCAGATACAGAATTCTCCCTGCTGGAGTGATAGATCTTGTATCCTATTATCATGGATGCATATTTGATATCCGGATCCGAAATATCTTCAATGGTCATTGCCCTCTTATCAAATTTTGATCCGGTGGCCTCAGTTACAATGTTGTTCTTGATAGATTTGAGGATAGGTATCCCTCCGGAAGAGTATAGACCAGTTACTGCTCTAATTGCCTCTTTTGTGATCTTGCAGGGTCTATCTAGCCATAGAAAGTTGTCATACATCCTGCTCAGTACATACCAGACCCATTCATCTTCTTCAAAGCAGGGGAAATGAATAAATTGCTCAAATTGTTTCTTCTGGATATCCTTATACTCTGGTTTAAGCTCAAAAGCATTGTCTATCAGTTGCTTGTGATAGAGGTCTCTTAATTTGAATTCCCCAAATTCCTCAATGCTTGCATGTATGTAAACCCTAATGTCTTCGGTATGTAAAACTCCGTGAGGAACACTAGAGAAGGCTCCTAGTGGATCTACCTCCAATGATTTGTAGGGATGTTTCTTGAATGAGGGGCGAGGTCTATCAGAGATCTTAACTATGTTTGGAGTAGCCATTCTTCAAAGATTTGCAGTGAGGTAATGAAAAAATGGAGAATACCTTATGCGCCTTTGGTTTGCACGGAGTGGTTGGATTGATTTCTTTATGCAATAACTTCGGCAGGAGATCCTTGGTGTGCTTGATGAACCTTGTTGCAGAGCTCCACTTTTCGCTTCTTCTTGAGTGCAGAATGAGCAAATGACTTTTGAGAAATCCCTTAAATTGCTCCGCGAACCCTAATATCTGTCTGCAATAAATGCTTCACCTACATCATTCCGGTTTGCCTTGTCTGGATAGCTTGGAGTATCCCAGATTAGTCCTGATCTGTGGATATCATCCAGATCTTTCAATCATGAATAAATCAAGGTAACATATTACAAGAACATCCCAAACACTCTGTCCAATCCGCAGAACAAGATAGTGCACTTCCAGATCTTTTCGGACCTTTTTGTAATCCTTTATCATACCGGAGCATCTCCCTGAACAAGTCTTACTTGATTGATCACAGCTTCTTCATAACTCCATGCGGACCTCTGAAAACTTGACTGAAGCATCTCAAGACTCATATCTGCAAACCCTTTAATCCGTATCTTGTGCCACATCCGGCACCACTTGTTTGGCTGGGGGAACAGGATTTTCTTTGAGTCTCCCCCTGAGCCTGAGCTCACTTTTTAATTTCCGGAAGAAATATCAGCACCAGAGTCTGGTGCGGATCCAACCACTACATTCTCTGAACTTTTCTTCACCCAAATCTTGCTCATCTGATTCCTAACTTCATCCACATTCATCTTTTGTTTACCCTTGTCTTGATTCTGATTATACACCGGACCTCTTTTGTCCTGATACTTGTTTTTGCAGACTTTAGCATTATGACCGGACCTATTGCAGATTTGGCAAATAACATTTCTTTGCATATTTGACTGATATCCTCTTGATCTGCATTGATTATCCATATGACCTACTCTATTGCATGTGAAGCATCTACCTTTGAATGATTTGTTTACTTGCATAATTCTGCATTCATGGGATTTGTGTCCATACCTTTTGCAGTTGAAGCACTGTCCGGAGAAGGATGAATTAATCTGATTCATTCTCATTCTGCACTGATTAGCTTTGTGACCAAAGTGGTTGCAGCTGTGGCAGTATCCATTGAAGGATGGATATCTTTGAGCATTTGGCTATCTTACCGGAGGTCTTCTAGGCCTGCTCCTTGGATTTTCTGATCCATGATTCTTCTGACCAGATCCAGAGCTTTCTCCTTTCTCATATCCCAAACCATACTTGTCATCTGTCCTCTTTTGACTTCCAAGAAGAACTTCAAGTTGAGCAGAACTTATCTTGAATTTCTCTTTATATTCATTTGCTGTTTGAAGGTCTCTTTTGAGAGAGGCAATTTGATCCTGAAGTTTTTCTTCATTATCTTTGGCATCTTCAAGATCAGATTCAAGATGTCTGATAATCCTGTCCATCTGGTGGCATTCTTCTGATTTTTCTTTAAGAGATTGTCTTAGATTGTCTTCAGCCTTTCTTTTTTCTTCAATCTCTTGAGTAAACTTTATAGTCCCTGATTCCATTTCATGTCTTAACATAATGACTTCTTTTGATAACTTTTCACATAACTTGGTTTGCTCAGTCAATTCTTCATTTGTATTGCTTTCTTCACTTTGTCTTGCCAACTGTTGGAGTAGCTCCTTTCTCTTTTTCATAGAGAGACTTAATTTGTCTTTTAATTCTCTCATGAATTCATCAGCCTGTTTGAGTCTTTCCTTTAATTCACTGACTTCAGAATTTGACTGTTCAAGATCCTCAAGAGCAGTCTTGAGTTGCTCCCTTAAACCATATGCATCCATTTGAAATCCCAGATCTTCCTCAAGCTGTTAGGCTCTATTAGGAGGAACTTAGCTCTGATACCAATTGTTGATAACTGAGAGGGGGGGTGAATCAGTTATCCTAATTATTTCCCTTAATGAACTTTCTTTTTAATTGATGCAGCATAGAATCAAACACAAAAACATTAATCATGAAATAAGAGACACATGACACAGTATTTTTGACGTGGAAACCCTGTTAAGGGAGAAAACCACGGGGTGATTAACCCAAAATTATTCTCTGTTAGAAGAATAGGAAATTACAAAATGGCACTTGCCAATTAGGGCTCACTGCCCGAGCACACTGCTCACAAGAGGCCCACTGCCTACAAGAAGACACACTGTCTACAAAGTGATAAGAATCACAGTCTTGAACTGATTGGAAGCATCTGCATATGCTGGAGTTTAGTTCCGGTTAGGCTCAGTACACTGATCTGCTGCACTTCATCTTTTCTCTGTTCTTTATTCTGCTATCTTTCACATATCGGATCCTTTTTGCTACCTCTGCTCTGTTCTGGACTTATTCGCATATATCTTCACATCATCACACCCTTCACAACTAAATCCATCCTCTATATATATCCGCACAAGTAATTTCATCACCTTTCTAGTCGGCATCCGGAACAGTCTAGTTTCTTACAAACTTTTGTTCTGTCGGCTGAATCCTTCCTCACCAAGCAATGCAGATCAAGCATATACTTGTAGATATCATTAATCATGTCGGCCAAACATGATTCATGCCTTCACAACCTCTGTCATCAACAGTAACACATCCGGAAAGCAGTCTGATACTCTGTCAGTCAGTTCTTCCTCTGTTTTCACTGTCTCTCAGGAATCCGGTACTCAACCATTCATATCTTTTTCCTTGTCCATCACCGAAGGCTAAATCCTTGGAATATACCACTCAAGGTAGTCCTCTTGACTTCCCCAAATCTGCACTACACCAAGACACTTCCTCTGAGAGATCCGGACCAATCTGTCAGACCTTGCCACATGCTCTGTTCTTCTTCACCGGACCACAACATTCTTTATTCTGACTTCCGGTAGAGACACATTATGATTTGCGGATATGTGGGATGACCTTTGTTGCCATCAATGACAACAACCATGAATCCATATAGTGTCTCTTGCCAACAAAAATGAATTCAATCTCTTTTGTGAAGAACATGGAATAAAGAGACAACTATCTGCACCCAGAACTCCACAACAAAATGGAGTTGTTGAAAGGAAAAATATAATAGTTCAAGAAGCTGCTACAACCATGATGAAGGAATCTCATCTTCTGGAAGCATATTGGAGAGAGGCAATTCACACTATTGTATATATCCTAAACAAAGTTCAAGTAAAAGGTAACCGTTCAAAGACTCCTTATGAATTGTGTTATGGTAGAGTTCCTACTGTGAAATATTTCAAAGTTTTTGGTAGGAAATGTTATATCAAAAGAGAAGAAGATTTAGGCAAGTTTGATGCTAGATGTGATGAAGGAATCTTCCTTGGTTACTCCACCAAGAACAAGGCCTACCGGTGCTATAATAAGAGGCTGATTAAGATAATTGAAAGTGCAAATGTTAAAGTTGATGAATGCAAGGGAAGGTATTCAGAATCAAGTGAATATGAGTGAGAAGATCTAGATGTTTTAGAAGTGGTACAGCATGAAGATAGCCTAGATGAAGAAGAACGAGCTCTGGTAAGTGCTACCAAAACTCTAAGATATGTAAGAATCAGTCATTCCAAAGATCAAATCATAGGAGATAAGAGAAAAGGGATCTAACTAGAAGAAAAGCTACAGAGGAACAAGTAATTTTTTGTTTGATTTCATAGATTGAACCTAAAATTGGGGATGAGGCTTACAAAGATGAGAATTAGATAAAGGCTATGGAAGAGGAATTGATGCAGATAGAGAAGAATTAGACTTGGGATCTTGTTCCCAGACCAGCAGATAAGAATTTAATTTGTACAAAGTGGGTCTTTAGAAACAAGATGAATGAGAATGGTGAAGTTGTAAGAAACAAAGCAAGGTTGGTATGCAAAGGATACGCTCAAGTTGAAGGAATAGACTTCAAAGAAACATTTTCTCCAGTGGCAAAGATTGAAGAAATAAGGATGTTTTTGGATTTTGTAGCATATAAAGATTTCAAGGTTTATCAAATGGATGTGAAGTCTGCTTTCTTAAATGGAGAGTTGGAAGAGGAAGTCTATATAGAACAACTGGAAGGATTTCAGTCATCAGATCAAGGTGACATGGTATGTATATTGAAGAAAGCTTTCTATGGATTAAAACAATCTCCCAGGGCATGGTATGCATGGTTGGATAGGTACCTGATACAGACAAGGTTTAGTAAAGGTAGTACAGATAGCAATCTCTACTTCAAGATCAATGATGAACAAACCCTGATTGTTGTAGTTTTGTTGATGATATTATTTTTGGAGACAATGAAGGTATGTGCTTAGTTTTTGCTAGAGAAATGCAAAGTGAATTTGAAATGTCTATGTTTGGAGAGATGAACTTCTTTTTAGATCTGCAAATAAGTCAATCAGATAAAGGTATCTTCATTTCTCAGTCTAAGTATGTGAAAGAGTTGTTAAATAAATTTGGGATGGAAGACTCTAAACTAGTATGCACACCTATAATAACTAGTCGTAAGTTGAGTAAAGATGATAACTCACCCCTAGCAGACTAGAAAAGGTATAGATCTATGATTGGAGGATTACTTTATCTGACTCAAACCAAACCTGACGTAATGCATGTAATATGTCTTGTGGCAAGATTTCAGGCAGAACCCCAGGAATCACATGTGATGGCAGTCAAGAGAATTATGAGATATTTAAAAGGTACAATGGATTATGGTTTGTGGTACCCTAAGGACTGTGACTTTCCTCTCAATGCATATACTAATGCAGATTGGGCTAGAGATGTGGATGATCAAAAAAGTACAAGTGGAGGTGTATTCCTGGGAAAAAGATTAGTATCTTAGTTGAACAAGAAACATGATTTAATAGCCCTATCTACTATAGAAGAAAAATACATTGCAGCAGCATGCAGTTGCACTCAAGTGTTATGGATAAAGCAGACTTTGAAGGACATCAAAATTGTGTATGAAGATCCCATTGCAATCTTTTGTGACAACACAAGTGCCATAAACATATCAAATAATCTAGTGATACATTTGACAAAGCACATATCCATCAGGTATCATTTTCTGAGAGAAAAGGTGACAGAGAATGAAGTCAAGTTGGAGTATGTTTCTACCAAGGATTGGATTGCAAACATTTTTACCAAGCCTCTACCTAAGGATACTTTTGAGTATCAAAGAGAAAAGATAGGGGCTATCACCCCTCCTTCTCTAAACTAAGATGCACAATAGTTCACTAGTTTGGAGGTGCTTAGAGGTCTGTATTGATGCTTTTTAGGGCTGCTTCTCAGGGGGAGTAGTCAGAGAGATTAGAAGAGAGATTAGATCAGAGAAGAAGAGTTCAAGTATGTGCCCTTTCCTACTAATGTCAAAGGGAGAGAGAATTCATGTGAAAAACTTAGAGTGCAAATGTGTAAGAGAAAGGGGGAGAATTTTGGAGAAAAAAAGTGTGCAGGTGTGTAAAGACAAAGGGGGAAAATCTTGCTTGATGGCTATTGCAGTTTTTCACATCATATGTTGCCATCAATGACAAAGGTGGAGATTGTTGCAAGTATGTGCTTAATCGGTGTTGTCATTGATTTCAACATATCTTTTTTGCCATTGGTGTCAACTGTATCTTATTCTATTACTTGTTTAGAAGACTTGTATGTTGAGGATATTAAGAAACCTAGCATCTCTAGAAGGAAGAAGTGAGTTACAAAAAAGTGTAGTACAGACAGTGAGTTGTATGCTGAAGAACAACCTAGTAAACTGTTCTGCATTTATTTCTACTTAAGGATACTACATTCTAGGTTTGAGCCCTCCACATGAAGATCTAAGTGAGTTGTGCTCACTAGAGTTAAACCTACTTTTTTTGTAAGTTCAGTTGGGACAGGAAGAAAGTATTCTCCTCTGCATTCCTCCGCAATAAAGTATTTTTCTCTGTGGTTATGGAAGAAAGTTTGGGATGATGATAAGTGGCTATAGTTGTAATGGTTTGTGGTTTGGTGGTCCGCAAGCTATCTTTCTTTTATGACAGTTGAAGATAGTGAAGTTCATGTGTTCTGGTGAGAAGATTCCTATGGATAAAGTCGTTAAGGTTCATGTAGTTGCTCTTGATGATTATAACATGCTTGTGGATGTCTCCTAATCATGTTCCTATCTTGATATTGGTCTGTGTCAAGGATTTGAGATTGTGTTCAAAGATTGTTCCCAAATAGTGTAACATGTAACCAGTTTTGGCTGACCTAGTTAATCCCAGTGATTGTGGAGATCTCTGGAAGATTGTGGAAGCATTTTGTGGTGTGGAAGACCATTTTTGAGTCCCAACTAAGGCATGGGATGATCTGCATTTCATTTCCTTTGCACAATGTTGTAATAGGTCAGGACCTATTTTGTAAATGTTTGTAATACCAACCTTGGAGATTGTTCCAATGGTTGATGATTGTGATGCTAACCTTGATGATCATTCCATGTTTGATAGTGTATAAATACTTGTAGTTGAGTCATGGAAAAAGTGTCCTTGAGAAAAAATGGAAAGATAATAAGAAAGATCCAAAAGGCAAAGCAAAGAAGAGGCAGAGGAAAGAAGAGGAAGAACAAAGTAGAGGAAGAGTAGAGTAGAGGAATTATTGTACTTCACTCACAAATATAGAAAGGTGTTGATCATGATAGTGAGTCTGGTAGTGAGCCGCCAATAGGGTTTAACAACCCTCAGGGTTTAACAACCCTCAGGGTTTAACAGCCCTTATTGTAATCTTGCTAGGTTTAGGGTTGAGGTAGTGAGCCTGCTAGACCTAGTTGTTCTTCATGGTAGTAAGCCAATATGTTTAGGCCCATGGAGTGACCAAGCCTAAACATCATTATTTCAAGATTACAATATATATTGAAAGCTAATCCTCTTCGTGGTTTTTCCCACCTTGGGGTTTTCCACATAAATCTGGTGTCTCTTGTGCTTGATGTCGTCTATGTGGTTAAATTTCTGATTTCATGCATTCATTGCTAAATCATAATAATTGTGGATAAGTGATGAATATTTAATTGTAGTTTAAGTGATGAATAAGGATTTGAGATCATGTTTGAAGTTTTTTCCTAGATAGTGTAACGTGTAACTAGTTTTGGCTGACTTGGTTAATCCCAGTGATTGCAGAGATATCTGGAAGGTTGTGGAAGCATGTTGTGGCATGGAAGATCATGCTTGAATCCCAACTAAGGCATGGCATGATCTACATTTCATTTCCTTTACACTATGTTGTAATAGGTCAGGACTTATTTTGTAAATGTTTGTAATACCAACCTTGGAGATTGTTCTAATGGTTGATAATTGCGATGGCAAACTTGATGATCATTCCAAGGTTGATAAAGTGTATGTGAAGTTTGATTTCTTAAGTGGATAGTTGGAAGAGGAAGTCTATATAGAAAAACTAGAATGATTTTAGTCATCAGATCAAGGTGACATGGTATGCAGATTGAATAAATCTTTGTATGGATTAAAACAAGCTCTTAGGGCATGGTATACACAGTTGGACAAGTACCTAATATAGATAGGGTTCAATAAAGGTACTATAGATAGAAACCTCTACTTCAAGATCAATGATGAACAAACCCTGATTGTTGCAGTTTTTGTTGATATTATTTTTGGAGGCAATGAAGGTATGTACTCAATTTTTGCTGGAGAAATACAAAGTGAATTTGAAATGTCTATGTTTGGAGAGATGAACTTCTTTTTAGGTCTGCAAATAAGTCAATCAGATAAAGGTATCTTCATTTCTCAGTCTAAGTATGTGAAAGAGTTATTAAAGAAATTTGGGATGGAAGAGTCTAAACCAGTATGCACACTTATGATAATTAGTTGTAAGTTGAGTAAAAATGATAACTCACCCTTGGCATACTAGAAAAGGTATAGATCTATGATTGGAGGATTACTTTATCTTACTCAAACTAGACCTAACATAATGCATGCAGTACGTATTGTGGCAAGATTTCAGGCAAAACCCAAGGAATCACATGTGATGACAGTCAAGAGAATTCTGAGATATTTAAAAGGTACAATGGATCATGGTTTGTCGTAAACTAAGGATTGTGACTTTATACTTAGTGCATATACTGATGCAGATTGGGCTGGAGATGTAGATGATAGAAAAAGTACAAGTGGAGGTGCATTCTTCTTGGGAAAAAGATTAGTATCTTGTGTTGATGATTGTTTTAACACAGTCATAACAATAGTTAAAATTCACATAAAATGAACCTAACTGACTTGAAAGATATGAAGGAATCGATTAAGATTCGCTTAATCCCAAGTTTAATATGGTCAGGTCTTGACCTATTGAAAAAATTCAATAGGTTGATGTGAAGCTGTAATGTTCAAGGGGCCTGACGTGATTTAGGGTTTCTTGTTGGTTTACTAGACTCAAACTATGCAAAAGATCATAAATATCAGCATGTTGTTCATTCTTTTTGCATAAACTTATTACTGTGTTACAAAGCTTTAAATGATTTATATTATTGCAAGCTTTCTTCTCTTTAATATTATTAAAACTATCTACTTTCAACTCAGCTATGCATGCTTCTTTCAAATATGAGACAATTTCCTTTAAATTTCTGTGTTTTAAGCTAAGTATTTTCAGATGGGTTGGGAAAAGTTAGAAAGATCTAATCTAAACATCATTCATTCTACCAAAGGATCTAATTGTTTTGTTATGCACTTCATAAGTAATACAGTAAATTGATCAAATCCACAGACAAAAAACCTTAAGTGTAAATTCTGAGCATTTTCACAAACATACACTTAAAATTGCAAGCTCTAAGAGAAAATGTTTCAAACATAATGAAGAGCAAGAAAACACTCAGAAGATAGATGCAAAATTCTAGATTCAATTGTATTAGAAACAGACAGTCATATAAGATTTATAATGTCTGAATGACTCCTAGCTTCAATGATCAAATTATAGAAAAACTTACAAGCTTTACAAATACACTAAGGAAGCAGGATGTTCCACACATTCCTTACTACAGACACAGGCGACCTCTTTCTTCTACTCCTAAATGCTAAGCTAAATTACAACCTTTAGTTCTATTCTATAAGTTCCTTTATCTTAAAAATCCCTGTGTAGAGTATTACAGTGTAAAGGTGTCAATATATAGCTATGACCATCCCCAATATAGCTCCAAAACCCTAGTTAAGCAATAGTTCAAACCTCCAGTTATAGCATCAACAGTGGAAAAATCCCACCCAAAATATCTCTTAGCAAAATACATTAAATCTAGGCACAATATACCCCTCTAGAAACCCTAGCACCTCAAAAATAACTTCTGTGATCTGCTGCAATAATGTCTCCATCTGCATTATGTCTTCATCATTGAAGACCCTTGACTTCTTGTGCTCCATCCTTATCTTTCTCCACTTCTGAGATATGATCTCCTCCGCATGATGTCATCGCCATCATGTTCTAACTCCTTCAAATCTCCGCAACCCTACAAATAGACACACAAAAAATGGATTAAAAACTACATCAAGTTGCTTCGTCAATATATTACCTGGTTAGAAAGTTAGATGGACATTAATATGACAATTTTGGTGCCTTTAAGCCTTTTCTTATAGTCAGTCCAATTTTGCATATGCCTCCTTTGTTCGTATCGCACTCCATTGTGTTCTATATACCCTTATTGGCGTAACCCTCTTGGTCGGTATGATTTTCAAACTTCCCTCTGATCTCACTATTTTGGCCGATGTCATCTCTATTAGCATCCATTCTCCCTTATATCGGCATAACATATGCCCATCGAGGTGAGTTGGAAACTTCATACCGATCGCTCAACTCTCAGTGAAATAGCCTTATCGGCTTGCATGTCTTCTCCATCGGCCTGACTTCTCCTCATCGGCGCGAGCTCAAAATATTTGGTCGATCACTCATCCTATGCTGATACAGCCTTATGGCTTGTATCTCCGCACTATTGGCATGACTTCCTTCTATCAGCGTGGTTAAAAAAAACTCCACTAATCTTACTTTTTAGCTGATGCACCCTCTTATTGTTGTGACTCTCGCCGATGCCCCTCACTGTTTCTCTTGCATACTAACAATGTATAAGGTGCAATGTATCTCCTAACATACACTTGAGTTTGGTACATTGTATTAACCATATTTTAATTTGCCTCTAAGTTCCGTGCAGTATATTGGCAATGTATGTATTCCTTAATATGCATTCTAGTTTTATACATTGCATTAATCAGATTCTAATTCCATTTGAATTCCAGCTTGTATGATGTCTTTGTATATCCTCAATATTCAAAGCACAAAATATTTGACTTAATCATAATTTATAATCCCTTCAAGTCCATCCAATGTATATTTCATTGTATGTAACACTTGTATGTTTACCTAAATATACGAGCCTACCTACATACAACCATTTAATCCCGTTTCATAACATTTTGGGTCCACAGCTTGTATGTAGGGCTTGTATATTTGTCTTGTATGTTCTGACCTGTCAAGCATACAAACGTGAGATACATGCAACAGATTTCAAACATTTATCCATTTCAACACTAAACTATTTCGGGTCCACCTTGTATGTATATATAGAACCTTTATTAAAATGCATAGAAGGTGAAGGACATACAATTGACCCTACATATGCAAGCGATGTATAAAGGGAAATGTATGTGCAACATGCAAACAACCTTGTATATGAACCCGATTGTGAGAGACACTGTACATGCAACATACAAACCTTAATGTACATTTACCAAAATGCTCATAACTTGCAAAATATGATGAATTTTAAGATGGTTCAAAAAGTAACCCTAGCTCATTTTTCACAAGGAATCCAACCATATTATGCCCTGGTACTAAAAATGCATTTTTTCTCTATTTTTAACAAGGTCTACAATTTTAACCCCTTTTTCCCTTTACCACCAAACAGACCCATAGAAACAAAAAAAGAAGCAAAGCAAAGCCACAACAGGGGTCCTCATTTTGCTAAGGAGTAAAATGGGGCATTTTGTGAACACCACAACAACTAGAAACCAAACAAAATAATTAAATGCAAAGCATTCGAGAAAGCTAAATGAAATAAATCCATAGCTTCCAACTATCCTTCTTACAAATCATTATTCAACTTGAGACCTAAGGTATTCAATAAGGGTGCATGAATTTTCATTTTTAGTTTCAGTGGGTGCACGTGATTAATAATCCTCATCTTGAAAATTGGTTGAACAAACCCATGACTTATATTAGCCTACGTAGGTGAGGATATTCCCTCATAGCCGATCGGATAGAGCCTTGCTACCAGCAAGCATCCATAGCCCCGGCAAGGTTATCGTTACAATTCTCCTAAGTAGAGCCCCACTGCCAGTGAGTGTCTATAGCCCTAGTAGAGTTACATAGATGGCTTAATCTGGAGTTTCAGTATAATCCACTTTATTTATCTATTTATTTTATATTTTATTGATTTTGATGTTTGATAGAAATTTCACAAGATATAGCAATTTGTAACTTTATGATGCAAGGAATGAACACTTGCTAAAATTAAGCTGAGAAATGTAATGGTAGCAAGGGTGACCTCAGATTTTTCACCTAATATCTGCACTGGTAGGTTCAACAAACCCAAGGATTTTAGGTGTGTCATTGTGAGAAACCTCCCTTGAATTCTCAACCACTATTATTGAATACGAAATTTCAAAAGCGAATAACTTTCTACAGTCATGAGAGTCACAACAAGTTATGCATAAATTGCAAATAATTAACCTGAATGTTCTAAATTTCCTATTGTTTTCAATGGTTGTTGATCTGCTCCTTAATACTCTAAAGCAAAACAAAGATCCCTGCTGAGGAGACAACAAAAAAACCAACCAACAGACTATACAAACAAAAGGAAAAAAAATAGAAAGGAAACAGAAAACAAAGCAAAAAGAAAACTGTACAAACAACTAACCTACAAAAGGAAACAATGAAAAGAAAATAGAAAACAAAGCAAAAGAAAACTATACACTACTTACACTATATTATACAAAAAAATGGACTACCCTTTACCTGAAGCCTAGAAGTAGTGTTTCAAATGTTGACCATTAATTGGTAATGGCACATCTTCCCCAGTCAAGGTCTTGAGTTTAAATGTGTTGTCTCCTATTATTTCTGAGACTTGCAATGGACCTAACCATAGTTTGTCAAATTTTCCATGACTCCCCTCTTTTCATGTGCTTTATCCCAGCACAACACTAAGTCTGATATCCTAAATGTTTTGACTCTTGCCCTCTTATCAAACCACCTCTTAACTACTGCTTGGTGTTTGGCAAATTTCTCGATGCCTTGACCTCTTTTCTCATCTAGTTGTAGTATTTGTACTATCCTGGCTTCCCTATGATTATCAAAGCCCAAATACTCATTGGGAAACTTCCATATTGGTATTCTTAGATTTACTAGAAGTATGGGATCAGTCCCATAAACTAAATGATAAGGTGCACTGCCTAAAGCTGTTTTAAACTTGGTCCTATCTACCCACAATGCATATTTTAACAAGGTATTCCACTCTCTAGGACTCTTTGCAGTTATCTTCTTGATTATGTCTAACAAAATTTTTTTCGTAGACTCAGCTAATCTATTACCTTGAGGGTAATAATTTGAAGAAAACTTTAAAACAATCCCGTATTCAAATGCCCATTTAGAAAATTGCAAAGAAGAGAAAGCAGGGTCGTTATCACATACCAATGAATAGGGAGTTCCAAACCTGGTTATGATATTTTCTTCAAGGAACTTGATAACTACCTCAGTCCTGGAGAACTTGCAGCATGTGGCTTTAGTCCACCTTGTACAGTAGTCCGTCACTGTCAGTATGAACTTGTGTCTTGCAGAAGATGGAGGATTGATGACTCTGATGAAATCTAGGCCCCACTATGCAAATGGTCTTGACTCAATCACAGGCTGTAATGGATTGGCCTGATTTCTTCCTTTATCTGCTATAGTCTGACAGGTGTGGCAACTCTTAATGTGACTCTCTGTATCTTTGAACATTGTGGGCCAATAATAGCATGCCCTCAATATTTTATGTGTTGTAGCTAGATGGGAACCATGGCCAGTTCCATACTTGTCATGCAATTTTGTCAACACCTTATCTGCCTTAGCTTTGTTTATACATCTCAGATAAATTCCATCATGGTTCTTCCTGAACAGAAGACCTCCTTGCACCATATATTTTTGTACTTTAATCTTCAAAGCTCTCCTCTAAGAAGCTTTCATCCTATTTGGGTACTTTCTAGATATTAGAAAAGTGTTTAAATCACCATACCTGTCTGATGCGTTATGGGAATTTAGTACATACTGTTATTTTATCAAATCTGGGTTTGTATTTGCTATTATTTGCACCAACACCTACCCTTTGACTAGCTTCATGGGAATGATTTCCATTTCAAACTCTTGCAGCGTGGTGATCCACTTGCCCCTTTTTTCTCCAGGCTCGTTCTGCATCAACAACATCTTTATTGCTATGTCTGGAACTATAGCTTTAACTTGGCTGTACAAAATATAATGCCTGACTTTCTTCATGGCCCTCATTAGTGTGAATGCTTGTCTTTCAGTATCTAGATATCTCAGTTGTGCATCCTTCAGTGGTGTGCTCATAAAAGCTATGGGCTTTTCTTCATTGTCTACACCCTTCTACATCAAGGCAGCCATGACTGAATGGGAGGATGCAAAGGAATATATGTAAAAGGGCTTTGTGTAGTCTAGACTTGTTAGTACAGGAGCATCAGAAATGGCCTTCTTAATATCTTCAAATGCAGCCCTAGCCACTAGCATCCACTCCATCTTCGCATCCTTTTTCAACATGGTGTTCAACGGTTGCACAATTTCTGCAAACCCTGTAATGAACTTCCGAACAAAGTTAATCTTACCAAAAAATGATTTTAACTCTTTCCTATTGTTTGGTATTTGCAAATTTTTTATTCCTTCTATTCTATCTAGATCAATAGATATTCCATCTTCAGAAATGACATGCCCTAATAATTTACCTTCAGTTACTCCAAATGAGCATTTCTTAGGGTTAAGGGAAATTCTGTACCTCTTACATCGCTTAAGTATTTTTCTCAAATCCTTAGCATGAGTGGATGCATCCTTAGAATATACAGTCAGATCATCCATATACACAACAATGCACTTATCTAATAATCCACAGAATGCAATGTCCATGGCTCTCTAAAAAGTAGCACCTGCATTTATTAGACCAAAAGGCATTCTTCTATATGCATAATTTCCCCATTTACAAGTGAAGGTGGTTTTTAATATGTCATCTCTATCTATTAAGCCCTGGTTATATCTTGAGAAACCATCTAAGAAAGATATCATCTTTGCCCCATTCACTACTTGCAGCACTTTGTCTATGGGAGGTAGAGGATAATTATCCTTTTCAGATGCTTTGTTCAAATTTCTAAAGTCTACACATAACCTGATGTCTCTATTTCTCACTGGTACTAAGTTAGCTACCCAGGCTGAATGTTTAACTAGGAAAATTATTCCAGCAGACAATAACTTCTTTACTTCTTCAAAGATTAAAGGCTCTAAAATGGTGTTCACAAGCCTTTATTTCTACCTAAATGGTTTAAGATCTGGTCTCAAAGGTATCACGTGAGTTATGATGGACATATCATATGTTTTCAAGTCTTCATATGTCCATGCTATTACGTGTTTGTATTCTTTCAAAACATCTATAATTTCTTTTCTTAATTTCTCAAAGCAAGCCTTTCCAATCAGCATGTTTTGTGGGCTTTGCTCTGTCCCTCAATTGTATGGATCACACTTACCCCCTTCTATTTTGGGCAAGTCCTTCTGTCTTATTACTCCATCAAAGTCAAAAATATGTTGTAATTCAATTACCCCTTTGGGTAAGAAGTTGCTCTTCAAGTTGATTATATCCTCTTCGTCCCATGTTATCTCAGGCCTTTCCTATTCACCAATGATTTGAACCTCAAATACCTCATTACAAGTTAGAAAATCAATAATTTGTTGTTCACCTCCAAATACCTGAAAGTGTGTAACATTATCTGGGATACTGGGAACATTAACTATTTCAACAGGAAATCATCTCAGACTTGACAGTGTCAAGGGTTCTAGTGTGCTAGCAGCAACTGTTAGTGCATATGGTCTATGGTTCAATTCTCTAGGGATATGCTCTATGTTGAAAGCATCAAATGAATCTATTAAACCCCATACTCTATGCCTGTAACAAATCATTTTCTTGTAGTTGCATACATATAGTTTCCTTACTTGTCTGACCACTAACTCAGAATCTAAAAATACCTTAATCATTTTTACCCTTTTCTTGATGGCCATGACAAGTCCCAAAATTAAGGCTTCATATTCAGCAATATTGTTAGTACAGGAAAACTGTAGTCTATATGCCGCTAGATATGATTTACCCCAAGGATCTATGAGTTCAACACCTACACCTATACCTTGTTTTAATTTGGACCTGTCACATTTTAGTGTCCACATGCCATCCTTGTTCTTTTAACCTTTTACTTTGGCATGCTGTGCTTCTTCTATCACATGTGAGGTGCTGGCCTATTTATTCATGGGTATTTCAATTTGGTCAACTTGCCTATGTGTATTTTCAGTCTGCAAATAAAAAAAACAACTACCCTTGTCCTTTATTCCCTCTCCTAAATCTGAAATCAGAGCATCTACATTATCTTGAAGGTATCTCCCTGGTTGATCAGGATAAACACTTCCCTCTTGCAGCTCTACCTTCTTCGTGCATTTTATGTATTGATATTCAATGATGTCTTTGCAAATTCCACAACTCTCCTCAGAATGTGGCCTATCATGAACTATACATCTGTCCCTATACAGTTTGCATTGGACTAGCAGATTTTGTTTAATGCACTCTTCCATTTCTTGTCTAATGGCATGACCAAATTTGTTCATTGCACTATTTTCTTCATCTGAAGAATTTCCATCAGACTCAATGAATAATGTTGTTTCATTGCTGACATGCTTTTATCTAAAGTTTAACATCATGATCTCTTCAATTTGTACCCCATTGTTAGTAATCGTATAAACACCAAGTTCAATAGCAGCATATAATATTTCATTAGTTTGATTATACTCTGTTATCATGTGTTTCATCCTGGGTTCTACCTCTATTCTAATCTGATTTGGGACACCTCTCCACAGTAGCCACATATGTGAAAAATTAGTGGCCATATATTCGTTTAATGTCTTGGACCAATCCCTACTCAGTAACATTCCATAATTCATGGGTATATCCACTATTTGAATGTCAATGAATTGGCTTACCTTAGGGTCTGAAGCTAATTGCATTTGAATGTTCATCAATTCTCCTATCACACTAACCTTAGTTTTATCTAACTGTGTGACAACCTTGGCAGATTTGGTGAGAGTTAGCCCTAGAGTTTTACATATCCCTAAGGGCATTACGTTGGCCGATGCACCAGAGTCTACCATGCAATTGTGTATGTTCTTCCCACACAATCTAATAGTTAACAAGAAAGGAGGAGCATCCTTCTTATCAGCATATATTACTACATTTGTATTGGAAGGCTGCTCAACTTTCTTACTTTTCTCTTTAGGCGGTGAATCTCTATTGGGAACAGTTATATTAGTAGCAACCTCATCTATCATGGATGTATCTAGAGATTTTATAAAAGCATTTATGATCCCTGGGGTTCTCAATAATTCACTCAGAGGTACACTGACCTTGATTTTCTTTATTTCTTCTGACAAGTAATTCATCAATCTTATTGTCTCTACTGTTTTAGTTTTACTTGTCTGGACCTTTTGTGCTATTTTTCTATTGTTTGTGTGATGATTAGCTTTAAGTATGGTGCGACTGTTGCTAGCATTCTGATCTAGGGGTGTATTGAAGTTGTTGGGAGGAATGGAAGTGGTGAAAGGTCCTCCTAGCCTAGGGTTATTTCTCAAATTGTAGGTGTGGTTTTCATTTATCTATTGAAAAGCCTACACCTCTTCTATTTCAGTCAATACTTCATTTTCAGTTTCAAAGGGAAACTGAAAAGCATTTAACACAAAGGCTAATTTAGGATAAAGATTTTCATAGCAATATGGTTCATCCTCTAACAATTGATCTTCCTTCTCTTCTACAGTTGCAAAGGTAAAGGTTTCTAAAACTAAAGTTGTATCATACCCTAAGGGTACTACCTCGTTACCCTTGGGAATGAGAAATTCAGAAGTAGGAGGCTTCGCATCTACATTGAAAATGCTGGCTGCTAAATGGAACTGCGGACAGTCAAGCTAAGCATGGGCATTGGTATCCTAAAATCTGCACCAATGTTTTAGTGATGTATTGGCCATTTGGATGCCAGCTGTTTGTTTTGCATCATGATTATCTATATTCTCAAAAGGAGAAGCTAGAGTACCATTGGTTGGTCCAGTGCTCCATGTTTTGGGAGGTCTAGGCTGATTCTAATTTTTGTTATTGTTACCCTAGGCCCTATTGTCTATCACTGGCCCTCTGTTTTGTATTGCTTACCCTTGGTTATGACCTTGATGCTGACTATAGTTTTGGTTCTAATTTGAACTTTGGCCTTGGTTGTTATTTTGGTTATGGCTCTGATTGTAGTTCTAATTTTGGTTTGAACTGTAGTTTTGATTTTGGCCTTGGTTTTGATTTTGATTCTATCCTTGGTTGCCTCTTCCATAAAGATTCTCATTTCTTAGTTGTGTCACTTTGGTGGTCAATCTTTTCAAATGTGTAGTGATCTCTTTGATTTCTTCCCTTTTCCTCTTGTGCCTTTGCCATAGTTGTATCTCTAGGAGGTTGGAAGAAAGGCTGACCACTATTATGACTGTTATTAGCAGTGTTACCTGTGTAAGGAACTATGGCTTGGATTGAGGTAGGACTATACATAGGTGTGTATGTAGGAACTAGTTTTAATGATGGAGTGTGATGCATAGGGACTCCATTCCAAGGTTGTGCCTGATTTTGCATCCCAAAATTTCCTCCATTAACAAATGGACTATAAGTTGTATGCCTCATCTCTTGGTTTACTGAGGCTACCTCTTTATAGGTTTTGGATATTGAATCTATGTCAGGTTTTCTTTTGACAAACATGGCAGTTAAAGGATCCAAGGTAACATAGTACATGGCTAACAAGGTATCATCATTCATGGTGTAAGGGTCTACCAACCTAGAGTAGGCCTTTTGAAATTTGTCATTGAAATTATCAATCAGCTCTCCCTCTCCTCTTTTTATGGTAGCCAATTTATGATACAAGATGCAAGGATCAATGGGTCCTCTAAATCTAGATAGAAATGCTTCTTCTATAAGTCATCAAGAAGAAATATAGCCATTGGGTAAGTTTACATACCAATTAGAGGCTTGTTCATTGAAGGTGTAGGGAAACAATCTACACACAACGTCCTCGTGTTCTAATCTCGCCCTAAAGTATGCCTCCTTCAATATTCTAATGTGGTCTTCTAGATCTTGGTGCAACTGGTATTTGGGAAATATCTTTTCAAGATTTTTGGGCATCTCATTATAATCAAGGAACACTATTGGGGAATGGACATTGAAATAAGCCATTGCAGGTGCTTGTGCTTGACCTAGACCTATAGGAATACCTAGATTCACTAGTGGGATAGGATTTCTAGGAGGACTAAGACCTCTAGGACTACCTAAACCAAGATTTAAAGGTCTGAATGAAGAAATGTTAAGACTCACAATGCTATGGATAGTATAAGGTGATCTAGGGGGTGTGTTAGATGAGCCTCCTGGGTGTGTTATTTTAGGGTTCCAAATCAGAGGACTCTTACTTTGTCTTATATCAGGTAATTGCACAAATATATCCCCTGAACTGGATCTAGACCTAGTCACTCTATCGTTGTTATTAGCCAGCTCTACTTGAAACAAACCCTAACTCTAATCGAGTCCTCCTTCTAGCGCCAAAAAACTATTGATGATTGTTTTAACACAGTCATAACAATAGTTAAAACTCACATAAAATGAACCTAACTAACTTGAAAGATATGAAGGAATCGATTAAGATTCACTTAATCCCAAGTTTAATGTGGTCAGGTCTTGACCTGTTGGGCAAATTCAGTAGGTTGATGTGAAGCTGTAATGTTCAAGGGGCCTTACGTGATTTAGGGTTTCTTGTTGGTCTACTGGACTCAAACTATGCAAAAGATCATAAATATCAGTATGTTGTTCATTCTTTTTGCATAAACTTATTACTGTGTTACAAAGCTTTAAATGATTTATATTATTGCAAGCTTTCTTCTCTTTAATATTATGAAAACTATCTACTTTCAACTCAACTATGCATGCTTCTTTCAAATATGAGACAATTTCCTTTAAATTTCTATGTTTTAAGCTAAGTATTTTTAGATGGGTTGGGAAAACTTAGAAAGATCTAATCTAAACATCATTCATTCTACCAAAGGATTTAATTGTTCTGTTATGCACTTCATAAGTAATACAACAAATTGATCAAATCCATAGATAAAAAACCTTAAGTGTAAATTCTAAACATTTTCACAAACATACACTTAAAATTGCAAGATCTAAGAGAAAATGTTTCAAACACAATAAAGAGCAACAAAACACTCAGAAGATAGATGCAAAATTCTAGCTTCAATTGTATTAGAAACAGACAGTCATATAAGATTTACAATGTCTGAATGACTCCTAGCTTCAATGATCAAATTACAAAAAAACCTACAAGCTTTATAGATACACTAAGGAAGCAAGATGTTCCACACATTCCTTACTGCAGACACAGGTGACCTCCTTCTTCTACTCCTAAATGCTAAGCTAAATTACAACCTTTAGTTCTGTTCTATAAGTTCCTTTATCCTAAAAATCCATGTGTAAAGTATTACAATGTAAAGGGTCAACATATAGCTATGACCATCACCAATATAGCTCCAAAACCCTAGTTAAGCAATGGTTCAAACCTCCAGTTACAGTATCAATGGTGGAAAAATCCCACCCAAAATATCTCTGAGCAGTATACATTAAATCTAGGTGCAATATACCCCTCTAGAAACCCTAGCAGCTCAAAAATAACTTTTGTGATCTGCTGCAATAATGTCTCCATTTGCATTTTGTCTTCATCATTGAATACCCTTGAATTCTTGCACTCCATCCTTATCTTCCTCCACTTCTGAGATCTGATCTCCTCTGCATGATGTCATTGCCATCATGTTCCAACTCCTTCAAATCTCTGTAACCCTACAAATAGACACAAAAAATGGATTAAAAACTACATCAAGTTGCTTCGTCAATTTATTACCTAGTCAAAAAGTTAGATGGACATTAATACGGCAATTTTGGTGCCTTTAAGCCTCTTGTTATAGTCGGTCCAATTCTGCATATGCCTCCTTTGTTCGTATCGCACTTTGTTGTGTTCTATATATCCTTATCGACGTAACCCTCTTGGTCGGTATGATTTTCAAACTTCTCGCCGATCTCACTATTTTGGCCAATGTCATCTCTATTAGCATGCATTCTCCCTTATATCAACATAACATATGCCCGTTGCGTCGAGTTGGAAACTTCATACCGATCGCTCAACTCTCACAGAAATAGCCTTATTGGCTTGCATGTCTTCTCCATCGGCCTGACCTCTCCTCATCAGCGCGAACTCAAAATATTTGGCCGATCGCTCATCCTACATTGATACAGCCTTATGGCTTGTATCTCCGCACTGTCGACATGACTTCCTTCTATTAGCGTGGTTAAAAAAACCTCCACCGATCTTACTTTTTAGCCAATGCACCCTCTTGTCGTTGTGACTCTCGCCGATGCCCCTCACTATTTCTCTTGCATACTAACAATGTATAAGGTGCAATGTATCTCCTAACATACACTCAAGTTTGGTACATCGTATTAACCATATTTTAATTTGCCTCTGAGTTTCGCGCAGTGTATTAGCAATGTATGTATTCCTTAATATGCATTCTAGTTTTATACATTGCATTAATCAGATTCTAATTCCATTTGAATTCTATCTTGTATGATGTCTTTATATATCTTCAATATTTAAAGCACAAAATATACAATGACTTAATCATAATTTATAATCCCTTCAGGTCCATCCTATGTATATTTCATTGTATGTAACACTTGTATGTTTACCTAAATATACGAGCCCACCTACATACAACCATTTAATCTTGTTTCATAACATTTCGGGTCTGCGGCCTGTATGTAGGGCTTGTATATTTGTCTTGTATGTTCTGACTTGTCAAACATACAAACATGAGATACATGCAATGGATTTCAAACATTTATCCATTTCAACACTAAACTATTTCGGGTCCACCTTGTATGTATAAATAGAACCTTTATTAAAATGCATACAAGGTTAAGGACATACAATCGACCCTGCATATGAAAGTGATGTATAAAGGGCAATGTATGTGCAACATGCAAGCGACTCAACATGCAAACAACCTTGTATACGAACCCGATTGCGAGAGACACTTTACATGCAACATACAAACTTGATTGTACATTTACCAAAATGCTCATAACTTGCAAAATATGGCAAATTTTAAGATGGTTCAAAAAGCAACCCTAGCTCATTTTTCCACAAGGAATCCAACCATATTATGCCCTGGTACTAAAAATGCATTTTTTTCTCTATTTTTAACAAGGTCTGCAATTTTAACCCCTTTTTCCCTTTACCACTAGACAAACCCACAGAAACAAAAAAAGAAGCAAAATGTAAAAGCAAAGCAAAGCCATAGCAGGGGTCCTCATTTTGCTAAGGACTAAAATGGGGTGTGTTGTGAACATCACAACATCTTGATTGAGCAAGAAACAGGATTCAATATCCCTATCTACTATAGAACCAAAATACATTGTAGCAGCATGTAGTTGTACTCAAGTGTTATTGATGAAGCAGACTTTGAAGGACATCAAAATTGTGTATCAAGTTCCCATTGCAATCTTTTGTGACAACACAATTGCCATAAACATATCAAAGAATCTAGTGATGCATTCAAGGAAAAAGCACATATCCATCAGGTATCATTTTCTGGGAGAAAAGGTGATAGAGAATGAAGTCAAGTTGGAGTATGTTTCTACCAAAGATAAAATTGCAAACATTTTTACCAAGCCTCTGCCTAAGGATACTTTTGAGTATCTCAGAGAAAAGTTAGGGGTTATCACCCCTCCTACTCTAAACTAAGATGCACAATCGTGCATCAGTTTGGAGGTGTTCAAAGGTCCGGATTGATGCTTTTTAGGGCTACTTCTCAAGGGGAGTAGTCAGAGAGTTCAAAAGAGAGATTAGATCATAGCATAAGAGTGCAAGTATGTGCCCTTTGACATTTATGTCAAAGGGGGAGAGAAGTCATGTGGAAAAATTAGAGTGCAGATGTGTAAGAGAAAGGGGGAGAATCTTGTCTTGATAGCTATTGCAATTTTTCACATCATATGTTGCCATCAATGACAAAGGGGGTGATTGTTGCAAGTATGCACCTAATCGCTGTTGTCATTGATGTTAACATATCCTTGTTTTCATTAGTGTCAATGGTATCTTATTTTGCTACTTGTTTAGAAGACTTGTATGTTGAGGATATTGATAATATTAGCCTCTTCAGAAGGAACAATTGAGTTATGTAGAGAAGTGTAGTATAGAAATTGAGTTGTATGCTAAAGAAAAGCTTGGTAAACTGTTCCACATTTATTTCTACTTAAAGATCATGGCCTATGGATTAGAAGCAAGTTAGAGGTATGACTAAGGTTGCTACATTTTGGGTTTTAGCCCTCCACATGAAGATCTGAGTGAGTTGTGTTCACCAGAGTGAAACCTACTTTTTCTATAAGTTTAGTTGGGACAGGAAGAAAGTATTCTACTCCACATTCCTTCGCAATAAAGTATTTTGCCTTGCGGTTCTAGAAAGAAGTTTGGGATGATGATAAGTGCCTATAGTTGCAATGGTTCATGGTTTGGTGGTCTGCAAGCTATCTTTCTTTTATGATAGTTGAAGATAGTGAAGTTCATGTGTTTTGATGAGAAGATTCCTATAGAAAAGTGGTTAAGGTTCGTGTAGTTGCTCCTGATGATTATAACATTCGTGGATGTCTCCTAATCATGTTCCTATCTTGATATTAGTCTGCGTCAAGGATTTGAGATCATGTTCGAAGATTGTTCTTAGATAGTGTAACATGTAACCAGTGATTGCAGAGATCTCTGGAAGATTGTGGAAGCATGTTGCTATGTGGAAGATCATGTTTGAGTCCCAGCTAAGGCATGGTGTGATCTACATTTCATTTCCTTTGCACTATGTTGTCATAGGTCAAGACCTATTTTGTAAATGTTCATAATATTGACCTTGGAGATTGTGATGCTGACCTTGATGATCATTCCAAGGTTGATAAAGTGTATAAATACTTGTAGTTGAGTCATGGAAAAAGTGTTCTTGAGCAAAAATGGAAAGATAATAAGAAAGGTCCAAAAGGTAGAGCAGAGAAGAGGTAGAGGAAAGAAGAGAAATAATAGAGCAGAGGAAGAGCAGAGCAAAGGAATTAGTGTACTTAATCACAAATATAGAAAGGTGTTGATCATGGCAGTGAGTCTAGCAGTGAGCTGCTAGTAGGGTTTAACATCCCTCAAGGTTTAACAACCCTTATTGTAATCTTGCTAGGTTTAGGATTGAGGCAGTGACCCTGCTAGACCTAGTTGTTCTTCATTTTAGTAAGCCAGTATGTTTAGGCCCGTGGAGTGACCAAGCCTGAACATCATTATTTGAAGATTGCAATATATATTGAGAACTAATCCACTCCATGGTTTTTCCCCACCTTGGGGTTTTCTACATAAATCTGGTGTCTCTTGTGTTTGATGTTGTCTCTATGGTTAAGTTTCTGATTTCATGCATTCATTGTTAAATCATAATAATTGTGGATAAGTAATGAATGTTTAATTGTGATGCAGAGGAAATGCAACAGAAGCTTACAAATAGGATGGAAAAGCCATTAATCCACTATGATGCAGAGGCATCCACACTAAAACCTTGACATACAGCCTGTATGTCTACAACCCTTCATCATCATCATATTTCTGTTAACACTGTCAGCATCATCATATTTTCTCTGCCGACCGATATCCTCCTGCAGACAAACCTTTGACCTTTCGTCTGTCAGTAGCATCATCATATTCGGCTAGTGCAATCATCCTCCTGACGATCACTGTTCATCTTACCGCCAACCTCTATCTACAGCATCATGATGTTCGACATCATCTTCATTAGTAGGATATAAAATATCCGGTTCCCTCCATATATCCTGATGACGACACTTCACGCACCTTTCCTTCAATGCTTACGTCACCCCGATATCCGACTACTTAAACAACAGCATCAGGATATGACTTATCCGGTCATATTGAAACATCCTGATGATGATACTCAACTTTATACTGATGACGAATATTCTACCGAATATCCTCTCACGATCCACTTATCTCCCCGATGCCTTACGCCTATGCCAAAACACTTATGGTTAGCAGGATAAACCTTTATCAGGTGATATTTCAGAATGTCCTGATGACGATTATCCTGATGACGATGACGTCATATGCAGCTCCTCCAATATCCTGCTGTCGGCCAAACTTAACATTATCGGCCCGCGATGGAATTGTCAACCCGATCTTCTACCTTATGCCGATATGCTCTTCCTCGGCAACACCTTGTGATCATCACCCCAATGCGCATTCACCTTATGCAAACTACTGCATCATGCTCACCTCCATCTACTCAGATGACACCCGAAGTAACTATAGGATATACACAGAAATATCCTGATGATGCCGTTGCGATGGATTTTCCAACCTTAGCAAATTTCGATCCGTCGAACCTCCTGAGGTGACCCGATCTGCTTCCTGGACAACTTTCCAGACTCTAACAAACAGCACGACCTAGCACATGCCCATGCTAGGGTTCTCAACACCTCTCGACTGCGATCCTGCAAACATACATGTGAACAAATAGAAAATGCAAACTAAATCCTAAACTATTGTACATAGCCCCATTCCACCGATTCGATGAATCAACCGGTGGAATGGATCAGTGAATCCATGTAACCACCAGAACAGCAACTCGATTACACAATGGAATCCAAACAGAAAATTGACACAAACAGGATCTCTTTATTGATTTCAAAAGATGCAAATACAGTACTCTGTCTCACTCTAAAATCTAACTCCTCAATCTGTATCTACTTCTCTATCTCTCTATCTGTCTATCTGTCCTAAGACCAACCGATCCTACTACATAAATAGGAACTGCTTGCGAGTACTACCACTCGATTCCCAGCAGCTGGGAGGATCCAACTGAACTAACAAACTATACAGCTGTCATCAGCTGTCATAACAAACTACCTAAAAATAGAAAAGCATGGTCAACTTGGACCTTATTACATGCATTGGTCTTATAAGACCTTCTTGGAAACATTAACAAGACCTATAACAAACTAACTGCCTCATGGAGGCCATCTGTCAGGTAGGTACTCCTGCACCATACTCCCCAACAGAAAAGAACTCATGTCCCATGAGTTAGGTTGTGGAAGTCCTCCACCTTTACACTTTGCCTTTGCAGTGTCTTGACCTATTCCAGCTTTGTCCTCTGCTGGCTCTCGGCTACTCCAAGACTTCTAAACTGTAACTTGCTTTCTTGCAAGTAAACCCCCAGTCCTGTTAATGTAGGCCCTTCTCACACATACCTTGTGTTTGTTAGGTTGTTTTACCAGAACCTCTATCTGAACTACCTCTTGAACTTCTGCAATGTTCAAATCTGTCTTCCTTTCAACTTTTATAGGACAAACAATAGTCCCAACTATGACAACATCCTTGTCATTCCTCTCAACTGGTTGCTGTTTGCAAACCTGTTTCTGAACCTACTGCTGACCTCTGTCAGTCAAAACTAAAACTGTCTTCAAACTGTTGTCCTTAACAACTCCTTTCCCTGTAGTGTCCTCAACTGCCTTTATGCCTGCTCCTATAGGCATATGCACAAATTCCTTCCTTCCCACTAAAATGATTTTTCGCTGCCTTTTGTACTGCAGCTTCTTCCTGTAATGGCATCAACATAATAGTTTTCCCATCTTTCTTGATGGTGTAGGTATTAGCATACCCATCATACAGTACCCTCCTATCAAATTTCCATGGTCTACCCAACAGTAGGTGACAACATTCCATGGGCAAAATGTCACACAAAACTCTATCATGATATGCTCCAATCTGAAAATCAACATATGCCTGTTCATATACAAAAAGTGATTGACTATCACTCACCCAAGATGCCTTGTAAGGGTGTTGGTGTGGAATCCTTTCCAAATTCAGTTTATCCACCATTTCCTGAGATACCATGTTGTTTGTTGAACCAGTATCAATGACAACCTTACATACCTTACCTTTGCTCTTGCATGTGGTCTTGAAAAGAGCTCTTCTTTGCATCATATCGTTTGATGCCTGCAAACTAATTCTCCTAAGCATCAATGCTTCTCCCTCCTCAGGATACCCATAATTGTCAGGAACTCTATCTTGATAAGTGTTTAAACTTTGCACACTTTGCTCTACTTTCTCTTCTTGCACAAGTTGTACTCTCTTGTCATTCGTTCTATCATCTCTGGATGATGAACCTTTGCTTTCTGGACATTTGAAAAATGGATGACCAAACTCACCACAGGTGTAACACTTTCTTGAAAATGTAGCAGAACCTCTACCACTTCCAAATCTGCCTCTATTACCTTTCCATCCACCTCTGAAATCAGACTGTCCCTGTCCTTTACCAGTGTCTTCTTGACCCTCATTGGTTTGCCTTATTGTAGGGGCTGATCCTCTTCCCCTCATATTGTTTCCTCTTCCTCTATTGTGTTGTTCTTGTTTTCTCTTTAACTTCTCTTCCACTTTCAATGCCAACTGAAAGCATTTCTGAACTGTATCTGGATTATGCAGACTTAAATCTTCCTGAATATTGAACCTTAATCCATTAAGGTATCTGGCTACCTTCTCTTCTTCACTTTCCTTTACCTTTGTTTTCATACAAAGTTTCATGAATTCTTCTGTATATGAGCTGACATCTAGCTCCTTCTGCTTCAGGTTTTGCTTCCTCTTGTGTAATTGGATACTGTAATCCAATGGGACATAAGCTTCCTTTACTAATGCCATCATTTTCTTCCATGTAGTGACTCTACGCTTTCCTTCCTGTACTCTATCATCTTGGACGAAATTCCACCATGTCAAGGTAGCTTCTTTCATTTTTGACTGGGCTATTTTCACCCTCTGTTGTTCTGGTATCTCCTCTGTTTCAAAGAAATTGTTCAAGGAGTCTATCCACTCCATCACTGAATCAGGTTCCATCTTTCCTGTAAACACTGGCAAATCTAATTTCACATCCATGGTTCTCCTCTCCATGGCCTTGAGGGCATTCAACAGTGGTCTCTGGTCTGCAGGAACGACCTCCTCGTTCCAACTAGGGATCTCTTCTTCTTCCCTATCTTCTTCTCTACCAGAACCTACTCTGTTCCTCAACTTCTCTAACTCATCCTTCAATTCCTGATTCTGAGCCTTCACGGCCTTGCTCTCTGCAATCTGTTTCTTTACCAGAACTGCCAACTCAACGTTGGTCATCCTTGCCGGAATCTCAGATGTTCCTTCTTCATCTGACATCCTGCTATATCCTGATCTTTTCCAGAAGATCCTTCCTTTGCTCTGATACCACTATGATGCAGAGGCATCCACACTAAAACCTTGACATATAGCCTGTATGTCTACAACCCTTCATCATCATCATATTTCTGTTAACACTGTCAGCATCATCATATTTTCTCTGCTGACCGATATCCTCCTACAGACAAACCTTCGACCTTTCGTCTGTCAGCAGCATCATCATATTCAGCTAGCGCAATCATCCTCCTGACGATGACTGTTCATCTTACCGCCAACCTCTATCTACAGCATCATGATGTTCAACATCATCTTCATCAGCAGGATATAAAATATCCGGTTCCCTCCATATGTCCTGATGATGACACTTCACACACCTTTCCTTCGATGCTTACGTCACCCTGATTTCTGACTACTTAAACAACAGCATCAGGATATGACTTATCCGGTCATATTGAAACATCCTGATGATGATACTCAACTTTATACTGATGACGAATATTCTGCCGAATATCCTCTCACGATCCACTTATCTCCCCGATGCCTTACGCCTATGCCAAAACACTTATGGTCAGCAGGATAAACCTTTATCGGGTGATATTTCAGAATGTCCTGATGACGATTATCCTGATGACAATGACGTCATATGCAGCTCCTCCAATATCCTGCTGTCGGCCAAACTTAACATTATCGTCCCGCGATGGAATTGTCAACCCGATCTTCTACCTTATGCCGATATGCTCTTCCTCGGCAACACCTTGCGATCATCACCCCAATGCGCATTCACCTTATGCAAACTATTGCATCATGCTCACCTCCATCTACTCAGATGACACCCGAAGTAACTACAGGATATACACAGAAATATCCTGATGATGTCGTTGCGATGGATTTTCCAACCTTAGCAAATTTTGATCCGCCAAACCTCTTGAGGTGACCCGATCTGCTTCCTGGACAACTTTCCAGACTCTAACAACTAGCACGACCTAGCACATGCCCATGTTAGGGTTCCCAACACCTCTCGACTGCGATCCTGCAAACATACATGTGAACAAACAGAAAATGCAAACTAAATCCTAAACTATTGTACATAGCCATTCCACCGATTCGATGAATCAACCGGTGGAATGGATCAGTGAATCCATGTAACCACCAGAACAGGAACTCGATTACACAATGGAATCCAAATAGAAAATTGACACAAACAGGATCTCTTTATTGATTTCAAAAGATGCAAATACAGTACTCTGTCTCACTCTGAAATCTAACTCCTCAATCTGTATCTACCTCTCTATCTCTCTATCTGTCTATCTGTCCTAAGACCAACCGATCCTACTACATAAATAGGAACTGCTTGCGAGTACTACCACTCGATTCCCAGCAGCTAGGAGCTTCCAAGCGGCTGGGAGGATCCAACTGAACTAACAAACTATACAGCTGTCATCAGCTGTCATAACAAACTACCTAAAAATAGAAAAGCACGGTCAACTTGGACCTTATTACATGCATTGGTCTTATAAGACCTTCTTGGAAACATTAACAAGACCTATAACAAACTAACTGCCTCATGGAGGCCAGCTGTCAGGTAGGTGCTCCTGCACCAAATTGCAGTAAGTGTTTATGTTTTTGGGACAACTGATTCAACCCCCCCTCTTAGTTGTCTGGCACATATCAATGAGCCATTCTCCTATTGTCATCTTTAACAGGAAGGAAGTACAACTTCTAAGAGCTCAACTCATTCATAAGATCAATATGAGATAGGCAATAATGGAAGTTACGAATTGAATCGATCTATGAAGGTAATATCTTTGTTTATTGTATTTGCATCAATTTCATTGAAGTTATTGGATATTTAGCAGTTTTTACTATAATTCAAAAGTTCAACAACAATATGTAACTCAATCTTCTCCTTCTATCCTATTAACTCCACCTAGGGAAATTATGGTAGCTTCTAAAGCTCATCCTTTTGTAACTTGGAATAGTTGACATAGTTGTGTCATACACCTTGCAATCATAATGCTTGATTTATTATTCATTTATTTATTATTTGTGAGCCCTCATGGAAAAGGGTGTCTAACGTCTGACTTGGCCATTATGCCATGTGCATACCTTATTATGACATATGTAAGGATGTTTAAGAGAATACCTTGTCATGAAGAATGTGTATAGGCAATGATGAAGATAATAGTGTAAGAGAATGTATGATGTGCATAAGAGAATGCAAGAGGGAGATACATTATTAACTAGACCAAGTTGATGAACTTATGGTCCATCATAACCCATATTTGAATGTAGATAATGGAGTCAAAATACAATGCCCAACTTTAGTAGTTACATATGATAGGTTATGACATGGTATGATAGGTGTAAGAGCATATTCATTTTTTAGCCTAGAAGACCAAAACCAGGGAGAACAATGGAATTTAGGCCCATGATTTGGGTACCATTTTTGGGTCATGGTTTTGGTCCATGTTTCATGGTTTATCACTTATGTTGGATGAAAGGAAGCAAGGTATGCAGAAACGCTTCCTACACTGATCTATTAAGGAAAGATTTAGGCAAATTTTTGCTTTTACAGTTATAGATTAAGATGCGCATTAATAGAAATATAATAACAACTTCCAAATGCAAACACATAACTCACAACACAAGATATACATGAGGAAAACCCTTTCAGGTAAAAAAACCCCACACTCCAAAGCCGCCCAATATATTATTCAGGAATCAAGAAGTTTACAATATACTTGTAGCGAAAGATTTTACAGGAGTATATTCAACCAGAGATCCAGGAGGTAACTCGACATCTATAAGATTCTTACACACAACCTCCATCTCCATCTCCTAATATATACGAGATACAATACAGTAAACTGTTATCGATAATTACAAAACCATGAGCTAAAACCGCCCAAAAGTGGCACCCAAATTACCTCCAATCAAAGATGACTTGTGATGTGCTAAAACACACATAAAAACATGTAACTCTCCCCTTTACAACTCTTTTATGTGTCCAACACATTTTTACATTTCCCAAAAATAGGAGGTCCAACTTCCGGAGGTCATAACTTTTGTTTCAGGTGTCTGATTGACAAACCGTTTGATGTGTCAAAAATCTCATGAAGAGATCTATCACCATGTAACCCACTTTGTTGGTTATGAAAATTTGCGGAGTGTTTAGGGACCTCTAAGTGCCTCAAAATTGAGTTCAAAACTTTTTCAGCAGTTTTCAAAAAATAGAAACTTTAATATCTCATGGTTGAGGTATGATCCTGAGTTGAAACTCAACTGAGATGTTTACTTAGCTATTCTGCACCTTCTGGGAAAATTTTAGGTCAATCTAAGGTCAAATGTAAAGTTACTAAAAATAGTAAGTCACACCATTTTTAGCCCTTTTGGAAACTTTTAAAGTTCTAGATCATTCTTCAAGATAAAGGGTATTCAAAAAGACCAAAACTAGGAAGAATAGTAACCTTTCAAAGTTGCAAGGTTGAGACACTTTTCTTAACATTCTCCCACTTATCAAACATCTTTCAAGAGCAAAGGGAGTATCAATACCGTGATTTCATTACTAGGGGCCGAGAGGCCTGTAGACTCTGAACACCATCTGAACTTCTCTGTGCTCATAGGTTTTGTTAAGGAATCTACAACATTTGTCAAATTATCAACTTTCTCTAGGTTTACATTCCCATCCTCTACCATGTCACAAATAAAATGGTATTGGAAATCAATATGCTTAGTCCTCGTGTGGAAAGTAGGATTCTTCACCAAACATATGGAACTCTAATTGTCACAACAAATAGTAATCTTCCCTACATCAAACCCAACATTAGAAGACAATCTCTTAACCCAAATGGCTTCTTTTCAAGCATGAGTTAATTCCATGTACTCAGCTTTAGTAGTGGACAAAGTGAACACAAGTTGCTTCTTACTTATCCAACTAATAGCACCACCAAACATAATGAACACATAAGCAATGGTGGATCTCCTACTATCAATGTCACCTGCACAATCTAAATCCACAAATTGTGAAATATAAAGTGAATGTCGAGGTCTTATAGCATAACCATGATAACATCAGGAATACTTAGAAGTACCCCACAATATTTGAACACTCTCTTCACTATATCCTAATGTACCTATCCAAGATTACCCATAAATCGACTAAGGACTCGCACTACTTGGGCAATGTCTAGTCTTGTATAGACCATCGCATACATCAAACTGCCAACCACACTAGCATAAGAAACTCTACTTATATCCTTTCTCTCAGAAGGGGATTTGGACAATCTACAACATATAACTTTGTCCCCATTGTAATAGGAATAGTCAAAGGTCTGTGATCCACCATGATGAACCTCTATAACATAGTGTTAACATACTTACTCTAACCTAACCAAAGTTTTTTGCTTGCTCTGTCTCTTCTGATCTCCATCCCCAAAATGTACCAAGCTGCCCCTAGATTTTTCATCTCAAACTATGCTGACAACTGAGACTTCAAATCAGAAATCAAACTTTTACTATTCCCAATGAGTAACATATCATCGACATATAATGCAATAATGAGAATGTGATCATTGTCAAACTTGTAATAAACACAATGATCTGATTTTGATCTCTAAAATCCAATACTCAACACAAAGGCAACAAACTTCTAGTACCACATCCTAGGAGGCTGTTTCAAACCATACAAAGAATTTTTCAACTTGCAAACCAGATTTTCTTTACCTTTCACCATGTAGTGCTCTGGCTATGACATATAGATTTCCTCCTCCAAGTCACCATGAAGGAATGTTGTCTTCACATTGATCTGTTCCACTTCTAGATCATACATTGCTGTAAGAGATAATAGGAACTGAATAGATGTTAGCTTTACAACAGGAGAGAAAATCTCATCATAGTCAATTCCCTCCACCTGAGAATACCCCTTCCTAACCAATCTAGCCTTATATTTCTCAACACTGCCATCTACACCAAATTTCTTTTTGAACACCCATTTGTATCCAACAGGTTTTCATCCTTCGGTAAAAGGCACCAATTCCCAAGTATTATGCTTTTCCAAAGAAGCCATCTCCTCCTCCATGGCCTCCTTCCAAAAACCTACATCTTTCATACTCATAGCCTCTTTCACAATTCTAGGCTCATCAATGTTAGAAATCAAAGCAAAAATACAACTAGAATCATGCAATGAATAACCAAACTATTAGGTTGCTACCTTATCCGCATGGACCTCCTCAAAGACTGAGGTTGAGGTTCTTCATCTTCTTCTAAACTTTTAGAGATACTAGAGCTCTCCTCATTATCAGGTCCAATAGATGTTTTTGGTTCAACTTTCTCAGGGGTGGAAGGAAGTTGAACCACATCATCTTTCTTCTCTTCTTTCTTTGGCTACAAGACAATAGAAGAAAAATTGAGCTCTCTAAAGATCACACTTCTAATATACATAAATCTCCTAGCCATTAGATCCCAAAGCTTGTACCCTTTCACACCGATGCCATAACCAATGAAGATACACTTCACATCCTTGTTCTCCAACTTAGACCTCTTCTCCTTAGGCACATGTGCATATGCCTCACAACTAAATACTTGAATATGTCTTAATGAATAATTTTATCAGACCATACCTCCATAGGTGTCTTATCAATGAGCACTGATGTAGAAGACCTATTAACCAAGTACCAAGAGGTAGAAATTGTTGAAATGAACTAGATAGCTGAGAGGGGGGGTGAATCAGTTGTCACAAAACTTAAGCAATTCTGCACCTTAAATCATTAAAAACTTATCCACTATTTGTTATGATTAAGTAATGAAAGCAAAAACATAGAACCATAAACACAATTGAAAGATCATACACAAGTGACACCAGATTTTTACGTGGAAAACCTCGTCAAGGGAAAAACCATGGTGTGGGTTAACCCACAAGATATATATATGTAAAGCACAATACCAAAAAATAGATGCTCACTACCAATAGGGCTCACTGACTAGAAAAAGGCTCACTACCAAGGGGTGCCTCACTACCAAGGGGTAGCTCACTATCAAGGGTTTTGAACTGAGATGTTAGTATCTACTCTATGCCTGAATTCAGTTCCATTGAAGCACAATATTCTTTTTCTCTATTCTACCTTTTCTCTTCCTTACTTATCTTCACATTTTTCACACAAGGACACCTTTTCCTTGACTTAATTGCAAGTATTTATACCCTGCATCAACCTTGGAATGATCATCAAGGTCGGCATTACAATCATCAACTGTTAGAACAATCTCCAAGGTCGGCATTGCAAACATACATAAAATAGGTCTGGACCTAATACAAAATTATCTAAGGAAATTTAGTAGAGATGTATGCAGATCACTTCATGACTTAGCTAGGATTCAAACATGATCTTACATGCCACTACATGCTTCTACAATCTTCAATACATCTCTGCAATCACTAGAATTAACCAAGTCAGCTAGGACTGGTTACACACTACATTATCTGGGAATAAACTTCAAACATGATCTCAATTCCTTTATGTGGACCCATGTAAATGTAGGAACATGATCAGGAGGCATCCAAAAGCATGTTTACATAATCACCAGGAGCAACCGCACAAACTCTAACTACTTTATCCATGAGATTCTTCACATTGGAGCACATGAACTTCACTGTCTTCAACTATCAGAAAAGAAAAATAGCTTGTGGACCACCAAATCATGAACCATTGTATTTGTAGGCACTTATTATCATCCCAAACTTCCCTCTAGAACCACAGAGTAAAATACTTCAATGTAGAGAAATGTGGAGCAAAATACTTTCTCCCTGTCACCAATGAATAATCAAAAAAAGAAGGTTTTACTTTGGTGAATGTAACTCACTCAATTCTTCATACTAAAGGCTCAAACTTAGGTTTTAGCATCTTTAGACATGCCTCCAAATAACTTCCAATCCGTAGACAAAGATCTTCACTCTCCAAGAAATGCGGAGCAGTCTTCTAGACTATCTTCAGTATGCAACTCACTATCTTCACTATTTCCTTTGTGATTCTTCCAGAGGGGCTAATTTTCTCAATATCCTCAACATATAAAGCTTCTAACCAAATAAAAAAATAGGATACAGTTGACACCAATGACAAGAAATATATGTTGACATCAATGACAACATTGATTAGGCACATACTTGCAACAATCTCCCCCTTTGTCATTGATGGCAACATATGATGTGAAACTTCAACAGCCATGAAGACAAGATTCTCCCCCTATCTTTTTACACATATGCACTCTCTCTCTAAGTTTTTCACATGATTTCTCTCCCCCTTTGACATCAATGGAAAAGGGCACATACTTATACTCTACTAGTCTGATCCAATCTCTCTTCTGAACTCTCTTCATTTGACTAGTCACCCTAAGAAGTAGCCCTTACAAGCATCAATCCGGATGTGGAGATGGATTTTTAGGTACCTCCAAACTGATGAACTTCTATGCATCTTAGTTTAGAGCAGGAGGGGTGGTAACCCCTAACTTTTCTCTGAGATACTCAAAACTATCCTTAGGAAGAGGCTTAGTGAAAACGTGTGCAATCTGATCTTTTGTAGATACATACTCCAACTTGACTTCATTCTCTATTACCTTTTCTCTTAGAAAGTGATATCTTATGGATATGTGCTTTGTCCTTGAATGCAATAGTAGGTTCTTTGATATGTTTATGGCAATTGTATTGTCACAAAAGATTGTAATTGGATCTTCATACACAACTGAGATGTCCTTCAATGTCTGCTTCATCCATAACACTTGAGTGCAACTACTTGTTGCTGCAATGTATTATGCTTCTGCAGTAGACAGAGATATTGAGTCTTGTTTCTTTCTTAACCAGGATACCAACCTTTTTCCTAAAAAGAATGCACCTCCACTTGTACTTTTCCTATCATCCACATCTCCGGCCGAATCTACATCAGTGTATGCACTGAGAGTGAAATTATTGTCTTTTGGATACCACAAACCATAATCCATTTCAAGTATCTCAATATTCTCTTGACTTCCATCACATGTGATTCTTTAGGTTCTACTTGAAATCTTGCCACAAGACAAACTGCATGCATTATGTCAGGTCTGGTTTGGGTCAGATAAAGTAATCCTCCAATCATAGATCTATATCTTTTCTGATCTATTATAGGTGAGTCATCATTTTTACTCAACTTACAACTAGTTGCCATGGGAGTACTTATAGGTTTAGAGTCCTCCATCCCAAACTTATTTAACAAATCTTTCACATACTTTGACTGAGAAATGAAGATACCTTTATCTCATTGATTTATTTGTAGACTTAAAAAGAAATTCATCTCACCAAACATGTACATTTCAAATTCATTTTGGATTTCCCCAGCAAAAACCATGGACATACCTTTATTTCCTCCAAAGATAATGTCATCAACAAAGAATGCAACAATTAGGATTAGTTCGTTATTGATCTTGAAATAGAGATTACTATTGGTAGTACCCTTACCAAACCCTAACTGTATCAAATACTTATCCAATCTTGCATACCAGGCCCTGGGGGATAGTTTTAGTCCATACAATGCTTTCTTCAATCTGCATACCATGTCACCCTAATTTGATGACTAGAATCCTTCTAGTTGTTCAATATAGACTTCTTCTTCCAATTCTCCATTCAAGAATGCAGACTTTACATCCATTTGATATACCTTGAAATCTTTGTAGGCTACAAATGCTAAAAACATTCTTATTGCTTCAATCCTTGCCACTAGTACAAATGTTTCCTCAAAATCTATTCCTTCAACTTGAGAGTATCCTTTGCATACCAACCTTCCTTTGTTTTTTTCCACTTCACTGTTCTCATTCATTTTGTTCTTGAAGACCCATTTGGTGCCAATTACATTTTTATTTGCTAGTCTGGGAACATGATTCAAAGTCTAATTCTTCTCTATCTACATTAGTTCTTCTTCCATAGTCTTTACCCAATTTTCATCATTACAATCTTCATTTACATTTTGAGGTTCCACTTGAGAAATCAAACAATAATTAACCTATTCATCAATAACTCTTCTTTTGGTTTGAACCGCTATACTCTAATCTCCTATGATTTGATCTTCAGAGTGATTTAACTTCACATACTTGGGTGTCTTAGTAATGATTTCAGGAGCTTGTTCTCCTTCTTCCTCTGAGTTTTCTTATTGCTAGACTACTACTTTATTTGCAGGGACATCAGGTTCATTAGATTCATATCCACTTGATACCTTTTCCTTAGTTTCATCAACTTGGACATTTGCACTCTCAATGATCTTCTTCAACCTATTATTGTAACACCAATAGGCCTTGCTCTTGGTAGAATATGCAAGGAAGATACCTTCATCACATCTTGCATCAAACTTACCTAGATCTTGATCTCTTCTGATATAACACTTACTACCAAAAACTTTGAGATATTTCACAATAGGAACTTTACCATGCCACAACTCATAAGGAGTATTGGAGTTGTTACCTTTTACTTGGACTCTGTTTAGGATGTATACATCAATGTGAATTGCTTCTCTCCAATATACTTCTGGTAGGTCAGCCTCCTTCATCATTGTTCTAGCAGCCACTTGAACTATCTTGTTTTTCCTTTCAACTACTCCATTTTGTTGTGGAGTCCTGGGTGCAGATAATTGTCTCTTTATCCTTTATTCTTCATAGAAGAAGTTGAACTCATTTGATGTAAACTCTCCACCTCTATCAAACCTCAAGCTTTTTCTTTTAAGAAGGTAACCCAAGTCATTCTAGAATAATCATCAATCAGCAACATGAAATACATGTCTCCTTGTAGACTTCTTACTCTAGAAAGTCCACATAGATCTGTATGCACTAATTTTAGTAGTCCATCAACAGATTGGTTCTTGCTCTTGAAACTTATTCTTGTCTATTTTCCAAATTGACACTCCTTGCACAAAGTATCAGTAGGCTTCACAAGCTTAGGAAAATCTCGTACAACCTGAGTGGAACTTATCTTCACAATGTTGTCAAAATTGATATGACACAACCTTCTATGCCACATCCAACTTTCATCATTTTGAGCCAACAAATAATATTCATTAGTCCCTTTCAAATGATAAATGTTACCTCTTGTCTTCTTACCAGTTGCAATCATTGTTCCAGAGCTTTCCAAGTTCTTGCATCCATTGTCCCTGAATATGAGATTATAACCTTTTCCACTCATCTGACCAACACTCAAGAGATTGTGCTTTAATCCCTTCACATATAAGACATTGTCAGTGTTTTGTTTTCCATCAAAAGAAATGGATCCTTTTCAACAAATATTACTAGCTGTATCATCACCAAATCTAATCAGTCCTCCATAATATTTTTCCAAACTTATGAACTTACTTTTGTCACCTGTCATGTGATGAGAGCATCTACTATCAATAAGCCATTCATCTTTGTCTTCAACAACCTAAGCAGCCAAGGCACTTTCCACTAGTTTTTCTTCCTCCACACAACTAGAAGGATTAGTAGTCATAGGTTCTTCTTTAATAGAAATAAACAAGCATTCACTTCTAGAAGTATTAGCATCATCTGGTTCACCATCTGATACTCCTTCATCATCATCAAGATCTTCAACATAATATCATTTCTTTGGAATCCTAGGTCTATCTGGTCTTGGCTTGGGACCTCTTGTGGGGCACCTAGAAGCATAATGACCAACTTTACCACAACTAAAACATTTGAAAGGTAATTTGCATTTGAACTTACTAGTACCTCTGGGTAGACTATTAACAAAGTTGGCTTCAAGTTCTTCAAGCTCATAATCTGGTTCTACCTTGTACTTTTGAGATCTAGGGGTTCTTTCTGAAGTGTTGGCCTTGAAAGTAGTCTCTGTCTTTGGAAGTGAATCACCAAGTTCTCTCATTTCAAAGGTTGTTAGCTTCCCTAGCAGCTGATCTTTTGTAATCTTTGTTACTATCATTATTTCTTCAATTGCGGCCACTTTATGACAATAAGATTTAGGCAGTGATCTAAGAATTTTATTCACAACTTCAACATCCTAAATTTTTCCTCCTACACTTCTAATGCTACTCACAAGTTCGTCGACCTTTTGCATTCAAAGGATTTTATGTTGTCACTTTTACTCATCTTCAAACATTCATATTTTGCCTTCAAACTCTGCAACTTGGCACTCTTCATAGATTCATCTCCTTCATATAGATTCTTCATCTTATCCCAAATTTCATAAGTAGTTTCCAACTCCATGATCCTTGTTACTTCAATGTCAGATAAGGTGATCACCAAGGCATCTTTGGATTTTATGTTCAACTCAAATTCCTTGATGTCATCTTCAGTTTACAAACCATTCCTTGGTATTTCATACTTATTTTTAGTTATTTTCCAAATACTATAACCCAAGCAAAGGAGATGGGTTTTCATGCAGATCTTCTAGACAGAGTAGTTTGTTCCATCGAACAGTGGACTTTCCTTCTTATACGACATTCTAGATCACCCTCAAGCAGTCAAGTTTTCTTCTGAGGAACTTAGCTTTAATACCAAATGTTGAAATGAACCAGACAACTGAGAGGGGGGGTGAATCAGTTGTCACAAAACTTAAGCAATTCTACACCTTAAATCATTAAACACTTATCCACTGTTTATTATGATTAAGTCATGAAAGCATAAACATAGAACCATACACAAGTGACACTAGATTTTTACGTGGAAAATGCTTTCAAGGGAAAAACCATGGTGGGGGTTAACCCACAAGATATATATGTAAAGTACAATACCAAAAATTAGAGGCTCACTGCCAATAGGGCTCACTACCAAGAAAAAGGCTCACTGCCAATGGTTTTGAAATGAGATGTTAGCATCTACTCCATGCCTGAATTTAGTTCCATTAAAGCACAATATTCTTCTGCTCTGCTTTGCCTTCTCTCTTCCTTACTTATCTTCACATTTTTCACACAAGGACACCTTTTCCTCGACTCAATTTCAAGTATTTATACACTACATCAACCTTGGAATGATCATCAAGGTCGACGTTACAATCATCAACCATTGGAACAATCTCCAAGGTCGACATTACAAACATACATAAAATAGGTCTAGACCTATTAAAAAATTAGCTAAGGAAATGTAGTAGAGATGTATGCAGATCACTCCATGCCTTAGCTAGGACTCAAACATGATCTTCCACGACACTACATGCTTCTACAATCTTCAATATGTCTCTATAATCATTGGAATTAACCAAGTCAGCTAGGACTAGTTACATACTACATTAACTGGGAATAAACTTCAAACACGGTCTTAATTCCTTAATGCGGACCCATGTAAATGCAAGAACATGATTAGGAGGCATCCACAAGAATGTTGTAATCACTAGGAGTAACTGCACAAAATCTAACCACTTTATCCATGAGATTCTTCACACCAAAGCACATGAACTTCACTATCTTCAACTGTCATAAAAGAAAAATAGCTTGCAGACTACCAAATCATAAACCATTGTAGTTGTAGGCACTTATCATCATCCTAGACTTCCCTCTATAACCATAGTACAAAAGATTTCAATGCGAAGAAATGCAGATCAAAATACTTTCTCCCTGTCACCAATGAATAATTAGAAAAAGAAGGTTTTATTCTGGTGAATGTAACTCACTCAATTCTTAATACTAGACGCTCAAACTCAGGTTTTAGTATCTTTAGACATGCCTCTAAATAACTTCCAATCTACAGGCCAAGATCTTCACTCTCCAAGAAATGTAGAGTATTCTTCTAGACTGTTCTTCAATATGCAACTCACTGTCTTCACTGTGATTCACTGTTTCCTTTCTGATTCTTCCGGAGGGGCTAATTTTCTTAATATCCTCAACATATAAAGCTTCTAACCAAATAACAAAATAGGATACATTTGACACCAATGACAACAAAGATATGTTAACATCAATGACAACACCAATTAGGTACATACTTGCAATAGCAACAACTTCAACCTAGAACTTTTGTTTAAGACTAGCTCCACTTAGGATACTCATTGGCCTCTCTATCAATGTTCTATTCATCCTCTCTAGAAATCCATTCTATTGAGGGGTATATGGAATTATCTTGTGTGTCTCAATCCCTTGTTCTTTATAGAACTTATCAAAATCTGTTGAACAAAACTCACCACCATTGCTAGTTCTCAAACACTTAATCTTTCTATTCTTCTGATTCTCTACAAAAGCTTTGATCTCTTTGAATCTATTAAATACTTTAGATTTACTTCTAAGGAAATACAACCATGTCCTTCTATTGTAGTCATCAATGAATGAAACAAAGTAAATAGATTTTGAAATTGAAAGAACATTAACATGACCAAACACGTTAGAATGAATCAAGTCCAACACCTCAGAAGATTTCTGAGAACTAGAATAAAACTAAACACAATTTTTTTTTCCATAAATGTAATGTTTGCAGAAACCACACTCAAGATTATAGTCATTCATACCCTAAACAAGATTTTTATTTTTCAGGGTCCTCAAACCCTTTTCACCAATGTGACCAAGCCTTTGGTGTCATAACATTGTCTTCTTAGATGGAAGTTTCATCTCTATAAAATGAGAACCCTTAGGTACCCAGAAAGCATGACCATCAGAAGTAGATGCACCCATCCTCTTCTTTGCTAGTTCTAATGGTGAGAATGAAGACTCTGAAGCTCTCTTATTCAAAATAAAGGCACTATTACACTAAATTGTGCATGCATCAAGCTAAAACATGTTGGTCATGATGTTAGTCATAAACAAGCATAGAATAAAAGTACACATTAACCTTTATTCATCTTGAAAGATATGATGAATTCAGAGAATTCATGATCCCAAGTCTTCGGTGATTACGTCTTAATATTCTGATGTTACTCAGAGGTTGATGTATGTTGCTGTTTCTATTTTACGGCCTTACATAGAGTTCATCATCATGACGCTATTTCTGCAAAGATTCTTCACAGAGAGGTCATTTTACACAGTTATTTGATTCAATGATATAGTTATACTCAAATATTTGCATGATATTTATTAGTAATGCATGCTTTAGCTTCAAATATGCTAAATATTTCCACTTATCTACGAGATGTCCACATATTTGTATTATTTGCTTTAGATGTTCAGTTATTTGCAATTATGATAGTGAAATGTTCTGAAATTTAAAGAAATTGAAAGAAAAGCTTCAAATGAAAGATGAATCGTCAGCTATTGAACCACATGTATATCAGATACAGTCATGAAGAGAAGAAAACCAAACCATATGTTCACCAGGACATTCCACAACTAGATATAGCAGGTGCTGAGTTCAAAGGAATTATATGAAAACAATGTATGTAAGTAGACATGCACTCCAAAGGATGCAGCAAATCACCACATAAATCTAGAATTCACACACAAATTACTCAAGATTTACTATGAATTGTAACCAAAACAATCTTCTCATTCACTAAGTGTGCAAAGACATAAATGTATACAAAAAGCTTTGAAATGAGCCCTGAATATTTCAGCAGACCAATTTCAATTAAGTTTCGAATCTTTAAAATGAAGCATCCCTGCACCTTTTATAGAATAAGGTGAGGAATCCATTACAATAAGATCAACGATCCTGATTCATCTATGCGTATCTACAGTCAATATTTCCTTTGACTACATCAACCTTTACAAAATGGCACAAGTTGCCAATTGGAAACTATATAAAAAAACCTATCTTCACTAAGTATCTGATGCTGATATTCACTCTATGATGCATCATCACTTACTTTATTAGAGTCATGCTCTTCATCACCAGGTACATCACTTCCTGAACTTTCATCATCATGATGATGATGACTGCGCATATGAGGTTACATGATGCTCTAGACCTACTCATATAATTGTACAATTTTATCTATTTCCTGCCATCTTGAGTCTTTGCTTTGATCATGGCATGCTTGTGTGCCTCATATTTGTGCCTGCTACTATCCAGCTTGCTCTTCTTGTCTTGCAGCGTCTCATTGTACTTCTCCATCTTGACTTTGATTCTGATTATTTTATCTATGACTTCTTCTGTCAAGTGAACAAGTGGATCATCTGCTATTGATTGGAAGTTGCTGTGTAAAACTTTGATGGCAAACTCTTCATCTTGATTTTCAACTTTCCGTTCCACTTATCCTTCTAGTGTTTCCAATATTTCTACCTTGACAGACATTAAATCATGGAACTTCATGCTGATATCTCTCAGTTTATTATTGCATCTTCTGAGTACTCCACATTCAAATTGAATGTCTTTATACCATATGTCAATCAACAAGGCAGTATTATTATTTAGTACCTATTTATTGATGAGCAGCTGAGGATTTATCCTCCTTATTTCTCCTAGGATATTTAATACTTTTTTCTAGTTGGTAAGACCTTTTTCCTGTCTGCATCTGCAGTTTGTCTACCTTGGTCCTGGAGTCGCTGAGAGTATTCCACCTTTTTAAAGAGGCCTTTACTACTTCATCTACATCACCCAATGTGGATGACATCCATCTCCTGAGTACAGATGCCTCATGTTTCATGAGGTCTAATTTATTCACCTCCTCTTGAGAGATAGCAGTCAATGGGACTGCATGTTCAGTTGAAGTATCTTCAGTATTGGTTAGCCTTCCTATGTAGGCATGCAACTAAGCAATGTGCTCTTTGTGTTGCTTATTTTTCCCCTTCTCTCTTTTCACCTTTTGAATTAAAGAATCAATAATATCCTTGCCTTCTTGACCCTCTTGGTCCTCATTGGCAAATCCTAAGTCTACTGTGCTGATCTGGAATTCATCTAAGGTAATTTTACCTCTTTCTTTCTCCACAGTAGGTATTGCAATCTGTGCGGTCCTCCTCCCAGTTGTTAGATCTCTTTTGATGGCCAAAGTCATTTTGGCCTTCCTCTTAGGTTTTATTATATTTTTAGAGAATAGGGTGGAGACATCAAATTCTTGAATTTCAAATTCTTCTTCTATATTTACCTCTTTCTCCAACCACAGAGGTACTTGATCATATTTCTCTGCATCATCATGATATTCACCTGTGTCTCTTATTTCTATCAGTAGATGTGGTGGAGAAGGTGATTTCCTTAATTCTTCTTCATGATGCTCACTTTGACGTTGATCCTATGGCACATCTTCCTGTTGAGGAACTTCTTTCTTCGGAGGAGCATCTTCTTGAGGTGGAGGATCTTGTCCTACGTCCACATGCTGATCATGATGATCATGATCCTTTTTTGTCATTACCTCATCCTCCTTTGGCTTTTCCTCCTACTGAGGAACATTCTCAGTTGTGGATAATTGAGAAGTCTCCTTGAGTGTTGGTGCTGGTGCTGGTTCTGTAATCACAATTTGTTCTGCACCTATGCCACTCATTTCTTGAACCTTGGTAGCAAGATCTTCTACCACATCTTTTTCATCAACTCTCTTTTCCTAAACCTCTACTATAGCAGGTTCTGCTGATGCATCTTGTGCGCTTGGTTGGCTGACTTCTGAAGCATGGCCTTCTGGTTCTGCCATCTTCACTTCTTCTGCAGGTTGCCCTTTGTCAGGTGATCCTATTGGATGTTCAAGACTAGTATCCTATTTTTTTGTTATGTCTATCACCGTAGGATTTGTCACCTCTGCAATCAGTGTATCTAGCCCCATTTCTTGGGCTATCTGCTCTGGGCTCTTTTCCTTTCTGACTTCCACTTGCTTCATCTCCTCCAGTATTGTTTGAACTGTTGGAGTCTTATGAGGGGTCATTTGCATACCTACAGCAAGGGTTTCCATATTTTGTGAAGATATCTCCTTCACAACTTCATCATCAGACAAATTTATTGTCTCGTCTGGTGAGATGTGACCCTCTGCTTGTGTCTGAGATGCTTCTTTCATCTATTCTTCTGCAAGTTCAGTTTTCAACTTGACGATGGTAGGAAGTGGAACATTATGCTGAAGTTCCTTATGCACTTCACTACATGCCCCTTGTAACAATGTAGGGGGTTGTTTTATTTCACCCCTCATGGAGGTTCTCAGTTTCTTAGGTGGGGTAGACACAGCCACCTGTGGAGCTCTTCTTTTTCTTTTTATTATCAAAGGAGCCTCTTCTTCTTCAGGCTCTTCCTCCATGAGGATATCCTCTTCATCATGTTTCCTTGAGGATTGACCCTCTTCTAGGGTCTTAGTAATTTTAGCCTCTGCTGTCTTACTCTTCTTGGACTTTCCTTTCCTTGTCCTTGGAGGGGATGCTGATCCTGATCTAGATCCTGATCCTGATACTGCTACCTCCTCAGCTACAAATACTGCCCTTTCAATAATAACCCCTTTGGGTTCCTTATCTACTTTCTTTCCCCTTGGGGGTCTTTGGCTCTGTTGTTGTGGTGGAGGGAGTCTATCTCCCTTAGACTTTCTCTTCTCATTCAAGAAGTCATCATGCTCCCCATCGATAATATCCTGTCCCTTCTTCTTATTGTCCACCATAATGGCAACACCCTTCTTCTTCAATGCCCCTATCTATTCATCAACGCAGGCTTGGGCTAGTTGTATGGTCCTTGCAATGAAGGGGTCCAAGGATATATCCTCCTGTATGGTGAGGTCAGGTGCAGAGATGGTATCATTATATATTTTCTTCTGTTCATACTCATCTGCAATTATCCTGCCATCATCTTTCTTCAATTGTTGGGGGATGGGGATGCAATCAAAGGTTCTTATTTGATTCAAAGTTAGCCTTTGATATCTTCTTCTTCTTGCTTTTGCTTCATCTTCACAGTCAGCCCAGAAGTCCTCTATGTACCTCTAATGAACAGACTTTCCTATTATTTTCTGCATCCTACCGCAAGGATCATATGGTCTTATCAGTGGAAAAGGCTGCGGTTTCATTTTATTCAAGGTGACCATCACCTTCTTTATGTTCTCAAAATCGAGGCACATATACCAGCCAATGGTGACTAGAAACAAAATTGGTGGCAGCTTCTTTGCATCCTTGTATGTTTTTATTATTGTGGAGCTCTGCCTGATGAACTCCATCAATATCACTGCATCAGTGAGATACCTTGGCAGCATGCGGGGATTTCCTTCAAAACCCTCAATCCTCATGTAGGGGAAGGTGGCAAACTGAATATACCAGGTTCCATGCCTGTAAATTATCTCTTGAGCCTCCATGCTCAATCTCTTTATTCTGTCTTCCTCCATGGTCCTCACCAGATGCATAGAGAATGCATCATTGACCAGTTTGTAGTCTTGGAGGTAATTGGCTCTTTGCAGCTAGGGATGATGATCCCAGATATGAACATCATTGACTATTCCTATGACTTTCCCATCTGTAACTAGTGCATCAAATGTGCCTTTATAAGCACAGGAGTAGATGATGTATGAGGTCATATAGAAAGCACAATTTGAACCTCCTAGGTTCACCAGCTGCTCATGCAGAGCATCACTTATTAGCTGGCCCTACAGTGGCTTGATATCTAAATATAAACACATCATTATTATACCATACATCTAGTCTCTAAAACTACCAGCATCAGGCTGGCCTATTACTCTGTTCAGTAGTGCAATCATGTATTGATATTTATTAGTAAAATCATATTTGAATAGATCCATAGGAAGTTTGGCTGTTACAGGATATGTACTATTTTTATCCCTCCATTGATACATGTTCTTCATGGCTTATTTCTTGTTGTTTTCATATTCTTTCTCTGACTTCTTCAGGTCCAAACTTTTTACCTTGCTGCCCAATGGCAATCCCAATGTCTTGGAAAGACCCTTGATGGATAGGTCAGCATATATCCTCCCATATTTCATCACCTGCCTGGTCTCGGGATTATAGTTCCTGGCACACTCGATAACCAGTTTTGGAGATTCCATGGAGTATGGAAAATTGGAGGCATTCCACATCCTAGAAACAAAAACTGCATCTAGCACAGGACTCTTGTTATTCAAATCATTCAACCTAGCTGACCATGCTTCAAAATTGGTACTCCCCTGATCGGTATCCGTAATTGCACCGTACTTAAATAGGATGCCCCTCTGGGAGGAGAACATAGGCCTATTAAATTCTGCTTGACACTTTACTAACCTCTTGTCAGCCATGGGTGCCTGCAATTAACCAAATCTTGTCTTACAATGGGTATACACATGCATGCATATTACAATCAACTTTACTAATCATCATGCCTACTGTATATGTTCAACATTACTTAATCATATGGATGCATAAACCAGAACTTTAGATCAACCACTCATACCTTACTATTACAGAAACAATAGGATGAGGGTTTCATTTACTTACCTGGATATGCAAATTTTCTTTTTATACTAGTGGACTTCTGACAATGCTCTTAATTTAGCTGATGATCATGCACTTCCTTATGTCTGTGAGCTCAATTCATGCAACTATCGCCTGTATGAGGATATGGAAGCTGGTGCTCTGTAAAAACAAATTTTATCACAAGGTAAATTTGAAATGACAATGAATTCATCTTTTTAATGATGCACTTAGGGTAAACTTAGGGCAACCCTGACAGATTGGATTTTACTCATTGATTATCCATTCGAAAACATAGGATCTCACCAAGTGTTCCATCGAGTTTCATGGTCGGCGGGAACCACCTACCCTATCTGCACGCATTAAATGACAATGGCGGCAACGGGAGCAGGGTGATATCCCTATGACAGGATAACATGAAAGCAGGATGATATTCACAAATATTGGGTTGAGTTTAATGTCATCCTCCTTGCTCGGATTGGAATAACTATCGCAACATGATCAAGTGACAAACGCATCCTTTGGTTACGTTTAGCACATTAGGAGGATATCTTGATATATCAAGTGATGTGTCAAAGATGATGATGATCGGACAAACTTACATGTCTCTCTTTTGAAATATTAGGATGATGTCATCCTAATATTCACTCAGTGTATCAGCAAGGCATCATGACGTCATTATCATGTTATGGGAACATGATCATGTTTATGAAATATCCTACCGAGAGGTAAATGTGATGATGATGTTGTCATCATCATGTTTGTTTCTTCATTTATCGGACTTGGTTGATGTCATCAGGATATTGGCTTAGGGGGATATTTCACAGCAGGAGGATATTATGAAATATTGGGTTACTTTGAAAAATATGATCCTCGCGAAATGCATAAGGCTATTGACGGGTAAAGGTTACTATCACCTAAAATTGATGTCCAGATATTTGGAACGAATGATTTTATCGGGTGATATACTATATCAGGGTGACCTTTTATAATATGACTGATGTTACGATATATGACCCTTCCCCTAGGAATATCAGGTTTGACTCAAACTTTGACCATTCATAACTTTCACATCCTGACGAATATCAGGGTGATGTAAAAGACAAACCTGCATGGAATTTAATGCTCTTTCTAAATATGAGGTTTCAGGAATAAAATATGAAATTTGATGAACTGACCTCATGATGATTACTTACCCAGCCTTTTCAATGCATGATGATCTGCATGACTTAGTTTTACCAGACCACCAGAAAACACAAAACACATGCCAAAAAGTTGGGTCCCTGTTTTGTCAAGTCAAAATGGGGTGTGTTGTGTAACCACACAACAACTTGCCACCAAAGAAAACAAACAAATTCTAATGATTCAAGTGATGTGATCACATTCATCCATAGTATTCTAATTCTTCCTGAGCATAAGCATCATGATCTTCTAAATGATAAAATTTCATCATGGTAACAATGCTAACAAAGGATCATGTGTGTGCAGATGATTAATTATCTTCATCTTGAAAGCAAGTTGAAAACATAAGTAACTGGTGTTAAACTACATAGTTGGAGATCATCCCTCATAGCCAACCTGGATAGAGCCTTGTTGCCAGCAGGCATTTATATCCTCGACAAGGTTATATATACAATCTCCCCAAGTAGAGCCCCACTGCCAGCAGGCGTCTATAGCCCCGGTAGAGTTACTTAGATGGCCTAATTCTATTTCTTTTATGAATTTTTTCTGTTAAAATGTGTGTCTGATATCATCATGTCAGCTCATTTGTACAAGGTATAGTCACTTGCAGCTTTAGGTTGGAGATTGTATTGGTAGCATGGGAGTCTCTTTAGATTTTTCACTTAACACCTACACTCGTGTGTTCAACAAACCCAAGGCTGTTAGGTATTTCATTGTGATTGATTCACTTTGACCAAGAAAAGGCACCCTGATGAAAGGATATCACAGACCTAATCATGAATACTTCTCAGGCTGAATTACAACCTATGTCTAAATCTAATCTCATCACTTAAATCCTAACAATTTAGTTATTTTCTATGGTAATAAGGTGCATCATCTTGACTAACCAAAACAAGGTCTCAACAAACAAAATAGAACAAACAAAAACAAAACAAACTGTATAGACAACTATACAAATGTACAATATGATACACATGACTGTCATGAAGTCACTCAGGCCTGGAAATAATGTTTAAGGAATTATCCATTGACTAGCAATGGGAGATCCTCACCTGTCAGGTTCTTAAGCTTATAAGTGCTATCTCCTAGTATCTCATAAATTTGAAAGGGACCTATCCATAATCTGTCAAATTTGCCATGGTCACCTTTTCTCTCATGGGCTTTATCCCACACCAAGACTAAATTAGATATCCTAAAGGATTTAACTCTGGCTCTCTTGTCAAACCAACGTTTGACAATAGCCTGATGTTTTGCAAACTGGTCAATTGCTTAACTCCTTTTCTCTTCCAAGTGCATCAACTGAAGCAACCTGACTTCTTGTCTATTATCAATGCCTAGGTATTCTTGGGCAAACTGCAGAGTGGGAATTTTCAAGTTTATAGGAAGGATAGGATCCACCCCATATACCAATTGGAAAGGTGAGTTTCCTAATGCAGTTTTCATTCTAGTTCTGTCTACCCATAAGGCATATTTCAGAAATGAGTTCCATTCCCTAGGGTTCTTCTCTATTAGTTTTCTTATGATATTCAGTAAATTCTTGTTGGTGGATTCTGCTAATCCATTCCCTTGGGGATAGTAGTTGGATGAAAACTTAAGTATGATCCCATGATCAAAAGCCCAACTTGAGAATTTAGTTGAAGTGAAGGCAGAACCATTATCACTTACCAAAGCATAAGGAGTTCCATATCTGGTGACAATGTTGCTCTCCAGAAATTTAATGACATCATCTGCAGTACAAGTCTTGCTACTGATAGCCTCAGTCCATCTGGTACAATAGTCAGTAATTGTTAAGACATACCTATGGCCTGAGGAGGATGGAGGATTGATTGGTCCTATGAAGTCCATGCCCCATTGTGCAAATGGGCACTCTTCCATCACTGGCTGCAAGGGTTATGTAGCATATTTCTCTCTATTGGAAGCAACCTGACATACATGACAACATTTAACATGATCAGCTGTATCTTTAAAAACTGTCGGCCAATAATATCCTGCTCTGAGGATTGCATGTGTTGTGGCCAAGGCTGATCCATGTGCTGTTCTGAACTTGTCATGTAACTCTGATAGGACCTTATTTGCTTCTGACTTTTCTAAGTACCTCAGGTATATTCCTTCATACTTCTTCTTGAATAGGGTTCCTCCCTTCATCATATACTTTTGTGACCTTATCTTCAAGGCTCTTCTTTGTGAAGCTTGCAATCTTGGAGGACATCTTCCAATAATCAGGATGTGCCTGATATCTGAATACCATTCTTTATTATTCTTATCATTGATAACATACTGCTGACTTGTGATGTTTGGGTCAATTTCAGATATTATTTGGCTTAAAGCCTGTCCTCTTACTAGCTTCAATGGTGTAATTTCCATGTCATACTCTTGTAGTACAGTAATACCCTTGGCTCTTTTCTCACCAGGCTCACTCTGCATGAGCAGCATCTTCACTGCTGCATCAGGCACTACTGCAATCACCTTGCTTCTTAGTATATAATGCCTAAATTTCTTTACTGCCCCGACTAATGCAAGTGCTTGTCTTTCAACATCCACATATCTTAGTTTAGCATCCTTGAAAGGACGGCTCATGAAGGCTATTGGTTCTCTTCTTTTTCTTCATTCCTTTGAGTTAACACTGCTGCAGAGGTATGTTCTAAAGCAAATGAATAGATGTAGAAATCCTTTGTGTAATCTGGATTGATGAGTATAGGAGCATCTGATATGGTTTTATTTATGTCCTCAAAATTAGCTTTAGCTTCTACTGTCCACTCAATTTTGGCATCTTTTTTCAGCATAGCATTTAGTGGTCTGACTATTTCTGCAAAACCAGTGATGAATTGTCTTACAAAGTTAATCTTACCAAAGTAAGACTTAAGTTCTTTCTTGCTTCCAGGAAGTTGTATTTTCATGATAGACTCCACCCTATCAGGATCAATGATGATTCCATCTTCAGTTATCAAATGGCCTAATAACTTTCCTATTGTCACCCCAAATATGCATTTCTTAGGGTTCAGTGATATTCCATACTCTTCACATTTCTTCAGCAAATTTCTGAGATCTGCTACATGATTTCCCCTTTCTTTGGAGAATACTGTTAAGTCATCCATGTAAATGAGTATACATTTTCCTATTAAGCCTCTGAAGGCTATGTCCATTGCTCGCTGGAATGTTGCTCCAGCATTTATAAGTCTGAATGGCATGCGTCTATATGCAAATATCCCCCACTTGGTGGTGAAGGTAGTTTTCTATCTGTCAATTTTATCAACCATCACTTGGTTGTATCTTGAAAACCCATCCAAGAAGGACATCATTTTGGCTTCATTTACAATCTATAGAACTTCATCTAATGAGGGTAAAGGATAATTATCCTTTTCTGATGCTTTGTTCAGATTCCTAAAATCTACACATAGCCTGATGTCTCCATTCTTCTTCTTCACTGGCACTAGATTTGCCACCTGAGTGGAGTGCCTCACAGGAAAGATTATCCTAGCATTTAACAATTTCTTGACTTCTTCAAATATTATTGGTTCAAGCAAAGCATTGACTGGCCTTTTCTTCTATCTGAAAGGTTTAGCATCTGGCTTGAGAGGTATAGTATGAGTTATGATAGATGTGTCATATGTCTTCAGCTCATCATAAGTCCATGCAATTACAAGGATGTAATCCTTAAGGGCCTGAGTTATTCCTTCTAACTCTTTTGGTGTGCAAACCTTACCTATCAAGACATTTTTCTTGTCATCATCCTGTCTAATATTCACTTGTGAATATTGACCTCCATCAACTTTGGAAAGATCCTTCTGCTTCAGCATATTATCCAAATCAAAGGCCCTTTCTAATTCAATCATGCCTTTGGGAATTCTATTGCTAGGCAACTCTAATATTTCATCTTCTTCCCAAACATGATCTTCTGTACTATTCTCATCTATAATCTGAGCGTCAAATACATCCCTATTAGAGATAAAATCAAGAATGTGCTAGTCATCATCGAAGACCTGAAGATTAGTAACATTATCAGGTACTAATGGTACAGATACCAGTTCTACTGAAAATCTCTTCAGACCTGATATACATAGTGGCTCCAATGTACTGGCAGCCTGGGCAAGTGTGTCTTCCCTATGATTCTGTTCTCTAGGAACATGGGTGATGTTAAATGCATCAAAGTCTTCAATCAAATCCCACACTCTGTGTCTATAATTTGACATTTTTTTATAATTGCAAGAGTAGATTCCTCTTACTTGTCTGACAACTAATTCTGAGTCTCCAAAGACATGTAGAATTTTCACTTTCTTTTTGAGAGCAAACAGTATCCCATGAATCAGAGCTTCATATTCTGCCACATTATTAGTGCAAGGGAACTGTAATCTATATGCAGCTAAGTAGGATTTTCATGATGGATCAATAAGATCAATCCCTACTCCGGCTCCTTGCTTGGATTTGGATCCATCAAATCTAAGGATCCAAGACTTATCTTTAGCATGAGGTTTAGCTGAACCTTTATTTTTCTTTGTAGCTCTAGCAGCTGCTCCACCTGATATCCATTTTAACTTAGGAATGTCAGCTTTCTCAGACTTCATCTTTTCTTCCTTCTGAGAAGCTGATTTTTCTTCTTGTTTTCCATCATTAGGAGGATGACCTTTTGGATCAGGCTTTGTATGTTTCTTCAAAATGTGCAGACACAATGAACAGGCAGTTTTTGAATGAGGTGCCTCATGCAGCCTACACCAACCTTCAATTAGTGCATCTTGTGGATATTTCTTTTGTCTTATCATTTTCTTAATTTCTCCAGACAAGAACTCTTCAAATCTGGTCAGGTTACTACCTTTGTCTTCATCAAACAATTCATAGTCTGACTCCATCAGACAATCACTCCCTGGGATGATCTTTTCTTTTTTGCTAACATTCATCTGATTGTACACTAGAATTTCTTCTATTCTCTATTCATGATCTTCATCATGATCTATCACTTTTTATGTGGTTCCTGTAGAAGACAAAAAGGAATTAGTGTCATCATCATCACCAGATGTAGAACTTACCTCAGAATATGATGATGATGCCTCACTGCACATCCGCTCCAGCATCATCATGTCTAAGCATGTTTTGCAAGTCTTTTCTGAATGCACTTCATTGTGTAATCTGCACCATCCATCAATCAAAATATCATTAGCAGGTATATTTAACAATTGACAACGCTTTACCTATTTAGACAGATGCATCTCAAAGTCTCTAAAGCAATCTATTTCATTTTCATTCTCAAAATTATTATCGGTTTCTACAACTGGCACACCCTCCTGATGATCATGATGATGATGATGATGATGAAAGTCAAGCATCAAGATCTCTTCTATCTTGATAGTCTGTGGTCTAATGGCATAAACTCCAAGCTTAATGTCAACATACATGATCTCATTCATTTTATTATACTCGGTTATCATGTGCTTCATTCTGGGTTCAGCATCTATTCTTATCTGGTTTGGTATACCTTTCCAAGGTAACCACATGTGACTGAAGTCAGTGGACATATATCCATTCAAAGTCTTTGACCAGTCTCTGCTAAGTAGCATCCTATATGTATCAGGTATGTCAACTACCTGGATATCAATGTAATATTGGATCCTAGGATCAGATGCTAGCTGCATGTGTATATGAGTCAGTTCTCTCACTACACTCACTTCTGTTTTATCTAGTTGTGTCACCTTTTTTAGGGATTTAGTAGGATGTAGTCCTATGGCATTGCAGATGGACAAGGGCATCACATTTGTAGATGCACCTGAATCTACCAAACAGTTGTGTAAATTCTTTCCAAACATCCTTATGGTAAGGAGGAAAGGTGGTGACTCACTCTTATCTCTACATAATGTCATATGTGATGTTTCTGTAGCTTGGACAGTAGCTGGCATTTTAGTCTTGATATTACTATCTCTAGTAGCATGATCTTTATTGCTAAGATGACCTGGAGAAGGAATGTCCTCTTTAGGAGCAGGATCATCTAGTGACTTCATGAATGCTTTTTTGATTGTAGGAGTTTTCAATAACTCTGATAAAGACAGGTTGATCTTTATCTTTTTCATCTCATCTGCCAAGTATGTAACAAGTTTATCAGACTCATGAGGCAAGCTAACAGCCTTTGATGTTGTATTCTGTGGTGATAGATATTGGGCATTTACCTTGGGGAACCCAGGATTATTGCTAGCTTTGGGATTAGGAGATGTATTGAAATTATTTGGAGGTAAAGATGACGTCAGTGGACCAGTAGGTCTGTTGGAGCTACTTCTCAAGTTGTAGTTATGTTTACCAGGATATTGCTGCTGGTATGCATGCACCTCCTCATGTTCAATAGAAGGCTCATTCTCATCTTCAAAAGGGAAGACATAATCTGATTCAAAAGCTAAAGCAGATTCTTCATATGCATGAGAATAATTTTAATGATCGGTATAGCTTTCTAGCACTAGGCCGAATCATCTCCACAAGGAACTATTTCATTACCTTCTACCTGAGGTGGATGTCCTGTAGTATTAGACACTTCTGTTTGAAAAATGCTAGCAACAATTTGAAATTGTGGACAGTCGAACTCTGCATGAGCATTTGTGTTGTGGATCCTACACTAGTTAGTGAGGGCTGCCTCAGCAAGATTGACTCTAGTAGTCTGTTTAGCTTCACTAGATGGCTGATTATCTAAGGGTGATGGTAATGAACCATTATTTGCCCTGGAATTCCATACTCTAGGCTGTCTTTGAGGATTATTGTTATTTCCACCACTATTATTGAAATTACTGTTATTATTGTATCCTCTATCTAGATAATTTGGTCTATTATTGGAGTAATTTCTATTCTGATTTGACTAGGAATAGAAACTTTGATTTCTCAAATGTGTCACTTCTGTGGTGAGTTTTCTCAGTTGAGAAGAAATTTCTTTAATTGCCTCCTTCTCTTCTTGAGCTTTGGCTACTATATTCTCACTTTGAGGCTTGAAGAAAGAGGATCCATGGTTATCGTTAGATAGATCAGCACCCTGAGGCGTCTGAATTTGTGCAGGATATTGTGACATCTGGCTATTCCCATTAGGAGGTGGCATGATACTTAATGGAGGCACCTGCAAAGGTGCAGGCATGACTGTTGGAGGTATCATTGCACCATTAGGATATTGTGCAGGATATGATGTAGGATGTTGTGCAGGATATGATGTAGGATGTTGTACAGGATATGTTGGATACATGCCAAGCAATGTAGGGAATGCAATATTTGGAGTAGGAGCTGGGACTAGCTGCTAATTTACTTTGATAGCTTCTTGAAAGGTTGCTGTCAAGGTAGTGATCTCAGGATGTGTTCTCCTGATGAACATGGAAGTCAATGGATCTAGGGCTGAATAATAGATACTCCTAGCAGAAGCATCTACTACTACATAAGGAGCAACTAACTTGGATAGCATTTTCTGGAACCTAGCATTAAAATTGGCAATAGGTTCATTCTTGAATCTTTTGATTGTAGCAAACATGTGGTAATTCATAGATGGATCAATAGGGACCTTGAACCTATCAAGAAAGGCTTTCTCTAGGATAGCCCATGAACCAATAGAGGCTTGACCAAGACTAATAAACCAATTATAAGCCTCTTCCCCTAAGGAAAAAGGAAATAATCTGCATACAACATCTTGATGTTCTATTTTGGCTCTACAGCAAGCTTCTTTGAATGTCCTGATATGATCATCAGTATCCTGATAAGGATGATATTTTGGACAAAGTTTGTCTGGATTCTTTGGCAACTCATGATATGCATTGAAGGTTAAAGGTGATTCTACTGCAAAGAAAGACATTGTGACTGGAGGAGGTTGAGCCAGTGGTACAGCTGACTGAGGTTGGACCTAGGGCTGAGGTTGAATAGGAGGTGTCACAGATATCCCAAAAGGTGCCTCCAGACCAACAGGAGTTACAGGAGGAGGTTCTGGTGAAGCTCCTGATGCACTAGACCCAGGAGTATGATGGATATCTACAGTTCTAGGTCTGAAACCTCTAACAGGCAATTCTTCAAAGATTCCACTAGATCTAGACCTGGTATTTATCCTGTGAGCTAGGATTTCTCAATTTTGAGGCAAATTGGCTGAAACTAACCTGATGATCGTAAATATTGAATGAATTTCACTGGTTGAGACAATATTTGCAGTCGGATGACTGATCGGACTACATATTTACGAAATATTTGCAAAGATACTGCAAATATGAAAATATATTTGAGGTATAATGACTCTTAGCATAGGATATCAAGTTTCTAAGGCCAAAATTCTTCAAATCTTGAGTGGATTTACTTATCATTGGCCGATATTTGTGAATTCATGATGATCTACTATAAAGCTTGCAATATTTACGACTAATTTCAGGAACTTTACATAGAATGAGCATGTACAAGCCTATTACAGTAAATATTTGAACACTATTTGAAATTCACGAATGCACTGGGGTTACCTTACTCTCTGCATCATCAAACCTAAAAATAATGATGATGAGCATGTTCTTTCGAATAAAGACCCTCCTTCTAGCACCAATTTATGTTGGTCATGATGTTAGTCATAAACAAGCATAGAATAAAAGTTTGCATTAACCTTTATTCATCTTGAAAGATACGATGAATTCAAAGAATTCATCATCCCAAGTCTCCGGTGATTAGGTCTTAATCTTCTGACATTACTCAGAGGTTGATGTACATTGTTGTTTCTACTTTGGGGCCTTACATAGAGTTCATCATCATGACGCTATTTTTGCAAAGATTCTTCACAGAGAGGTCATTTTACACAGTTATTTGATTCAATGATATAGTTATACTCAAATATTTGCATGATATTTATCAGTAATGCATGCTTTAGCTTCAAATATGCTAAATATTTCCACTTATCTACGAGATGTCCACATATTTGTATTATTTGCTTTAGATGTTCAGTTATTTGCAATTATGATAGTGAAATGTTCTAAAATTTAAAGAAATTGAATGAAAAGCTTCAAATGAAAGATGAATCATCAGCTATTGAACCACATGTATATCGGATACAGTCATGAAGAGAAGAAAACCAAACCATATGTTCACCAGGACATTCCACAACTAGATACAGTAGGTGCTGAGTTCAAAGGAATTGTATGAAAACAATGTATGTAAGTAGACATGCACTCCAAAGGATGCAGCAAATCACCACATAAATCTAGAATTCACACACAGATTACTCAAGATTTACTATGAATTGTAACCAAAACAATCTTCTCATTCACTAAGTATGCAAAGACATAAATGTATACAAAAAGCTTTGAAATGAGCCCTGAATATTTCAGTAGACAAATTTCAATTAAGTTTTGAATCTTCAAAAAGAAGCGTCCCTGCACCTTTTATAGAATAAGGTGAGGAATCCGTTACAAAAAGATCAGCGATCTTGATTCATCTATGCATATCTACAGTCAATATTTCCTTTGACTACGTCAACCTTTACAAAATGGCACAAGTTGCCAGCTGGCAACTATCTAAAAAAACCTATCTTCACTAAGTATCTGATGCTAATATTCACTCTATGATGCATCATCACTTACTTTATCAGAGTTATGCTCTTCATCACCAGGTGCATCACTTCCTGAACTTTCATCATCATCATCATCATGACTACGCATATGTGGTTGCATGATGCTCTAGACCTGCTCATATAATTGCACAATTTTATCTATTTCCCCGCCATCTTGAGTCTTTGCTTTGATCATGGCTTGCTTGTGTGCCTCGTATTTGTGCCTGCTACTGTCCAGCTTGCTCTTCCTGTCTTGTAGCATCTCATTGTACTTCTCCATCTTGACTTTGATTCTCATTATTTTATCTATGACTTGTTCTGTCAAGTAAACAAGTGGATCATCTGCTATTGATTGGAAGTTGCTGTGTAAAGCTTTGATGGCAAACTCTTCATCTTGATTTTCAACTTTCCCTTCCAAATTTCCTTCTAGTGTTTCCAATATTTCTGCCTCGACAGACATTAAATCATGCAACTTCATGCTGATATCTCTCAGTTTATAATTGCATCTTCTGAGTACTCCACATTCAAATTGAATGTCTTTATACCATATGTCAATCAACAAGGCAGTATTATTGTTTAGTACCTATTTATTGATGAGCAGCTGAGGATTTATCCTCCTTATTTCTCCTAGGATATTTAATACTTTTTCCAGTTGGTAAGACCTTTTTCCTGTCTACATCTGCAATTTGTCTACCTTGGTCCTAGAGTCGCTGAGAGTATTCCACATTTCTAAAGAGGCCTTTACTACTTTCGCTGCATCACCCAATGTGGATGACATCCATCTCCTGAGTACAGATGCCTCATGTTTCATGAGGTCTAATTTATTCACCTCCTCTTGAGAGATAGCAGTCAATGGGACTGTATGTTCAGTTGAAGTATCTTTAGTATTGGTTAGCCTTCCTATGTAGGCATGCAACTGAGCAATGTGCTCTTTGTGTTGCTTATTTTTCTCCTTCTCTCTTTTCACCTTTTGAATTAAAGAATCAATAATATCCTTGCCTTCTTGACCCTCTTGGTCCTCATTGGAAAATCCTAAGTCTACTATGCTGATCTAGAATTCATCTAAGGTAATTTACCTCTTTCTTTCTCCACAGTATGTATTGCAATCTGTGCGGTCCTCCTCCCAGTTGTTGGATCTCTTTTGATGGCCGAAGTCATTCTATCCTTGCTCTTAAATTTTATTGTATTTTCAAAGAATAGGGTGGAGACATCAAATTCTTGAATTTCAAATTCTTCTTCTATATTTACCTCTTTCTCCAACCACGGAGGTACCTGATCATGTTTCTCTGCATCATCATGATGTTCACCTGTGTCTCCTGTTTCTGTCAGCAGATGTGGTAGAGAAGGTGATTTCCTTAATTCTTCTTCATGATACTCACTTTGACATTGATCCTGTGGCACATCCACCTGTTGAGGAACTTCTTTCTCTAGATGAGCATCTTCTTGAGGTGGAGGCTCTTGTGCTACGTTCACATGCTGATCATGATGATCATGATCCTTTTCTGTCATTACCTCATCCTCCTTTGGCTTTTCCTCCTATTGAGGAACATTCTAAGTTGTGGATAATTGATAAGTCTCCTTGAGTGCTGGTACTGGTTCTATAATCACAATTTGTTCCGCACCTGTGCCACTCATTTTTTGAACCTTGGCAGTAGGATCTTCTACCACATATTTTTCATCAACTCTCTTTTCCTGAACCTCTACTATAGCAGGTTCTGTTGATGCATCTTGTGTGCTTGGTTGGCTAACTTTTGAAGCATGGCCTTCTAGTTCTGCCATCTTCACTTCTTCTGCAAGTTGCCCTTTGTCAGGTGATCCTATTGGATGTTTAGGACTAGTATCTCATTTATCTGTTATGTCTATCACCGTAGGATTTGTCACCTCTGCAATCAATGTATCTAGACCCATTTCTTGGGCTACCTGCTCTGGGCTCTTTTCCTTTTCAGCTTCCACTTGCTTCATCTCCTCTAGTATTGTTTGAACTGTTGGAGTCTTATGAGGGGTCATTTACTTACCTGCAGCAAGGGTTTCCATCTTTTGTGAAGATACCTCCTTCACAACCTCATCATCAGACAAATTTATTGTCTCATCTAGCAAGATGTGACCCTCTGCTTGTGTCAGAGATGCTTCTTTCATCTGTTCTTCTGCAAGTTCAGTTTTGAACTTGACGATGGTAGGAAGTGGAACATTATGCTGAAGTTCCTTATGCACTTCACTACCTGCCCCTTGTAACAATGTAGGGGGTTGTTTTATTTCACCCCTCATAGAGGTTCTCAGTTTCTTAGGTGGGGTAGACACAGCCACCTGTGGAGCTCTTCTTTTTCTTTTTATTATCAAAGGAGCCTCTTCTTCAGGCTCTTCCTCCATGAGGATATCCTCTTCATCATGTTTCCATGAGGATTGACCCTCTTCTAGGGTCTCAATAATTTCAGCCTCTACTATCTTACTCTTCTTGGACTTTCCTTTCCTTGTCCTTGGAGGGGATGCTGATCCTGATCCCGATGCTACTGCCTCCTCAGCTACAAATACTGCCCTTTCAATAATAACCCCTTTGGGTTCCTTATCTACTTTCTTACCCCTTTGGGGTCTTTTGCTCTATTGTTGTGGTGTAGGGAGTCTATCTCCCTTAGACTTTCTCTTCTCATTCAGGAAGTCATCATTCTCTCCATCGATAATATCCTGTCCCTTCTTCTTGTTGTCCACCGTAATGGCAACACCCTTCTTCTTCAATGCCCCTATCTGTTCATCAACCCAGGCTTGGGTTAGTTTTATGGTCTTGGCAATGAAGGGGTCCAAGGATATATCCTCCTGTATGGTGAGGTCAGGTGCAGAGATGGTATCATTATATATTTTCTTCTGCTCATACTCATCTACAATTATCCTGCCATCATCTTTCTTCAATTGTTGGGGGATGGGGATGCAATCAAAGGTTCTTATTTGATTCAAAGTTAGCCTTTGATATCTTCTTCTTCTTGCTTCTGCTTCATCTTCACAGTCAGCCCAGAAGTCCTCTAGGTGCCTCTGATGAATTGGCTTTCCTATTATTTTTTGCATCCTGCCGTAGGGATCATATTGTCTTGTTAGTGGAAAAGGCTTCAGTTTCATTTTATTCAAGATGACCATCACCTTCTTTATGTTCTCAGAATCGGGGCACATATACCAGCTAATGGTGACTGGAAACAAAATTGGTGGCAGCTTCTTTGCATCCTTGTATGTTTTTATTATTGTGGAGCTCTACCTGATGAACTCCATCAGTATCACTACATCAGTGGGATACCTTGGCAGCATGAGGGGATTTCCTTCAAAACCCTCAATCCTCATGTAGGAGAAGGTGGCAAACTGAATATACTGGGCTCCATGCCTGTAAATTATCTCTTGAGCCTCCATGCTCAATCTCTTTGTTCTGTCTTCCTCCATGGTCCTCACCAGATGCATAGAGAATGCATCATTGACCAATATGTAGTCTTGCAGGCAATTGGCTCTTTACAGCTGGGGATGATGATCCTAGATATGCATAGCATTGACTATTCCTATGACTTTCCCATCTATAACCAGTGCATCAAATGTGCCTTTATAAGCACAAGAGTAGATGATGTATGAGGTCATATAGAAAGCACAATTTGAACCTCCTAGGTTCATCAGCTGCTCATGTAGAGCATCACTTATTAGCTGGCCCCACAGTGGCTTGATATCTAAATATAAACACATCATTATTATACCATACATCCAGTCTCTAAAACTACTAGCATCAGGCTGGCCTGTTACTCTATTCAGTAGTGTAATCATGTATTGATATTCATCAGCAAAATCATATTTGAATAGATGCACAGGAAGTTTGGCTGCTATAGGATATGTACTGTTTTCAGCCCTCCATTGATACATGTTCTTCTTGGCTTGTTTCTTGTTGTTTTCATATTCTTTCTCTAACTTCTTCATGTCCACACTTTTTACCTTGCTGCCCAATGGCAATCCCAATGTCTTGGAAAGACCCTTGATGGATAGGTCAGCATATATCCTCCCATGTTTCATCACCTGCCTAGTCTCGGGATTATAGTTCCTAGCACACTCGATAACCAGTTCCAGAGATTCCATGGAGTATGGAAAACTAGCGGCATTCCACATCCTAGAAACAAAAATTGCATCTAGCACAGGACTCTTGTTATTCTCATCGTTCAACCTAGTTGACCATGCTTCAAAATTGGTACTCCCCTGATGGGTATCTGTAATTGCACCGTACTTAAACAGAACGCCCCTCTAGGAGGAGAACATAGGCCTATCAAATTCTTCTTGACACTTTACTAACCTCTTGTCAGCCATGGGTGCCTGCAATTAACCAAATCTTGTCTTACAATGGGTATACACATGCATGCATATTACAATTAACTTTACTAATCATCATGCCTACTGTATATGTTCAACATTACTTAATCATATGGATGCATAAACCAGAACTTCAGATCAACCACTCATACCTTACTATTACAGAAACAACAGGATGAGGGTTTCATTTACATACCTGGATATGCAAATTTTCTTTTTATACCAGTGGACTTCTAACAATGCTCTTAATTCAGCTGATGATCACGCACTTCCTTCTGTCTGTGAGATCAATTCGTGCAACTATCATTTGTATGAGGATATGGAAGTTGGTGCTCTGTAAAAATAAATTTTATCACAAGGTAAATTTGAAATGACGATGAATTCATCCTTTTAATGATTCACTTAGGGTAAAATTAGGGCAACCCTGATAGATTGGATTTTACTCATTGATTATCCGTGCGAAAACGAAGTATCTCGCTAGGTGTTCCATCGAGTTTCGTGGTCGGCGGGAACCACCTACCCTGTCTGTGCACATTAAATGACAATGGTGGCAACAGGAGTAGGGTGATATCCCTATGACAGGATATCATGAAAGTAGGATGATATTTGCAAATATCAGGTTGAGTTTAATGTCATCCTCCTTGCTTGGATTGGAATAACTATCGCAACATGATCAAGTGATGAACGCATCCTTTGGATACATTTAGCACATTAGGAGGATATCTTGATATATCAGGTGATGTGTGAAAGATGATGATGATCGGACAAACTTACATGTCTCTGTTTCAAAATATTAGGATGATGTCATCCTGATATTCGCTCAGTGTATTGGCAAGGCATCATGATGTCATCGTCATGTTATGGGAACAAGATCATGTTTATGAAATATCCTATCGAGAGGTAAATGTGATGATGATATCATCATAATGTTTGTTTCTTCATTTATCGGACTTGGATGATGTCATCAGGATATTGGCTTAGGGGTATATTTCATAGTAGGAGGATATTATGAAATATCGGGTTACTTCGAAAAATATGATCCTCGCGAAATGCATAAGGCTATTGATGGGTAAAGGTTACTATCACCTAAAATTGACGTCTGGATATTCGGACCGCATGATTTTATCTGGTGATATACTATATCGGGGTGACCTTTTATAATATGACCAATGTTACGATATACGACCCTCCCCCTGGGAATATCAGGTTTGACTCAAACTTTGACCATTCATAACTTTCACATCCTGATGAATATCAGGGTGATGTAAAAGACAAACTTGCATGGAATTTAATGTTCTTTCTAAATATGAGGTTTCAGGAATAAAATATGAAATTTGATGAACTGACCTCATGATGATTACTTACCCGGCCTTTTCAATGCATGATGATTTGCATGACTTAGTTTTACCAGACCACCAGAAAACACAAACACATGCCAAAAAGTTGGGTCCCTATTTTGTCAAGTCAAAATGGGGCGTGTTGTGTAACCACACAACAAAACAGAGTGCCAATCTGAACACCCTTAGCCAACACCATAGATCTTCTAGTCATCTTGTATCCTCCATTTGAGAAAATAGCTTGCACACCCACATCATTCAACTTACTTACAGATACAAGGTTCCATGTCAAACTAGGGATATGCAGAACACCATTGATTCCCTTCACTCGTCCATCAGGGAATCAGATCAAGACTCTTCCATGACCAATAATCTTTAGGTGAGAATCATTACCCAAGAACACCTATCCACCATCGTATTCTTCATACTTAAAAAACCAACCCTGATGCGAGGTCATGTGAAAAGATGCACCAGAGCCAATAAGCCACACATCCTCACATGCATGTGTTGCCAAGGTAGAGACAAACACTTCTCCTTCATCCTGAGAGGACTTGTCAGAATCTGAATCATAATTCTTCTTCTTTTTCTTTTTCTCCTCCATGCACTCCTTGCAGAAGTGACTAGGTTTGCCGCAGTTCCAACATAGGGCCTTGGACTTTTCAGGAGACAAGATTTGGATCTTCCTTTTTCTTATCCTTTTTCTTTATCTTCTTTTTAGATCTACAATGAACCACAAGAGCCTCCTTAGCTAATTCAGAAGACTTTCTTCGTATTTCTTTAGACAATAACAAAGAAACCACTTCATCCATCTTGAAGGTGGTAGTGGTACTCCCAATGGCCATAACAAGGTGGTCCCATGAATCTGGTAAGGAACAGAGTAATGTCATACATTGATCCTCCTCCTCCATCTTCACACCAACAAAAGTCAACTAGGCAACAACTATTTTGAATATATTTAGGTGATCTGCAATAGATCCTCCATCATCAATTTTTAGAGAATACAATTTATTTCATAGGAATAAATTGTTTTCCAAGGATTTAGCCTAATAAACATCTCCAAGCTTCTTCCAAAGATCCTTTGAAATCTTCTCATATATATTCAGGAGCACTAAATCAGCCAAATAGAGTTATCAAACCCTTAGCTTTTTGATCTTTGAGATCCCATTCTTCTTGAGACAATTTCATTTGTTTTGTACTAGATATGGCATCCCATAAATCCTAATCTACAAGTATGTCCTCCATTTTGAGTTTCTACAACTTGAAATTACTGCCATTAAACTTCTCTATCTCAAACCTCCCAGATGTGCTCACCATCTCTTATCTACAACAAAGATTTCAAAATCCTCTGCAGAAGATCCTAGTCAAATGAAGATCAGCTCAAAAAACACCCTACCCAATAACTAGAACCAAAGGTGATCATGCTCTGATACCAACAAAAAAGAAGTAAGGTATGTAGAAATGCTTCCTACACTGATCTATTGAGGAAAGACTTATGAAAAGTTTTACTTTACAGTTACATATTAAGATGCACATTAACAAAAAGATAATAATAAATTCCAAATGCAAACATAAAACTCACAACACAAGATATACGTGGGGAAAACTGTTTCAGGTAAAAAACCCCACACTCCAAAGCCACCCAATATATTATTCAGGAATCAAGAAGATAACAATATACTTGTAGAAAAAGCTTTTATAGGATTATATCCAACCAAAGATCCAGGAGGTAACTCGACATCTATAAGATTCTTACACACAACCTCCATCTCCAACTCCTGATATATAGGAGATACAATACAGTCAACCATTACCAGTAATTACAAAACCATGAGCCAAAACCACCCAAAAGTGGTGCCCAATTTATCTCAAATCAAAGATGCCTCTTGAGGTGTCAAAACACACACCAACATGTGTAACTCTCCCCTTTACAACTCTTTTATGTGTCCAACACATTTTTATATTTCCCAAAAATAGGAGGTCCAACTTCTGGAGGTCAGAACTTTTGATCCAAGTGTCTGATTGACGAATCGTTTGATGCGTCAGAAAGCTTGTGAAGAGATCTTTCATCCTGTAACCTACTACATCAATTATGACAATTTTCAAAGTGTTTAGGGACCTCTAAGTGCTTCAAAATTGAGTTTAAAACATTTTCAATAGTTTTCAAAAAATAGAAACTTTAATATCTCGTGATCGAGGTATGATCTTGAGTCGAAACTCACCCGAGATGTTTACGTATATGTTCTGCACCTTCTGGGAAAATTTGAGGCCAATCCAAGGTCAAATGTAAAGTTACTAAAAATAGTAAGTCCTTCCATTTTTAGCCCTTTTGGAAACTTTGAAAGTTCTAGATCATTCTTCAAGGTAAAGTGTATTCGAAAAGATCAAAACTGGGAAGAATAGTAACCTTTCGAACTTGCAAGGTTGAGACACTTTTCCTAACATTGAATTCTACATATAGAGGTTTCATGGTGAGTTTGTAGGTACCGTTATGCTACTATACTTATTCTAAATTTATTGTTGGTGATACTCCTATAAGGACATGTCACTAGATATTGTAGTATATCCTCTATTGATGATAACACAGTTGGTTAGTGCTTTGGAGTGTTGGGTTTTCCTTGTAAAAGGGTTATCCCCAATGTAATCAATGTGTTATGGGTATATTGTTTTTGTGCTGTCTTTCCATGTAACTATAAGATTAAACTAAATTTTAAACACATGTCATCTCATAGATTAGTATGAGAAGCATTTTTTGTACTTTTGCTTCCCAACATTTGGCATTAAATCCTTTTCAACATGAGTCCTATGTGTCAAGGACAAGATTTTTTATCTAATCTTGGTTTGATTGGAAGCTTCCTAGAAGCAAATCTTGTTAAATAGGAAAATGGAAAGCATGTGAAGACTAGAAATCAAGATTTAATAGCACTAACTTTGAGATATTAAATCTCAAAATAGAGGATTTTCTCATAGATTGATATCTATGGTCTGTAGTATTTATATCCAAAATAATTGTAGTTCACAGGATGACTATGGTTTACTTGATAGAAAGGCAAGGAGCCTCATCAATATTAGCTTGGTAAATTTGGTATTACTAAATGTTTCTAAAATAACCACGACTAAAACCCTCTAGCAAAATTTAGGAGATTTGTACAAGTCTTGGTTTAATAAAACTTTTTTGTAGATGGAGTTATACACTTTGAGGATGAGTGGTGACGGTTGTATGGAAAAGAACCTAAATGTGTTTAATACAAGTGTGATATAGTTGCACTCAGAGCGAAGATGGAGGAACAAGATTATCTTATGACTCTTCTATGTTCTTTTCTAGATTTATGGGATAACCTAGTAATGGTTGTTAGAAAAACAACAAAGAAATTAATGCTTGGTGAGGTCATGGCTACTTTACTCTTAAAAGAGATGAGGTGGAAAGATTCCAAATATACCAAGGGGGAATTGGATATTTGTGGAAGATCAATGGAGAAAAGAAAAAATAGGATAAGAAGAAGGAAAAGCATAGATACAAATACTTGGGAGATCTAAGTCTCCAAGAAAGTCCAAGGAAAAATGTCAGACCTACACCAGTACTAGACACTATTGAAGAGACTAAAATAAGGAGAAAAATAGGAAATATAATATATATTATGAATTAGACAAATATTCTCAGGATGATTTACCAAATTCCTTTGTTGTAACATTGGCAACACATGAATCCAAGGTTACATGGTTAAAAGACTCTATAGATTCCTTCTACATGACATCCCATGCAAAGTGGTTTTAAAGTATGAAGAATATGTTTTTGGGAAGGTATACCTTGTTGATGATTCTCATCTAAGAATAGTTGGTCATGGTAGACTCTCCATTAGATTTCTTGATGGAATATTTAAGTGGATCAATGGAGTTATGTATATCTCAATTTTGGCATCGAATCTATTATTAGTTAGGAAACTTAATGATGTAGATGTGCAAGTTATTTTCTCTAATCAAGGGTGTAAGATCATTTAAGGAGCTCTAGTTATCACTAAGGGTGTTCATGTTGTAACTATGTTCTAGATTGATGTATGTATTTTTTTATGTAATATTTTCTCAATTCCTAAAGTGAAGATATCTATAGAATCTACACTTTCACCATTAGAACCAACCATAAAGAGGAGTGTTGTATCTACTTCTAATGGTCATGTTTTTTGGTACCTAAGCAAGATCATTTCTTAGAGATAACGTTATGTAAGTAGAAGACAATGCTATGGAATTGTGTTGAATCCTTCACTATAGGTAGCAGATTCCTCCCACCTCAATGATTGATCAGTAAAATTTCATCATGGCATATGTATACCTCCCTGTATCTTTCCTCTTTTATTGTTTTGATATTTTGTTGTAGATTCATAAAATGTTCTAAGTCCCAACAAATACACATAGTTTGATGCTCCAAATTAGATTTCATCAAATGGTTTGTGGGACTTTAGTAAAAGTTAGAGAATCCTTACATTGAAAATCTTGACATCACAACACATGGTAGTTTAGTGAAATAACAAGGTGAAAAGGGACAACACATAAGTTATGGTAGACCACATGTTCTTTTTAGGTTTATATGTTAATCCATGTATTAACCAAGGCTACATGGCATGCTCTGGGGGATTGCAAAGAAAATGGAGAGATATTTCATAAAAGTGTGTGGACCATCCAATCTAATAGTAATACATTCATCCTATTGCTCACATGATGTGCAACCATGAAAACACAAAAAGGCTTCACCATATATCTTGATAGCTCAATTTTAACATATGTGGCTTCCCTATGCCACCTTGTGCAAGTCTATGGCTCTAAAGTAGTAGAGGCAAGTGATCAGTCACATCCAAAATTCAAATTTCCCAGAGAGGTATGGTTGAGCATTCATTAGAGTGACTATACATTAGCAAGATAGGTTAGTTTCACCTACTAGTATAGTGAAAGTGTAGTACTAGGTGGAAGAATTCCTAAAGTAGTTACTAAGGACTGCATGACCATGCTCAACCACAAATAGGAGTCATTAAAGCACTAAAATATGCAAAGAAGTCTTTTTATATACATATATCAGTTTTCAAATATAATTTGGGTAGGAAGCTCATTGTGGGCTAGGTAGTTAAGTCTTTAAATACTAGCTTGCATGCCCATACATAAGTCATATGATTCTATCAGTAGCTAATCTATATAGCCTAATGTATTTGCTAACTCTCAAGGAATCATACTAGTATAGCTAAGATTTTGAGCCTAATGTGCTTGTTTGATTCTAGCCTCTCGTTTGTACTATATAGGGGAGCATAGAGATCAAAATTCACTACAAAGGGATACAAATGGAATACAAAGTACAAGACTGACTAGGCCTAGTAGGAATAGACTTATTCGATAAGGGACACATCTGTAATCTAATCCTATGTATAAATAAAAATAGTAGTAGTAGGAAGTAAGAGAGATAAGAGACATAGATAGAGGAGAATATAGTATGAAATAGAAGTTACATACTTTATATATATATAGTACAAGGCCAACTAGGCCTAGTAGGAATAGACATATTCAGTAAGGGACACATCTGTAATCAAATCCTATGTATAAGTAAAAATAGAAGCAATAGTAGGAAGTAAGAGAGATAAGAAACATAGATAGAGGAGAATATAGTACAAAATAGAAGTTACATACTTGCTATTGTAATACTTGATATATATATATATAGTCCTTCAAAACTGTTATATATATATGAAGAAGATATAACAGTTTTGAAGGACTATTTGATTGTTTTCAATCTATATGATGCATTGTGTGTTATTATAAGTTACCACAATATGATGTTTCTTTTCCCAAATGATCCAACTCTTCTCTCACTGTCGTAAATGGGGTATAAAGACTACATGTAGGACACTAGGTATTTGAACTTCAATTTGTGATCCCTCATCCCTTGCTAGCATTTTGGTTTCATTGTGGGGACCCTGGAAGAATAGTAAAGAATAGGATAGATCATTAAAAACTTGGAAGAAGTGTGGTATATAAATAATTGTTAAAAGAAATATTATAAATGAAGACAAAAAAATTATGATCTATTGAAGACCCTCTTAGGTTCTAACCTTGTGAGAGAGGGGAAAGCACCTAGGGGATGACAAATGGAAAGGGAGGATCTCAAAAGATCCCTAAAACAATTTGACCACTCAAAGTAGGATAACCATGGGATAACTAAGGACTAATTAAATACCATATCATAAACACCGATGACGAAAGGAGATAAAAATATATTAAGTGTGTGTATAGGGAAAATTGGACTAAATAGATTAAGGATAAGAATCAAATCCAATCTTACAATACCTTCAAGGAATAATCAGGGAAAATAATAATGAAACAATGCAAAATAACAAAGATCTTACCACCTACGATTGTATGTATTCCTTGGTTTAAATGTGGATTGCTCTATTACTTTGCATAATCATGGTAGAGAAAGTGTGAATGGATGATAAGTGTGCTCAATGATAATGGATAAATGCTCAAAGCAATGTTATGAATGCTCAAAGCACAAAGATTGATGAGGGTTTGTGAATGAGAGAAGGGATGTATTTATAGTTTTCACAAGAGTTCAATCAATAGTGGAGAAAATTAGAATGAATTAATGGTTATGATAAAATGAGAGAACATGAGGAATATGCACATGACATGTGTGTGTTATGTCACAAATAGTGTACACTAGTTGTGTAGGGACAATTTCATATTGTTTAGCTCCTCCCTTTAGTGATCCCAAGCCTAGTCCATTTTTAGGCCCACCTTAAAGCCTTGTTCTCACCCCATTTATAGAAAATATCATGATTTTGATTAAGGTTTTGTCATAGCCAGAGAAACAAAGTGAGATTGGGAGTTAGCTCCACATTAAGTGTGGGCTTGAGCCTTAAATTTTCCAAGGGCCCAGGGTGGCCAAGCCCCTTAGTCCCTCATGTGTTTTAGGGAGGTAATTTAAGTCCACAAGTAATCTTTAGTGTTGTTTAGGCTGACCCTAAACTCAAATTTTCTTTTTGGTGCATTACGTTGCCATTTTAATTCAAATTACTCTTTTCTATATCCTTGTATAAAAGTAAGTGACTTATTTCATTTGAAACTAGATGTGCTCTAGATGTGAAAAAGCTCTCTATTGTTATTGCTCTCTATGCTATTGTATTATTGCAGGTTTTTGATCAAGTGGGCTTCTACTTTGCTCTTGGAAAGATTTGTATGAAGGCTAGGAGATGAGATCTTGAGTCTATCTCATTTGTTCCTAGGTTGAAGTACTTTGCATGGTTGGGAGAAGGGTTGGAACCACCAACTTGAGTTTGGCTTGAGTACCCTCCAAGGGTATGGTTGCATCACTTTCTTATTCAACAAACCTTCCATGAATCTTCATCATTAAGGTGAAGTTATGAGCTTCCTTGAGTGAAGAATCTTTTGTATCACTCCTTCCTATTTGCTTGAGTCATACAGGATTAGGGTTTGATATTATTTGATTAGATCTTGCATGTTACTACTGACACTTAGGGTTTTTGATCACACATAACATCTAGTTCTAATCTTGGCTATCTATGAGGTAGGGATGCTGAAACGGGGCCTTGACTAAGGCAAACTTCTCTATAACCAAAATAATTTTCCCTTCTTTCTTATGTGCAGATCAAAGAAATAGGTTTTGGAAGATATTGGTATGGGAGTTAAGAAAGGTGTTACAAGTATAGACCTGGTGAAAGTTTCAATTTTTACAAACTTTAAAAAAGGCCTAGGGCGCCTAAGCACCCTAGTTCTTGTGGCATTTTGACTCTAGGTTCCTATTCTAATTAGTTTACTCATCTCTACTATTCATTCAAATTCTCTGATTTCACTTCTGACAGTCATCTATAGCTCAATCTTTCTCAATTAGGGTTTGATCTTGTGCCCTACCTAGATTGGTTGAATTTGGTTTGACACACATCTATACAACAAAGAGGTAGAACCCTTGTAGTTTGGCTCTCCCTCATGGGTAGAAGCCAAGATTAGTTTGTGTCTTAATGTATGTAGAAGAGATTTTGACCTAGTTTAACTCCTAAGGCTAGATCAGTCTTTTCCACATAACATTTTGGTGAATGTGACCCTTCTTACATTCTTACATCCTTCTTCTTCTGAAAAAGATTGTTTTCTATCATAGATCTGATTTATATTATGTTCATTCATCATTTCCTTGCTTTCATATAGTAATTTTTGTATTTAAATTCATCATTAGGGTTACAAAATCCTTGCATTTCATAAAAATCTAAGCTAGTCTTAAATCTTGGATTTGTAGATTAGTGTGTTGTTTCAGATTTTGTTAGCATTAGTAGGTTGATTAAAGTGAATTTATTTTTTGTACCTTATCATCCTTTGTCTTTAGTGCATTCTTTGCATTTTTTATTTGAAAATTAAAAAATAAGCATTTGTTCTAGATTGAAAATAGCCTATGTTTGTGATATTGTTTAAATTTCATGAGATTAGATCATTATAGTGCAATATACATTTCTGGTCTGATGCTTTAGACCTGATTATAAATGAGTTTTATATACATTTTGTTGGAATAAGGTGCCATTAACCTTGTAAATTCCAATATTGTATTTTATTCCATTTATTATTTGTTATTTGTAATTACCCATAAGGGAATGAGGTAGTCTCATTGACAGTTGTAATTTTAGAGTTACCGGCGGCAGATATGGAGTAACTTTTACTATTAGAAAATGTAAAAACTCATGGTAAATGAGGATAGGCATTCTCCCTTGAGGAATATACTATTTTTGGCATGTATGACAACTGTCATAATGTTTTGTGAGTGAATCTATGATAGTTGCAAGTTGTCATAAGATTATGAGATTCTATGATGCATATGATGGATATGTTAGTTGTATATTTGCTATATTTAGCCCAAGGTACCTATCTTGGAAAGATACTCTTTTGCTGGAATCTATGATAGTTATGACACATAATAAGATGTTGTAAGAGGCTAGATTTAGTCTTGGGAGCCCAACCTTTGCATGGCTATTTTTGGACAACTGTAAGATGCTTGAAAGATGGTAATTAATGTTTACAGGCTAGAGAATCTTAGGAGAGAGAAGGTGAATGTCTAAGATGAGTTAGAAAATGTTTCTCTAAATATTTTCCATGTATTAGTTGCTACAATACATATTTTAGGTACTTGGGTGTTGCCAGAATGCTATCAGATTGAAGACTGGTGGAGAGAGATGAAGTTTTGTTGTATTATAAATCATTTTCAGATTAATACAAACATTGGGCCTCTTTCCTGTGTGGATTTTTTTTACTTGAAATGGTTTTCTCCATGTTAAACATTGTGTTATGTGTTCATATATCTGATTTTGCATTTCTGTGAAGCATAGTTTTGTTTCTGTGTTACAATCTCCATTAATAACACGCAGTTAAAGATTGCTGAAATTAATCTTGAATCGGATTTCCATTGAAGTAGTGTTGCTTTCACTTCTAACATTTAGTATTAGAGCCTAGCTAGCTTTGACTCTTGGGTGGTAGTGTCGAAGTTGTAGCTGCAGTGGGAGATTTGGTTGTGTTTGTTTTGCAAATCTCATGTTATTATTATGGCTGCATCCACCTCTTGATTGGACATTGAGAAGTTCAACGGAATGGGGTATTAGTTGTGGAAGCTAAAAATGGAATATTTGTTGGAAGAAAGAAACCAATGGTTTACTATTCAAAAAGAGAAGAAACCTGATGATGTCTCTCAAGATGAGCGGGATAGACTGGATAAGAAGGCACGGGGAACCATCTGGTTGTGTCTTTAAGACTTTTTCCTATTGAATGTCACAAAGGAAGAGACTGCATACAAGTTGTGGAAATGGTTGGGTGAGATCTATCAAGCCAAGAGTATGGTAAATAAACTTTATTTAAAAAGAAAATTGTTTTCCATGAAAATGCGAGAAGGTGAATCAGTTGTAGAACATTTAAATTATTTTAATTTATTGGTGAGTCAGCTTGATTCAGTAGATGTTGAAGTTAGTGAGGAAGATAAATGTATCTTACTTCTTTGTTCTTTACCCGAGTTTTGGGAGAATGTTATCCTTGCTATCACTACTAACCTTGTGGATCCAAAGTTGGATGCTCTTGTTTCAATGCTACTGTCACAGGAATTGAGGAAGAAGAGTTCAGATAGTTCAGGGGATGCTCTCAGTGTCAGGGGAAGGTCTAAGGAAAGGGGACCAAAAGGAGATCAGAAAGGGGCTAAGGACAAGTCCAAGGGTCGGTCTAAGACTCTTGGTAAAAAGAACAGAGTTAAGTGTTGGAACTGCGGTAAAAGGGGATATGTGAAGGAGTGCAGAAACCCTAAGAAATAGTGGGAGAGTGCTTCTGATAAGTCCTTGAATGTAGGTGAAGAAGTTTTACTTTCTACATGTAATGTTGTTTCTGATGAAAATTGGTTGGTTGACTCTGGATGCTCATTTCATATGACCCCACATAAGGAATGGTTCTCCTCATATGAAGAATATGATGGAGGTAATAACTATCTTGGTGACAACTCTACATATCTGATTGTCCAGAAAGGAAAGGTATTGTTGTGTTTCAGTGATGGGAGGACTAAAATCCTCCCTGGTGTTTTGCATGTTCCTGAATTAGCTAGAAATCTGATTTCGGTTTCGAAGTTGAATGATTTGGGAAAGCATGTGACATTTGACAAGCATGGATGTAGATTATTGAGAGGGAACTTGGTGGTAGCGAAGGGGAAGAGATTCAGAAGCCTATTCAAGATTGAAGCCACTACACTTTATAATGCCTCTTATGTATCTGAGGCTAATACTAAAAATGCATGTATGTTGTGGCACCATAGATTGAGCCATACAAGCAATAATGTATTAAAAACTATTAAGAATAAAAATTTGTTGGATGGTTTCTCCTATTCTGATGAGCACTATGTGTTTGGTAAAAAAAATAGAAAATTATTTCTTTCAAGAAGCAATAGAGCAAAAGAGAAGTTAGAAATTATTCATACAGATGTGTTTGGACCTGTGTATAATTAATCTATCAGAAAATCTCGTTATTTTGTAACCTTCATTGATGATGTATCCAGATTTAAATGGATTTATTTTATGAAGTATAAATCTAAAGTTTTCACTAAGTTTAAGGAATTCAAAGTCTTAGTAGAGAACCAAACAGGTTTAAAGATAAAAATATTAAGATCTGACAATGGAGGGGAATATTACTCTAAGAAATTTGATGAGTTTTGCAAGCATACAAGTATAATCAGACAAAAGACAACTCCGTATACACCACAGTAGAATGGTGTTGTAGAAAGGATGGACTGAACAATTATGGAAAGGGATAGAAGTATGCTTAGTGATGCACAATTAGATAAATACTTTTGGGAAGAGACTGTGTGTACTTCTTACTACTTGATAAACAGATCTCCTTGTAAGGCTCTTGATTCAACACCTTATGAAGTGTGGATAGGTAAGAAACCTTCTGTTTCACATTTAAGGGTTTTTGGTTGTGAGGCTTTTGTTCATGTGCCTAAGGAAAAGTGATTTAAGTTGGATCCAAAGGCTGAAAAAAGTACATTCATTGGATATGGTGATAATGTGAAAGGTTATAAGCTTTGGAATAGACTAACCCATAGGATTATCTTTTCTAGAGATGTTATTTTCAGGGAACTTAGAGCTATTTCTGAACCTAAAAAGCCAAAAGAAAAAAATGAAAAGGTAAAGAAGGTGTACTTTGATTTACAGTAGCAAGATGCACCTCAGGAAGAACATAATGATGGATTGGGGGATGAAGAAGAAGAAGATTCAAGTAGTTCTGATGAAGATGAATCTATTGTTATAGAAGAAGTTGTTGCAGATGATCATGCAGAAGAATAAGTAGAGTATATTACTCCACCCTTGAGGAGATCCACAAGACAAAAAAAATCTAGTTGATAGGTATAGCCCACCAAATTTTCGTTGTCTATATGCTTTATTGAGTACTAACGATGAACCTAGATCCTATAGGGAAGCTATTTCTATAGATGATAGTGAATCTTGGCAGCTAGCCATGCAGGAGGAGATGATGGCTTTAGACTCTTGTAACACCTAGGATCTTGTTCAATTGCCCAAAGGAAGAAAGGCCATAGGATGTAAGTGGGTCATCAAGAAGAAGTTTGGAGCAGATGGGTCATTGGAGAAGTACAAGGCTAGACTAGTAGCCAAGGGCTACTCCCAGAGAGAGGGAGTTGATTTTGGTGAGATATTCTCTATTGTTGTTAAATTGACTTCTATTAGATTTCTCTTATCCATTGTTGTAGCTTATGATTGGGAGATTGAGCAAATGGATGTTAAGACTGCATTCTTGCATGGAGATCTTGAAGAAGAAATTTATATGCAACAACCTACAGGTTTTGAGGCAAAAGGAAAAGAACATTGGGTTTGTAGGTTAAAGAGGTCTCTTTATGGTCTAAAATAGTCCCCTAGAATGTGGTATCAAAAGTTTGATTCATTTGTTTTGAAATTGGGTTTTGTTAGAAGCAAGGAGGATCATTGTGTTTACATTCATTATTTTGATGATTCTATACTGGTTATTGCTTTGTATGTTGATGACATGTTTTTTAGGAATACTAAGGGTATGGTCAGTGAGCTTAAAGCCTAACTTTCAGGTGCATTTGAGATGAAGGATCTTGGTGTTGCAAGGTATATTCTAGAAATGGAGATCAGGAGGGACAGAGTTAACAGAAAGCTTTGATTGTCACAAAGTAAGTATGTGCATACTATTGTGCAGAGGTTTAGTTTGCAGGATTGTAACCCAATTAGAGTTCCTTTACCCATTGGTACTAAGATTTCATTATATATGTGTCCAAAGACTAAGGATGATCTTGAGGATATGTCTAATGTGTCATATGCTAGTGTTGTAGGGAGTTTGATGTATGCAATGGTTTGCACTAGACCAGATATTGCCCAAGCAGTGGGAGTTTTGAACAGATTTATGTCTAACCTTGGTAGACAGCATTGGAACTATGCAAAGAGGGTGTTTAAATATCTTACAGGTACTTCTAATCATTGTTTAGTATATTCTGGTACTAAGAGTGCTGATAAATCTTTGGACATCTAGGGTTTTCTTGATGCAGATTGGGTAGGTGACTTGGATAGTCGAAGGTCCACTAGTGGCTATGTGTTTACTCTATTTGGAGGTGTAGTGAGTTGGATGAGTAAGAGGCAGCCCATAGTTTCTTTTTCCACCACAGAAGTAGAGTATATGGATGCTACTCATGTCTCTAAGGAGGCGGTTTGGTTGAGGAGATTGTGTACAGGTATTGGTTTTGATTGCAGGATCATTCAGATTGGTTGTGATAGCTAGAGTGCTAACTGTTTGGCCAAGAATCCCATGTATCATGCTCGGACTAAGCATGTTGATGTTCATTATTATTTTGTTCGAGAGTTGGTTGCAAATGGAGAGATTGAGTTGAAGAAGATAGACACTCAGGAGAATGTTGCAGATTCATTGACCAAGCATGTGAGCACAGAGAAGTTTGTATGGTGTAGAGAGGCCATGGGCCTTATTTCTAGTGCCTGATTTACAATGTATAATGTCAAGTGGGAGAATGTTGGAATAAGGTACCATTAACCTTGTAAATTCCAATATTGTATTTTATTCTATTTATTATTTCATATTTGTAATTACCCATAAGGGAATGAGGTAGTCTCATTGACAGTTGTAATTTCAGAGTTACCGGTGGCAATTATGGAGTGACTTTTACTATTGGCAAATGTAAAAACTCATGGTAAATGAGGATAGGCGTGCTCCCTTGAGGAATATACTATTTTTGGCATGTATGACAACTGTCATAATGTTTGGTGAGTGAATCTATTACAGCTGCAAGTTGTCATAAGATTCTGAGATTCTATGATGCATATGATGGATATGTTAGTTGTATATTTGCTATATTTAGCCCAAGATTCCTATCTTGGAAAAATGCTCTTTTGCTAGAATCTATTATGGTTATGATACATCATAAGATAATGTAAGAGGCTAGATTTAGTCTTGGGAGCCCAACCTTTGCATGGTTGTTTTTGGACAAGTGTAAGATGCTTGAAAGATGGTAATTAATGTTTATAGGTTGAAGAATCTTAGGAGAGAGAAGTTGAATACCTAAGATGAGTTAGAAAATGTTTCTATAAGTATTTTCCATGTATTAGTTGCTACAATATAGATTTTAGGTACTCGAGTGCTGCTAGAATGCTGTCAGATTGAAGACTGGTGGAGAGAGTTGAAGTGTTGTATTGCAAATCATTTGCAGATTAATATAAACATTGGGCCTCTTTCCTATGTGGAGTTTTTTTAAACTGAAAGAGTTTTCTACACGTTAAACATTGTGTTATGTGTTCATATTTCTGATTTTGCATTTTTGTGAAGCATAGTTTTGTTTCTATGTTACAATCTCCATTAATAACACACAGTTAAAGATTACTGAAATTTATCTTGAATCAAATTTCTATTGAAGTAGTGTTTCTTTCATTTCTAACACATTCTTTAGTTGTACATCTTACATTCATTCATATATATTGATTAGGGTTATCTAAAATCTCATTTTATGATAATTCTAGCTTGAAAATTGATAAATTTTGAGTATGTTTTAGCTAATTATTGGATAATATAGTTAAATCATTGTTGTTCATAGCTTGGTATATTTCATATTGTGCGTAAAGAAACTTCATTTCCTTCCCTATTCTTTACTTTATCACTATAATGTTTGAAAAAGTAGGGTATATAACTATGTCAGATTACTTTGTTCAAGATTTTTATGCATTTGATGAGCCATCTAATAGTGATTATTTTGACATGTTAGATGAAGCCTTAGATGACTTCATCTCTATGGAATCATCCTCTACGACTCCTAAACCATCTCTATTTCAAATAATTATCAATACAATTTATGTTTTTAGTTCTCCAAAAGAACTTGAGAAACCCAAAAAATTTGTGCATCTTCGTAATGATGCTCCTCAATCATCTATCACAATAGGAGGTTCTCTGAAAACACCTAGACCTCCTGGTTATATCTACAATTATGCAAAACAAAACACTAAAAATAGTCCATTCAATTGAAATGTGTCAAAGCAACCCATGCATCATGAAGTTGCTTACGCATATAACACTACAAACAATAAACAAAAGAAACAAATATAATTTGTTCTTGCTTCTCTTCCACCTTATCAACCTATTCTTCCTCAAGCACCTCATATTCCTACTCATAATGGTAGAGATTATGATCTTGTTTAGAATCTTTGAGCTACTCCAGCAAAGATCTCTCTATGGGAGTTGATACAAACATCACCTACATACCATAGAATGCTCGAGGAAGCTTTACAAAAGATGATTGTTTCACCTGCTATTTAGCTGAATGATGTAGCAACTTTGTTAGACTATATGCATGTGACAAAATCAAATATTATTTTTCAACCACATGAATTACCTCCCATAGAAGTTCAAAACCAAAATGAGCCTCTTATGATATTTATCTTCATGAATAATATGAGAGTTAGACATACCATGATTGTGTGAGGCCTACACTTTTCATTTTCCGTACATGTGACTATTTAGCTTACTGTTGCTGATACTTTTACATTTGTGGGACTGTTGATCCCAAAAATTTTAAATTATTAAACCTTATTATGTGAAAGGGAAACTAATTGGGTGATGTTAGTGAGATGTTTTCTTTAAGAGAAAACAAATTGGGTGATGTTATATAGATGTTTATTTTATTAGGAAAACTAATTGGGTGATGTTTGATTAATGTTTACATTACAGGAAAATTGATTGGGTGATGTTAGATAGAAAATTGTCATGTGATTTCATTATGTTTATATGAACTGTGGTATGCTTTAGAAATGCATGTATTAAATTTGCTTTGGCTATGATATGTATACGTGGAATTAACTTTGAGATTGAGTATGCAGGTATTTCTAACAAAACCACAGATATTGGAGATCATTCTACACCTTATGTTGTAATCCCTTGTGAAGCCAATCTAGTTCCATGAGGAACCAAGATCAACTATGTGTTTGGTACAATGTTGTAATGTTGTAATATTGTCTTGCATGAGGTTGAATGGGTTAGGTCTACCCTTTTGTAAAATTGAATTATAATTTGTGTTGTAAGAATTGTATTTGAGTTTTATTTTTTAAATTTAAATTTTTGAGACCCTTTTCTTGTGTCTTAACTTGACCCTAGGTGCCCTAACTAAGTTTAAATTGGATATCTTGATGAGTTCCATGAGTTATAGCAGAGAGGACTCACTGTTGCTCAATATGAAAGCTGGTTCATCAAGCTTTCTCGTTATGCGGAGTACCTCCAGGATGAGAAACTCTTGGTACACAAATTCATCAGAGGCCTAAATCATGGGATAGCAGGACCAGTACGTATGGCACATCCCCAGACCATGAGCGAGACTGTTGAAAAGGCTCTTATTGCAAAGGAAATTTAGGGACAAGGGCAAAATTCACGCCCATAGTATCAAGATCGTAATCCCCAACAACAACAAAATTTTTGAAGACCGCAATTTACACCACAAAGAGGAGGGTTTAATTCCTCATCATTACCTCCTAGGCCTCCACAGTAGCATCAGTAGAAATCTAGGCCCCAACAAAGGATTCAGGGAAGATAGAACCATGGATGGCAGTAGCGGGGCCAGTGTAGAGACCAGAGACAACAGGGATCTTCTGCAGAACCCGCAAGGTCTCAACAATCAAACAAAGCTTCACAGGGGTCCAATGGACAGACTGGATAGCAGCAGTCGAGCAGGACTCGATCTATACAGTTACAGGCTAGGGGCCCATGCTATGTATGTGGTGGGGTAGGGCATTTAGCCAGGGAGTGTCCACAGGGATTTACAGCAGGGGGACAGCCTCGTGCAGGAGGATCTGAGCAGACTCTAGGTGACGTGGGTAGTTCTCACCACATGTTTGCAGCGGTTAACGACCGTTAGGCTGATTTCCAGGCTTCAGTCATTGAGACATCAAGTAGGATTGGGGATTTCCCTATCTCTATTCTTTTTGACTCTGGAGCTACTGATTCTTTTCTATCTACATCGTTAGTGGAATGTTGCAGGCTAGTGGCTTATAGGCAGGACATTAGGTGGGAGGTTGAGTTGGCCTCTGGGGTCAAGATGTCAGTAGATACCATGGTTAGAGATTGTGAGATCTCCTTAGGTTCCTTCACTATAGCATGTGACCTTAGGGTTATGCAATTAGGATCCTATGGAGTAGTTCTAGGTATGGACTAGCTTGCGGCTCATAGAGCTAAACTAGATTGTCGCCAGAGGACAATTAGTTTCTTAGACGATCATGGCACACCAATTGAGATAGTGGGCATTCAGAAGCTCACGACAGTTCGTATGATATCCGCTTAGCAGCTTAAGTGCTGCATGCAGAAGAGTTGTCAAATGTTTGCTATTACGGTCAGTGACAGATCAGAGGATGAGCCTGAGGCTACCTTAGATGATCACCCTATCTTGAGAGACTTTGCTGACGTATTCCTATCGGAGTTACTAGGTATGCCTCCATGCAGAGAGGTCAATTTCCACATCGACTTAGTGCCAGGTGCAGAACCTGTGTCTTGTGCACCCTACAGGATGACTACACATGAGCTTATAGAACTTAAACTGTAGTTAGAGGAGTTACTTGAACAGGGGCACATCCGACCTAGCGTTTCACCATAGGGCGCACCGGTCAGCTTCGTGAAGAAGAAGGATGGGTCTCTTCTACTATGCATGGATTACAGGCAGTTGAACAAGGTGACGGTGAAGAACTATTATCCTCTGCCTAGGATTGATGACCTCTTTGATCAGATGTAGGGAGCTAGAGTGTTCTCAAAAATTGATTTAAAATCTAGGTATCACCAATTGCGCATCATAGAGGCAGACATTCATAAGACTACTTTTCGAATCAGATATGGCCATTATGAGTTCACCATGGTACCCTTCAATTTGACGAATGCCTCTACAGTATTTATGAGTCTCATGAACGGGGTGTTCCGTACTTACTTGGATTGGTTCGTGATCATATTTCTTGATGATATTTTGATTTATTCGTGAACCGAGGAGGAACATGTGGATCATTTACGTCAAGTTTTGTAGCGCTTACGAGAGCAACAGCTTTATGGCAACCTGGCGAAGTGTGCCTTCTTTAGGATAGAGGTGCAATACTTGGGGCACATCTTATCAGGTGATGGCATCTCCATAGATCCATCAAAGATCAGAGCAATTCAGGACTGGCCAGCACCCACCAGTGTGATAGAAGTCAGGAGCTTTATGGGACTAGCTAGTTATTATCGTAGATTTATCGAGGGCTTTTCCAAGATAGCACATCCCATCACTTCCCTTCAGTGAAAAGGGAAAAGTTTCACTTGGACTGAGTAGTGTGAGAAGACCTTTGGGATCCTCAAGGAGCATCTTACTAGTGCTCACATTTTAGCGGTTTCAGACCCTGTAGAGGATTTTGTTCTTTGCACAGATGCATCATTAGAGGGTTTGGTAGCTGTGCTTATGTAGGGAGGTAGAGAGATTGCATACAAATCACGTAAACTTAAGACACATGAACTAAACTACCCTACTAATGATTTAGAACTCGCAGCAATTATTCATGCTCTTATTCATTGGAGACATTTCCTCTTAGGTTGATGCTTTGAGCTCCATTCAGATCACCATAGCTTACAGTACATTTTTACACAACCAAATATCAACACTCGCCAGCGGCATTAGATGGAGTTCTTATGCAAGTACAACTTTGATGTCCACTACATCAAAGGGAAGGAGAACGTGGTTGCTGACGCTTTAAGTCAGAGGCACCACAAGATCCTGACCTTGACATTAAAGGTGAACTTGAGGGACCGCATCTTACAGCATCTGCCAGAGTACGAGTGGTTTCTTGAGGTGCAGCAAGAAATTTAGAATCAGGGGGCCCTTAAGGGAAAATTCGCAGGATATTCCCTTGAGTCTGATGGTTTGCTTAGACATTGGCAACGCATTTATGTACCCCATGCAGGTGACCTGCATACAGTGATTCTTTTAGAGGCTCATAGAGCACCTTATGCAGCACATCCAAGAGTGAAGAAAATGCATGCCGATTTGCAACAGTTATATCATTAGGCTGGGATGAGATGAGACATTGTAGAATATGTTGCTTGTTGCCTTAAGTGTCAGAGGGTCAAGGCCGAGCATCAGCATCTAGCAAGACTATTGTACCCTCATGAGATACCTAAGTGGAAATGGGACACCATTTCCATGGACTTTATCATTGGTCTACCTATGTCATCACATTGTCATGATGCCATCATGGTGACAGTTGACAAGTTGACCAAGGTGGCACACTTCTCACCTATACACATGACATACAATGCACCATCAGTGGCGAGAGTGTTCTTAGATTAGATTTGTTAGACTTCATGGAATACCTTGCCGAATCATTTCTGATAGAGACTCTGTATTCACTTCATCGTTTTAGAGAGCCTTACATCAGGCATTGGCAACACAACTCAACTTTAGTTTAGCATACCATCCAGAGATCGATGGATAGACAGAGAGAGTTAACTAGGTGTTAGAAGATATGCTTGGTATGTATGTTATGGACCATCAGTCTAGATGGGAGGAGTATCTGTATTTGGTTGAGTTTACCTACAATAATGGGCATCACAGCTTGTTGGGTATGCTTCCTTTCCAAGCTTTATACGGCAGACTGTGCAGGACACCATTGAGTTGGGATCAGATAGAGGACAGGGTCGCCATTGGTCTAGAACTAGTTTAGAACATGGAGCAGCAGATTGCACTAATTAGACAGAGACTTCAGGAGGCACAAAATAGACAGAAGAAGTATGCCGATACAAAGAGAACTGATTGGAGCTTCTCACTAGGTGACAGGGTATTTTTGAGAGTGCAACCACACAAGAGTCCAATTTGTTATAGAAAGGGCTCTAAACTTGCACCTCGGTTTGTAGGACCTTTTGAGATTTTGGAGTGGATAGGACCTGTAGCTTATTGTCTAGCCTTGCCACCTAGCCTGTCACATATCCATGATGTTTTTCATGTTTTAGTTTTACATCGTTATATCTCTGACTTATCTCACGTATTGGATTGGAGTGCTCTTCAGGTAGAGGTAGATGGACAACTGGTGTTGGAGCCAATTTGCATATTGGCTCGTCAGACGTTAGGCCTTCGAGGTTGAGAGCTGGACCAGGTTAAGGTCCAGTGGGACATGTATGATGAGGTCACTGCAACATGGGAGGATGCAGCGAGATTGAGGACTTTGTATCCTCACTTCTTTGATGACTTCCAGGAGGAAGTACAGTCTTAGGGGGGGAGGATGTGAGGCCTACACTTTTTCATTTCCGTACATGTGACTATTTAGCTTACTATTGCCGCTACTTTTACATTTGTGGGAGTGTTGATCTTAGAATTTTCAAATTATTAAACCTTATTATGTTAAAAGAAAACTAATTGGGTGATGTTAGTGAGATGTTTGCTTTAAAAGAAAACAAATTAGGTGATATTAGATAGAAAATTGTCATGTGATTTCATTATGTTTATATGAACTGTGGTATGCTTTAGAAATGCATGTATTAAATTCGCTTCGGCTATGATATGTATACGTAGAATTAACTTTGAGATTGAGTGTGCAAGTATTTCTAACAAAACCACAAATACTGGAGATCATTCCGCACCTTATGTTGTAATCTCTTGTGAAGCCAATCTAGTTCCACGAGGAACCAAGATCAACTGTGTGTTTGGTGCAATGTTGTAATGTTGTAATATTGTCTTGCATGAGGTTGAATGGGTTAGGTCTACCTTTTTGTAAAATTAAATTATAATTTGTGCTGTAAGAATTGTATTTAAATTTTATTTTTTAAATTTAAATTTTTGAGACCCTTTTCTTGTGTCTTAACTTGACCCTGGGTGTCCTAACTAAGTTTAAATTGACTCTGGGTTATACCCCATGGGTCTGTTGCAAGTATGAGGTGAGCCATTGTTGTCATTGATGTCAACATACTCATACTGCATTGACAAGAAGGATTTGATGAGCTTTGTGCTGAGGATATTGAGAAAATTAGCCTCAGTCAGGAACAGTGAAGAACAGTGATGAGAAGAAGGTAAATATACTGTATAGGATGAGAACCGGAGGATGCGGATTAAAGGGTTAGTAGATATGAGTCTTGAGATGCTACAGTTAAGATTTCAGAGGTCCGCATGAAGATCTGAAGGAGTTATGGCTGTCGGTATAGAACCGGGTCCGGCAAGTATCCGGAGGTGACAGAGGATCACAAAAAGGTCCGGTGAGGTTCGGAATTGTATTATCATAATCTGCGGATTGGAAGGAGTGTTTTAGATGTCCTTGTGATGTGTCATCCTGATTTGTGTGTGATTTGGAGGTCCGGAAGTACCTCCTGCATTATGACAGTGGCGACAGACTGTGTTCTTGAAGTTCCGGATGAGGAAGACAAGAGATTCCAGTAAGCAGAGGAAGTGCGGATGTATCCGGACATTCAGACAGACTTGTGAAGGCTCTTGAATCATGTTTAGGTTGTGTTGTTGGTCCGCATTGATGGTAGAGCCCGGAATTGAAGTTATTCTTCCGGATGAAGTTATTGCTCTGTTTAGCCAACCGGATGAGTTGTTCATCCTGCGAATGTTCTTGTGATAGCCGACCGGATGTGTTATTCATCTTGCGGATACTCCTATGGTTGTTTGCCGACTTAGATGCTTGTTCCTAAGTCGATGTCTTGTATAAATAATGATTTGTGAATTCATTTCAGTGATGTAGTATGTGGATGAGTATGGTGTAGCGAAGAAAGGTGCGAAAGGCAGAGCAGAGATTGTTGGGCTTAATTGGAACTGATCCGGACATGATAGAGATGTCATTCTCCAGTTCAAGACTGTGATTTTTATCACTCTGTAGACAGTGTGTCTCCTTGTAGGCAGTGGGCCTCTTTGTGAGCAGTGTGCTCGGGCAGTGAGCCCTTATTGGCATGTGCCATTCATTTGTCCTTATTCTTCTAACAAAGAATAATTCTTGGGTTAATCACCCCGTGGTTTTTCCCTTAACCGGGTTTTCCACGTCAAAATCTTGGTGTTCAATGTGTTGATGCTTATCTGCTCTTGTGTTTATGTATTGTGCTTCCATGAATGATTATTTGATATGCTGCTAACTAACAACAGAGAATTAAGTGTTTGAAAGAGAACAAGTTCTATACAACTGATTCACCCCCCCCCTCTCAGTTGTATGCCCTAGATCCAACAATTGGTATCAGAGCCAAGTTCCTCTGATAGGAGCTTAACCGCTTGAGGTGATCCAGGATGTCGTCATACAAGAAGGATAGTCCGAAGTTCGATGGAACCAACTTCACTCTCTGGAAAGGTCGCATGAAGTGTCATCTGGAATGTATGGGAAAAGCATACTTGGCTATGATTTCAAAACCATATATACCCCCACAAGGTGGTCCGACAACTCCTGATGAAACCACAGAAGCTGAAAATAATCTGCGGACCAAGGAAGCTCTTCTAAGCGCATTGAATGACTCAGATCTCTCGAATGTCATTGACCTACCAACTGCATATGAGATCCTAACTAAACTGGAACTTCTGTATGAAGGAGATGAGTTTGTCAAAAGTGCAAGGTTGCAAAGTCTGAAAGGGAAATTTGAAAGATTGAAAATGAGAGATGATGAAAACATTACTACCTTTATGCCAAGAGTAAATGAGCTGGTATGTGGAATCAGAAATGCTGGTGGAACTCTAGATGAAAATGAGATTGTCTGCAAAATCCTAAGATCCCTTCCTGCTGCCTACAAAATCAAAGTTGCTGCCATTGATGAATTCAGAGCCCACACAACAGTCACAAGAGAACAACTAGCTGGCAAACTAGCTGCATTTGAAATGACCGAGTTTGGAGATGATCCTCCCAAGACTGAATCTGCTTTCAAAGCCAGTGCCTATGTGAAAGGCAAACAGAGATTTGATCCGAGTGAAAACTCATCAAGGAAAATGTCATGGTATGATCAAGCAAGAAGAGACATGGAAGAAGAAGAAGCAGAAACAGCTCAACTTGAAGCCCTCATTGCAAAGAGACTGCCAAGAGGATCCGGTAAGTATGAAGGAAAACTACCCTTTAAGTGTTTTAACTGCAATAAGATTGGTCATTTTGCCTCAAGATGTCCGGAGAGATCTGCAAGATCTAATACTCACAGACAAAGGTTTCAAAAGAATTGCTATTATGTTCATGAAGAAGATGACAATGAAGGAGTAACAGATGATGAATCAGATCCAGGAAGCAAATCCGGAAATGAGTGGGTGTTTATAGCCATCAAGGAAGAAGATTCCTTGCTCTCTGAATCTGTCAATCACAAAGTTGTTGAAAAAGCCTTGGCTGCTCAAGTGGAAGAAAAGGATGATTGGGTTATTGACAGTGGATGCTCTCACCATATGACTGGTGACAAGAATAAGTTCTTAGACTTGGAAAGATATGAAGGAGGAATGGTAAAGTTTGGTGACAATTCTGCTGGCAGAATCAGAGGTAGGGGAACTATTTCCTTTGATGGTAAGAGCAAAACAGGTAATGTACTATATGTTGAAGGATTGAAGCACAATCTTCTCAGTGTTGGTCAGTTAGTGGACAAAGGCTATGATCTCCGGTTCAAGAATGGAAAATGCAGAATCTTTACAAGCTCCGGAACTGAAATTGCATCCGGTACTCAGACAAGAGGTAACATCTTTCATCTGGTTGGTTCAAATAAAAGTTGTTTGTTTGTTCAAATTGATCAGAGTTGGTTATGGCATAGAAGAATGTGTCATGTAAATTTTGATAACATCATCAAAATAAGCAATACTCAGGCTGTGAGAGATCTTCCAAAGTTAATAAAACCTACAAACAGTGTGTGTAAAGAATGTCAGTTAGGCAAACAAAGCAGAGTCTCTTTTAAAAGCAAAGATCAGTCTTCTACCGGATTGTTGGAATTAGTACATACTGATCTATGTGGTCCGACAAGAATCAAGAGTCTGCAAGGTGATAGATATTTCATGTTGTTAATTGATGATCATTCCCGGATGATGTGGGTTACCTTTCTAAAAGAAAAATCAGAAGCTTTTGAGAAGTTCAAAATCTTCAAAGCTATGGTGGAGAATCAAACCGGATTGAAACTAAAGTGTCTAAGGTCTGATAGAGGTGGTGAATTTACATCTGGTGAATTCATTGACTTTTGTGAGAAACAGGGTATAAGGAGACAGTTGTCTGCTCCTAAGACTCCACAGCAGAATGGAGTAGTTGAGAGAAAGAACCGGACCATCCAGGAAGCTGCTAGGACAATGATGTTGGAAGCAAATGTTCCTCAAATGTTTTGGAAAGAAGCTATCAGCACTGCAGTCTACACTCTCAATCGAGTTCAAATCAGAAACAACACCGGTAAGACCCTCTATGAACTTTGGTTTGGCATCACTCCTACTGTGAAATATTTCAGGGTATTTGGTAGCAAGTGTTATATTAAAAGAGATGAAGATCTAGGAAAGTTTGATGCTAGAAGTGATGAAGGAATTTTCTTGGGCTACTCCACTCAAAGCAAAGCATATCGGTGTTACAATAAGAGATTGAGGAAGATGATAGAAAGTACCAATGTAAAGGTTGATGAAGGAATTGAGAAACCTTCAAGATTTTATGAATTTGATGAAGATGACCAAGATAGTGTTCAAGGAACTCAATCCTCTCCGGTGAAACAGAGTCAGCCTGATCCGGTAAATCAGGAAGAAGAGTTAGGTTTAAATGAGCCTGATCAAGAAACAGTAGTACTGGATACTCCCAAAATTCCAAGGTATGTAAAACTAAATCACTCTGAAGATCAGATCATAGGTGACAGAAGCAAAGGTGTACAAACTAGAAGGAATATTGCTCAAGATCAGAATGAATGTTGTCTGATTTCAAGGATTGAACCTAAAACAATAAATGAAGCCTGCAATGATGAAAATTGGACCAAAGCAATGGAAGATGAACTGATGCAAATTGAGAAAAATCATACTTGGGATCTTGTTCCCAGACCTAGAGACAGGAATGTAATTGGAACCAAGTGGGTCTTCCGGAACAAACTAAATGAAGCTGGTGAAGTAATCAGAAACAAAGCTAGATTGGTCTGCAAAGGCTACTCTCAAATAGAAGGAATTGACTTTGAAGAGACTTTTGCTCCGGTAGCAAGAATTGAAGCAGTCAGATTACTTCTTGCATTTGCTGCCTTCAAAGATTTCAAGGTATATCAGATGGATGTCAAGTCTGCCTTCCTAAATGGTGATCTGGAAGAAGAAGTCTACATTGAACAACCGGATGGATTTCAATTGTCTGATAATAATGATATGGTCTGCAAGTTGAAGAAAGCTTTGTATGGATTGAAGCAAGCCCCAAGAGCATGGTATGAAAGGTTGGATAAGCATCTTGTGCAGATTGGATTCAACAAAGGTACTGCTGACAGCAACTTATATTTCAAAATTGATCATGAAAACATTCTGATTGTTGAAGTGTTTGTGGATGATATCATTTTTGGAGGAAGAGATAGTATGTGTAAAACTTTTGCAAATCAGATGAAAAGTGAGTTTGAAATGTCTATGCTTGGTGAAATGAATTTCTTCTTGGGTCTGCAAATTACTCAAACAAAAGAAGGGATCTTCATTTCTCAGACCAAATATGTGAAAGAATTGTTAAAGAAATTTGGTATGGAAGACTCAAAGCCTATGAACACTCCTATGGCAACCGGATGTAAGTTAAGCAAAGATGATGATTCTCCAAAGGCAGATCAGACAAAGTATAGATCAATGATTGGTGGATTGTTGTATCTCACTCAAACTAGACCAGATATAATGCAAGCTGTTGGTCTTGTGGCAAGATTCCAGGCTGATCCTAGAGAATCTCATGTTATGGCAATCAAAAGAATTTTTAGATACTTGAAAGGGACAGTTGAGTATGGTCTATGGTATCCTAGAGATCCGGATTTTTCTCTTCATGCTTACACAGATGCAGATTGGGCAGGAGATGTGGATGACCGGAAGAGCACTAGTGGTGGAGCATTCTTTTTGGGGAAGAGATTGGTTTCTTGGCTAAGCAAGAAACAAGATGCAATATCTCTGTCTACAACTGAAGCAGAATACATTGCAGCAGCAGGTAGTTGCACTCAAATCTTGTGGATGAAGCAGATGCTAAGAGACATCAAAGTTGAATATGAGGAGCCTATCACAATTTTCTGTGATAATTCAAGTGCAATTAATATTTCCAAGAATCCGGTATTGCATTCTAAGACTAAGCACATATCTATCAAATTTCACTTTTTGAGAGAACAAGTAAACAAGGAAGAAGTCAGATTGGAGTATGTTCCCTCCAAGGATCAGATTGCAGATATCTTTACAAAACCTCTTCCCAAGGACTCTTTTGAATATCTCCGGGAGAAGTTAGGGGTCATGGCCCCTCCGGTGATGAACTAAGATGCACTGATGTGCATCAGTCCGGTGGCTATCACAGTCATATCTTGTGATCCGGACTAATGGGGAGCTGCAACTAAGGGGGAGCAGCTGGTATTATTCTGATGCATGAGAGTTGCAAGTATGAGCCCTTTGCCATTGATGTCAAAGGGGGAGAGAAGACATGTGAAAAACAAGTGGTTGTTGATAGGGGGAGCTGTGACAGAAAAGAGAAGTTCTTGTCTTGATGGTTTTTCACATCATATGTTGCCATCAATGACAAAGGGGGAGATTGTTGCAAGTATGAGGTGAGCCATTGTTGTCATTGATGTCAACATACTCATACTGCATTGACAAGAAGGATTTGATGAGCTTTGTGCTGAGGATATTGAGAAAATTAGCCTCAGTCAGGAACAGTGAAGAACAGTGATGAGAAGAAGGTAAATATACTGTATAGGATGAGAACCAGAGGATGCGGATTAAAGGGTTAGTAGATATGAGTCTTGAGATGCTACAGTTAAGATTTCAGAGGTCCGCATGAAGATCTGAAGGAGTTATGGCTGCCGGTATAGAACCGGGTCCGGCAAGTATCCGGAGGTGACAGAGGATCACAAAAAGGTCCGGTGAGGTCCGGAATTGTATTATCATAATCTGCGGATTGGAAGGAGTGTTTTAGATGTCCTTGTGATGTGTCATCCTGATTTGTGTGTGATTTGGAGGTCCGGAAGTACCTCCTGCATTATGACAGTGGCGACAGACTGTGTTCTTGAAGTTCCGGATGAGGAAGACAAGAGATTCCAGTAAGCAGAGGAAGTGCGGATGTATCCGGACATTCAGACAGACTTGTGAAGGCTCTTGAATCATGTTTAGGTTGTGTTGTTGGTCCGCATTGATGGTAGAGCCCGGAATTGAAGTTATTCTTCCGGATGAAGTTATTGCTCTGTTTAGCCGACCGGATGAGTTGTTCATCCTGCGAATGTTCTTGTGATAGCCGACCGGATGTGTTATTCATCTTGCGGATACTCCTATGGTTGTTTGCCGACTTAGATGCTTGTTCCTAAGTCGATGTCTTGTATAAATAATGATTTGTGAATTCATTTCAGTGATGTAGTATGTGGATGAGTATGGTGTAGCGAAGAAAGGTGCGAAAGGCAGAGCAGAGATTGTTGGGCTTAATTGGAACTGATCCGGACATGATAGAGATGTCATTCTCCAGTTCAAGACTGTGATTTTTATCACTCTGTAGACAGTGTGTCTCCTTGTAGGCAGTGGGCCTCTTTGTGAGCAGTGTGCTCGGGCAGTGAGCCCTTATTGGCATGTGCCATTCATTTGTCCTTATTCTTCTAACAGAGAATAATTCTTGGGTTAATCACCCCGTGGTTTTTCCCTTAACCGGGTTTTCCACGTCAAAATCTTGGTGTTCAATGTGTTGATGCTTATCTGCTCTTGTGTTTATGTATTGTGCTTCCATGAATGATTATTTGATATGCTGCTAACTAACAACAGAGAATTAAGTGTTTGAAAGAGAACAAGTTCTATACAACTGATTCACCCCCCCCCTCTCAGTTGTATGCCCTAGATCCAACAGGGTCTAGGGTCACTTTTGACTGGGGTAACCCTTGAGTAACCTCCGTATGGTCACCTTAACTTAATAGTGAAGTTAAGTGACGAATTTGGAGGTAAGGTAGGGATAAGATGAGTGGTACCAACACTCAAGCCTATCCCTTTTTCAATTTCCAAGGCTTGAAATAACTCCATGGTCCACCAATAATGGAGGGGCTTGTCTTCTTGTTCCCTCACTTTTGGTGAGAGTCCCCATGAAGTGGTGTGGTCCTTCATGAGTGGGGTTATTTTTTTAATCCCACTTGGGATAGTGACAAAAACGAGGGAAGACTTTGGGGAAGGAGCTCATGAGTGGGGTTATTTTTTTAATCCCACTTGGGATAGTGGAAAAAAGAGTGGGGTTATTTTTTTAATCCCACTTGAGGATAAGGGAATTGGTGGAATTTTATTTTTTTTAAAAAGAGTTTTAAAGGGAGAAATCTTAGTGTAGAGGGAGTTAGTTAGTTATTTTTTGGGAGAAAGGAAATTGGAGAGGAAACTAGAGTGGATCTCTTCATCAACTACTTCCATTAAAGGGCTTGTTAAGGTTGGTATGCAAGGCCTTTTCTTTGTATGTTCTATTTCTTGCATGATGGATTTGTGAAATGAAATTTGATTTGTTGTGTTGTAAATTTTGTAATTGTGGGGAAATTTATTTGGGTGTTGACAGAGCTTCTTCCACTTGGAAGAATTGCTCATCAAGTGTGGGGTAGGGGAGGAGTGATCCTCCTCGAGTGCATGCCTTGTTTCTTTTGGGATGTTGAAAGCCTTGAGGGCATTTGTGTGACTTTGAGAAATTGTGTTATTTGGCTTGAGAGTCAAAATATGAACTCCTTGGAATCTTTGTTGGCAAGTTGGCTTGAGGCCATGAGAAGGAAACTGTGTTGAAATTTAATTGAAGGGTGACACTCTAGAGTTGAGTGTGTCCACTCTCCTACCCCTTGTTAAACTCACTGTGGTTGAGTTTTTATGTTGTGTAATATCCATGGGGGTATGTGTGTTTTGGTGTGTTGTTTCTACCTTGTTGTGAAGTGGAATTTTGGAATACCCTAGGTGTGTGGATGATCTCCCTAGCTCAGGGGTGACCCTCTTACGGGTCTATGGTAGGGAGGAGAGCAACTTGTGTGGTGTTTCTTCCCTTGTGTGATATGTAGGTTTTCTGGGAGCTTATTGTGAAGCTTGGAGAAGATTATTGGATCTTAGAAAATATTTTATTTTTCCTAAGTCTTAAGGAGACCCTGATCTTTTAATAGCTCCTTCCTTGTCGATTTTCCAAAAGGAGAAAATTGTCTCCCTATTGTTGTATAAATTGTTATTTTTGGAGTTGTGAGGAAATCCTCTGTACTTGGGTTGATAGTTGTAATTTTCTTGTTCATTAAGTTTTACCATTTAGAAATGAGAAGAGGAAAAGAAAATTTGTTTTTAAAATCATATTAAAATTGTCTAGTTCCTTCTTCTTCTACTTGCAAAGTTGTGAGTTAGTTGATGTTTTAATTAAGTTTGTAAAAGTATTATTTCTATGTAAGCTTAGTAGAAATATTAATTTTAAATTTTGTTATAAGCCAAGTTGTAATTTTGCTACTATGAAAGAAATGAAATTTGGGATTACACTATTGTTTTTTTTAAAATTACCGCAAGTAATTAAATGCTTACTATATGTAGTTTAAAACATTTGACTTGAAATAGAAATTTTAATTGAGGAAAGTGGGATTTATTTATGCATAATGTATAATACGAATTGAATAGATGTTTAAACTTAGAGTTACAATTAAAAATACATTGTTTATACAATTGTAATTTAAAAAGAGCATAGGTAAATATATTTTAATTTTAAGGAAGAGTTTCTCAGAAGTTTTAACAATTATCCCAAATTAAATGACAGGAAAATGAAGAGGAAAATATGATCCCTTCATTTACAAAGGACACTTAAAATAAACACAAACAAGCCATCACAGGCATTCCATGAGTGGCCATTCTTAAAACTCAACTATAGATTTAGAAAATAAATGTCCAAATAAAAAAAAAAAGAGAGAAAGGGAAAGAACAGCTAACTTTGGAAAACAAAGAGGAGAAAATGCGCAGCATTTCTAAATAGGGCTAAGAGAACTAAGTAAGTTTAACCTAATGTTAAACCTGTTTAGGAACAAGTTGATTATTAAAATTAATTCAAACGTTGAACTAAAACCTAGAGCGGAACCCTAGGGGGACTGAGTCAAGTGAAGTTAACCAACCCTGTGTAAGTGATCTGGTTTACCAAGAAATTAGGAATAATGTAAAGGATCTAGTGTTATTGCTGTTCGATAAAGAACGTGAAGAAAAAAAAATAGGATAACATAAGATCTTGCACAACGGGAAGGAGAAAGAAGTAGAAATACAATCAAAATTAAATTTTATAGAAACGATAAAATGAACGTGATGGAAATACAATCAAAATTAAAATTCCAAGAAAAGGAAGAGAGGGCAAATGAATGGGCTTGGTTGAAAATGCTAAGTCTGAAGGAGGAGAAATTAATATTAAATTCCAGAAAATGGAAAGAAGAATCAGATGATCGTGCTTTGCTGAAAAATGATCTATCACCTAAAACAACTGTTGTTCAAATGTAATTCGTAAGATTAACCTAAGTCAAGAAACCACGCATTTCCTTGCGTAGGGTGTGCGCACATGTACTTGGTACCCTGCCGACAACTGTATTGCTTTCGCCTTAAGTGTACACCGTCGAGCACACCTACGCATGTGAGGGGATTTCTAGGGAAGTGTGGGAAAAAAAATTTGGTATTTCGTGTCATGACAACATGGTGCATGTGGACATGACACGTGTGATGCGTTTTGTGACCGCATGGGAAATGTGGGCATGACAGATTGATGGTGGATCATATCTTAATGTTTGTGGCATAGACTTGCTACATAAAATCAAACTTAATACCTCTCTAATTAAACTAGATAAACTCAACATTAGTGTCTTTGATAATATTGGTAGACAATCATTGGGTACTTATACCTTACCTCTTAGGATTGGTCCCATGACATTGCCTACCTTTATCCATGTCATGCCTAATTTTCTTTCATCTAATCTTCTTCTTGGTAGACCTTGGATTCATGCCATGGAGCAGTCCTGTCTACCCTTAATTGATCAATTAAGTTTGTTTATAACAATCAACTCCATACAATTGAAGCTGATCCAATTCTGGAAAGTTGTTTACAAACTAAGGCTAATAATAAACAATATTTTAAGCCCTTTTCTCTCACTACTCCTCTTTCTAAAATCAATTCTTCTCCCTCTCCTGAGGAGGTTATTATAGAAGAATCTAATTCACCTTTGAATACACTCTTTGGTGATGATTGGGGTTCATTATACTTTACACCTACTTTTATAGGGGAGTATGAAGTCTCCCTATCAAAGCTAAAAAGTTCTAAGGTTGTGTCAATTTCTAATCGTATATCACTTGAAATTTCTTTGAAAAATAATGATGATAAAACCTATTCTTATACTATTGAATATGAGACCTATGGGTTGCCTCCTTCTTCTTCAAAAATGGAATCTATTTATGGTCGAGGTTTTCAAATTCTCTCTCAATGTGGATACAATGATAATGGTTGTGGTATAAAGGAGAAAGGTATTAAAGTCCCTTTGGAGGGTAACCCACATTACTCTTCGTTTGGACTTGGATATTGTCCTTTAGAGCCCACCAAAGCCACTCATCATCCTAATCTAAATGTAAACACAATTTCATCATCTCCAATAAAAATGGGTGTATTTAAAATTAATTGATACAGATTGTGACTTTCAACATATTCCTTTGGATAATTTTTCAACAGATGAAGCTTTGGCTGAATTCTTAGGAGCTTATGATCACCTACCTCATTACCATAATGATCATGGCCTTCCTTATTATTTATATGTAGAAGAATACTTTGGGAAGGATGATTGTTTATCTAATGATACCTTGGCATCTCATGAGTCACCTATAGAATCCCTTCATCCTCTTGATACTCAAGATCACAATACTCTCATTAATAGGAAAACTAGTGATGTTTTTATGGATAAGGATGATCCTAAAAAAGTCACCACTATTGGAAATTGTCTAAATCTTGAAGAAAATCAAGAACTCACATCTCTTACATGAATAACCTAATCTCTTCGCTTGTACATACTCTGATATGCCTAACATTGATCCTAAGGTGATAACTCACAATATTGTAATTCATCCTTTTGCTAAACCAGTTAAACAAAAGATACACAAGATGAATCATAAGGTTGCATTGTTGGTCAAAGTTGAGATAGAGAAGATTTTACAAGAAGGATTTATCTGCCCTATTGACTACTCACCTTGGATCTCAAATATTGTGGTTATCGTTAAAAATGACAACCATATTTGAATGTGTAATGATTATTAAGATTTGAAAAAAGCATCTATGAAGGATGACTTTCCTCTTCCTAATATTGATATAATTGTCAATTCTACTGTTGGCCATGCATTACTTTCCTTTATGGATGGTTTCTCTGGTTATAATCAACTATTCATCCATCCTCAGGATCAATATAAAACAACTTTTATAACTCCTTGGGGAACATTTTGTTGGGTTGTCATGCCATTTGGATTAAAGAATGCTGGTGCAACTTATCAGCGTGCTATGACACTTATGCTTCATGATTTTATGCATAACATCTTATAGGATTATGTCGATGATATTCTAGCCAAATCCATTTTGCGTAGGATCACATCAAAATTCTCCATCAAATCATTGAACGTATAAGTAAATACAACATGCACTTGAATCCTTGTAAATGCATCTTTGGCATTGATAGTGGTAATCTATTGGGATTCCTTGTTTTGCATAATGGTATTGAGGTGGATATGAAAAAGATTGATGCCATTGTTTATATACCACCTCTTGAAAATGTTTCACAACTTCATAGCTTGCAAGGGAAGATTAAGGCTATTCATCGATTTGTTTCACAACTCGTTGATCAAACTCATTTTTTTACAAAACTACTCAAGAAATAATTGAACTTTAAATGGGATAGAGATTGTTAGAAAGCTTTTGATGACATTAGAAGTTATCTAGCCAATCCCCCTATATTACAACCTACTATCTCTAGGTGACCATTTATTCTCTACACATTGACATCTCCTAATGCTCTCGCAGCTTTGTTAGCACAACATGATGATGATGGCAAAGAGCGTGTTGTGTATTACATCAATCAAACTTTGCTCAATTATGAAATATGATACACTGTCATAGAAAGGCAATGCCTCGCTCTTATTTTTGCAACACAAAAATTGAGACATTATCTTTTAAATTCTGAAATTAATGTAGTTATAAAATCTAATCCTTTAAAGCATCTGTTTTCTAAAACAAATCTTTTAGGGTGCTTAGAAAATTAGGTTATGTTAGTAGAATTTGACCTTAAGTTTGTCTCTCAAAAGGAAATTAAGGGGAAAGCATTGACTTACCACTTAGTAGAAGTTCCTTCACCATTTACTATTCCGAATCAAGAATCTTTCCCTAATGATCAAATTCTTTTCATGGATGTTGATGATAAGTGGAAGCTATTCTTGGATGGTTCTAGATGTCGAACTAGCTCCAGTGTTGGTGTTATACTAGTACCTCCTTCAGGTAAACCAATTCCTCTATCTTACCATCTCAATTTCATATGTACCAACAACATTATAGAGTATGAAGCCCTTAGTGTTGGCTTGCATACTGCATTGTCTCTCAACATTAAACACATTTCAATATTTGGTGATTCTCAATTAATCATAAGACAAGTCACTGGATCTTATCAAGCAAAGAAAGATAAGTTATCTCAATATTCAGACTTGGCCTTATCTTTATTGAATATTTTCTCATCTTTTACAATCGACACAATTCCATGAAAATACAATCGACATGCAGATGTGATGGCAAGCATTATTTCCCTTCTATCCCTTGATGATTCTTCGGGGAACTATCAATTTATCATCTATAATCTCTAAATACCTTCAATAATGCCTAAGGTTGCCTTTCATGATAATATAGATTCAAGAGAATGGTACTCCCATATACCACAGTATTTGTGATGGTAACTTCCTTGATCTAGCATCCAGAAATGTCTAGATTCACATATGCAAACTTGTGGCCCATTACATCATATTATCAAATGTTCTATATTGATGAAGCTATGAAGGTCTTCTCCTTCATTTCATTAATAGTTCAGAGATCCTAATTGTCCTATAGGAGGCACATTGGAGTACCTGTAGAGGACATTTCAGTGGGATATCTCTTGTTCAAAATTTGGTTCGTAGAGGCTAATATTGGCAAGACATGGAATGAGATTCCTTTGCCTTTGTCAAAAAGTGCCCACAATGTCAACAACATAACAATCTCATTTGAGCTCCTATCCAGGAACTTCATGCTCAGGTTTCACCTTGGCCATTTTTTGTGTGGGGCTTGGATCTTATTGGAAAAATTTATCCTCCTTCTTCTCAAGGACACACTTTCATAATCATAGCTATTGATTACTTTATGAAGTGGGTCAAAGTGATTCCTCTCTAATCCATGACTGCTAAAGTAATCTATCGTTTCATTCAAGATAACATAATCTCTTCATTTGGTATTCCTTCCACTTTGGTTTTTGACAATGGTGCTTCATTTAAGAACAAAGATGTGCAAAAATTCCTTGAAAGATATCATATTGGACACCACTTCTCTACACCTTATTATCCTCAATCAAATGGACAAGCAAAAGCTCATAATAAAATAATTGGACAAATTCTTTGAAAAACTGTTAACAAACATCAAAAGGATTGGCATACTCAACTATCATATGCATTATGGGCTTATCGAACAAGTGTTTGTATACCCATACAACCTTGTTTATGGTGTTGATGCGATCATGCCTTTGGAGTTAGAAATCCCTTCTTTTTGAATTTCTCTCAAGGGCATCCTTGATGAAAATACTCAAAGAGAACTACAATATCAACAACATGAGATGCTCAAAAAATAATGTATAAACGCTCAAGAACATCTTTAAGATCATAAAAAATATATTCAATGCTCGTATGTAATGAATGTGTTATTCATTGTTCATTCAAGGTTGGAGATCTTGTACTCTATGAAAATCAATGCAATGTCAATGCGCCTCCTGGCAAAAAAGGGAAGTTTAGCTCGAATTGGCTTGGAACTTACATCACCACTGAAGTTTTCAAATCAGGTGTGTATAGACTATCTGATATGCATGGTACTCTTCTTAAAGAACCTATTAACACTATGTATTTACATAGATATTATGCTTAATCTTTATTTTTCATTTTTATGTTATAACTTTCTTTATAAAGCAAATGATTGTTAGATAGTAAATTACATTTCCTATTCCATTATTTTCTTTAGTCTTGACAAAATGTTTAATTTGTCTTGATTATTTAAAGTAGTTTTCGTAGTTTAGAGAATTACCTAGTTGTTAGCATATAAATGATAGATGTGCACCATGTGCAATAACTGTGGAATATAATTTAACAATGCTACAACATTGTTTCATTGGGTCACAACTGAATTATTTCATAATGTGTATACATCTTGTTTAATATCTAATTAAGCATGTGTGTGTTTCATTAGAACATGAATCATTTAAATCATCGTTGCATTTGTTAAACAATTACACATAGTTGTTTAAACAAATCACATTAGCATTTAAATTTAGATGCATGTGTAAAAATAAATCTATATCTTTGTTGCATTTTATTCATAAGTAGATCACAAATGGCATCTAAAATAAACACACTAAATCATGAATCAAAACCATATATAAATCATAACAGTTTGCATACATAAGTTCACCACTACATCAAAATGTGATGAATCGTAACACAATACAATAAATATCATCAAAATGTTGGACCATGACATCCAGATCCTACAGGACCTAGTGGTGTTTAAGTAACAGATGGATGTCTATGTGAAGCTATGGATTGTGAGTGACTCCTAGAGATGCTACACGATCATAAGCACCTAAGCTCACCTCTAAGCTCTCCCACCTCTCATGTAGCATCTGTATGCATATGCTATAGTTGATCTCTCTCAACTCTCAATTGGTCCACCTTAGACTATAGATAGCTTAGTAGGCCATGCTCAGTACCTAATGTTGCTACAACTTTATGTTGATCAAGCTATTTTTGGAGAACATCTTGTGTCTTCTTAACACTCCCTACTCTCTAAACCACCTAGTCTCACTCAATTACTAGCTGATCTCTCTCAACTACTAATTGATATTGTTCTATTTATCCCTTCTTGAATGCTGCCCGAAGATGCACGATAGGATCAAACATCTTTGCATGTTGACCCGCTGTGTGTGGTGGCCTATAAAAAGCCCACACTAGCTATTGTGTTGACTCAATGGGCACCATCTCAGCTCTGACTCGACTCAAAAAGTTGCACCATGTGCTAATACTAACTGCAAAATAATGTAATCATCATGTCAACATCTCAATCAAATCAACATTATGCATCTTAAACTAACATAAATACAATAACATAATGTAATCCTCAACATGATCACCCTCCTGCCATGATGGATCATGTGGAAAGGTGACTATGCTAATGTCTGTAGTCATCCCAGATGTTGGGGGCATCATAGTGGCACCACTGCTCAACTCCCCATGCTTGAAGTGACATTGTACTCATCTAGTTGTGTGACGTGGTCATAGGCTATGAGCTCGGAACCCTGGTCCCTCCTCGTAAACACCTATACCATCCACTAGCTAGTGTCATCTACCTCTCGTCATCAGTATTGGTGGATCCTCCTTATCATCATAATCATTTCTTGCATAATCTTTTCCATTGTCTTCCTCTCCCTCCTCTGACTCATCTATTTGCTTGTCTCAAGATCTAGGATTGCCAGTTCAGGATGATCAAAAAGAAAGACAGGAGCAAGGCGTGTTGTCTCCCACCATGTTGTATATGTTGGGCTCACACCTACATCATCTGCCTTAGAGATGAGATCATCATCCTTTGTAACATCATCTAGATCACTCAACACCACGTCTATGATGGTGAGTCATGCCCTATCATGAGGTTGCACCCTACAATGTGAAGACCTTGCATAGAATGATCATGTGGTAGGAACCCCCTACGCTCATCTGAATTGCCTCATTACTCTATCATAGTAGAAGGAACTACGATGCAATCTCTATGATCACCCAACAACCGATCCCTTTGCATCCTCACTAGCTACCTCCTTTATCCCATACATGGTCTACATCCCATGTATGGTCTCAATTTGAGGACCTCTGGCTACAGCCTATCAAACACAATCCTCCAAAATAGTAAATCACCACATCTCCATGGTCTCCTTAGCTTGTAGGTGTGTGCTTATGGATTTATCCTAATGGTATCCATTGAATAACCCACTGGCCTCATGCATGTAATATGCTCAAATTCCCAGACCTATGGGAGTGTGCACATCATCAATCTATGTGCCTCATAGTGTACATAGCGACCCAAATCATAAATAAATGAGCAAGCATACTCCGTTCTCAGGAGTATACTATCCTCTACTCTTATATTTCTCTAATGGTAATGGACTAGGCCCCATGAAGGTGAGTTCCTTGCCCATCTAGTGTAACAACTAGTGCGACATCTAGTAGTGATCATGATGTAACATATAATTGGTATAACAACTGTACCTTGCTCTAAGAATTTGATATCAATGTGTCCTTGATCTCTCATTGACACTGTGTGTCCAAGGCAGTATAACTAGCTCACCTAAGTGTAGTCCTCAGATCTCTGCTCTAGGACCCAAATTGTCTCTCCACACATAGGTAATCATAGTATCTTGTACACATTCTATAAAGTGATGGTCATCTCTCTTGGCAATAGATGAAAAGTGGACATATCTTAGTTCCACCATCCCATGAGCACCATCAACATAGTACAATGATGTCATTATAGGCATAGTGTACACCCACTATAATCCAATATCTCGCATATGTCCCATCTCTGTGTTTGTAAGTGTGCCTAGTCGACTATGTAGTAATGTGTATAGGTGGTTGTCGGAATGCTCTCGCATCCCTAGGAGATCTTGAAACATGATAAGCAAAGTTTACATCAAACTTCAATTCTAATTACTTCAAATAATCACAAAAATATTAGTATCCTTGTTCTCAGACTAGGGTGCCCAGACAGGTCTAGGGAACTTAGGAAGGACCTAGGTGCTCAGAAGGGTCTAGGGCACCCCAAGAGGACAATGGTACCCTAGGTGGACACTAAAAAGAGTTCCTTGGGGCCATTTTGGCTCGAAAAATAAAAATGCATTAAAATAATCACATAAATGAAAATACAAGTTGGACAGAAGCTTACCTCATGCTTGTCTAGTCCCTACACTACTCACCTCCATAGTGCATCCAACCTTGGTGGTTGATAGGCCTTTGAATTAGCACGGTAGCTCTCCTCCTTGATTTATCTCCTCAAAAATTGAAAATGAAAATAAAATGGTAAAAAGTGATAACTTATTTTACTATTTATAGTAAAAAGCTAAGAACTCCTAATCACTATCTAGGGTTGAAGACCACATTTCTCTAGACCACTCTTCATCTAAACATTCATAACTTAGGTTAGTGAACTTAGATTTCAGTGCCATTTATTGCATTGAAATATTGGTTTTGTCATCCTCACAATCATATGTTTTGAGTCTCAGTATTATTCACTAGAATGACCCTACCAAAGAATATTCATCAACGTTCTCTCTAGAAATTTGAAGTCAAATAATTACCACCTTGTTTCTACATCTTGAAGTAGCAAGAAGAAATAAGGGGCGTATATCTACTCACAAATTTTGCTCTCATCACCTTTCCCCTTTAAAGTAACACATACATCTATTGGTTGCAGGATTATTTGATCATACTCACTCTATGGTTTGTAGGATCACTAAAAGTGGGCTTCACCCTCTTGCTCAGTGATGATCTGCATCCTCTATAGTATACTTTTTGATATCGTTCTTGCAACATGTTTTTACCTTCCTTCCCTTTATCTTGCATATGCATGTAGTGTCATATGATTGCTAAAGTGGGGGCTAAATATTACATTGTAAATTGTGTATACTTGTTGTGTAGGCATGATTTCACTATGTTTAGCTCCTCCCTTTAGTGATCCCAAGCCTAGTCCATTTTTAGGTCCACCTTAAAGCCCTATTCTAACCCTATTTATAGAAAATTTCATGATTTCAATTAGGGTTTCGTCATAACCTGAGAAATAAATTGAGATTGGGAGTTAGCCTCACATTAAGTGTAGGCTTAAGCCTTAAATTTCCCAAGGGCCCAAGGTGCTTGAGTGCCTTGGTCCCTCTCATGTTTTAGGTAGGCAACTTAAGTCTAGAAGTTGGCTTTAGTGTTGTTTAGGCCAATCCTAAACTCAAATTTGCTTTTGGCACATTATGTCAACATTTTAATTAAAATTACTCTTTTCTATATCCTTGCATAAAGAAAGTGACTTATTTCATGTTGGGATAAGGTACCATTAATGCCCTTGTCAATCCCAATATTGTATTTATTCCATTTTATCATTTGTAATTACCCATAAGGGAATGAGGTAGTTTCACCAGTAGTGGTAATTCCAGACTTACCAAAGGTAATTATGGAGTGACATTTACAGTTGGCAATTGTATTTAATAGGAAAAGAGGGAAGAGGGTAAATAGGTTGATCCTCCTTTCACTACAAACATTCAAGAACATCCCACCGAGTTAAATCACAACTTTCACAAGAGGATTCTCCTACATGTGGGTGTGTCACTTGTAACATTGTAGAAACTTAGAATTTACTGATTAATTGATTAATTAAAGCCTAATTATGCTAGAAATCCGAATTATGCAAAATCATAAACAAACAGACAAATCATGACAAATTCTCGCAGACAAAGATGTAATATTTAGAGTAGATACATACCAAACTTCAAGATTCTGGATGCAAAAAATTTAGGGGCTAAAGAGCAGGCACCCAATCCCAAGGTACAGTTTTTTGTTGAGAATCCCAGAAGATGTCTGAAACCTTTTTCCTCTATTCTAGAGATTTTTGTGTTGGATATCCCAGGGGCTCTGGAGTAAGGCACCCCATTCCAGGTCCTACTTTTCTTCAGAGATATGGGATCTAAACACTTTGTTCCAACCTCCTACAACTCCACTCCTTCAGATATGCCACATGTAACCTATAATCACGGAGAATGGGGTTGAGGGTTGTGGTGTTTAGGAGCTTGCCTCAGTCAAGCCTCAGAAGGACATTCAAGTCTTCTGAACACCATTGTAAAATAAAAAGAGTGTGTATCCCTAGGGGATAGAGGCAAAAATAAATTGATAACTTCATAAATGATTGATTCAACACAAATAGATATCACCTTAGAGGTGTAGCTCGCATTTAGACGAAAATCCTTCAACACATGAGAAGATGAAGCTAAATGTGCAATCACAAACACAACAATAATATTCTGCTCTACAACAATGAATATCTTGAATTTTCTAAAATCATAAGCTCACCAAAAGTTCATAATCATCTTCTAGTTTACAAATGAAACCCTAAACATGCTTATATATGAATTCCCACTTTAATTTTGTAATTCAAACTTAAGATGTCAGCAACAAAACCATTTAATGGTCACATAACTGACATTCAAATTTAGGACATGCCTAAATAGGGCAGGACTAGGGTGTGAGCACCCATGCCCTAGGCCCCTATTTCAAGGTAGGATTCAGCTCAATAAGGTCCCCTTAGCCCCATTTGACATGGGTTTTCAAGGATTATTCATCAGGAGTCAAAATGAACATGCAAGATGTAAAACTAGGGACCCAAGAGCTAAACATAGGAGGTAAAAGTCCTAAGGAGACATTTTACGACATAACATTTAGCCCCCACTTTAATGTATGTATGAACATAAGACCCATACATGCATTAAAGTATGATCAAAATACAACAAACATGCTAGGCACTTGAAGTTAATGCATACACAAAGATTGAGGATCTATTTCTAGCCCCCAGTCTCAGGTAGACATTAGAGAAAACAAACTGCAGACACACCAAACACAATGAATACAGTATCAGGAATGTAAAACATAGAGAAGATAGTAACAAGCATGCAAGACATAGAGAAGACAATATTTAAGACATGCAAAAAATGATGAATAGAGTGAATGCAGTGATTATTTTATTTTCATTTTCATAGGAATGCAAATGTAGATGCATGGAAATTGAAAAATGCAACACACAACCCAAAATATAGGAGGGGCATTGCACCATGCTCTTTGGACTACATATGGAGCAAAAGACACGCAACACAAATCTCAAGGTGTAGGAGGGGCATTTCGCCACACTCTTTGGACTACACTTGAGAACAAACATGCCATACAAATCCCAAAGCATAGGAAGGGCTTTTTGCCACGTTCTTTGGACTATACTTAGGAACAAACACATAGAAGACATGAGCACCATATAGCATGCCAAAGACATACTATATGTCTAAAACATGGCAAACACGACAATGAAAGGAACTTATTACTAAGCCCCCACCATCTCAGGCACATTATAGGCACACTTGATAGTTGGGCTTATGCCACAACAACCACCAAAGACACGCTTAAGGGCGGATACACCAACCGCACCTACTTGGAGGACTTTTGAAATAAAAATGATGTGCACTAGCTCTAGAGATACACCATCCCCACCTCCACAGAGGGATTTAAATAAAAGGATATACATGATATCCCACCTCCGTAGAGGGCTTAAAATAAAAGGATATGTACGATATCCCGCCTCCGCAGAGGTCTTTTTTATTGCAATATAAAATGAAGATGTGCACTCTGTTAGGGTTAGCCGGCAGAAGATATTAATTAAATGTAAATAAAGATTAAATAGAGGAATGAAAATACACAGAGTTAATAATAGCGAGAGATGAGTTTTAACGTGGTTCACCCAAACCTAGGCTACATCCACCAATAGAGAGCCCAATATTATTATCCAGTAAAACAAACTGATTACAACCAGCAATCCTTGCAACTCAATACCACTACAAAATGCTACAATACATCAATGAAAACCCTAACCCTTAGCCCCTTTTATCAAGCCTTATTTCAGTTAAAAAATTAGGGTTTTTTTATGTTGGCCAATAGAAAAATAACTCATGACACCTTAATAAAATAATACAAAATTGTTGGAGATTTCGGGGGCGCTGCCCTTCAACCCTGCCCTGTATCATGACAGGGAGTGCACCAGGGGCGCTACCTCTTGACCCCATCTTGGGGGTACTGCCCCCAAACCCCCACAAGGGGCGTTGCCCCTTGACCCCATTAAATAATTTGGGAGGAAATCATGCTGATAAAAGTGGGGTAAATTAAACCTCTGAGTCTGATTAGGCTCCATATAACAACAAACTCACGTAGAGATAGAACATCTCACCTCCTCAGAGGGCTTACAAACATGCTTTGTTAGTACCAAAATCTTTAGACAGCTTACCTTTATATGCCCCCACCTTAAGGTGATTGACATTGTGTATAGATATAAAATACTTTAAGGTAGAGAGAAAACACAGAAGGGAACATGAGCTCACGCAAAACCCATGCCCACAAAGGTGACATGCGCTTTATGATCAGCGAATGTTCCCACAGACACATAATTTCCTACAAGAAGAGAGGTTAGAAATCTTTCTCTAAGATAATAACCACATCACATGATAAAATAAATGCATAAACATAATCACATCAAGAGCCAAGGTTGTACGATGGATTCAGAAATGGACTATAACCGTGGGGCTATATTGTAGAGATCTCAGAACTGAGTGTAACCAAGGCGAGACCCAAGATAAACAAAGTGCATAGAACAACTATATTGTTATGGATTGTTAGAAAATATAAGACATCATAAAAATATCACACGGAGTGATTCTACTAGCCAAGCATTAAATAATATATATCAAGCCCATTGTCATGTATGGACTAGGTCCATTGTTGCTTACTCGCTAAAGGGACACATGGTCTGTATCAATATTATTTATTTTTTGTCATCTGCCAGCTAGATAGAACCACTAGAAGAAGATAAACAATAAATTAAGAGAGGAGAACAAGTGCCTTAGGGTCATCACATAGGAAGGTGCCCCCAGGTCGCCAACCGCAATGCTATGCCCCTAAGGCATGACACACAACAATAAAAATAGAAGAGAAGGAAGATAGAAGAATGATGATACAAATAAAAGATGGGTCACAATAGAGGTGGTCTCCCAGTATCCTTGACCTTACAAGAGTATAAGGGTCATCCAAGGAGGCCTAAACAACACATAACACATCACGGGGGAACACAACATGAGGGAGAAAGAGTTAGAAATACTTACCTGATACAACCCAATGTTAAGAACATACATATCTAGGAAGAGGCCACCCTTGAGAGAAACTATAATATTTGCTACAATGAGTTTGTCTTAAAGATCATCCAGTCTTCAAGTGGAGAGAAGAAGGTAAGAAATATTTTGAAGATATTAAAATTGCCATCGCTAATGCTCCTATGGATGAGATCGATGCAACTTTTGATGTGTTAGGGTTATTAAGTTTATATTCCCCTACACTACAAGGATTAAAATCTAATGAACCCCAATTGTCACCAAAAGGTGCATTCGATGGTTTAGAGTCTTGCACAACATTATCTGTGACAAGAGGCATTGATGAATCCACTCGTAAGTTGTTTAGACTCATATGATTGTTAACTTGTTTTTGCATTTCAATATGTAAACAACTCTCTGATCTAGGATCAGCTTCCACAGTGTAGAGCTTGTCTTGATAAATAAACTTTATTGATCTATTAAGGGTAGATGGGACTATCCCCATTGCATGGATCCACGTCTACCAAGGATCATATTATATGAAATCGATCCGGGCATGACATGAAAATTGTTAGATAATGTCACGGGTCACACCTTTATAGGTAAAGTTATAGTACACAGGGATTTTCTACCAACATTATCAAAGACATGTATGCTAATTATATCTAGTTTAATCAAAGAGGTATCAACCTTAATCCTATGTAACAAATTAATACCACAAACATTAAGAGTTGATCCATTGTCAATCATAAGTCACTTTATCAATTTTTATTTACCGTGACAAAGATTATAAGATGATCATATTGGTTTTAAACTTCAAATGATATTAATTTATGTGGTTGAAATAGAATATCCATTTTTGTCTCATGCATGCACAATCTAATAGAGCTGCTACATCATTTGGCTTAACAATAGGTGGTACAATCACTTTCTATAAAGATTCTTGGAGCATTCTATGGTATGTAGACGATGTTTGTATTATGTCCAAAAGAGAGATCTTAGCTGGAGTAGGATGAAGCTGCTCAAAAAGATCATATTATTGACCACTTTTATGAGTAAGACGAGGTGGCGGAGGGAGCATAGGTTGAGAACATGGAAGAGAGACATGCACATGAGGTGCTTGCTTACTTTTCTTGTTATTATGGGTGTTGCATGTGTGAGCAATCACATTTTGAACACCTTGATTTCTTTGAGTGATTTGTCGTGCATATTTTAGAATGTAATCTGGGGGTTGAAGTGGTTTTCAATCACCTTGAGCCATAATCACTGGTTTGAAGCAAGAAGGTACATTAGGTGCTCCTTGCACAAGCATCTTAGGAAGATTGGTACATTTATCTAATAACCCCTTGGTGGGTGGTATAAGTCTATTAGTGAAGACTAAATTTACATTGTTTCCCTATCTATTATACCCAACATCTATCCCTAAAGGATTTAATGTGAGAGACCTTTTCTCATCCACTATTGCTTCATCTTGGCTAGGGAGAGCATTGGAATGAAAGAAAGGTAAGGTTTTGTTAGGAAGGTTACGTGTTGTATCATTAGTGTTGTCTAAGGGATTTGAATTTACAACCATAGTAGAGATATCCATAGTCTTCTCATCTAAGATTATTGGACATTCAACTATAGGAGAAGTGGGATAACTTATGGAATCATCAACATCATTATATTCTTTAGCTATCAATTCCAAGGCATTAACGGAAGATGAATTTTCACACTTATCTTTCTCATGAGTATTCTTAGTGATGAATTTGGTTAAATCTTCTAATATCAAAGGATATGCTCCTATGAGTAATGTGAAGCTATCAAAATCATGTATATGACAAAGTAATTTAAGTTCATGTGTAGAACATTTAGAAATATCAATATCAGGTACACATGCTCCAGAACATGAGGGTTCTCATTAGTGAAATTAGAGAAATTTTCAAAATCCAAGATAGACTCATGCAATGATTTCCATGAAGATTCCATCTTGAAATGTCTTGTAACATCAATTTCCAAGGAAATCTAGTAAGACGACATGCAAATTTTTATGATGATTAAGGCACCCTAGATGTGTGACTATTTCACTCCTAAATGCTTGTTTGAGGCAAAAGGGATAATAAGACACACTAAGTCCACAAAAAACACAATGGATAGGAGGAAAATAGTAAAAAACAACAAGTCCCAATCGATGATTTGATATATTTAGATTGAATGCAATGAAACAACACAAATTATGTTTGATTATGCACCTAAAATGTTCACTTTTTCCACCTTTTTTCAATGCAAATCACTAAAAGATAAGGTGTTGTACAGAAATTGATGAGGGTTAGTGAATAATAAGCTTAATATCAGTCCAATAATGCATCAATATCCTTCACAACACACCTATAATGCAGATCTAGATAGATGACAAGGCAAATTCTAGTGAAAATTCAAGGATTTGAAACCCTAATTGTGAAATTAAGGTATGAAACTATGCAAAATGATGTATGAATGAATTTTGATCAGATTTATTATGTAAAATATCTCATCTCAAATCTCAAAATGATGCAAAAATCCTACAATGCTTAATGCAAGTGCAATTTTAAAGACAGATGAATGAATATGCTAGTTTTTGTTGAAATTGACTATGTGAAAATGCAAAATTTTGAATGTAAAATGCAATGACACACAATAATGAAATACTACAAAAAAAATTAGATTTAAATGAGTGTTTTAAAAGAGTAGTAAACTATGAAACAAAGATTTTAACTACAAACCCTAGCTAATGCAAATACTAGGTTTTATGAAAAATGCACAATTTCAAGCAATTTTTAACAATTTAAGCATGAAAATGCAATGCAAAAGAATATATAATGATGTATTGATATAATTTATATCATATCTGATGAAAAAATTAGAAATTAAATGAAATGAAATTAAATTAATTCAAATTATGCCAAAATGCAAGAATAAAATGCCAATTTTTTCAAATTTTTTCAAATTTTCAATTTTTTGTAAATTTTCAAATGCAATAAGATGAAAATTAAATGAATGAATTTAAATCTGAAGTAAAACACTTAGAAAGGTAGAAAATTCAAATAAAACATGGGTTCACCAAAATGTTTAATAGGAAAAGAGGGAAGAGGCTAAATAGCTAGATGCTCCTTTCACTACAAACATTCAAGGACATCCCACCGAGTTAAATCACAACTTCGGAAAGAAGATTCTCTTATAGGTGGGTGTGTCACTTGTAACACTTTGGAAACTTAGATTTTACTAATTAATTGATTAATTAAAGCTCAATTATGCTAGAAACCCTAATTATGCAAAATTGTAAACAAACGGACAAATCACGACAAATGATTGCAAACAAAGATGTAATATTCAGAGTAGATACATACCAAACTTCAAGATTCTAGATACAAAAAAGTTGAGGGCTAAAGAGAAGGTGGCCAAGCCCAAGGTACAAGTTTCTATCGAGAATCCCAGAAGATGTTTGAAGCCTATTTCTGATGTTCCAGAGATTTCTGTGTCAGAGATCCTGGGGGCTTTGGTGTAAGGTGCCTTAGTCCAGGTCCTGCTTTTCTTTAGAGATACAAAACCTAAAGACTTTGTTCCAGCCTCTTGCAACTCCACTCCTTTAGATATGCCACTTGTAACTTGCAATCATAGAGAATGGGGTTGGGGGTTGTGGTGTTTAGGAGCTTGCCTCAGTCAAGCCTCGAAAGGACATTCAAGTCTTCTAAACACAATTGTTAGATAAAAAGAGTGTGTATTTGTAGAATAGAGGCAAAAACAAATTGATAACTTGATAAATGATTGATTCAATACAAATAGATATCACCTCAAAGGTGAAGCTTGCATGTAGATGAAAATCCTTCAACACATGGGAAGATGAAGCTAAATGTACAATCACAAACACAACAACAATATTCTGCTCTGTAACAATGAATATCTTGAATGTTCTAAAGTCATAAGCTCAGCAAAAGTTCATAATCATCTTCTAGTTTACAAATGAAACCCTAAACATGCTTATATATGCATTCTTGCTTAATTTCATAATTCAAACTTAAGATGTTGGCAACAAAACCTTTTTATGGTCACATAACTGACATTCAAATTTAGGACCTACCTAAAATAGGGCAGCACTAGGGCACGAGTGTCCAAGCCCTAAGCCCCTATTTCAAGGTAGGATTAAACTTAGTAAGGTCCCCTTTGCCCCATTTGACATGGGTTTTTAGGGATTCTTCATCGGGAGTCAAAATGAGCATGCAAGATGCAAAACTAGGTACCCGGGAGCTAAACTTAGGAGGTAAAAGTCCTAGGGAGACATTTTACAACATAACAAATTGTAAATACCATAAGTAAATTAGGGTAGGTGCCACCTTAGGAGAATCTTCTATTTTTAGCGTGTATGACACATGTCATAATGTTTGGTGAGTGCATGTAAGAGAATCTATGATAGCTGTAAGTTGTCATAAGATTCTATGACACTATGACAACATATGACGGATGTTTAATATGTGTAAGATGATATGATTAGCCCTAAGTATCTATCTTGGGAAGATGCTTTCTATAGGAATCTATGATGGTTATGATGCATCATAAGATGCTCTAAGAGGCCATATTTAGCCTTGGGTGCCCAACTTTGCATGGTTGACTTTGGACAAGTGTCATGAGCTTGTAAGAAGACATTTAATACTTTCATGTTTGAGATTCTCAGGAGAGAGAAAGTGGATGCCTATATTGGACAGAAAGTACTTCTATAAGTATATTGCCATGTAATTATTGTAGTATGATAGTTTTTTGTACACATTTTCTACCAGAGTGAAGGTTGGAAGACGGAAGTGCATACATGTATTATGTTAATTAGTTTTTGAAGATAATACAACTTGAGCCTGTTTTCTTTGTGGAGTTTTTTTACTTGAAAGGGTTTTCTCCATGTTATATCTTATGTCATTCTTCTATGGTGTTTTTTCCTGTATTGTGATTTAATTTTTGAATGTAATCTCCATTGATATTACACTATTTGAGATCACTTACATATTGTAATTAGATTTCCATTTAAGTAGTTGTTGCCCTCATTTTCTAACATTTGGTATCAGAGCCTATCCAGTTCTAACTCTTGGATGGTAGTGTGAAGATTGTTTAGTTGTAATGGGAGATTTGGTTGTTGTCTAGCTACAAATCTTGTGTAGCTATTATGGTTGCATTTACCGTTGCTTCAACCTCTCGATTAGACATTGAGAGGTTCAATAGTACAGGGTATGAGTTGTGGAAGATGAAAATGGAGGATTTGCTAGAGGAAAGAAACAAATGGTTGGTTGTTCAAAAAGAGTAGAAGCATGGTGATGTGAGTCCAGATGAATGGGAAAGGTTGGATAAAAAGGTACGGGGAACTATCCGACTGTGTCTTGCAGATTTCATCCTGTTGAATGTCTCAAAGGAAGAAACTGTATACAAACTCTAGAAGAGATTGAGTGAGATTTATCTAGCCAAATCATGGTAAAAAATCTTTATGAAATTGTTTTCTATTAAAATGAAAGAGGGTAATTTTCCATTGCAGAGAATTTGAGCAATTTTAATTTAATTTTGAGTCAACTTGATTTTTGTAGATGCTACAGTTGCAGAGGAAGAAAAATGTATACTTTTACTTTGTTCTTTACCTGAATCTTGGGAGAATGTTATCCTTGCTATTATTGCTAACCTTGAAGATCCGAAGTTGGATCGTCTGGTTGCAACTTTGTTGGCATAGGAGATGAGGAAGAAGACTTCTGAGTTTAACACTGAGGCTCTCAATGTGAGGGAAAGGTCCAAGGAAAGAGGACCAAAAGGAGATAAAAAATGGACTAAGGACAACTCTAAGGGCTGATCTAAGACTCTTGGAAAGAAGAACATAGTTAAGTGTTGGAACTATTAAAAAAGACAGAATGTGAAAAAGAAATGTAGAAACCTAAAGAAATAGTGGGATTCCACTACTGATAAGTCCTCGAATATAGGTGAAGATGTTTTACTTTTTGTATGCAATATTGTTTCTAATGATCATTAGTTGGTTGACTTAGGATGCTCGTATCATGACCCTGCATAAAGAATGGTTTTCCACATACGAAGAGTATGATGGAGGTAAAGTGTACCTTGGGACAACTCTACATATCTGATAATTAGGAAAGGAAAGGTAATGTTGTGTTTCATTGATGGGAGAATTAAAACCCTCCCTGGTGTTTTGCATGTTCCTAGATTAGATAGAAATCTAATTTTAGTTTTGAAGTTGAATGATTTGGGAATGCATGTAACATTTGATAAGCATGGTTGTTGTCATGCCCACATTTCCCATGCGGTCACAACATGCATCACACGTGTCATGTCCACATGCGTCATGTGGTCATGATACAAACTATCAAAAATTTTCCCTTACTACTCTAAAAACCCCCTTGCACATGCAGGCGTGCTCGGCGGCATACGCTTAAGGTGAAAATAATATAGTTGTCGGCAGGGTACCAAGTACATGTGCATACACCCTACGCAAGGAAATGCGTGGTTTCCTGCTTTAGGTTAATCTCACGATTTACATTTGAACAACAGTTGTTTTAGGTGATAGATCATTTTTCAACAAAGCACGATCATCTGTTCATTTGCCCTCTCTTCCTTTTCTTGGAATTTAATTTTGATTGTATTTCTATCACGTTCATTTTACCATATCTCTGAAATTTAATTTTGATTGTATTTCTATCTCATTCTCCTTCCCATTGTGCAAGATCTTCTTATGTTATCCTATTTTTTTTCTTCACGTTCTTTATCAAACAGCAATAACATTATATCGCTTACATTATTCCTAATTTCTTGGTAAACCAGATCACTTACACAGGGTTGGTTAACTTCACTTGGCTCAGTCCCCCTAGGGTTCTGCCCTAGGTTTTAGTTCAACGTTTGAATAAATTTTTATAATCAACCTGTTCCTAAATAGGATTAATGGTAGGTTAAACTTACTTAGTTCTCTTAGCCCTGTTTGAAAATGCCGCACATTTTCTCCTCTTTATTTTCCAAGGTTAGCTATTCTTTCTCTTTCTCTTTTTTTTCCAATTGGATGTTTATTCTCTAAATCTACAGTTGAGTTTAAAATGGCCACTCATGGAATGCCTGTGAGGGCTTGTTTGCGTTTAATTTTAGTGTCCTTTGTAAATGAACAGATCATATTTTCCTCTTCATTTTCCTGTTAAGTAATTTGTGATAATTGTTGAAACTTCTGAGAAACTCTTACTTAAAATTAAAATATATTTACCTATGCTCTTTTTATATTATAATTATATTTCTCCTTATAAATTTAATTTAAATATATATATATATATATATATATATATATATATATATCGCCATTATCTTAGTTCACTTTAACTCACATTTTCATTAATAAGTTCCTTAACTGTAAAGAAAGTATAGAATATATATATATATATATATATATATATATATATATATATATATAATAAATCAATATATATATATAATTTGTTAAAACATATTACTATCCAATAATTCATTAAAAACAGAGCAATGAGTTAATTTGTTTTTGCAAATATAAACATTGTATTTCTGAATTGCAATTCTAAGTTTAAGCATCTATTCAATTCATATTATACAATATGCATAAATAAATCCCACTTTCCTTGATTTAAAATTTCTATTTCAAGTCAAATGTTTTAAACTACATATAGTTTGCCTTCAAATGAATAGTGAAAAGTGAATAATAAAAGTAAATAGTGAAAAGTGAATAGTAAAAGTGAAAAGGTCCCCATCCTAGGAAAAGACCCTCAAGGTGGCAGTAATTTCAAAAGCAATACTACAACCCAAATTTCATTTCTTTCATGGTAGAAAAATTACAACTTTGCTTATAACAAATGTAAAATTAATATTTCCACTAAGCTTACACAAAAATAATACTTTTACAAACTTAATTAAAACATCAACTAACTCACAACTTTGCAAGTAGAAGAAGAAGGAACTAGACAATTTTAATATCATTTTAAAAACAAATTTTCTTTTCCTCTTCTCATTTCTAAATGGTAAAACTTAATGAACAAGAAAATTACAACTATCAACCCAAGAACAGAGGATTTCCTCACAACTAAAAGAAATAACAATTTATACAACAATAGGGAGATACTTTTCTCCTTCTAGAAAATCAACAAGGAAGGAGCTATTAAAAGATTAGGCTCTCCTTAAGACTTAAGGAAAATAAAATATTTTCTAAGATCCAATAATCTTCTCCAAGCTTCACAATAAGCTCCCAGATAACCTGCATATCACACAAGGGATGAAACACCACACAAGCTGCTCTCCTCCCTACCGTAGACTGGCAAGAGGGTCACCCCTGAGCTAGGGAGATCATCCACACACCTAGGGGATTCAACACCACTTCACAACAAGATAAACACAACACACCAAAACACAAATACACCCATAGTTATTTACACAACACAAAACACATCCACTGTGAGTTTAAAGAGGGGTAGGAGAGTGGACACACTCAACTCTAGAGTGTCACCCTTCAATTAAATTTCAACATAGTTTCCTTCTCATGGCCTCAAGCCAATTTGCCAACTAAGATTCCAAGGAGTTCATATTTTGACTCTCAAGCCAAATAACACAATTTTCAAAGTCTCACAAATGCCCTCAAGGCTTTCAACATCCCAGAAGGAACAAGGCATGCACTTGAAGAGGATCACTCCTCCCCTACCCCACACTTGATGAGCATTTCTCCCAAGTGGAAGAAGCTCTGCCAACATCCAAATAAAATTTCCCCACAATAACCAAATTTACAACACAAGCAAAATAAATAATTTTCACACATCCTTCATGCAACAAATAGAAATACAAAGGAAAAGCCATGAAATCCAACCTTAAAAAGCCCTTTAATGGATGAAGTTGATGTAGAGTTCCTCTCTAGCCTCCTCTCTAAATCTCCCTTCTAAAAAAAACAATCTCTTTATGATCACAAGCAAGGAACAATGAATGGAGGATATATGATGGCTAGAATAATTTTGGCATTATGAGGCTATGAAGAGGAGAATAGAGAAGGAATTGGGCATTATGAGGATGTCAGAAGAAGATTTCCTAGAGGAGATTAGGCATGATAAGAATGCAAGAATGAAGTCCCCCTGCAAGAAATGAAGTCCCCTCCTACAAGAATGAAGTTTTATTCCCCCTAATTGCTTAGAGAAGGGTCTTATTTATAGATTTTCTGAAAAGGGAATGGAGGATGAGGATCAAGAGTTGAGATCAAGGGCTATCATTATTTGTGAATTTTAAATTCATAGTGGATGAAATAAAAATTTATTTTTTTGGGAAGAGTGGATTATGACAAATTAAATTTTCAATTCCATTAGTGGAGGACAAAATGAATTAAAGATTCATTTTTGGATAATGGAGGATATTAGATAATTAAATATTAAGAATATTTAATTATATGTAAAAAAATAACCCCACTCCTTTTTCCACTATCCCAAGTGAGATTAAAAAAAATAACCCCACTATCCCAAGTGGAATTAAAAGATATCCCCACTATCCCAAGTGGAATTAAAAAATATCCCCACTATCCCAAGTGAGATTAAAAAATATCCCCACTATCCCAAGTGGAATTAAAAAAATATGCCCACTATCCCAAATGGGATTTAAAAAATAATCCTACTCATGAAGGACCACACCACTTCATGGGGACTCTCACCAAAAGTGAGCGAACAAGAAGATAAGCCCCTCCATTATTGGTGGACCATGGAGTCATTTCAATCCTTGGTAATGGAGAAAGGTTGGGCTTGAGTGTTGGTCCCACTCATCCTATTGTTCCCATGCCTCCAAATTCGTCACTTAACTTCACTATGAAGTTAAGGTGACCATACAGAGGTTAACCAAAGGTTACCCAAGTCAAAAGTGACCCTAGACCCATGGGGTATAACCCATGGTCAATTTTAACTTAGTTAGGACACCCAGGGTCAAGTTAAAACACAAGAAAAGGGTCTCAAAATTTAAAATTAAAAAATAAAATAAAAATTCAAAAAAAAACAATTCTTACAACACATCATAATTCAAATTTACAAGAGGGTAGACCTAACCCATTCAACCTCATGCAAGACAATATTACAATATTACAACATTGCACCAAACACAGAGTTGATCTTGATTCCTCATGGAACTAGATCGGCTTCACAAGGGATTACAACATAGGGTGCGGAATGGTCTCCAGTATCTATGGTTTTGTTAGAAATACCTACACACTCAACCTCAAAGTTAATTCCACATATACATATCATAGCCGAAGAAAATTTAATACATGCATTTCTAAAGCATACCACAGTTCTTATAAACATAATGAAATCACATGACAATTTTCTTTCTAACATCACCCAATTAGTTTCCCTGTAATGTAAACATTAATCGAACATCACCCAATTAGTTTTTCCTATAAAATAGACATCTATCTAACATCACCTGATTTGTTCTCTTAAAGCAAACATCTAACTAACATCACCCAATTAGTTTTCTTTTAACATAATAAGGTTTAATAGTTTGAAAATCTGGGATCAATAGTCCCACAAATGTAAAAGTATCAACAACAGTAAGGTAATTAGTCACATGTATGGGAATGAAAAAGTGTAGGCCTCATAGTTGTAGATTGGTGAGAGGAAAATTGGTAGTAGCGAAGGGGAAGAGATTGGAAACCTTGTTTAGGCAAGAGGCCACTACAGCTTGTAATTCCTCTTATGTTTTTGAGGCTTTTAAACAAACTTGTAAGTTGTGGCACCATAGACTAATCCACACAAGTAATAATGTTTTGAAAATAATTAAGAATAAAAATTTGTTGGATGATTTCTCTTATTCTGATGAGCACTTTGATTTCTGTGAGCATTGTGTGTTTGGAAAACAAAACAGAATATCATTTCATTTAGGAAGTAATAGAGAAAAAGAGAAGTTAGAGATTATTCATTTAGATGTGTTTAGACCTATGGATAATGAATCTATCAGAAAATCTTTTTATTTTGTCACCTTCATTGATGATGTATCCAGATTTAAATAGATTTATTTAATGAAACACAAATATGAAGTTTTCACTAAGTTTAATGATTTTAAAGTCTTAGTTGAAAACCAATTAGGATTAAAGATAAAAATATTAAGATCTGACAATGGAGGGGAATATTGCTCTAATTAATTTGATGAGTTTTGTAATCATGTAGGTATAATCAAACAAAAGACAACTCCATATACACCATAGCAGATTGGTGTTGCAAAAAGGATGAACTAAACAATCATGGAAAGAGATAGAAGTATGTTCAGTGATTCATAGTTGGAGAAATGCTTTTGGGTAGAGGCTGTGTGTACTTCTTGTTACTTGATTAACATAACTCCTTGTAAGGCTCTTGATTTGACACCTTATGAAGTGTAAACAAGTAAGAAACCTTCTATTTCACATTTAAGGGTTTTTGGCTGTGAGACTTTTGTTAATGTGCCTAAGGAAAAGTGATTTAAGTTGGATCCAAAAGCACAAAAATGCATCTTCATTGGATATGGTGAGAATGTTAAAGGTTATAAGCTTTGGGAACTTCTAACCAGAAAAAATGTTTTCTCTAGAGATGTTATTTTCAGGGAACTTAGAGCTATTTCTACTCTAAGTAGCCAAAAGAAAAAGAAAAGGTGAAGAGAATGCACATTGATTTAGAGAAGGAATATGTGCCTCAGGAAGATTATAATGATGGATTGGAGGCTGAAGAAGAAGATTCGATTAGTTCTGATGAGGGAGATCATGTTGTTATAAAAGAAGTTGGTGTAGAAGATCATGAAGAAGGACAAGTTGAGTCTCTTACTCCACCCTTGACGAGATCCACAAGACAATAGAACCCAGTTGACAGGTATAGCCCACCAGATTTCCATTGTGTATTTTCTTTATTGAGTATTGATGATGAGCCTAGATCCTATAGGGAAGCTATTTTATGTAGATGATAGTGAGTCTTGGTAGTTAGCCATGTACGAGGAGATGATGGCTTTAGACTCTTGCAACACCTGAGCTCTTGTTCATTTGCCCAAAGGAAGAAAGGCCATAGGTTGCAAGTGGGTCTTCAAGAAGAAGTTTGGAGAAGACGGTTCATTGGAGAAGTACAAGCCTAGACTAGTAGCCAAGGGCTACTCCCAGAGAGAGGGAGTTCATTTTGGTGAAATTTCCTCTCTTGTTGCTAACTTCACTTCTATTAGATTTATTTTATCCATTACTACATCTTTTAAATGGGAAATAGAGAAAATGGATGTTAAGACTAAGTTCTTGCATGGAGATCTTGTGGAAAAAATTTATATGCAACAACCTATAGGTTTTGAAGTAAAAGGGAAAGAACATTGGGTTTGTAAGTTAAAGAGGTCTCTTTATGGTCTGAAATAGTCCCCTAGAATGTGGTATCAAAAGCTTGACTCTTTTGTGTTGAAATTGGGTTTTTTTAGAAGAGAGGAGGATCATTGTGTGTACATTTTTTGTATTGATGATTCTATACCGATCATTGCATTGTATGTTGATGACATGTTATTTTTTAACAATACTAAGGGTATGATAAGTGGGCTGAAAGCACAACTTTCAGGTGCATTCGATATGAAGAATCTTAGAGCTACCAGGTATATTCTAGGTATGGAGATCAGGAGGGACAAAGGTAATAGAAATATTTGGTTGTCTTAGAGTAAGTATGTGAATACCATTTTGCAAAGATTTAGTATGTAGGACTATAACCCAGTTAGAGTTCCTTTACCCATTGGTACTAAGATTTCATTAGATATGTGTCCAAAGAGTAAGGATGATTTTGAGGATATGTCTAATGTGCCATATGCTAGTGCTATAGGGAGTTTTATGTATGCAATGGTTTGCACTAGGCCATATATTGCCTAAGCAATGGGAGTTTTGAGCAGATTTATGCTTAACATTGGTAGACAACATTGGAATTATGCAAAAAGGGTGCTTAGCTATCTTGTAGGTACTCCTGATTATTGTTTGGTTTATTCTGGTACTGATGGTGCTAATAAAACTTTGGACATACATGGATTTATTGATGCAGATTGGGTAGGTGACTTGGATAGTCGAAGGTCCACTAGTGGTTGTGTTTACTCTATTTGGAGGAGTAGTAAGTTGGATGAGAAAGAGGCAGACCACAGTTGCTTTATCCACCACCAAAGAAGAGTATATGGTAGCTACTCATGTCTCTAAGGAGGTATTTTGGTTGAGGAGAATGTGTACAGGTATTAGTTTTGATTGCAGGGTCATTAATATTGGTTGTGATAGTCAGAGTGCTATTTGTTTGGCCAAGAACCCTATGTATCATGCTCAGACTAAGAATGTTGATGTTTAGTATCACTTCAATCAAGAATTGGTTGCAAGTGGATAGATTGAGCTAAAGAAGATAAACACTCAAGAGAATGTTGCAGATTCATTGACTAAACCTATGAGCATAGAGAAATTTATGTGGTGCAGAGAGGTCATGGGCCTTGTTTCTAGTGCCTAATTATTATTCATTTGATTTCCTATGGGTTGATTTACAATGTATAATTTCAAGTGGGAGAATGTTGGGATAAGGTTCCTTTAACCTTGTAAATCCCAATATTGTATTTATTCCATTTTATTATTAGTAATTACACATAGGGGAATGAGGTAGTTTCATCGGCAGTGGTAATTCTAGACTTACTAGAGGTAATTATGGTGTGACATTTACGATTGGCAATTGTAAAAACCATGAGTAAATGAGGGTGCGTTCCACCTTGGGGGAATCTTCTATTTTTAGCATGTATGACACACATCATAATGTCTGGAGAGTGCATGTAAGAGAATCTTTGAAAGCTGCAAGTTCTCATAAGATTCTATGACACTATGACGACATATGACAAATATTTAATATGTGTAAGAGTGTTGTGTTCAGCCCTAGGCACCCATCTTGGGAAGATGCTTTCTAGAGGAATCTATGAGGGTTATGACACATCATAAAATGCTGTAAGAGGCCATATTTAGCCTTGGATGCCCAACTTTGCATGGTTGACTTTGGACAAGTATCATGAGCTTGTAAGAAGACATTTAATATTTGCATGTTGGAGATTCTCAAGAGAGAGAAAGTTGACACCTAGATTGGAGAGAAAATACTTCTATAAGTATATTGCCATGTAATTTTTTACACAGGTTCTTCCAGAGTGGAGGTTGGAGAAGAAGGAAGTGCATGTATTATGTTATTTAGTTTTTGAAGATAATACAACTTGAGCCTCTTTTCTTGGTGGACATTTTTACCCAAAAGAGTTTTCTCCACGTTATATCTTGTCTCATTTGTCTATGGTATTTGTTCATGTGTTGTGATTTAATTTCTGAATGCAATCTGCATTGATATTACACTATTTGAGATCACTTACATATTGTAATCAAATTTCCATTTTAGTAGTTTTTGCCTTAATTCTCTAACATTTCACTTCAAACTAGATGTGCTCTAGGTTTGAAAAATCTCTCTATTGTTATTGATCTCTATGCTATTGTATTATTGCAAGGTTTTGATCAAGCAGAGTTCTACTTTGCTCTTGGAAAGATTTGTATGAAGGATAGGAGATGAGATCTTGAGTCTATCTTATTTGTTCCTAGATTGAAGTACTTTGAATGATTGGGAGAAGGGTTGGAACCACCAACTTGAGTTTAGCTTGAGTACCCTTGAAGGGTATGGTTGCATCGCCTTCTTATTCAACAAACCTTCCATGAATCTTCATCCTTGAGGTGAAGTTGTGAGATTCCTTTAGTGAAGCATCTTTTTTATCATTCCTTCCTATTTCCTTGAGTCATATAGGATTAGGGTTTGATAATATTTGATTAGTTCTTGCATGTTACTTCTCACACTTAGGGTTTCTAAGCATACACAACATCTAGTTGTAATATTGGCTATCCGTGAGGTAGGAATACCAAAATAAGGGCTTGAGTAAGGAAAGCTCCTATATAGCCACAATGATTTTCCCTTCTTTCTTGTGTGCATATCATCAAAGAAACAGGTTTCAGAAGATATCAGTCTAAGAGATGAAAGGTGTTGCAGGTATAGACCCAATGAAAGTTTTAATTTCTGTAAACCCTAAAAAAGGTCTAGGGCACATGATCACCCTGGTTCATGTGGAATTTTGACTCTAGGTTCCTGTTCTGATCTTTTTACTCATCTTTGTTCTTCATTTAGATTATCTGATTTCACTTTCGATAGTCATCCGTAACTCAATCTTTGTCAATTAGGGTTTGATCTTGTGCCCTAGCTAGATTGGTTGAATTTGGTTTGAAACTCATCTATACAACTAAGAGGAAGAACCCTTGTAGTTTGGCTCTCCCTCAAGGGTAGAAGCCAAGCTTAGTTTGTGTCTCAATGTTTATAGAAGAGAGCTTGACCTAGTTTATCTCCTAAGGCTAGATCACTCTTTTCCACATAACAGTGTATATGCAAAAAGCTTGTAATAAAGAGGTAATTACTTTACTAGATAAAAACAGTGATTTGTTTTTAATAAAATAGAATTGATTTTCTATTTAATGAATTGATTGATAAAAACAAGGATTTAAAGCCAAGTAAACTCAATGCATTATTTTTTTTTTGATATGCAATAGACAAAATTAAATAATGCATTATTTAATTTATGTGCATGGAAGATATTTAGAAGAAAAAGATATATTTAGGAGATGAGAAGATAAGTTTAAATTAAATAAAAAATTTATTTAATTTGTGTCCATGATGGAGGAAAATAGGAAAAGTCAACTAAATATTAGAATAAATTATTTAATTTTGGAGGAATAATTAGGCAATTAAATAATTGCAATTATTTAACTATTTGTGGATAAGAGGAATTAGTGGTGAATTAATTAAATAATAGGTTTATTTAATTAATGTGAAAATAGAAGAAATAAAATTGAAGAGAAAGATTGATTTAATTAAATAATTTGAAATTATTTAATTATTGGTGGAAGGGGAAATAAATTGATGAAATAGGTGAAATTAATTTCAAAATTAGGAATTATTTAATTAATGTTGAATTAGAAAAAATTGACGAGGGAATGATGCATATGATAGGATGATAATGCGTTTATAATTTTTAGGTGTCTACATTTTGCCCCTCTTGGAGACAATGCATTTTATGACATTATTTCAAAGCATTATGGATGATGTGGATAACATGTTGAATATTGTGCCCAGTGTAATGGGTGATAGAGGTAGGATGCCCCCTCGAGAGGGTAACCAAGAAAATTAAAGTTTTTGGGTGGACTCTCGATAAGAAGATGAGAGTGAGTATGAAGAAAAAAATAGGATGAGATTGACAAAACAGGGATGCGAAGGTAGATATGCTGAAGAATGAGGGGAGACATGAGGAAAAACTAGGGCTTGGGAGGGGAAAATGAGGTCTAAGAGGGTTACAAATAGGCTCCAAGGGGTCATTGTCAACTCATTTGCACTCTCATAAGTTTAGAAATTGTCATTTAGAGCTTAAGGAGATCTCAAGAGCTTAGAGCAGGAGAGATTTGTAGAGATGGTAGGCATTCAAAGGTTAGATCACCACACAGAGAGGGTCACAACATACAACCAGCTAGCAGTTGCACCAGGAGTGGTAAGTAAATCATCCTCTAGTCATTTATTACATTTATGAGGGTAATAAATGAGGCCCAAAAATAAGTAGACTAGGTTAGATGAAAAGTGCAATTTTAGGAAGTTTGGTGCAAATGAGGAATTTTGTGGCACTAATGATTTGCAATGGCACAAATGAAACATGCAGTGGCACATTTGAAAGAAACAAGCTGCATATTATTTGCATTGGGATTTTTCTAGATTTATGCTAATGATGGATAGTCTTGTGCAAGTGAGCCGTAGGGTGGCACATCTGATAAAACAAGCCACTTTGGATGAATAGACTAGTGCTAATGATAAAAATAGGTCACATATGATTTTCTAGGTTATGATTCATATGTGAATGCAGGCAAGCACAAGTGAAATGCAGAATAGCGCTATTAAAAAATAGTCTTGTGCTAATGAATAATAGAGTTACGCATATGATAGATAGAATGGAGCTTCTAAGAAAAGGGGTCACTAGTGATTTAAAGTAGGTTTGTTCTAGTTTTTTAAGGAACTGACAAAGTGATTTTGATGGATGCAGGTTGCACTTCCACCCATTATGTTCTGAGAGTGACATACAATGACATTAGCTCTAGTTTTTGACTTAGACAAGGAAGAGGATCTATTCTTGGAGGTGATGGGACTGTGGTATGTTACACACATGCCACCTCTTAGGGTGCATCAAGTGATGATGATTGCATTGGTGGAGCATTGGTACAGTGAGCACAACTCATTCCTACTTTGCACTGGAGAGATTACTATTACCTTGGAGGATGTTTGGAGGATACTTCACATCCTAATATATGGGAGCAGGTGGTCTATGACACTGACACTAGAGAGAGGACACTGGCTTGACTGCTAATGACCCAAGACCTAAGTATTAAGGATGGAGTGATATGTTTGAGCCATATGTGAGGATTTTTGACTAACAACAGTTGGTGGTAACTAGATTGATAGGAGGGGTCTTGATGCCTGATAGACAATCCTGTGGATTTTTAGTTGGATGGGGATGGGTGTTAGAGAGCATGTTTTTTAGAGGGGATAGTATATGCATGGGGCCCTTGTTTATTGGGTCAGCTATGTATTGACATGCACCAGGTAGTATATCGGTATTGTTCTAGCTTGGCTGCAAGAGTCACTTTGCTTCATGATTGGGCACAGGAGCACATAGATGTGACACACCCTATTTTTACACGTCAGATGGAGTAGGGAAAGCCTTTTGTTCATCTGTATGACGGGGTTGTGAGACACAAGCAGCTCAAGGAGCTTACATACTAATGCTAGGTATTAGATGAGCTTGCCATAGTTATATGGTGACGATGGTGTGATTACGAGGTATGGTTTGACTATGTTGAGCACCTCTTATACTATAGATAGGGGAAGAATCTTTTTGGGAGGAATATGTATATCATTGAGAGATACATTCCAGATAGAGTTCTTAGATAGTTGAGGTTTCCCCAACTAGAGTTGATCCAAGATTTTTTTTGCACAAACCTAGAGGGAGGTTCATGATTGGGGTCCTGAGATAGTCGTCGATGTGGCTTTAGCTGAGTTTGACACTCTATCTCTAGTATAGTGGGATCCCGTGGGTAGATAGATAGATCCAAGGACTACACTAGAGTAGGAAACCTAGTGGCTAGTGTATAGGCTAGTTAGATTCACTATCCCTAGGGAGGTAGTATGACAACAATGAAGGAGATCAGGGGAGCTAGCTGGTAGAGAGTTAGCAGTAGATCCGGGTGAAGCCTGATGATAGAGAAATTGAGTGGAGGTAGAGGAGGCTATGAGATAGGAGGAGCAGGTACAGGTGGAGGCTGACCAGTAGGATGTGGCCATGGGAGAGCAAGATGTTCAAAATGTGGAGGGGGAGACGTAAACAGTGAGACTGTAATGGTTACTAGATGTAGAGGTTAATATGTTGCAGCAGGTGAAGCTTATAGCAGTTAGGCTCTGCAAGGAGTGGGATGAGGCAAGGGCAACATTATAGTAGGCACAGACTATAGCACAGATACTGACTACTATACAATGACAGGCACCAGAGCCAGACATAGAGGATATGGCTAGAGTGATGGTGGAAAGAGATGAAGCTATACATATGAGACTCTGGGTATAGTCATAGTTGTAGTGGGTTATACAAGAGAGAGAGAGAGATACAACTAGGGCTATAATTGGATTAGACTAGCCTATAGTTATCCTAGTTACATAGCTCTCTCAGGTACAACACTAGGTGGTTAGACTAACTTGGGAGGCCAAGTATTACAAGGGGTTGTATTAGAGTGTCATGCCACCTGTTCAAAGGCAGACTGGCTTCACAGAGAGGAGAAGATCAGGCACCTCCTCATTAAGAAGGTCATGGGGATTAGTCATGGGACATCCACCACCACAAGCATTGGGAGCACAATAGCCTCCTCTGATAGACCCACAGCCATTAGCAGCTAGTGTTGAGCCTTCAAAGGGGAGTTATACATGATGCACTTGTGTAGACATTTGTATATATTTTGATGATTTATGATGATGTATATATATTTATGTATGACATGATGATACCTATGGGCTTTTGTACAATTTTGTATACTTATGGCTCATGTAGCCCTTTGTATAGACATGTACATGACATTTATTTTTTTGAAATATATGAGAGATGATATGATTTTGGCGACCTATATGATGTGTTCTTTATTATGTACATGATTCTTATAGTTCTTATATATGATGTGATTATTACATTATGATATCCATGTTGACATGTATTATGATCATGGATTTATTTGATGATGTATTTATGATGCTATGGATGACATATGATGTATGATATTATTATGTATATATGATGTTATCAATCTACTATGGATAGACTATGGATATCTGATGCTTATAATGTTATGGAAAACATGTGTGTTTTTGTAGGGCTTTTGTGGATGCAATAGAAGAATATAGTGATGATATTAGTATGGATAGAAGAAATGATGTTTTTATGAAGGCTATGGATTTTTATTAGGATATATGGGTAGATGGATGGGGTGATTTTTCTTTGGCTATCCTTTATAAAATGTAAAGAGAAATCCTTATTTTGATATAGTATATGGATATTATGTACCAGGGTAAATAACACCAAGGTGACAATGTATCCAATGGATAGGATGTTGACTCTGAAAACAAATGATTTGTCCTTATTCATACAAGACATAATAGTTCACCTTGTTGGATATGTGAATGGAAAATAGTCTTAGCATAGAATGATTCTAACACACAAAAGGTTTTTGAATGACCTTAGATGCAAAGGATATTGATATGCAAGATGCTAGTTCCAACACATACAAAATAAATATTAGCCTTAGTAGGATAATAAGAACATCCAACAAACACAACATACGAAAGCAAAGACAATGCCCCTATCCATACTTTATTGTAACATACCAAGATATAGAAAGATAAAGGTAGTCTTGATTAGGTATTAGAAAGGAATAAAAGATAAATCAAACAAAACTGACCAACTAAAAAAATAATATATAGCCATCATATCTCTTGCCAAGGAGGATTCTCATAGTAGATAGGGCCTTATTATAGGAAGGATACATCCGTTAAAGGCTTTGGATTAGGATAATGGATTAAGAGGAATAGGCAAGTGGTACGCAAGAAAGTGTACTGCTAGTCTTATGCTTCTAATTTGGTAAGTCCTTAAGCTTTTACAAGATGCATAGTCAATTTTTTTCTTTAGTCAAGTTAGGGTGATAGGTGAATAGGATGGGTTGTGATAGATGGATGAAGTGAATGTTTGAGTTTTATTACAAGTTTGTGGTGGATAGAGAATGTGTAAAAGTGACAATTCCTTTCAATACAACAAGGATCCAATCCTAGAACTAAGCTAAGGAAAGATGCCCCTAGTCAGGTACATGATTTATTATGGAGAATGATGGATGGACTTATTATGAAGTGCAAAGGTGAGTGGATAACAAGTGACACTAACAATTTCCAAGCAATGATAGATGGGTATGCAAAAATGTGTAGGTCAAAGGTTTTATTATGGATGATGGATCATTACTATATGTTTAATAGATTTTTTTATGTTTTTATGGATCATTACTATACTTTTAATAGATATAATTTATTTTCCTTCTGAAACATGGAAAATTATACATAATTATACTTATGAAAATCCCATATGATCTCCTTAATAAGATTGTTAGATCATTTTAAAGTATTTTCATAGCATATTATATGTTGACTTACTTATTTAATTATGGGTTTTTATTATGTTACTATATATGTCGGTAACCTTACTGATAGGACATATACCTCAATCTATGTCTTCAAAATATGATGTAGTTGTTGTCACATGGATGGAGTAATATTTAAACAGATATCTTTTATAGCTCTTTAATCAAAAGTTGACTAAAAAGTCACTACAAAATAATCAATGTGCTTAGGAGATTATTGGAAATATTTTTCATTGGGGTGCTATTATAGGTCCCACTTTATTATCTGATAAAGCTATTTACTCTTAATCAAGACTCCTATTTCCATAAATAAAGCACATTTGAAGTTCATGGTGTTGCAAATATGTGCCTGATGTGTTATCATTAATGTCAACATATCCTTCTGTCAGAAACAATGAAGACATTGCAAAGGAGTGATCAGTATTTCCAGTAAGGTGAAGATCAGAGTTTGTGGATTAAAGGGTTTGTATAGGGTTGTCTATTGTTGCTCTAGTTGAGATTTGAGAGGTCTGCATGAAGATTTGGCAAAGTTATGGCCCTCTAAGTAGAATAGGTTTCTTCGGCTATTCTGTGATGACAGAGTGGCAAGAAGTTGGTCCGGATTGGTCTGGTATGAGAATATTGTGATCTGTAGATCTAGAAGCATGTCTAGGATGTTGGTGTGTTCCCTCAACTCGAGTGGCTCATGGTTGGGAGATTTGGAAGCAATCTTTCTAGTATGATAGTCATGGCAGTGTGTGTTCTTGAGGTTTAATGTGAAGATGTGAGTGATTCTAGTGATGCAAAGTAGTGTGGTTGTTCCTGTTGACTTAATTGTGCTTGTGGTCATCTCTGGATCATGTGGCTATTGTGTTGGTGATCCGCATTGACAAAGGAGCTCATGATTTAAGGTTCCCTCTTGGTTGTTGTTCTTCCCAGTCTTGGTCGTCCAGATGTTCCTAGAATGTTGTAGATGATCTAAAGATCATTTTATGAAGCATGGCATGTTAATAGAGGAAGATTCAAGTCTCATCTATGATTGGCTGACAATGTAAAGATCTGCGTTTAGTTTGGCTGACCCTGTTGATCATTCCAATATGGATGAAGTGTATAAATACTTGTTGAAGAGTTGTCAAACATCATCCTTGAGAAAAATAGATTAAATCTGAATAAAGGATCAGAAGCAGAGTAGAGAATAAAAGGAGCGAGAGAAGTATAGAGTGTGAAGTTAGTAAGGAAGAATCTGGGGCAAATCAGAAGTTTTTGAGCATTCATTGAAATTGAACCAGACATGAAGTAGATGCTATTTTTTAGTTAATTCATTCTGTTCTAAATTAATTTTGTAGGCAGTGAGCCTCCTCTTTTGAGCAGTTAGCTCTAGGCAGTGTGCCTTCTATTTTTCTAAAGTACTTTTAATAGGGTAAAAATCTTTGTGGGTTAACCCCCACCATGGTTTTTCCCTTAACTAGGTTTCCACATCAAAATCTTGGTGTCAAGTGTGTTGATTATGTTTATACTCTTATGTTGTTGATCTATGCTTTAATGTTTACATCATTAATCTGGTAGTAAGATAATAAAGGAGGTTCAAAGTAGAAAAATTTTAAATTGTGTGACAATTGATTCACCCCCCCTCTTAGTTGTCTGGTCTAATTCCAACACATGGGCACTACCTTCAAAGGAAACTCCTTCCATCCTAATATTATTCTTCAATTATGTAAGATTGATTATCAGATGGTAGATATACTATGTCAAGAAGATCTGGGCTAGACTCCCAGTACTCATATAAATTATATATGCAATATAGCATCAAACTTCTATGTAGTACTAAATTCTCCAAATTCAAATCAATGCTTGTCCATCGAGGGGGAGTGTGCATGCCAATAACACCTCTAGATGTAAGACCTAAAGTATAAAATTAGACCTTAGGCATTTTAACGCCTTGAGATGTAAGAAGATGCTATTGAGGGGAAAGAGTATGTCTAACAATGGCAGCTCTATGTAAGACTTAAAATGAAAAAAGGAAGACCTCTAGGCATTATATGTGGTTAACTCGCATTATATGTAATCCCTATGGGCATATTAAAAATTCTTCTCTCTATAAATCTTCCACTTGTAAAAGCATTGTATTATGTAAGACCTACAGACACTATGTAATGAACCTAGGGGGGCTAGTTTGAGGAGTTCCAGGCTCCAACAAAAACATTATAAGACCTCATTTAAGCATCATTTTTTAAAACATAGGTTTATAAATTGTGACAAGATGATTTTCATGTAGTCCGAAATACATGCTCTTTGTTTTGGCATATATTTGTGTCCTTGTTTATCATTGTCAAGGAAGACCTACATTACTAGGGTACTTCATTTTTTCTTTTATAGAAATTGACATCTGATGCCCGCTATTAACATTAAGGGGGAGTGTTAGAACATAATGTTATTAGGGGTCATACCCTTATAACATTTATATAATGTTCTAATATAAGGTTATAAAACCTTCTATTATAAAGCATATATCATTTAATAATTAATAATCTAATAACTAATAGGTTATTAATTATTTACAAATGGTTGCTTTGAATGGGTGTGACTAATACCCCTTCAGGTATTTTACCACCCCTTATCCTTTATTTAAGGAGGTTCTCTCTCATTTGGGAGATATGTGAATTTGGAGTTTTATAGTGAATTATATCACTATGGACAAAAGGTATTATTGGCCATGTGGAAGTATGTAGAGGAGTATATCACTAGGTTCAATTTATTTTTAATAGACTATATTTTGTAAGTGTTCTAATAAAATGATGCTTCATGGGGGTTTTTACCTACAAGGGTTTTCCCCATGTATATATTGTGTAATGTGTTGAATCTATGCTTCTATAATTCTCTTTATATTTATTTTTATATTTTGTTTATAATGATTAGTATCCTCATATCCTAATTTCTAATAGAGAGTATGCAACAATTTGTGTTGCATGTGTGGATCACTATGATTTTTCTTGGTACTACATGGTTTGAGCATTAGCCACACCTTGGTTTAAGCATTGATTGGTAGACTTGGTATGCCTTGATATATTTTCAGATTTGACATTACACATATAGTGGGAGCTCTTGGATATGTGTGTTCTTTATTAGGAACTTGTGATTATGGTGAATAGGTTGGATACATTGTTGGCATGAGTTTACTAATGTTATTGATACTGATGGGTTTAAATATTGGCTTCTTTTATTTTATTTTTATATGCTTTCAGACTTTATGCCTATGATATTCCAGATACTTTTCCAAGACATTACCATCATAATATGTTGTCTCTTCTATATTCTACAAACCTTGAACCTATTCTATCAATATGAAACATGGCGATAATATTTGTCAAATGAATGAGTTAGACATGAGTATGTATGCATATAGATGAGATTTTATAGTTTAATTATGAAGGTTATTTGCATGCATATGTTCTATAGATTAACCCTATGCAACAATGAGTATGTGGCATCAAGGAAAGGAGAATTTGTAGCACATTGCAAAACAAGTGCCAACTAAAGCTAAACATGATCATTATGGAAGAATAAATGCAGAAGAAGAAGACTTATTCTAGGATTCCAATCACATCTTATGTATTTCATATATGAGCTGTTGTATAGGAATTTTTGTTTGAATAGGACTCTACTTCCTTTGTTCAGTTAGATTAATAATCGATCTCAAACATGTACCCTGATATCTAGGAATGGATTGATGATCGAAGGTAGTTAGTAGTTGCATAGAACTCTCCCATTTCTGTATAAGTTAGGAGGGATGAGTTCGATGTCAAGTTAGTCTTTTTCAAGCTACTTTGTTTTTTAGTTATTTAGTTGTTACTCTGTTTCCATAAAACATGTTTTATCGAGGAATGTTATTATTGAATACAATTTAGAGAGATTCTATTTATGATTTGCAATGAATGGAACTATGTGAATTGAGATGTGTGAATATCTAAATTAGATTTGGTTTTCAGTTAAGTGAGATAGTTCCCTGAGCTGGCCACTCAAGGTACTGATCTTAACTTCATTTATTTCTTCATTTCTTTATGCATTACTTGTTAAATATGCTCTTCATTTATATGTATAAACACATCATGAGTCAATTATAATACTTTGAATGTTAAGTTACAATAGTATGGTTCATGAACAAGTGTATGCTTTGTCTATTTTGAGTCCTCCAGAGATTAGTGTTAGTTCTTTTATCATTCTAGATATTTTGAGTTATTTTTGTAATTCCATGTTGAATACAGTTATCTACAGGTTATGCTTCAGGTACCCGTAGCCACTAGGTTCTGTAGTTGTTTTTACTGTTATTGTATTTCTAAGAATTCTAGCCAAGTAAAATACTCTAAGTAAGTTTGGATAAGATAGTTAGGATAGATATGAGTCTTGAAGGCACATACAGTGTAGTGGCATCATAATCTTACACTCCTTGGTTGATAATTTAAATGTAGGAATTCAATGATAGAGTGGACTGGTCAGATAGGATTACCCCTGAATTATGCTAAGTCTACAACGCATTAGTTTTCCTCTACATTTTTGGTGTCAGTGCCGAGGATGGTGCTACCTTCATAGGCTCATTTGTTTTTATACACTTTCATAGTTTAAATTTTTATTCTAGCATTAGGATTAATAAATGCATTTTTCAAGAAACACCAAAAAGTATACTAACATTGTGTAGGACCACTAGAATATAAAGCCAAATTCACTATATGTAGAGGCAGAGAGATAACCAAGGTAGATTTCTCACTTCAAATTTTCAAGATAGTGAAGAAACAACTAACTTTATCAATTATACAGTAGAAATTGTTGAAGAAGTCCCTCTTACATCTTCATCAACACCTTCTACATATTCATAAGCTTCTTCCACAACTATAGAAAGGACCTTTAGAACCATGGAAGATTCTCTAGTGGAGGATCCTCTAGGACAACCAACATTTGAATTCCCTATCCCAGACCAAGCACAGACTGCTACTCTGAAAAATATACCACCTTCCGCATTGCCTCTTTTCTATGGCTTGGTGACTGAAGATCCTGACACTTTCCTGTTCAAGTTTGATTTCTTGTGTAGGAGTTATGACTACACCACTGATGCTTACAGGCTCAATCTATTCCCTACCACATTAAAAGATGCTTCTTTAAGATGGTTTATGGGTTTGGGGAAAGATGTCATTCCAGACTGGGATACCATGAAGATAAAGTTCCTAGAAAAATATAAAGACTACTGCAGAGGACATGATAGGAGGAGAGATGACATCTTCAAGATGTCACAGAAAGAGGATGAGCCGCTGGAAGATTATGTTGAAAGATTCCAGTTTGCCTTGAAGAAAAACCCTCAAAATAGATTGTCTGAAGAATCACTGAAGCTAGTCTTTTTGAGGGGGGTTAATGATGACTGCATGGATTCCCTCAATCTCATTGGAACAAGGGATATATCTCAAATTCCCTTTGAGGATGTCTGTAGGGATTGCAGAAATTATTCTAGAACCTTTACCAGAAGACCAAGGGGAGAAAGAGCAACCATCACAGGCAAGGCAACCAATGGGGTTTCAAGAATGGAGATTAGTAACTTGCTGACTAACATGAAAGAGGATATCATTAGTCATATGGCTACATAGCTGGACACTCTTCACATCAAGAAGAAATAGGAAGAGGCAGATGCAATTCTTACTAAATACTGCCCCAGTTGTAGGCAGAGGAAGGCCAATTGTAAATGTAAGAGGGTGGCAAGTATCCAGCAAGAGAAGATTAAAAGGCCAGAATTATAGCCATTTGAAGGGGAGGATGGGAAACTATTCTTTATAGCTCAAAGGAGAACTTGGTAGCAAAGACAAGGTATGTCCTCTAATCTACTTAATTTTAATTCACCCTTTCCTACTGAAAACTAGAATTTCTCTTCTTGCAATACTCAATAGCGGCCTAGCAAACCAAATGCATGGCAAAACCCACAATGGCCTACTCGACAAACTAGTTGGAACCAACAATAGCCAAACCCATGGCCTCAACAAAATTTCTAAGGCCCCAACTATAACCCCTAGTGGCCTACTTAGTAGCAGCAATGGCAAGCTCAATGGAACAAGGGCCAACAATGGCAACAAAATGCACATTTCCAGCAACCTATGATTCCATCTCAACCATAGCAGCCAGCCATAATGCCACCATCAACGCCTCAAAATCCACCTCCTAGACCTACCCAAATCCCTACCCAACCTGTACCTAACCCTAACAAAAAGCCTGTCCAAAAGGCCTATACTAACAAGGTGATGCAATATCTCACCTATGGGGTGGAAGTGAGTAATGTTCATCTCAGATTAGGGAAGCAACTTGCAGGTCCTTCATCTCCCTAAATTATAGAACTTGAAGATGAAGAACCAATAGAAGAGGCCTTAGATAAACCACCTTTGGAACTTGAATCAACTCAGGAACCTTAGACCATTCCACATCCTAAGCCTCCTTTCCCTAAATGCTTAGCTATCCAAAAACAACCAGCATAGTCTAAAAATGACCTCATAGGCTAGTTGCAAGACATAAGCATAAAGATCCCCTTAATTCAAGCCATCAAAGATATTCCCATCTACACTAAGACTATCTGTGATCTCTGCATCAAGAAACCAGGAAGAAAGAGAATAGACCTAAAGACAATTCATGTTTTGGGTAACCTAAATGACATAATGTTGGGGAACATAACTATTCCTAAATACACAAATCTAGGTAGTCCATTGGTGGATGTTAAAATCAATAGGACTCTGATTAAGAATACTCTGATAGATTTAGGTGCTGCAATTAATGTAATGACTAAGGAGACAATGCAGACACTCCAATTAAACAACCTTAGGCCTAATCAGATAGCCTTGCAATTAGCTGATAGGTCTATAGTCAAACCTGAAGGAGTCATTGATGATTTGGTAATTGAATTAGATTCTTGGGAATACCTTGTTGATTTCATAGTCTTGCAGCCAAAGGTTAATCTTGCTAGTTATCCTCTTATACTAGGCAGACCATGGCTTGCCACTACTGATGCATTTATAGGTTACAAGTTTGGTAACATGATCATATCCAATGGGATTGTAACCAAGAAATTGGTTTTATATCTGCCAGCCCAACCATACTGTGAGCTTGAGCAGACCATTTGGCCTACCCTAGAAGATGAGGACAACTATTCCCTGCAAACCTTGATGAATATTGAATGCAACCCCTTATTGGATATTCAAGATGAAGATGAGTTAATTGCTCACATTATATGAACTGACTGTGGGGGGCACCTGAAGCAGCAGGACTATCTATCCTGCTTACAAGACCCTTTGAGTAGCATAATACCCAGCAATTCCTCAAAGGAGGTATCCCAAATATTTCATACTTTATTACCCCAACAATGCTTACTAGTATTACCTACCCTTGATTTGTCTTCTATAAAAGAACTGTCCAAACAATTAGAAATCAAGCCAGGAAAGATGTTGACTATTAACAATACATTAATTGATGAACAACAACAATCCCTACATGAAGTATTACAGACACACTCAGCAGCATTTGTCTAGGATTACAATGACATGAAAGGCATTGATCATGCCTTATTCATGCACAAAATATACATTTATGATGGCTATAGACCTATCAAGCAACAACAGAGGTGCATGAACCCTGCTCTCAGAGAGATAGTGAAAGCTGAGCTTCAAAAACGTTTGGATGTAGGCTTTATATACCCTATTTCAAACAGTGAATGGGTATTGCCATTGGTCATAGTGCCCAAGAAAGGTGGAAAATGGAGAGATTGTGTGGATTATAGAGAACTAAATACTACTACCAGAAAAGATCACTTTCTATTGCCATTTATTGACCAAGTTCTTGACTCTTTGGCAGGCAAGAAATATTTTTCCTTTCTTGATGGTCTTAGTGGCTATAACCAAATCAAGATTGCACTAGAGGATCATGATAAGACAATGTTTACTTTCCCTTGGAGGACCTATGCATATTCTGTCTTACCCTTTGGTCTGTACAACACTCCAGCCACATTTCAAAGAGCAGTCCTCAGTATTTTCTCTGATTTTGCCCATGACAACATGGAAATTTATATGGATGACTTCACCACATATGGTGAAACATATGATGAAGCTTTACAGAACTTGGAGAAAGTTTTGAAGAGATGTGCAGAGCACAACCTATCTTTGAGTAATGAAAAGTGTTTTTTGATGATGATACAAGGAATAGTTTTGGGACATTTTATCTCAAGTGCAGGCATATAGGTTGACCCAAAGAAGATTGAAATTATCTCTACCCTACCTATTCCATAGAAATAGAAGGATGTAAGGAGCTTCCTGGGACATGTAGGCTATTACAAGAGGTTCATTTAAGATTTTAGCAAAATTGTTGCATCTCTGTTTACTCTGTTGACAAAGGACAATGAATTTAAATGGACACCAGATTGTCAGACTTCCTTTGAAAAGCTAAAAACATCTTTGACACGGGCTCCAATTCTCAGAGGTCCAAATTAGACACTACCTTTTCACATCCACATAGATGCATCAGACTTTGCCATTAGAGCATTTCTAGGCCAGCAAGAAGGAACTAAGGAGTATACAATATACTATGTATGCAAAAATTTGCAGGGGACTGAATTGAACTACATTGTGATAGAAAAAGAGATGCTGGCAATTGTTGATGCCATCAACAAATTCAGACACTACATTATTGGTTATAAAGTGTTCATAAAAATAGATCATGCAGCAATTAGATATTTAATGAATAAACCAATAGTCGGTGGAAGACTTGTAAGATGGTTATTGTTATTGCAAGAATTTCACATAACAATTGTTGACAAGCCAGGTAAGGCTAATGTAGTTGCTGATTTTTTGTCTAGACTGCCTACACACTCACCAGAAGGAGTGGTTGATGACTCTTTTCCTTATGAGAATCTCTTTTCTCTCAACATACACACTTCCTGGTATGCAAATATAGCTAATTATTTGGTTTCAGGGCAAATTCCAGGTTACTTTTCTCCAATGGAGAAAAGGCAGCTAGTTCACAAATGTTTTCCTCATTCTTGGATTTCTGGATACCTATTCTATACTGGCCCAGATAATATTATGAGAAGATGTATCAAAGAGGATGACGTGTTTGATATACTGAAGGCCTATCATGATGAACCTTGCGGGGACATTTTGCAGCCAAAAGGACGGCCTTCAAAATATTGACAACAGGATATTACTAGCCAACACTTCATAAAGATGTTGTCAAGTATACTAGAAGTTGTGATAGATGTCAGAGGATGGGGAGACCTACAAGAAGTGATGAAATGCCTTTGTAACCACAAATCTCATTAGCTCCTTTTGATAAGTGGGGGCTTGATTTTGTTGGTCCTATCTCTCCTACTTCAAACAATAAGGAATATATACTGGTATACATTGATTACTTAACCAAATGGGTGGAAGTTAAAGCCTTACAGTTTGCCAGAGATAGAAATGTGGCCAAATTCTTGTATGAGGACACCTTCACTAGATATGGTGTGCCAAGGTAGATAGTGACTAATCAAGGACCATAATTTACATCTGATTTAATCACCAAACTAGTGGAAGAATTTTAGATTAGACACAAGAAGTCCACTCCCTACCATCCTTAGGCTAATGGTCAGGTCGAAGTCACAAACAAAGGAATTGAGAACATCTTGACAAAGACAATACAACTTCATCGAAAAGATTGGGTTTCTAGTCTACTAGGAGTTGTTTGGGCATACAGAACTATCTGAAAGACAACTACATGGTTTACACCTTATGAATTGGTCTATGGAAAGACAATAGTCCTACCTATAGAATTTAAATACAAAACCCTGAGGACAACAGTGGAACTAGGGATGGATTTGACAACAGCTCAACATGACAAACTACAACATTTGAATGCTCTAGATGAAATCTGATTAGAAGCCATCCATGACACAAAGGTCATATAGAAACAAAGAGCCAAATGGCATGACAAGTACATCAAGACTAAAGAATTCACTGCTGGTGATTGTGTACTCCTCTATGATTCAAGATACAAAGACTTCAAGGGTAAGCTTTAATCTTGTTGGTTGGAACCCTATGAGATTAAACAAGTCTTTCCTAATGGTGCAATCCAATTACAGACCATTGATCAGGTTTGGTTTTCATTGCTAGTAAATGGACATAGGCTGAAACTATATAAGAAGCCACTTCAGAAGGATGACTTTCTTGTTTCTCTAGCTACTCAGTATGGTATTCTTGGCACTCCTGATGAAGGTTCTGTAACACCAACTGATACACCATCAGATGAAGATCCACCAATCCTGCCTAGCGATGCAGAGGTTGAGTTATGTTGATGATGGTTTTGTTGCAATCATAACAATTAGTTAAAATTCACATAAAATGAACCAAAACTGACTTGAAAGATATGAAGAAATCAGTTAAGATTCACTTAATCCCAAGTTTAATATGGTTAGGTCTTGACCTGTTGGGCAAATTCAGTTGGTTGATGTGAAGCTATAATGTTCAAGGGGCCTTACGTAGTTTAGGGTTTCTTGTTGGTTTACTGGACTCAAACTATGCAAAAGATTATAAATATCAGCATGTTATTCATTCCTTTTGCATAAAAGTGTTACTTGTGCTACAAATCTTTTAAATTGTCTTCTTGAATTATTGCAGCTTTCTCCTCTTAAATATTATGAAAACTGTCTACTTTCAAACTCTGTTATACATGCTTCTTTCAAATAGGAAACAGTTTCCTTTAAATTTCTACGTTTTAAGTTAAGTATTTTCAGATGGGTTGGGAAAAGTTAGAAAGATCTAATCTACACTTCATTCACTCTATTTGAAGGATCTAATTGTTCTATTATGCACTTTATAAATCATACAGTAACTTGATCAAATCCACAGACAAAACCCTAAGTTTAAGTTCTGAGCATTTTCACAAACATACACTTAAAATTGCAAGCTCTAAGAGAAAATGTTTCAAACACAATGAAGAGCAAGAAAACACTCAGAAGATAGATATAGAATTCCAGATTCAATTGTATTAGAAACAGACAGTCATATAAGATTTATAATGTCTGAATGACTCTTAGCTTCAATGATCAAACTACAAAAAACTTACAAGCCTTATAGATACAGTAAGGAAGCGAGATGTTCCATGCATTCCTTATTGCAGACACATGCAACCTCCTTCTTCTACTTCTAAACTAAAAGGTCCCTCTATTCTAAATGCTATACTCTACAAATTCCTGGTGCTACAAATCTCTATGTAGCCCCTGTGTAAAGTTTTACAGTGTATCAAGGCACAATATATAGACTTTGATTGTCCTCAATACAACTGAAAACTTCTAGTTTAAACCCTAGTTCAAACCTCTAGTTACAATATAAATGTTGGAGATCAAATCTCCCAAAATATCTCTGAGCATACATCAAATCTGGGTGAAATATGCCCTTTTGAAAACCCTAGCAGTTCAAAAAATAACTTCTGTTGTCTGCTGTAATAATGTCTTCAACTGCATTTTGTCTTCATCATTGAAGACCCTTGACTTCCTCACCCTTCATCCTTATCTTTCTCTGCTCCTGAAATCTGATTTCCTCCTCTATGATGTCATCACCATTAAGTTTCAGCTCCCTCCTCAACTGCAAACCTACAAAAACAAACCAGCAATAAGTATCATTTCACTTAATAAACAACAGGGAATTAAAACACTTTGTTAAATCAAGGAGTGACTTTGCAAATGCATCAATCAGGCCCTAAATCTATGAAAATCACATCTAAAAATGCATATACAGTGCTTAGAAAAGTCGGGTCAACTATCGTTGATAGAAAAAATATGCATTCAGGCCTCAAAATGCTTTAAAAAACCTATCACTCTGTCTTTTCCCACCTATTTTTCTATTTAAATCTATGTATAATCCGCTATACAAGCTGGACATTATACATCCATTTAATTGGATTTAAGTCCTCCTTTCGATTCCGTGTTGTATGTATGCAACGTATATCGGTTTGTGTATCGCAATATACAAACACCAAAATATACAAGCATTTAACTCTACGTTATAACTTTTCAATTCCGTGGCTTGTACATATGCATTGTATCCTCCGATATACAAGTCAGACATGATACAAGCAATAAATTAGATTTCAATTTCCATTTGGGTTTTGTCTTGTATGTTGCTCTGCATATCAGTTTGTATATCGCAATATACAAACGCCAAAATATACAAGCATTTAACTCTATCCTGTAACTTTTCAAATCCACGGCTTGTATATGGCAATGTAGATAAATTATATACAAGCCAGACACATACATCGATTTAGCTCTTCTTAACCTTCCCTCGCGTCTGCACAATGTATAAGTGCCTTTGTATCCTTCAGACATTTCACTTGGACGTGATACAAATGCTTAATCGCATCATATTTTCCCTCTGATTCCGCATTGTATATTTCGGAATGTATGCCATGCTTTTTTAAATTTCGAAACATACAAGTATTTGAGTCTGTTTAATAAACTTTCAGGTCCGCATTGTATATGGATGTTGTATATGGACATTATATGCATTATTTGTATCTTTAGATATACAAGTCCAAAAACATACAAGGACTTTTCTCTGTTTGATAAACTTTCGATTCCAGCACTTGTATATTTTGAATATATGTATCCTTCGATATACAAGTTGGATGTGATACAATGAACTAATCAGATTTAAATCTCTCTTTGATTCCGCGTTGTATGTATGTGTTGTATGTTTCGTAACATACAAGCCATGGAATATTCAATGAATTAACCACAATTCATAACCCTTTTGGATTCCAACGGATGTATATTCTGCAATGTATACTTGCCGCATATCGAACAATGTATAAAACATTATACATTCCAAACGCAATACATTGGCTCAACTCGATTCGAGACACTTTTGATTCCAGCTTGTATATAACACTTGTATCCTCGAATATACAAAGCGCAGAAACATTCAACTGCTAAACCATATTCCATAAACACTTTGGGTCCACCATGTATAAAGTGTTTTGTATATTTGACCTACCAAAATATACAAATGTGAGATGCAAAGAAGAACTTAAACATTTATCCATTTTAACCCTGAATTAATTTGGGTCCATCTTGTATGTATATACTTCAAAACTTTTATCAAATGCATACAAGATAAAGGACATGCAATTAACATTGTATATGAAAGTGATATACAAAAGGGATTGTATATGCAACATACAAATGACCCAACATGCAAATAACAATGTATATGCAACCTGAATGCAAAAAAAGTGACTAAGTATAAAAAGGACTTTGCACATACAAAGGACTTTGTATATGCAAAGCGATATACAAACCTGAATGTACATTTTACCAAAATGATCATATCTTGCAAAATATGGTGAATTTTAAGATGGTTCAAAAAGCAACCCTAGCTCATTTTTCACAAGGAATCCAACCATATCATGCCCTAGTACTGAAAATGCAATTTTTCTCTATTTTTAACAAAGTTTGCAACTTTAACCCCTCTTTTTCCCTTTACCACCAAGCAAAACAACACACAAAAAAAGTAAAAAAGCAACGCCACAGCAGGGGTCCTCATTTTGCTAAGGAGTAAAATGGGGCATGTTGTGAACATCACAACAAGTTGCAATACTCAACCCCTTTCACTAGGACCTAAATTTTCATGCTTTATACATCACATGCACACACAACACATTATCCACAATGACCAGAGTCAACTTTAGAGGGACCTATTTTTCACTCTCAGACAAACCTGTTTTTCACTCTCAGAGGGACTTATTTTTTAACATGTAGTACGGACCTATTTTTTAACATGCAGTAGGGACCTGTTGTAGATGGGACCTGGTATAATGTTTTTGTACACATTCGGTTGGGACCTGTACTATGGGTGCCCATAGCAACAAGTGTCTATGGAAATTTTCAACACTTTGGAAAAATTCCATTCTTCTTCCCACACATCTCATTCTTTCTACATTTGCTTCATCCATTTTCAATAAACCAATAGTTGTAGCATGCTTTTTCAAATCACATTCACAATCTGTTGCATCAACTATTGTGATTTGTCACATTGCATCAATTCTAATGTACCCGCCACCCTCTCATCTACTCTATGCATATCACTCTGCTTGTGTCTAATAAATTCCAAGTACATCATCTCCAATTCCATGGCACACCACTCAATGCTTTCCATAAAAGATGCACATAATGTAACATTTAATGATTAACTTAAAATTTATATTTCTACTCATTATTACTTTTGTTTATTTCATGTATGTGGCCATATATCACCCTTTCCATGTAATCATTCCTCTTTCATCCCTACAAATTCATTCGTGAAGTGTGGTCACTTCACCTTTCAGTTCGGGGGAGGGGTATATGGTCAGTTATTTTTTATTTTGCCACCAATTTTTTAGAAGTTCTCAAGGTTTTCATATGTTGTTTTCCATAATAATCAACCTACCCTAAATTGTGAGCTTGTTGTTTCCCTGTGAGTGAGCTAAAATTTCAAAAAAATTCATAACATATAGAGCTCTAAAAGATATAGTTGGGAGGGGAGAATTGAAAGGTAGCCTATTAGAAACAAGGTGGATAACTGAGAGGGGGGGTGAATCAATTATCTTAATTATTTAACTTTCTTTTCTTCTTTAACAATTAGTACAATATAAAAACATATAAGCATACATGAGAATGAGAGCAAAAAAGAAATCAACACACATAACACAAGGATTTTTACATGGAAAACCCTGTTAAGGGAAAAACCACGGGGTGACTAACCCAAGATTGTATTCTTTGTTAAAAGAATAGAAGTACAAAATGGCACTTGCCAATTGGGGCTCACTGCCCAAGCACACTGCTCACAAGAGGCTCACTGCGTACAAGAGACTCACTATCTACAAGGTATATAGAAAGTAACTAGGTGTTTGAACTGATGAGAAGCATCCACATATGCTGAGGTTCAGTTCCAGTTAGGCTTAATATACTGATCTACAGCACTTCATTCTTCCTCTGTTTTGGTGCTATTGTTTTTTCACATATCAGACTTGTATTGATGCTTCCACACTTATCTCTACCTTTTCTCACACATTATATCTCTACACACACACCTTCACATCAAAATCCATCTGGCATATATATCTGCACCAAGGATTTCAACATCACTCTAGTCGGCATCCGGAATACTCAAGATTTTCCCAAACTTTGGTCTGTCGGCTGAATCCATGCTTACTAAGTGATGCGTATCAAAGAGATAGTTATAGAAGTCATCAATCATGTCAGAAAACCATGAATGATCTCTTAAGTAGCTTGATCACCATCAATTTTTCATCTGGATTAAGGTTTGATGCTCCGCGGGTTAGTTCTGTCTCAGTCTATTCTACCTGTCAGGAACCCAACACTTAAGTGCTCATATCTTTTCACTCTTTCATCACCGGAGGCTCAATTTCTAGAATGTCGTAGTCATGGTATTCCTCTTGACTTCCCCAAGTCCACACTTTGCTGAGATATATCCTCTGAGAGATCCAGACCTGAATGTTAGACCTTGCTGCATGCTCTATTCCTGTTCACTGGACCAAAACACTCTTCAATCTGACTTTCGGTATAGACATACTATGTGTTGCAGATGTGTTGGATAAGCTTTGTTGCCATCAATGACAACAATCATGAAGCCACACAGTGTCTCTTGCCAACAATCAGCCCCTTTGGCATTGATGGCAACACTTAGTGAAAAATGACTAAGTGTTGTAACAAACTCCCCCTTGGCTGATGCTCTGTCTTATGTACACTATTACCGGAGCTCCCCCTTAGCTAGATTCCACATTTTTCACTACACCTCACTCCCCCTTTGACATCAATGGCAAAGGGTGAAATATGCACACCAAAACTTTCAAAAATCAATCTATATATTGCTACAAAGTATATATACAAGTTGTACTTACATATACTTCAGTATATCCGCAAAGGTGTTTTTCAACTGGACAAATTTTGTTGCCCAACTCTGCTTCATCCTATCCAAAATTGAGATTGGACCACTTAACAAAAATGCAAAAGCTTTTGCCCTCTTAAAGTTTGCCGGATCACTGGTCTGGGCTGTGGTTTGAGCATCAGTTAGGGCCTCAAGCATGGCCTCTAACTTAGGGATAATTATCCCTCTAAGTTCGCTCATTCTTCTTATTCTATTCTTCTTCTCCTTCTCAAGCCTCTTTAACTCATTTATAGTGACAATAGTCTAGCACTCTTGATTCATTATGGATGAGGTGAGAGGATCAAAACTCTGGGATAAACTTGATAGTTTATCCTCTTGTTCTTCCACCTTTGCAATGTCTGTTGTTACTGTGGACCACGATAAACAAAATTTGTATAATTCTCTACCATCTTTAAGAGCATTTTCTAGGCTCTTTATTCCAATGTTCATATTTCTCCTATCATTTGCTATTAGCCCTTGTACTTCAGAGAATCTCTTACCAAAAAACTCTTTCTGGACTTTCTCTTCTGCTGATTTCTCCAAAGAATCAAAATGTGTGCTAATAGAATTAACAAGAGATTTCAAGTTACTAGATGAAGAGGCCAAAGGATCCTTCTGAAAGGATGGCATGATCTTCTCCAACACACCAGATGTAATCTCTATCAGCTCATAGTCTTCCATGTGAGACTTCAGAATCTTTTCTTTTGCTTTGGCTTGAGCAAAAGATGCTACCTTCATTGTCTAGACCGGAGAGAGAGAGTCAAAATTGAGAGGTCCTTGGAATAGCTCCGGTTCATCTAACTCCATCATTTCTTTGGTCAGGAAGACTTTAACTACTTCTATAGTGTCTCTTGCCAGAGACAGAGTCTTCTTTCCTTCTGCAGCCTCAAAGCTATCACCTGTGGTCTTCTCTATTTGATCTTCTTCTCTTCCCTTTACTTCTTCTTCTTAACTAATTTTCTCTTCTATTCTTTCTTCTCCTTCAGTTTCAGAGTCAGTTGGGGGATCCAGAAGAGAGATGTTTACTTCTTCATGGACTTCCTCTTCTGGAATAGAGGAATCCTGATGTAGACGTATTTATCATTCAAATCCTGACATACAAACTCACATGTATGTCTATGCATTATCAAACATGCATACACTCTTTATTTTCTATTTATTTGTCTATCAGCAAAACATAATACCATCGGCGAAACTAATTCCTTTCACACCGACATCCCATTTCATATCAATGTGTCCCCAACACCATATTGCTATGTCCTATACCTATCGGCTTAGCAAAACACTTTCATTTCGATGCTTAAAGCACCCATCGGCGAGACATCTTCCATCGGCCGATCAAACTTCTACTTCCCCAATCACCTAAATCCCACCGATGAAGTTATGTCACTTTTGGTTGCCTATCAGAAACACCCTAGCCTATCGGCCGCTACGCATAGGGTCTCCCCAACCAGCTACCTCATGCCGACTCCAAACTCCTTATTGCCGACCACTGTAGCACTTGTATCTTTCATGAGATACATTCGTGAATGTATGTGCAAACCCTTATCAGCTGCACCCACGATCTATTTGCATCACTTCATGCTGAACATTCAGACATACAAACATTTGACCTGTGGTTGCCAGTTCCTGCCATCCTCGCTACTGGTCGCCCTTTGTATCTAAAACTTGTATCTACGCATTGTATATTCCAATATACATGCATAACATACAACCACTATTTGCCTTGCGGACATACACTTGACCGTTGACTTTGTTGTATATGAACTGATGTATGTTTCAACATACAATCTAAACATACAACCCACGATATACAATTGATGAATACTCACAAACTGTTCCACCCATACAACTGCAGTATACACACAAACTGTCTCTGACATACAAAAGACATATACTCATCAATTGTATAACCCAATGTATATTTGTGATGTACATTCAACACATACAAACCTGCCAGATACAATTGACAGATACACAAGAATTGTCTGGACATGCAATAGGGGTATACACACAAATTGAACCCGACATACAAAAGCGATATACACAGGAATTGTATATCCAATATGATTTAACTTTGCATCTTCATAACATGCATTCTTGACCTATTTTCTCACCCGATGCACCAACGATGGACAAATGTGACATACACATAACATGTGAATGTGATATACACACAGATTGTATATCTCACATACAAAAGTGATATATTCACAAATTGTATATTTTTGAGAACTTCATGGATTTTCACAGTTTTGATCCATCTTATACTTAGTGACTGCTCTAGTATGTCCCTTCGACTATTCTACAGACCTTTTCACTCTACTAAACCTAGCACATACCCATGCTAGGGTTCTTCAATGCATCTCAGACCCGATCCTGCAAACTTTAGCACAGACAAACATGGAAAACAAAACCCTAACTAATATATACACAGTCATTCCACTGATTCAAAGAATCAACTCGGGGAATGGATAACCAGATCCATCTGGCCACAAAACCACCAGTCGATTACAAAAATCAAATGATCAAAACACAAACAAAATCTTTATTTGCTTGTAGAAATGCAATTACAGTACTCTATCTTCCAACAACTTAATACAACTTCTCACAACATATATTTATCCTAGTTGATCTATACTAGGGTATTTATCTAGTTACCATTGGTAGTACAGACTTGTCTCCAAGCAGCTGGGAGAGCTAACTACCTTCATCGATCCAATAAACTTAACTGTCTTAACAAACTACAGATTAGCAAATGATATTGGAACTTACAACTTGATCCTAAATACAACTAACTAAACATGCATTGGTCCAAACTGACCTTATTACATTTAATGTCCATTTAGGACCTTATTGAAAACATAAAACTAAGCATAAAACACTTAAATGCCTTATGTAGGCCACTGTAGAATAGGTGCTCCTGCACCATACTCCCCAATAGAAAAAGAACTCATTTCCCATGAGTTAGGTTGTGGAAGAATTCCACCTTTACTCTTTTCCATCTCAATGCTCTGACCTATTCCAGCTTTATACTCTGCTGTCTCTTGGCTGCTCCAAGATTTCAGAACTACAACTTGCGATTTTGAAAGTAAACCCTCATGCCTGTCAATGTAGGCTCTGTTCATACATACCCTGTGTTTTTTAGTTTGTCTTACCAACACCTCTATCTGAATACCTAATTGAAGAACCATAGGAATTGCTTCTTGAACTTCTGCAATGTTCAAATCTATCTTCCTTTCAACTTTTATAGGACAAACAATAGTTCCAACTACAATCACATCCTTGTCTTGCCAATCAATTTGTGGCTGCTCATAAACCTGTTGTTTGGTCTGTGGCTGACCTCTATCAGTCAAAACTGAACCTTTCTTCAAATTGTTATCTTTAACAACTTTGTTCCCTGTAGTATCCTCAACTACCTTTATGCCTGTGGCTATAGGCATCTTCACAAACTCCTTTCCCACTAAAATAATTTTTGCTGCCTTTTGTGCTGCAGCTTCTTCCTATAATGGTACCAACACAATGGTTTTCCCATCTTTCGTGATGGTGTAGGTATTAGCATACCCATCATACAATACTCTCCTATCAAATTGCCATGGCCTACCCAATAGTAGGTGACAACATTCCATGTGCAATATGTCACACAAAACTCTATCTTGATATTCTCCAATTTGAAAATCAACATATGCCTGTTCATATACCAAAAGTGATTGACTATCACTTACCCAAGATGCTTTGTAGGGACTTGGATGTGGAATCCTTTCCAATTTCAGTTTATCCACCATTTCCTAAGATACCATATTATCTGTTGAGCCAGAATCAATCACAACCTTACATATTTTACCTTTGCTCTTGCATGTGGTCTTGAAGAGAGCTCTTCTTTCCATCATATCCTTTGATGTCTTCAAGATTGTCCTTCTTAACGTCAATGCTTCTCCCTCCTCCGGATACCCATAATTATCAGGAGTCTCCTTCACACTTTGCTAAGTGTTTGAGCTGCTTGCACTTTGATTATCAGCTTCTTGGATCAGATTTGCCCTCTTTTCTCCTCCTGAACTTGTTGCTTTTGTTGGACATTTGAAAGATGGATGCCCATATTCACCACAAGTGTAACACTTACCAGAAAATGTAGTAGAACCTCTACCACCTCCAAATCTACCTCTTGTACCTTTCCATCCACCTCTAAAATCAGATTGCTCTTGTCCTTTACTAGTGTCTTCTTGATTCTCATTGCCTTGTCTTGTTGTAGGAGCTGATCCTCTTCCCCTCATATTGCTACCTCTTCCTCTCATGGACTCATCTTGTCTTCTATTCATCTTTTCTTCAATCTTGATTGCCATTTGATAACAATCTACACTCCTTGGGTTAGCTAAAACTAACTCATCCTGTATGTTCAATCTCAAACCAGCCAAGTATCTAGCCACCTTTTCTATCTCATTCTCATGATGATCAGATCTCATACTCAACTTGTAAAACATCTCAGTGTATGCCTTCACATCCATTTCCTTTTGCCTTAAAAATTGTAGCTTCTTAAACATCTAAATTTCATAATCCTGGGGTAAAAATTAACCTTTGATCCTTGCTACCATCTTGTCCCATGAAGTGATCTTTGACTTTCCTTGTTTCCTTCTCTCGGATTGTACATAATCCCACCATACCAAAGCATGACCTCCTAACTTGGTCTTTGCAATCTTTACCTCCTAATCATCAGCAACATCTTCACATTCAAAGTGATTATCTAATGCAGCAATCCAATCAATTAACTCATCTTCATCCAAACTTCCATTATACTATGAAACATCAACCTTTACCTTAGGTTTCTCGCTCTGCACTGCCTTCAATAGTTTTGTAAATATCTGATCTTTAGCATTCACCTTTTCATCTACCTCTTCAAATTCTTCAGCATCATCTTCTTTCTCAGAGTCACTGTCTTCTACCTCTCTTTTCTTGTTCATTTCCAAGGCTGCAAGCCTAGCTTGAAGTGCTTCAACAATCTCCTTCATCTTCCTCATCTCTTTGGCATGTTTTTCCTTTATCTCCTGCAACTCCCTTGCAGTACCATTACCTTTAGGAGGCATCTTGTCAACCTCTCAATCCTCTACCTCTGTCTTCTCAGTGACAATCAACACACAACAGCCCAGACCTTTTGCTGAGCTTTAATACCACTATGATGCATAGGTATTTATCATTCAAATCCTAACATACAAACTCACATGTATGTCTATGCATTATCAAATATGCATACACTCTCTATTTTCTATTTATTTGTCTATCAGAAAAACATAATACCATCAGCCAAACTAATTCCTTTCACACCGACATCCCATTTCATATCGATGTGTCCCCAACACCATATCGCTATGTCCTATACCTATCGGCTTAGCAAAACACTTTCATTCTGATGCTTAAATCACCCATCAGTGAGATATCTTCCATCAGCTGATCAAACTTCTACTTCCCTGATTGCCTAACTCCCACCGATGAAGTTATGTCGCTTTTGGTTGCCTATCGGCAACACCCTACACTATCGGCCACTACACGTAGGGTCTCCCTGACCAGCTACCTCACGCCGACTCCAAATTCCTTATTACCGACCACTATAGCACTTGTATCTTTCATGAGATACATTCGTGAATGTACGTGCAAACCCTTACCGGCTGCACCCGCGATCTATTTGCATCGCTTCACGCTGAACATTCAGACATACAAACACCTATGGTCATCAGTTCCCGCCATCCTCACTACCGGTCACCCTTTGTATCTAAAACTTGCATCTACGCATTGTATATTCCAATATACATGCATAACCTACAACCACTATTTGCCTTGCAGACATACACTTGACCGTTGACTTTGTTGTATATGAACCGATGTATGTTTCAACATACAATCTAAACATACAACCCGCGATATGCAATTGATGGATACGCACAAACTGTTCTGCCCATACAACTGCAGTATATACAAAAACTATCTCTGACATACAAAAGACATATACTCATCAATTGTATAACCTGATGTACATTTTTGATGTACATTCAACACATACAAACCCACCAGATACAATTGACGAATACATAGGAACTGTCTACACATGCAATAGGGGTATACACACAAATTGAACCTGACATACAAAAGCGATATACATAGGAATTGTATATCCAATATGATTTAACTTTGTATCTTCATAGCATGCATTCTCGAATTGTTTTCTCACCTGATGCACCAGTGATGGACAAATGTGACATACACATAACATGTGAATGTGATATACACACGGATTGTATATCTTGCATACAAAAGTGATATATACACAAATTATATATTTTTGAGAACTTTACGGATTTTCACAGTTTTGATCCATCTTATACTTAGCGACTCTCTGGTCTGTCCCTTCGACTATTCTATAGACCTTTTCACTTTGTTAAACCTAGCACATACCCATGCTAGGGTTCTTCAATGCATCTCAGACTTGATCCTACAAACTTTAGCATAGACAAACATGGAAAACAAAACCCTAACTACTATATACACATCCATTCCACTGATTCAAAGAATCAACTGGGGGAATGGATAACTAGATCCATCCGACCACAAAACCACCAGTCGATTACAAAAATCAAATGATCAAAACACAAATAGAATCTTTATTTGCTTGCAGAAATGCAATTACAGTACTCTGTCTTCCAACAGCCTAATACAACTTCTCACAACATATATTTATCCCAGTTGATCTATACTAGGGTATTTATCTAGTTACCACTAGTAGTACAGACTTGTCTCCAAGCGGCTGGGAGAGCTAACTACCTTCATCGATCTAATAAACTTAACTATCCTAACAAACTACAGATCAGTAAATGATCTTGGAACTTACAACTTGATCCTAAATACAACTAACTAAACATGCATTGGTCCAAACTGACCTTATTACATTTAATGTCCATTTAAGACCTTATTGAAAACATAAAACTAAGCATAAAACACTTAAATGCCTCATGTAGGCCACCGTAGAATAGGTGCTCCTACACCAAATCCAAGTCCTTAGTCCTCTCCTCACCTATCTCCTTTGGCTCTTCTGTATTTTTCTTAGTAGGTTCATCATCTATGTCCTCTATAATAGGAAGATTGAATCTTTTAAATGCATTCTAGAGGATGTCCTATATTTCTTTGACAACTTGATCTGTCTCTCCAAGCATAAGTTTGTTTATTCTTGCTTTGCTCCGGAACTCATCCTTGCAGTTCTTAAAGATCATGTTCATTTGTTTTGGAGTAATGGAAGGATAGAGTTGGATTGTAATATGTTCCCAGATCTCAAGGTCCTTTGCCTTAGCATTTTCTTTTCTCATTTCAAGTACTTCCTCTAGGCTTTTGGGAATTAGTGATATGATCTCAATGAATTCTTTATTGTAGATATTTAAATACTTAACTGTGGCTTCCTCCAAAATTTGTTTGTCAGTGTCATTATACTTATCATAAAATTTTGTTATGAACTGCAGATTCCCATCTACAGTGACTGCCTTGATGACATCATCAACAGAAAGAGTAGGCCTTTCAACAAATTCTTCTGCTTCTTCTTCCTTGTTTTTACCAGTAGATGATTTCCCAGAAGTTTTCCTTTTCTTCCTCATTTTCTTAATCTCCTCATCAATCTCTGTCTCTTCATCTTCCTTTTGGCTTGTGTATGACCTTGTGGCCTTTGTATTTGTTCTCTTCTCTCCTTTTCTGAATGTCTTTGCTTCTAGTTTTGAGGCTTTTGGACTCTTAGAAGTGGTAGGTGCAAAGCTCTTTGAGGATCTAGTCCTGGAGGTGACTTGCACCAGAGCACTTTCTTTTTCCACTTCTTGTCTTTCTTTCTCTTCTCTTTCAACCTTCTCTTTATTGGCATCAACTGCCTCTTTTGATATGGCATGTTTCTTGGCAATTTCTTCTACTTCCGTCCTAACTTTTCTCTTTATTTCAGGTTGCCTTAGTTCAACATGGATTTTCACACTCAATTCTTGAAAGGTTCCAAACCTTTCTGCCTCAGGGTCCTTAGGCTGACTCAGTAGGTGTTGGACACGTAGCTCCAGATTTTTCTCATCTACCTCATAGCCCATTGGCATAATCCAGACTATTATGGGTTCCACTGCCTCCATAAGGCATTGATCAGTGTCTACCATGAAGCACATTGTATCCTTATATTTCTTAACTAGAGATTGGGGAATTCTCTCTCTGGCTTGCATCATGCCTTGGAAATTCTTGAAATATCCCTAGAGAGCTATGCTTTGAGCCTTGGCATCACCAAGCCCATACATATAATCTCTGATTTGTATGGCAACTGGTCTGTCATTTTGCCATACCCAACCACTAGATCCAGGTAGCTCATTCATATAGTAAAAGAATAGACATAGTATAAATCCACCGTACTTAAATGAATTCTTCTTATCCTTCGTTATTTTTTGTAAATTCTCTAATAGTTGGTTCAGGAGAAGCTCACAAAGACCATAGTCAACATTTTTCCTTAGCATTTCATATGCAGTATATATAGCAATTCTGGATACTAAATTCTCCCTGCTGGAGTGATAGATTTTGTAACCAATTATCATAGAGGCAAATTTGATATCCGAATCTATGATGTCTTCTATTGTCATTGCCCTCTTGTCAAATTTTGATCCGGTAGCCTCACTTACAGTTTGGTTTTTGACTGATTTGAGAGCAGACAACCCACCGAATGAGTGCAATCCAGTTACTGCCCTAATGGCATATTTTGTGATCTTAAATGGCCTCATCAACCACATGAAGTTGTCATGCATTTTCCTCAGAACATACTGGACCCATTCATCTTCTGTAAAATAGGGGAAATGGATGCAATGTCCAAAATGTTTATCCTAGATGGCCTTGTATTAGGGTTTAAGTTCAAATGTTTCATCTATTAATTCCTTGTGATAGATATCCATCAGCTTGGATTCCCCAAATTCCTCAATGTTGGCATGAATGTATACCCTAACATCTTCTACATACAGAATCCCATGCGGAATGCTAGAGAATGCACCTAGGGGATCAACTTCTAAGGATTTGTAAGGATGTTTCTTGAATTTAGGCAGAAGCCTATCAGTGATCTTAACAACATTTGGAGTAGCCATCTTTCAAAAGATTCAGAGAGAGATATTCAAGAGCGGAAATACCTTTTTACGCTTCTAGGGTTTATGATAAGAGCCAAAAAGATCACTGGTTGAATCAAATTCTACAGTTGATCTTTGAGAGGGTTGAAGCAATCTTGTTGTAGAGATCTTTCATTCTTCTTCTCGAATGCAAATGTGCAAATGATGAACAAAAGAACCCTTTAATTTTTGCACAAACCCTAATTCAATATTGCAATAAATGCACAACCTAAGTCATTATGGTTGCCTTGTTCCCCTTGTTCTGAGAGAGATCCTTCTAGATCACTAAGATGCACTTAGAATGATAACTTATAATGTATCTCCCTTCCTTGAATCATCCTATTTATCTGCAGATCAAGGTATTTCAATTTTGAATCATACTGGATCTAATTGTGAAAATCCTGCTTTTACCAAATGACTGTCAAACTGGATCAATTTTGGATGATTAGCCTCTTCAACCTTCTTGCAGATCTTTTATATTTTTACCAAGGGTTATTTAGATATCTCTTTGAGAACTCTTCAATCCACTACACTCCATGTGCCAATTTAGCCACCAATTGACTAGCTGGGGGAAATTGTTTTCTTTTGAGACTCCCCTTGAGCTAGAGCTCATCTACTTAGTTTTCAGAAGGAATATCAGCACCAGATTCTGGTGTGGATCCATCCCCAGCATTTTCTGTACTTCTCTTGACCCAAATCTTGTTCATATCCCTTTGAACTTCATCTACATTCACTTTTCCTTTTCCTTTGTCTTGATTTTGATTATGATGCACCAGACCCCTTTTATCCTAATTCTTACTTTTGTAGAATTTGGCAATATGACCGGATCTATTGCAATTGTAGCAAGCTATATTTCTTTGCATATTTAACTAATATCCTCTTGATCTACATTAATTAGCCATATGTCCCATTCTATTGCATGCAAAGCATCTATCATTGAATGAATTATTTATTTGCATATTTCTACATTCATGAGATTTGTGACCATACCTTTTGCAGTTAAAACACTATCTGGAGAAGGATGAATTAGTCTGATTCATTCTTCTTCTACACTGATTTGCTTTATGACCAAAGTTATTGCAATTGTGATAGTATCCATTGAAGGATGGATATCTTTGAGCATTTGGTTGTCTTATGGGAGGTCTTCTAGGCCTGTACCTTGGATTTCCTGATCTAGAGTTCTTCTGACTGGATCCAGAACTTTCACCTTTCTCATATCCCAAGCCATGCTTGTCATCTACCTTCTTTTGGCTTTCAAGAAGAACTTCAAGTTGAGCAGAGCTTATCTTGAATTTTTATTTGTATTCATTTGTTGTTTGAAGATCCCTTTTAAGAGTGTCTATCTAATTTTCAAGTTGTTCTTCATTATCTCTAGCTTCTTCAAGATTAGATTCTAGATGGCTGATTATTCTATCCATTTTGTGGTAGTCTTCTTACTTCTCCTTGAGAGATTGTCTTAGATTATCTTCCATTTTTCTTTTCTCTTCAATTTCTTGGGTGAATTTCATAACCCCTGATTCCATTTCATGTCTTACCATAATGAGCTCTTTTGATAGCTTCTCACATAACTTGTTTTTCGCATTCAGATCTTCATTAGTATCATTGGATTCACTTTGACTTGCTAATTGTTGAAGAAGTTCCTTTCTCTTTTTCACAAAGATACTCAGTTTTTCTTTTAGTTCATTTATTAAGTCATCATCTTGTTTGAGTCTTTCACTCAGGTTATTGACTTCAAAGTGAGATTTCTCAAGATCATCTAGGGCAGACTGAAGTTGTTCCCTCATACCATACATATCCATTGAGATTCCTAGACCTTCTTCAAGCTGTTAGGCTCTGTTTGGAGGAACTTGGCTCTAATACCAATTGTTGGAAACAAGGTGGATAACTGAGAGGGGGGGTTGAATTAGTTATCTTAATTATTTAACTTTCTTTTCTTCTTTAACAATTAGTACAGTATCAAAACATATAAGCATACATGAGCATGGGAGCAGAAAAGAAATCAACACATATGACACAAGGATTTTTACATGGAAAACCCTGCTAAGGGAAAAACCACGGGGTGACTTACCCAAGATTGTATTCTCTATTAAAAGAATAGAAGTACAAAATGGCACTTGCCAATTGGGGCTCACTGCCTGAGCACACTGCTCATAAGAGGCTCACTTCCTACAAGAGACTCACTATCTACAAGGTATATAGAAAGTAACCAGGTGTTTGAACTAATGAGAAGCATCCACATATGCTGAGGTTCAGTTTCGGTTAGGCTCAATATACTGATCTACAACACTTCATTCTTCTCTTGTTTTGGTCCTGTTGTTCTATCACATACCGGACCTGTATTGATGCTTCCACACTTATGTCTGCCTTTTCTCACACATTATATCTCTACACACACACCTTCACATCAAAATCCATCTAGTATATATATCTGTAGCAAGGATTTCAACATCATTCTAGTCGGCATCCGGAATACTCAAGATTTTCCCAAACTCTGGTCTGTCAGCTGAATCCATGCTTACTAAGTGATGTGTATCAAAGAGATAGTTATAGAAGTCATCAATCATGTCAGCCAACCATGAATGTTCTCTTAAGTAGCTTGATCACCATCAATTTCTCATCCAGATTAAGGTCTGATGCTCTGCTAGTTAGTTCTTTCTCAATCTATTCTGCTTGTTAGGAACCCAACACTTAAGTACTCATATCTTTTCACTCTTTCATCACTGGAGGCTCAACCTCTGGAATGTGGTAGTCATGGTATTCCTCTTGACTTACCCATGTTCACACTTTGCTGAGATACATCCTCTGAGAGATCCAGACCTAATTGTCGGACCTTGTTGCATGCTCTATTCCTGTTCACTGGACCAAAACACTCTTCAATCTGACTTCTGGTATAGACATACTATATGTTCTGGATGTGTGGGATAAGATTTGTTGCCATCAATGACAACAATCATGAAGCCACATAGTGTCTCTTGCCAACATAGTCTTCTAAAGGTGGTAGAATTGAAATTAGGCAGAATTAAGAGTTGATAAGAATGTAGAATATAGGTGCAATGGAGGGTGATGTTATTAGAAGAGAGCCATTGGTGCATAAGGAGATATTAGAGGATGTATTGATTTTACCACTCTTTACCAGAGTGAGGTGGTTAGACTACTTTCTGAAATCAATGGAGTATGATAATGAAATGGTAAGGGATTTTGCATCAACATTACAGTATGACGAAGCAACAGTCAAGGGATTGGTCATGGATGACTCTGAAACAACCATTGCCCAAGTCACCAGATTGCCACAAATAGGGTCCGAGTATCCAGCTCATGCTGATGTACCTACGGTGAGGGAAGAATTCTATGAGTGTGGAGAGAACTTGGACTCCACCACACAAGGTACAAAGAAATTATCCCTTTCATTCTTTTGGGGGAAATGTGCTTCATATATTATCAAATATATTACCTATGATGGTCAACATAATTTGTTGTATAATGCACATTTTAAGTTGTTGAATCACCTATGTCATGACAAGTTGGTTAATATTTCCAATTATCTTTATAATATGTTGAAAATAATGGCATTTGAGTATCAGAAAAGGCAAATAGAGACTACATTTTCCCGTCATTGTTTGATAGCTCTGTTGGTTAAAAGGAGTTTGAGAATTCAACACCCATAGGTTAATTGGGATTCTTTTAAACAATGCATGGATATTTCATAATTATTGGAAGTAGATGAACCTCAATAGGAGCCAAAACTAGGTGTTGAACCTGTTAAACCTGATGTTGAACTAGATGTTGAACCTGAAGTTGATCCTAAACATGAAGAGCCATAGGAGGAAATTTCTCTAGAAACTAGGTAGATGACAGTAGAAGAACCCTCACCTCCTATCCCTAAACCTATGGGAGGAGCTATGAGAAGTGATGCTTCTACTTCTTCTAAGAATAATAAGAGTAAGAAGAATGCAGAGAAGCATAAGGGCATTGACAAAGAGAAGGGTGCAGGGGAGAGGAAGAAGAGGGGAAGTAAGAAAAAAGAGAAAAAGTGAAAAGAAGCTAGAAACCATCAGACCTAGGCATTCAGGAAGACTTAAGAGGCAGAATGTGAGAAAAAGAGTTATAAGGAACAAGGGGAAGCAAAAAAGGAAGAAGCATAGTAGCAGCAAGGTCCAACATTGTTGGACACAACTTCAGAAAAGGAAGGAAATGCCCTTGAGAACACTCCTACCAGTATACCTACTAAATGAAGAAGGTATGTTTCTTCATCCTTTGTTTATGATTTAGAAGACATTTTCATTGCAAAGAAGATGGGAAAATCAGTTCCTGGTAGCCCTACTAAAGAAATTTTTTATGTTACTGAAAATAAGGATGAAAGTTTTGATTTTGGAAAAGAAAAAGAGTTGTTGGAAGATAAAAATATAAGGCAAGAACTTCATGAAGCCTTTAATAGGATAAAATAATTAGAGGAACAAGTGAAATAGTATGAGGAAAAGGATAGGGAAAAAGAGATAAGAATATAAGAGTTGGAGGAGAAAATTCAAACCTATGGTCATGGAACCAATAGGGATTTATTAGCATAGGTGGTTGAGAGTAAAATGGAAAATGAGGGAGGAGAAGTACCAATTCTATAGCCTCCTGTAATAAGACCTCCAACATGTCTCACTATTCTATCTTTGGGTTTTGAATTGATGAAGTTCAATAGAAAATTCAAGCAAGAAAAGGAAAATTGGTAGAAAGAGAAACAGATTCTTAATGTATCATTAGAAAGAAAAAATTCTAAATTGAAAAGGGTGGAAGGAAAGATGACAAAGGTAATTGATAGAGCAATTAAAATCATTGAATGTAGACCCCCACTAAGAGTTTATGCATTGTTTTTTAAAGAAAAATTTCTCAGTTTTCAGTTTAATATATTCATTAATGATCAGTTTATTTCTATCTTTTCAAGGCATTATTTTTTCTAGTTATTTCAAGAAGCCAGTATAGAGGAACAAGACTAGTTGTGTGAATATTGTTTGTAGAATTACTTCATGGAAGAAGATACAGAGTGGAACCCCTTAGTTTATGTTTGTCATTTTTAAGTTAGAGCACTGTTATCTTACTTCAGAAATGAGTAGCTTAGAGGGGAACTGATGGATAGGTATGAGGAACAAGAAAAGAAAGTGCCACTGCAGATTAGGAAAGAATCCATAAATCCCAATGTGACCCTGACCCAATGGTTAGCACTCCTCTCTTATAAGGGTTCAGGTAAAGTAATTATGGATTTGAGACTCAAGGATTATAGAAGGACACAACGGGTAGCAATGCCTATTATTCATAACTGCTAGAGGTGTGTACAGAACAGATGGGATATGTAGTGCTTCTCTAGTCTTGGCTTGTTCAAGGCAAGAATGAGATTGATGTCATCATTCCACATTTGTCTTATCATTTCAGAGATTTGTGATATATGTTGATATGTCATGGGCATACAATTGATATACTTTACACATTCATATTGGCATCATTGGCATTGATGCATGTTCATCTTTATTACTCATACCAATTACAATTCAGATTTATACATAGCATACTCATTGATAGCATACACATTGTAGTGATATACATTGATCAGTCATTGGCATACATATTGATATACCTTGGTTGTTTACACATTGACACACATTTCTCAATGGACGGGACATAGGATACATATGAATCATGACATATCCCTGGACAGGTTGATAAGTTGTCATCAGCCTATGTTACACAAGTAAGGATAATTTATCAAGGACCTATTTGCAAAAGAATGGGTGTAAGACTGTGATCTTGGAAAAAGACATGGTAATTGATCTGTCATATAATGGGAAAATAGTTGGGTACCTATGGGGAATATGGTTTGTGACTAGGGTATTCTTTTTGGACACTTTGCATTCAACAAGAGTTTTGGATTATCCTCATCAAAGGCATTATAAAATAAAAAGAGAGAAGAATCGATGAGGAGGGGAGAAAGGGGGGAGTTATGATAAAAAGATATGGATTGTATGTTGGGGGAAGAGTTTTGGCAGGGGGAATGTTTTTTGGGGGAGGGCGGTAGTTTTGTGGAGAGGGGCAGTAGTGTGGAGCAAGAGGAGGGTGGGAAGTGATTGATGGGACGGAGGCAACTGCATGGTCTTGGGGGTGAGAGCAGCAAGTTACAGTGACTATGGTGGTTACTCTTTTTAGGTGACTTTGGTCTAATTTCTGGTAATATCGAACTCTATTTTGCTGGTTCTCTTATTGGGATTACACAATAGATTTGGGGTTAATGTATTATCTTCCCTTTTCCAGTAAGGTACATACATTTACCAATGAGATGTATTAGCTGGGGAGGCTTTGTAAATAGTAAATCTTTTGTTTTAAGCAATTTACCGAGTGGTTTTTTTCCCTTACGAGGGTTTTCCACTCTTGACAAATACTGTGTCATGATTTTCTAATGGGCTTTGTGATTTTAATGTTGTCATACAGTTTCTATGATCTTGTTTAAAAATACTTGTTGATAATAGAGTGTCTTATCCTTCTTATACTTGACTGTATTCTTCTCACTTCATGAGGTTGCAGCATTTCAGGGCTTTAGTTTATGCCCTTACCCTATTCAAAGGCCGCCATCCTGGTACAGACAGGAAGGAGGCTATCAGAGTTGTGGGTTTAGGCCTTTAACTGCCAATCACATTAGCTTGATAGTTTTAAAAGCCTTTCAAACAAATCCAGTATGTGCATCTCTTGCTATCGTTGCAGGTCTTGAGGCCGCATATCCTTTAGGCATTCTATGAAAAAGTGCGTGTGTCTTATCTCTGCTCCACTTTTCAATACATGTCTGTCATAGCATTTGCAACCATTACTTCTGACAAAACCCTTTTGGGCAAATCCTGCGGTCACTGTATTCCATTAGAAGATGACTCCTTGAGACATTATATGTCAAATGACTTACTTTCCTCTACAACGTCTCTTTGAGATAGGTTATGAACAATTCATTTTTTTTTTCTTCCAGAGATTGAGAGAACTTTTAGAGTCATTCTGCCTATAGTTGTGTGCCTTAATATATGAGTCATTATGTCAACATTTAGCATGCCCTTACCTTGCATCATGTTGTTATGGTAGTTGCTTCTAGAGATGTTAATCTTACTAGCTAGGGCATTTGTTAACTTTCCTACTACACTTTTAGAACAATTCTTTTTCTTTGTTTTATATCCTATTCCCACTCTAGGTTGACCACACTAGTTTGTCAGGTGTCATTGTAAATGGTTGTGAACTTAGTTGACAAAATCTATGTGGCTTTTTCAATCTTTAAAAAAAAATTAAATGTTCAGATCTTGCATAATCAAACTCTGTTCTATCAAAAAAAAAAAATCTTATGTTTTAAAGTATGAATAGCATCCATTGAAAAAGATTATTCATCCATCTGGCTTTGGTTGTGCTTTAGATGGGGTACCTCTTGTGGTGAGGGATTATATTCATAACTAGAAAGTAGATTCATTCTGTTGGTGCAGCTATATTGACAAGTGTCTGTAACAATTATATATAAATAACACATTGCAATCGAGGGATGCCTGCATCCAAATTGCAGCATCGTAGCAATACTTAACACACTATTTATTCTAGATTTATGCCCTGAGCTTTGTTATAATTGGTATATCAAATCATATTCCAAAAGTCATATAGGTGTTATAACTTCCTTCTTGTCCCAATGTAAGTTAACCGATCGATATTTGCATCAGTGACAAGAGGGATGTGATGACAAGGGACATTTATTTGTTCCTGATGATTTCAAGAATGGTCTCCAATGCATCAACAAGAACTATTATTATATGAATGTCGATTTCTCTATTTATTAACGACTTTTATCATATTGTATTCTTTCTTGCATGTTAATAACTTAATGCATTCCATCAATTTATGTGCATATTTTTTTTCATGTATACATCAATTTTGAGACGGTTTTGTTATATTACTCCCATAAATTTTAAACCAAATTTCATTTTTTATTGCTTTTATAAATGTAGAGGGTGGGTTTTAGCATTGTTTTTATTGTTATTTTACATCGATCAACTTATAAGTGGAAGCTATCTTGCCTTCTTGAAAAAAAAAAAGGGCCGACATTTCTTGAATAGCAGATAAGTAAAAGAAATTACTTAGTCAAGATGCTTCTCCTCTAAGGAAAATGCATAGGCCCAAATGGAATGCCAAAGGCTAACATCTGGAAAAAAAAAATTACCCTTGCACATTATTATTCTGCAAGTCTTCTTTTCGTTTTGCTTCTCTTAGCTTCACCCTTAATCTCCACAAGAAGACTGCCCTATCTAAAAACTGCCAAATAATGGTGTTAGCTATGCATTTATACTTATGTCTATAAAACACTTTCCAACTGTCTAAGTTTTCAAGATGACAATTATTTTTTTTAAATTTAGCTTCTATAATTTTATTTTCTATCAAGAGTTTTTACCACTGTGTATTTGAGAAGGAAACTTTGTTGCATGCACATCCATAGAGCTTTATGAACATATTAGAGTGGCAAATTTCTTTTTGCCTTCTACGACAAACTATTCTTATTGACCCGTTTGAATGACTCACTCTTACCTTAAAAAAATGGTTGATAAAGAGACTAGAATAGTACATGCTATTCTTGTGTAAGTCGTTATATAAAACAGATTTTTACCTCCTCTCAATTCACGGTACCAAAATTAGTTAGTTTTGTTTATGGTTTCCCATTACCATCAATGTGAAATTTGTATAGAATTAAAATAAGGAAAGAAGACCATTTTATAAAATTAGTCATGATGTTTAATTTTCAAAGAAAGTTCTTTTTTTTTCTAATATAGGAAATTTAGGGATATCTTTAGAATAGAAAGTATATCTTTCTTTTTTGTTTGTCTTTTTTTTTTTTTAATAGATACTTCTTCCAAGAATTTTTACTCTATTTAAAAAAAAAATCTGTATAAATTAGTTGTGTAAATAAAGAAATAAATATTGTTTTAATTCATAGAATGATTTTATAAGAAGATACTTAATATGAATTTTTATAAAAAAGATGTTTTATTATGAATTGATCTTGCCAAGAATTTTTTTTTTTATATGAAAAGATTTTAGATGTAAATTTTATAATATTTTTTTTTAAAGATTATTTTTTTAGTATTAATAGACAGATTGGAGATAGTATTGAATTATCACTCTAGACATACTCTCATTAAAACAATATAGCAAAGATAAGATTTTGGGTTAGTAGATGTAAGGCACCTCTGTGTAAACTACACAAACCTTTTTTTTTAAATAGCATAGTTTGGTTTTTTTTCCATCTACACTCTACGTGGTTCTTACTCTAGTTTTAAGAGTTAGACTTGACAAACTCATTTCTTTTAGTGTAATTGTAAAGAAAAGCTCTTGTATGAAAATTTTTATTTATGGATACCCCCTTTCATTATCTTTGTTACTTCTCTTGTTGGATGGGGTCATGAACAACCTTATGGTGACTTTTGCCTTGAATTTGTGCTAAGTGTATGTTGAGGGGTGTTGGCTATTGAGTACTTGTAGTCATGTTGATCCCCCTTGGTGATTGGTTGTGGGTGCGTGACTCATGCTTTCTATATATGTTGATAAAATTGTGTCGTACTTGAGACCCTAGTAGCATGAATCGGCCATGTCAGTTGTTGTTCCTTGGTCTTCTCTCTTCGTAGCTCAGGGGTTTGCCTAAGGTGCAATAGACATCTATTGCAATTGACGTTGGTAATATGGTGTGTAGGTGGGCAACATCCCCCATTGGTCCCATCCTGATGATCTTCTGGAGGTTGGCGATAGGTGCAGTTTCATTATTGATGTACTTATGTCATTCCAGTTGCCGTTGGAGCACATTGGAAGATTTATTGTTCTTATTGTACTATTATTCATTGTAATTTTATAATCTGAGTATGATGCTTCCATGTTGGGAAGATAGCCTCCACCTTGTAATTGTATTATGTTATTAGTAGATTTATATATTGACTCTTACTTTATTGGAAAATCACTTCTTGCATATGACTTTACTCTTTTATTATTGTTTCATCTGTATGTTAGGGTCCTTATATTTTTTGTAATGAATCCATGCTATGTTTAGAGTTGGTTTTAAATCTTTTTGTCTAGAAATTCTCATTATGCTCTTGTAAATTTGAATGAACAAGATTGTAACTCATCTCCTTATGAATGGCTTAATTTAACTATAGTTTATTGGATTGCTTTATATTACGTCACTATGCTTTGAGTAGGTCTTTCAATGCTTCTTGTGGGTATGCCTTGGTTTGGTACACCTGACAAGGTGTCTTGGATGTCTTTTCCATGCATTGTCTTCTGTCCCTGCCTTGTGCGACAGGGTTTTAGGAGCAGGTGGAGAAGTTCTTGGTTGTTCATGTCATGACCACATGGCAAATGTGGACATGACATGTGGTTTGTTGTGTCATGACCACATGTCAAAAGTGGGCATGACATTTGGTATCAAAGCCCATGTTTCAACATTGAGAGCTCTAGGTATTGCTTGTTTGATTGGGCTGACATGGAGTGGATTGTGGGTGGTTTGGTCCTCGTCCTACTATGTGTAGTTGCGAGACAGCGAGGTTGTGAACTGTCAACCAACCTACATCTTGGGAATACCCATCCTCTCATTTTGTCATCATGGTGGCCTTGTCCCAGGATTATCGAAGTCTTCTGCTTGTGTTTGGTGGTGGTTGTGTTCCTCCTTGTTGACTCCCCTCTTGAGTCAGTTGGTCTAGATGGTGAGGGTTGTGTTGGTCCCTTCCTTGCCCTGGTGTATTTTGTGGAGTGTGGTGATGCTCCCTATTATGCTCTCTATGTGCTTAGGATTAGAGGTTGGCATCGTGGGAATAGATAGGCAAGTGTTGCATCTTGTTGTTTTTTATGCATATAGTTGTGAATGAGATGTCATTTTGTTCTTTGGAAGAATAGTGAAGTCATAAGGTTTGTCTAATTAGATCTTGTCTTGTGTACTTTGTGGGTGTCATCATGTTGTTTGAATGGCATACCTTCTTGATGCGTAACCCTTGTCATCATGTGAGTATTGACATTGTCTTCCTTGGGTTGGGTAACTATAAATGCTTGCATGAAATGTATCTTGTTTGAACCTTATGAGTGCAAGTCATTGATTTATGTTTACATGGCTTTTGATTGTAAAAGTTTATGAGAGAAAGAGGAGTAAGGGAGACTTAAGCTCAAATTCTTTTTTTTTTTTTTAAAAGCTATGTTCTCTAAATGATTCAAAGGTGAATGGTGTGCTTGTTGATCAGTTGTTAAGTATGATCTATAATGTGAACTTTACATTTTATAAAATTGACCCTGTGTGAGTTGATATCATATTATGCTTACCTTGTGTCTAGAATATGTTTAGCATCATAGGGTAAAATACTAAATTAGTGACTTAAGCTTTTAATTGAATTATGCTTATGGTAAGACTCTATCTTGTGAACTTGTGTTAGATAAATATGCATTTGTTCATAGTGCACATGTAGTGTAGTATGGTTCATCAATAACTCCATGATGTGTGATTTGTTGGGAGGCACCATCTTGTGAGTTGAAGTAATGTTGTTTGATTTGAATAGGACCTAGTATGCATTGGTAGTATGTTTATAAAATAATTTGGATGTATTGCCTTGTCTCTATATGTGCAAAATGGTAAGAACCCATTTATGCCTTAGAAAGATTAATATTGAATTGATGTTTGAGTAAATTTCTTAGAAAACCTTTATGGTAATAATTATGTGGCCTTGTGTATGAAAGTACTCTCCTTCATTAAGTAATGTACAGTAAAGGAAAATTGTGTTATGTGTTACCTTGTGGATGTGAGTATCGGTGAAGAGCATGATTGCTATGTGTTGTGATTATCCCATACATGCTTTGTGTACTCATGAGCTTGTGATACTAGGTATCCATCCATGGGTTGAGTGTATAACTACAAGTATGGTGGAGTCATGCTTATGTGGCTACTTGTTTGTATACCCTATAAGGTCCAATCTTGGAGTTGGAGACCTTCCATGTGTGGAGTTAAGTAGTGGAGAGGAAGAACTTAGGAAGCTATGGCGATATGTTGTGGCATTGGTTTGGGATTACCCAACCAACCATACTTCCTATGCCAAATTACCCCTACTTCTTCTTAGTGAATGGACCTTTGAAGGCCCATAGTGTTATCCTATCAGGCTCTATTTCCTTGATGAAACTATTGACATCTGACATGGAATCTTGTTTATGGTTTGGTATGGGCATGTGATTTGCTTGAGGCCATGCTACTTTGTGCAGGTGTATTCTTACCCTTGGTATCTTATTTGAGTGGATGCATAGCATCCTAGAGACATTTACATTATGATGATGATGTGTACCTTTGAGAAGGGCATGATGTACTATACTAATGACATGTTACCTTTGAGAAGGGCACGATGTACTATACTGATGACATGTTACCTTTAAGAAGGGCATAATGTACTATACTAATGACGTGTTACCTTTGAGAAGGGCACGATTCCACATAAGAGTATGTGAAGGCGCATTGATAATACTTACATACATGATGTTAATGCATTGGTTGTGTTTGTATAACACATGTAGTGATTGTATTTCCCTCCTTCCTTATTGGTGACTTGATGTTAGTCACATAGTGATGTAATGTGCACTTTCTTGGATTGTGATTATTTCTTTTGGTTGTGTGGTGACCTTTTTGTATCTTAGTTGTGTGGACCAACCATGTTATTTTATCTTGTCTGAAAGTAGCTTAGCCACAATCTTTGATTCTTCCTTTTTCATGTGACTCCTATGGTTACATTGTTTTAATGTTGAAATTGTGCACATTTCTTTATTTATTTTTATTTTGATTATGGAAACTTCTCCTTTTGACTTTTTTGGAAATCTATGTTGGCTAAGCTAGGTTCTTTCTATTTTCTAGTGCTAGTCTTGTGTTCTGATGTTCTCCCTCCATGTCGATGGAGTGACCTATAGTAGAGTGTATATAAGGAAGCAAACATGGGAAACTTATGAGGATGGGGGTAAGTGTGGACTATTATGGGCTGGTCATTATCCACTCACCTTCCTAGTGATTTATGTTAGTATGTTGGCTATCTCTTGGAGGCTAAATGCCTTATACAAACAAGAGGTAGGCCATTGTGGGAATGCATGGATAGGCCCCCAGGCGCGTGGCCTTGAGACCATCATTCTGTTGGTTCTTGGATCTTTGGACAATTGGCATTGATATTTGGATACGTGGTTCTGTGATGAGACTATGACATTCCTCTAAACTATATGTGAACCTTGTGTTGTTATCCCTATGATGTGAATGAATGGAAATGTTTGTCTAGTTGTAAGTTCTGCATTTGATGTATCTATTTTTGAGTCGATGCTTTCCTTGTAAACATGTGGTATGATGTGTGTGTCGGTGTGCTCTATTTTGGAGATGGTTGCTTAGGAGAGTAGAGGATTGAAAACTTTGTGTATTGGCAAGTGCAATTTCATGTAATTTATGAGAAAATTATGTAATGTATGCTAGCATAAAAATTGATGGTGGTGAGAAACGAATCATTTATTTGAGACAATGATCTTATGTAAAAATTGAATGTTATGGCAACATTCTCTATTTTGATTAACAATTTTTTTTTGTTACATGATAATGTAGGTATTAAATGATATTGAGTGCCTTGCATCTTTTTCCCTATGCATGTAATTGAGTATATCTAAAGGAATGGGATCACCTAAATTTTATATTTATATTGAATCTCATGGACTAATGTTTGCTATGGTTGCATTTTAGTGTTTGTGAATTTCGGGAGTAAGTCAAGCCCTTGGGGGGAGTATGTAGTGCTTCTCTAGTCTTGGCTCATTCAAGGCAAGAACAAGATTGAAGTCATCATTCCATATTTGTATTATGATTTTAGAGATTTGTGATATATGTTGATATGTCATGGGCATACATATTGATATACTTTACACATTCATATTGGCATCATTGGCATTGACAATGTTCATGTTTATTACTCATATCAGTTACAATTTAGATTTATACATAGCGTACTCATTGATGTCATATACATTGTAGTGATATAGATTGATCAGTCATTGGTATACATATTGATATACCTTGGTTGTTTACACATTGACACACATTTCTTAGTGGATAGGACATAGGATACATATTAATCATGACATATCCCTGGACAGGTTGATAAGTTGTCATTAGCCTATGTTACACAAGTAAGGTTAATTTATCAAGGACCTATTTGCAAAAGAATGGGCGTAAGACTATGTCATCTTCGCAAAATACATGGTAATTCATCTGGCACAAAATGGGAAAATAGTTGGTTACCTACGGGGAATATGGTTTGTGACTAGGGTATTCTTTTTGGTCACTTCACATTCAGCAAGAGTTTTGGATTATCCTCATCGAAGGCATTATAAAATAAAAAGCAAGAAGAATCGATGAGGAGGGGAGAAAGGGGGGAGTTATGATAAAAAGATATGGATTGTATGTTCGGGGAAGAGTTTTGGTGGGGGGAATATTTTTTGGGGGAGGGTGGTAGTTTTGTGTAGAGGGACAGTGGTGTGGAGCATGAGGAGGGTGGGGAGTGATTGATGGGATGGAGACAGCTGCATAGTCTTGGGGGTGAGAGCAGCAAGCTGCAGTGACTATGGTGGTTACTCTTTTTAGGTGACTTTGGTCTAATTTCTAGTATTATCGAACCCTATTTTGTTGGTTCTCTTATCGGGATTACACAATAGATTTGGGGTTAATTTATTGTCTTCCTTTTTCCAATAAGGCACATACATTTACCAGTTAGATGTATTAACTGGGGATGCTTTGTAAACAGTAAATCTTTTGTTTTAAGCAATTTACCGAGTGGTTTTTTTCCCTTACGAGGGTTTTCCACTCTTGACAAATACTATGTCATGATTTTCTGATGGGCTTTGTGATTTTCATGTTGTCATACAGTTTCTGTGATCATGTTTAAAAATACTTGTTGATAATAGAGTGGCTTATCCCTCTTATGCTTGACTGTATTCTTCTCACTTCATGAGGTTGCAGCATTTGAGGGCTTCGGTTTATGCCCTTACCCTGTTCAAAGGCCACCATCTTGGCACAGGCAGGAAGGAGGCTGTGAGAGTTATGGGTTTAGGCCTTGAACCACCAATCGCATTAGCTTGATTGTTTTAAAAGACTTTCAAACAAATCTAGTATGTGCACCTCTTGCTATCGTTGCAGGTCATGAGGCTGCATATCCTTTAGGCATTATGTGAAACAGTGCACGTGTCTTGTCTTTGTTCCACTTTTGAATACATGTCTGTCATAGAATTTGCAACCATTACTTCTGACAAAACCCTTCTGGGCAAATCCTGTGGTCATTGTATTCCATTAGAAGATGACTCCTTGAGACATTATATGTCAAACGGCTTACTTTCCTTTGCAACGTCTCTTTGAGATAGGTTGTGAACAGTTTATTTTTTTTTCTTCCAGAGATTGAGAGAACTTTTAGAGTCATTCTTCCTATAGTTGTGCGCCTTAACATATGAGTCATTATGTCAACATTTATCGTGCCTTTACCTTGCATCATGTTGTCATGGTAGTTGCTACCAAAGATGTCAATCTTACTACCCAGGGCATTTGTTAAGTTTGCTACTACACTTTTATAACAGTTCTTTTTCTTTGTTTTATATCCTATTCCCACTCTAGGTTGACCACACTAGTTTGTGAGGTGTCATTGTAAATGGTTGTGAACTTAGCTGACAAAATCTATGTGGCTTTTTCAATCTTTAAAAAAAATTAAATGTTCAGATCTTGGAGAATCAAACTATGTTCTATCATTTTTTTTTTCTTATGTTTTAAAGTATGAATAGCATCCATTGAAAAAGCTTATTCATCCATCAGGCTTTGGTTGTGCTTTAGATGGGGTACCTCTTGTGGTGAGGGCTTATATTCATAATTGGCAAGTAGATTCCTTCTGTTGGTGCAGCTGTATTGACAAGTGTCTGTAACAATTATATATAAACAACACATTGCAATCGAGGGATGGCTGCATCCAAACCACAGTATCATAGCAATACTTAACACACTATTTATTCTAGATTTATGCCCTGAGCTTTGTTATAATTTGTATATCAAATCATATGCCAAAAGTCATATAGGTGTTATAACTTCCTTCTTGTCCCAATGTAAGTTAACCGATCGATATTTGCATCTGTGACGAGAGGGTTGTGATGACAAGGGATATTTATTTGTTCCTACTGATTTCAAGAATGGTCTCCAATGCATCAACAAGCACTATTATTATATGAATGTTGATTTCTCTATTTATTAACAAATTTTATCATATTATATTCTTTCTTGCATGTTAATAACTTAATGCATTCCATTAATTTATGTGCATATTTTTTTTCATGTATACATTAGTTTTCAAGATAAATGCATAGAGGAGGAAAAAATTTGTTTTATATAATGACTTACACAAGAATAACATGTACTATTCTAGTCTCTTTATCAACTATTTTTTTTTGAGGTAAGAGTGAGTCATTCAAATGGGTCAATAAGAATAGTTTGTCATTGAAGGAAGAAAGAAATTTGCCACTCTAATATGTTCATAAAAGCTCTATGGATGTGCATGCAACAAAGTTTCCTTCTCAAATCCACAATGGTAAAAACTTTTGATAGAAAACAAAACTATAGAAGATAAATGTAAAAAAAATAATTGTCATCTTGAAAACATAGATGGTTGGAAAGTGTTTTATAGACATAAGGATAAATGCATAGCTAACACCATTATTCTACAAGTCTTCTTTTCATTTTGCTTCTTTTAGCATCACCCTTAATCTCCACAAGAAGACTGCCCTGTCTAAAAACTGCCAAATAATGATGTTAGCTATGCATTTATCCTTATGTCTATAAAACACTTTCCAACCATCTATGTTTTCAAGATGACAATTATTTTTTTACATTTATCTTCTATAGTTTTGTTTTCTGTCAAAAGTTTTTACCACTATGGATTTGAGAAGGAAACTTTGTTGCATGCACATCCGTAGAGCTTTTATGAACATATTAGAGTGGCAAATTTCTTTCTTCCTTCAATGACAAACTATTCTTATTGACCCATTTGAATGACTCACTCTTACCTCAAAAAAAAATAGTTGATAAAGAGACTAGAATAGTACATGTTATTCTTGTGTAAGTCGTTATATAAAACAAATTTTTTCCTCCTCTCAATTCACGGTACCAAAATTAGTTAGTTTTGTTTATGAAACTTGTATAGAATTAAAATAAGGAAAGAAGACCATTTTATAAAATTAGTCATGATGTTTAATTTTCAAAGAAAGTTCTTTTTTTTCTAATATAGGAAATTTAGGGATATCTTTAGAATAGAATGTATATCTTTCTTTTTTGTTTGTCTTTTTTTTGAGTGGATACTTCCTCCTAGAATTTTTACTCTATTTAAAAAATAATAATCTATATAAATTAGTTGGGCAAATAAAGAAATAAATATTGTTTTAATTCATAGAATGATTTTATAAGAAGATACTTAATATGGATTTTTATAAAAAAGATGTTTTATTATGAATTGATCTTGTCAAGAAATTATTATTATTTTTTTATATGAAAAGAATTTAGATGTAAATTTCATAATATTTTTTTTTAAAAGATTATTTTTTTAGTATGAATAGACAGATTGGAGATAGTATTGAATTATCACTCGAGATGTACTCTCATTAAAACAATATAGCAAAGATAAGATTTTGGGTTAGTAGATGTAAGGCACCTCTATTTAAACTACACAAACCTTTTTTTTTTAAATAGCATAGTTTGGTTTTTTTTTCCATCTACACTCTACGTGGTTCTTACTCTAGTTTTAAGAGTTAGACTTGACAAACTCATTTCTTTTAGTGTAATTGTAAAGAAAAGCTCTTGTATGAAAATTTTTATTTATGGATACTCCCTTTTGTTATCTCTGTTACTTCCCTTGTTGGATGGGGTCATGAATGACCTCATGGTGACTTTTACCTTGAATTTGTGCTCTTGAGGGGTGTTGGCTCTTGAGTACTTTTAGTCATGTCGATCCCCCATGGTGATTGGTTGTGGGTGCATGACTCATGATTTCTATTAATGTTGATAAAATTGTGTTGTACTTGAGACCCTAGTAGCGTGAGTCGGCCATGTCAGTTGTGGTTCCTTGATCTCCTCTCTCCGTAGCTCAAGGGTTTGCCTAGGGCACAATAGACATCTATTTCCCTCGACGATGGAAATATGGTTGGGAGGTGGGCAACATCCCCCATTGGTCCCATCCTGATGATCTTCTAGAGGTTGGTGATAGGTATAGTTTCATTATTGATGTACTTATGTCGTTCTAGTTGCCGTTGGAGCACCTTGGAAAATTTATTGTTCTTATTGTACTATTATTCATTGTAATTTTATAATTAGAGTATGACGCTTCCATGTTGGGAAGATAGCCTCCGCCTTGTAATTGTATTACGTTATCAGTAGATTTATATATTGACTCTTACTTTATTGGAAAATCACTTCTTGTGTATGACTTTACTCTTGCATTATTGTTTCATCTGTATGTTGAAGTCCTTATATTTTTTGTAATGAATCCATGCTATGTTTAGAGTTGGTTTCAAATCTTTTTGTCTAGAAATTCTCATTATGCTCTTGTAAATTTGAATGAACAAGATTGTACCTCATCTCCTTATGAATGGCTTAATTTAACTATAGTTTATTGGATTGCTTTATATTACTTCGTTATGCTTTGAGTAGATCTTTCGATGCTTCTTGTGGGTATCTCTTGGTTTGGTACACCTGACAAGGTGTCTTGGATGTCTTTTCCATGCATTGTCTTCCATCCCTACCTTGTATGACAGGGTTTTAGGAGCAGGTGGAAATTTTTTTGGTTTTTCATGTCATGACCACATGGAAAATGTGGACATGACATGTGGTTTGTTGTGTCATGACCACATGTCAAAAGTGGGCATGATAGGATAATCTAACCCCAGAATTGTAGAAGAAAGAGCCTCACTCTTTCCACAATTTTATGAATATGTTTGAGAGATTGGGCAAGTACATCTAGACATTGGAGCAAAGAGGATTGGCATGGCTACCTCTTACTTATCACCCTCCTATTCTCCTTTATCTAGTACCGTACTGGGTAGGAGGAAGAAGTGATGAGTCCAAGAGTGTAGAATCAATTAGGATGGATAGACTTGCATGCTATAATGGTTTTTATCTCAAACAAAGACAGGGATTCAGAGAGGTTATGGACCTTAGGCAGATTACTTTGCATTGTAATCTTTCCCCTAGGTGTTTAATTGAGTGTTTTCCTTGAGGTCAAGGAAAAGTCTCGTTGGGGGGAAATGATGGGTTCAAATATTGGCTTCTTTTATGTTATTTTTATATGCTTTTAGACTTTATGCCTAGGATATTCTAGATACTTTTCCAAGACATTACCATCATAATATGTTGTCTTTTATATATTCTACAAACCTTGAACCTATTCTTTCAATATGAAACATGGTGATAATATTTGTCAAATGAATGAGTTAGACATGAGTATATATGCATATAGATGAGATTTTATAGTTTAATTATGAATGTTATTGTCATGCATATATTCTATAGATTAACCCTATGCAACATCGAGTATGTGGCATCAAGGAAAGGAGAATTTGCAGCACATTGCAAAATATGGCATTAAAGGAAGTCACTCTCAATCGCCAACTGAAGCTAAACGTGATCATTATGGAAGAATAAATATAAAAGAAGAAGACTTGTTCTAGGATTCCAATCACATCTTATGTATTTCATATATGAGCCGTTGTATAGGAATTTCTGTTTGAATAAGACTTTGCTTCCTCTATTCAGTTAGTTTAATAAATCAATCTCAAACCTATACCCTGATATCTAGGAATAGATTAATGATCAAAGGTAGTTAGTAGTTGCATAGAACTCTCCCATTTTTGTATAAGTTAGGAGGGATGAGTTTGATGTCAAGTTAGTCTTTTTCAAGCTACTTTGTTATCTAGTTATTCAGTTGTTACTCTGTTTCCAGAAAACATGTTTTATCAAGGAATGTTATTATTGAATACAATTTAGAGAGATTATGTTTATGTTTTGTATTGAATGGAACTATGTGAGTTGAGATGTGGGAATATCTGAATTAGATTTGATTTTCAGTTATGTGAGACAGTTCCCTGAGCCAACCACTCAAGGTACTGATCTTCACTTCATTTATGTCTTCATTTAATTATGCATTACTTGTTAAATATGTTCTTCATTTATATGTAGAAACACATCATGACTCAATTAGAATACTTTGAATGTTAAGTTACAATAGTATGGTACATGAACAAGTGTATGCTTTGTCTCTTTTGAGTCCTCTAGAGATTAGTGTTAGTTCTTTTATCATTCTAGATATTTTAAGTTAATTCTGTAATTCCTTGTTGAATACAATTATCTACATCTTATGCTACAGGTACCCGTAGCCACTGGGTTTTGTAGTTACCTTTACTATTTTTGTATTTCTAGGAATTCTAGCCAAGTAGAATACTCTAAGTAGGTTAGGATAAGATAGTTAGGATATGTATGAGTCTTGAAGGCACATACAGTGTAGTGCCATCATAAGCTTATGCTCCTTGGTTGATAATTTAAATGTAGGAATGCAATGATAGAGTGGACTGTTCAGATAGGTTTACCCCTAAATTATGCTAAGTCTACAACACATTAGTTTTCCTCTACAGATACCTAGGAGGAATGGATGGTTGTATGCATTAGCATTTGTTGTGGGTGCTATTTCCAGTCATGTGGGTTTTTACATTTGGCATAGCTTGTAGCCTTTGCTATTACTTAGATATGATGCTTGTGTTCTTTTGATTGGTGCATCTTCACCATGGCTTGTTCCTTTTCTTCCATAGGTGGCATCTTGGAGGATGAGAGGAGTTCTTTCTTGATATAGTGGTCATCTTGATTTTATTGAAGGTATCATAATGGAGCACAAGATCATGCTAGAGATTCATGTGGTTTCATGTATGGCTCTGATGATATATTTCATTGGTTGACCCTTATGCAATGTATACAATAAGTGGGAGAATTTTAGGAAAAGGGTGTTGTACACCTTACACAAGTAATAAAATATTTTAATTATGTAAAATTAAATATTTATTTGTGGTAAATCTAGCCACATTAAATATTTATTTGGGTCAACTTGTAAAGTTTTATTATAACTTTAGTTATTTATTTTATGTGTGGGAGACATAGAATAATTGATTAATATTTGAAAAATTTAGTACCATAAAGTGAAAACTTTGTATCAAGAAGTAGATGAGGGGGTCAATGTATTTATGCTCTCATGGTTCTAAGATGCATGGTTCTCCCAATACAACAATTTGTATTTGTGTGAGCTTGAGTCTATAAAGCAACCACATGGTTAATGGTTTGGGGTGGATGGTTGAGTGGGTTTTCATTGTATTGAGTTTCTCTTGTGAGTGCATATGTGAAGCATGGCATGGAATGTGTGGTTACATGCTTGGACACATGGAGGTTTCATTGGAGGATTTTTATGTTTCAGAAGTATTCATGAGATCATGTAAGTGCATTTTAATATTTTATTATTGAATAATACATTAAGTGTGGATTCTTTTAGAGGCTGTGATTTTCCCTCTTGAGGATTTTCCTAGGGTATATCTTGTGTTATCTTATGGATTTTATTTTGATCTTTGCATTATAGTTATTCTATAAGCTTGTATGCATCATTTATCTCTCATGGGGTTATATGGAAATGTTATTTATTTCTATATTTTTCTTTATGGAAATTATGGACACTCATTGAGTTGTGTTGCCTAGGTAAACAAGTGGAGAAATAGTCCCACTATCATAGGACAATCCTAGTTCCCAAATTAGGATCAAGATTAAAGGATGGTTATAGCACAAGTGAGTAGTCCTAGTAATCCCATCAACAAAGAATAACCATAATGATATAAAATAAGTAATCCAACACTATCTTGAGATTGTCATAAGGTTCCCACTTCCTTGAAAATTATAGAGGACTACCTTAGACTCAAAATTATTATCATTTACGCATAGGGAGTGTCATAATACGTAATGGCTGATTATTGGATTACCCTAGCATTCATTTCTCAAGTAATATTGTGGCAATATTGCAAGCACTATTAAGGTCATGAAAGGGTAGGGGAGTGGTGAGACAAGTAAAAGGATTGCCAAAAGGGCATAATTAAACAATGCACTATTATTTAGACATGACAATACTATATGTCACTTAAGCTCTAACTAAACTAGCTACTATGAAAATCTTAGGCTAGGGGAGTATCATAAAATTTCTCATAGGTAATGAGTAAATTATCACATCATGCGAAGCACTAATATGATATCCATATTGCATGAGAAAATAATCACATCACATAAGGAAACTAATGCACAATTTTAGCTTCAACTACATTATTATTTTCACCAAGTTGAGAATTATAATAGGTTATGTCAAGTGTAAAGAGTGGTCATCACCAAGATGATTCATCATGGATACAAAATGGTAGTCATGTAAACCTAAGAAACAAGCGACACCATCACAAACCTATAAAAAGTACTTAAGTCCTTGGTGTTATTAAAACAAAATGTTTCATAGGATAGTCACCTAATACCCTAAAGAATTTTTATGCTTGAGGAAATATTGTAGTGTCACCTAAAACAAATATGGGTAGCATTAGTAGTCATTTATTACCCTACAGGTTGTCATGAATATGAATAACCATTATGAAACTTAAGATGTTGTCACGAGCTAGAAAAGGAATAATATAAGGTTTAGGTACCTTGGAAAACTTCTGACCAAGCTACCTAGGTGAAGGAGAGGCTTCCTCAATAATATTTACCAATTAAGGAAAACTTAAGATTGCATTGGAAATGGTGCTTCCACCAATGTAAAAAGATGATAAAATGATATGTAATAAATTATTTTCTAATGATAAGAACATTGCCACCAAATTAAATGAGTTAGAATTTAATCCATATGATTGATTCTAAGCCTTAGGATAAAAATGACCTTGGCCATTGATGTATGATCAAATTTAATGTTTTTCACATGATCTAAGGGTTGTAATTAAGTTATTGTAAAGTTGATTTCTATTTATAGAGAGTTGGAACATTGTAAATGGGTTAGAGACCTAATTATTGAATAAAGTTATATAAATTTTCTTTACTTTTCAACCTATTATCTTATTTTGCTAGGTTTTCCAAAGAATGAGATTGTTGTTTTGAATTAATTTCTGCTAATGCACATGAGGTTGATGAAAATTCAAATGTCTTGAATGTTTATTATATGATGTTGAGGGAGATGGGAGGTTCTTTGTAAGAATTGCATGAGAAATAATATCATGCTTTTTATCAAGAAAATTGGATGAAATAAATAAGCATATCAAACCCAATAACACAATGAAATATGCAAATAACAAGACTGAACAAGTAAAGCACAAACCTCACAAATCTTGTTATCCTATGGCTTCCATTGTTCACCTAGTCTCGATCGATCTTTTTTGATGAAAGTTGCCCTCAAGAAGCATACTTCCTTGCTTCATTCTTCAAGATAACGATGGAGAAATGGCTATGATACTTTATTGCTATGAAGATGAGCTTCAAAGCAATGAGGGTGATCTCAAGTAAGTAGGTGATAGAGGAGGTGCCAAAGGCATGCTGGTAATTTGATAGAGTAATTCTACTTAAAGCTTGGATTGATTGAAATGGAGGAAGAAGGTTCAATTTATAGACTTGTGAGGAAGATGATCAATGGCTGAGAAGAAATGAGAAGATCAATGGTTGAGAATGGTTGAGGAATGTGCGTGAATAGAAAGAGGACAAGTGTCCAAGCTCCATCATGCAACAGGGGAGTTAACAGAATAGATTGAAGAGTTAACAGAATAGACCAATCAGTTAAGTGAATTGATTGGGGATTTGACTGAATATTGTGAGGAGATAACTAAATTGACTAATTAGTTAAGTGAATTGATTGATTAGTGAACTCAAATGACTAATTAGTTAATAGATTTGATTGATGAGTTAACTAATTTTGACTGGAGGATAAATAGGACATGTGGGTGAGGGAATATTAGCTAATTAAATATTTAAAATATTTAATTACATGTGCAACATGGTGAGGTGGAAAAGGTGAGGTAGAAAGGGGAGGTGGATTGGTGAGCTGGATTTGTGGAATTAGGACTTAGGATAGAGGAATTTAGGATTAATTAAATAATTTAGGATTATTTAATTATGTGAGACATTAGAAGCATTTAGGGAATTTAATTAAATAATATGATTTTTATTTAATTATGGGATAATGAATCAATCAAATAAACTTAAAATATTTATTTAATTGATAGAAGAAAATAAGAATTAAGATAAATATTAAAATATTTACTTAATTTGACTTGAGCCAATTTTAGGTGTATACATTTTGCCGCTCTTTGAAGCAACGTGTTTTACTACATTGTTTCAAAGATTTTTTTTTTTTGACAATGATACATGCCCCAGTTTTCCCCTAGTACAAGTTTGATGACATAATGCCCCCTCGAGAGATTGAATAGGGAAGCCAAGGTGGACGGTGTGAGACAGATAATCTCATGATGAAGAAGGAGAAAAATAGGTTAGAATGAAGAAATTGGTTGAAGAAAGAGCCGAATGATATGTGATGCAAGATAGAATGATAACACACACAAGCAAGCAAGCAAGTATGCACAAATGATACAAGAACAAGCAAGGTATTGCCCCTGTCTGGCTGCAAACCAATGATTAATCAATAATGATATACAACAGTGTTGTCATGGCAGGGAATGATAGATCCCTAGAGCAACCCAATAGGATAGTGTCTGGTTTCAGGAAATAAAACATGTCATGTAAGACACATGTGTTGGTCTGATTTTGACAATGCAACATCTTGTATAAGACAATTGATTGATTATAATTGATTGAGTTGGTTTCCAACTAGATAAGAATCAAGACCACTTATTGTGATTGGATCATTTGACAAGATTGATTAACTTGATTGCTATGGACTAAGGATGGACCTGCATTTGGATCACTGCTCAGACTGACAACTAGAACTGTTGACGAGAGACACAATGATAGACAAAAAAATGATTTGATAGAAGAAAATGCAAGCTTTGAATTGTAAACATTGATACTCTGCATAGAATCTTTATTGCATGGGATATGGATACAGATATGAAATACAATTGGATACGGTATGGGTATGGATATGGAATGTAATTGGATATGTTATGGATATGGAATGCAATTGGATTTTGCCATCTTGATATTGCAAGTATTTGAAGTGCTTATTTCATCATTGGGTGTTTATTATGTTGTAAGAAAATACAAGCATCTAGGTATAATTGAACCAAGATGACCTGAGTATTGCTTACATGGATTTTGATTTAGCAAGTTAATACAAGCATCTAGGTATAATTGAATCAAGATGACCTGAGTATTTCTTGCGTATCAATAAATAAGGATTGCCCCTATTTATGTTAGACCTTTGAAGTCCTCGATGATCTTTTTCCGATCATGTCGTTAGACAAGACTTCACATTACAAAAGATTAATCCACAAACAATAGATAAAGAAAATGAGTATGTCCCCATCATAGCATCTCTAGCTTTTGGCATCCTCGAGTAGCATAGGAAGACATAATAACAAAAATTAAGACTTTGTAAGTTAACATGATCAAACACAAAACCTTCTTGCATTTAGATGTGTTGTTCTTGCCATGATTTAGATAGAATCAGTTTGAGTGCATTAGGTACTTGTTTGCTTTGCGTTGGAGAGGTTGATGTCTTGCGTCAAGATTTCTATTTTGAAAGCGGGTTTTGCTTATGCTTGTACGCATGCTGGGAAAAAGGTTGCACAATCCTTATTGGTGAGACAGACCCTAAAGGACTAGCCTAGTGCCTCGTGATGATGCAGAGGCAACGTAGTTCAGGACCTGGAACATGGATGTGGATGGACTAGAGGATAGACGACAAGATATGGATTGAATGGGAAGCCTTGGGGGCACATTTATAATGGCCTTGCCTACGTGATGATGCAGAGGCAACGTAGTTCAGGGACTTGGACCATGGATGGACTAGAGGATAGATAATAAGATATGTGATGGATAGGAAGGTGAAGCCTTAATGCTAGATACTAATGACAAGGAAACACCATGTATAAGTAGATGGATGGGTTACAATGGATAATGGATGGGTCAATAGAAGAAAATAAGGATGTGATCTCCAAGGACTATGTCGTATAGGAATAATGTGCCCCATTGTAGGTAGAATACTTAGGATTTTTCATGGAGACGGTTATGACGATAGGATGATGAGAGGATAATGAAGGATTGGCGAGGTTTGAAGGGATGAGGTATGTTAAGAGACATCTAAAACATTTATCAACATTGTGCCCCCAATCTTTATCAAGATCAAGAATGATGCAGAGGCATCCACACTAAAACATTGACACATAGCATGGACGTCTGTAGCCCATCATCATCATCATATTCATCCTCATCATCATCATATTTGACTTCACTGTCAGCATCATCATCATATTTCACCTGCCGACCGATATCCTCCTGCAGACAAGCCTTCGCACTTTTGCCTGTCAACTGCATCACCTTACTCGATTATCGACAGCATCATCATGTTCGACCAGCGCGAACATCCTCCTGACGTCCACTGTTCATTTCAGCGACAACTTCCGTCTTCTCTTCCTTCAGCATCATGATATTCAACATCATGATATTCAACAGGATAAAGAACATCCGGTTCCTTCCATTTATCCTGACGATGACAAAACCTTAACTCCTCGCACCTTTCCTCGATGCTTGCGTCACCCCGATATCCTGATGACGTAGATCCTGATGACGATGACGTCACCCGCAGCTGCTCAATATCCTGCCGCTCCGAAATATCCTGATGACGTATATCATGATGATGATGACGTCATATCCTGCTGTTGGCCAAACTTAGTTTTTTTCCAGCCCGCGATCAACTTGATCAACCCGATCTTCAACCTGATGCCGATACGCTCCTCCTCGGCCCTCCTGATGATGATCACCCCGACGCACTTGCACTTCATGCACTCGAAAGCATCATGCTCATCTTCACTTATCCGGATGACGATACCCAAACTGACTGCAGGATATTCACCAAGATATCCTGATGATGCCGTTTTGACGAACTTTCCGCCTTAGCGAAATTTCACTTCGCCGATCCTCCAGGGACGACCCGATCCACTCTCAGGGTGATCTTCCACACTCTATCTTATCAGCTTGACCTAGCACATACCCATGCTAGGGTCTTCAACATCTCTCGACGGCGATCCTGCACACCTGCATGTAAACAGAAAACAAACTACAACCTAACCTACTGTACATCGCCATTCCACCGATCAGACGGATCAACCGGTGGAATGGATCAGTAAATCCATGAAACCACCCAAACCCGCAAATCAATTACACAATGGAATCCAACCAGAGGAAGAACACAAATAGGATCACTTTATTTGATTTCAAAAGATGTAAATACAATGATCAGTTTCTCTCTCTCTGCCTCACTCTCTGTGCAACCTAGCTCGATCGATGATATCTGTATCTGTCTCTCCAATATCAAACGATCCTCATGCTTAAATAGATTATCCTACGAGTACTACTGACCCGACTCCAAGCGGCTGGGAACTCTCCAAGCGGCTGGGAGATCCAACCGATCATACATCATGACAGCTGTTCTAACAAACTGGCTAAAAATAGCAAAAGCATGGTCAGCATGATCTTATCATGATCAGCCTGACCTTATTACATGCATTTGGTCTTATCAGACCTTCTTGGAAACATAAACAAGACCTAAAACTACTAACTGCCTTATCAAGACCAGCTGTCAGGTAGGTGCTCCTGCACCATACTCCCCAACAGAAAAGAACTCATGTCCCATGAGTTTAGTATGTGGAAGTCCTCCACCTGTACACTTTGCCTTGTCAATAGTCTGACCTGCTCTAGCTTTATCCTCTGCTGTCTCTTGGCTTCTCCAAGACTTCTGAACTGTAACTTGCTTTCTGGCAAGTAAATCTGCATGCCTGTCAATGTAGGCCCTTCTCAGGTTGTCTCTGTGTTTGTCAGATTGTCTGACTAGAACCTCTGTCTGAACTGCCTCTTGAACTTCTGAAATGTTCAATCCTATCTTCCTGTCAATCTTTATAGGACAAGCAATAGTCCCAACTATGACAACATCCCTGTCATACTTCTGAACTGGTTGCTGTGTGCAAACCTGTTTCTGCACCTGCTGCTGACCCCTGTCAGTCAAAACTAAAACTTTCTTCAACCTGTTGTCCTGAACAAGTTCTTTCCGTGTAGTATCCTCAACTGCCGTTATGCCTACTCCTCTAGGCATCTGCACATACTCCTTCTTTCCCATCAAAATGATTTTGGCTGCCCCCTGTGCTGCAGCATCTGCCTGCAATGGCATCAACTTAATAGTCTTCCCATCTTTCTTGATGGTATAGGTATTAGAATACCCATCATACAGTACCCTTCTGTCAAATTGCCATGGTCTACCCAACAGTAGGTGACAACATTCCATAGGCAAAATATCACACAAAATTCTATCATGATATGCTCCAATCTGAAAATCCACATATGCCTGTTCAGAGACAAAAAGTGATTGACTATCACTCACCCAAGATGTCTTGTAGGGGTGTGGATGTGGAATCCTTTCCAAATGCAGTTTATCCACCATTTCCTGGGATACCATGTTGTCTGTTGAACCAGTATCAATGACAACCTTACATTTTTTACCTTTGCTCTTGCATATGGTCTTGAAAAGAGCTCTTCTTTGCATCATATCCTTTGATGCCTGCAAACTAATTCTCCTTAACATCAATGATTCTCCACTCTCTGGATATCCACAATTATCAGGCTCTCTGTTTGAACTCTGCGCACTTTCTTCTACTTTCTCTTCTTGCACAAGTTGTACTCTCTTGTCATTAGTTCTATCATTTCTGGATGATGAACCTTTGTTTTCTGGACATTTGAAAGATGGATGACCAAACTCACCACAGGTGTAACATTTTCCTGAAAATGTAGTAGAACCTCTACCACCTCCAAATCTTCCTCTATTACCTTTCCATCCACCCCTGAAATCAGACTGTCCCTGTCCTTTACCAGTGTCTTCTTGACCCTCATTGGTTTGCTTTTGTGTAGGGGCTACTCCTCTTCCCCTATTGTTCCCTCTTCCTCTCATGGACTTATCATGCCCTCTATTCATCTTTTCTTCAATCCTGATTGCCATTTGATAACAATCCTCCACATTCTTAGGGTTAGCTAAAACTAACTCATCCTGTATGTTAAACCTCAAACCAGCCAAGTACCTAGCCACCTTTTCTACCTCATTCTCATGATGACCAGATCTCATACTCAACTTATAAAATTCTTCTGTATATGCCTTCACATCCCTTTCCTTCTGCTTTAAAAATTGCAGCTTCTTAAACATCTGGATTTCATAATCCCTTGGCAAGAATTTACCTTTTATCCTTGCTACCATCTTATCCCATGAAGTGATCTTTGACTTCCCTTGTTTCCTTCTCTCAGATTGTACATAATCCCACCATACCAAAGCATGACCTCCTAACTTGGTCTTTGCAATCTTTACCTTCTGATCCTCAGCAACATCTTCACATTCAAAGTGATTATCAAGTGCAGCAATCCAATCTAACAACTCATCTTCATTCAGACTTCCAGTATACTTGGAAACATCAACCTTTACCTTAGGTTTATCATTCTACACTGCCTTTAACAGTTTTACAAATTTCTGGTCTTCAGCATCCAGATCTTCAGCTACCTCTTCATACTCTTCAACAGTATCTTCATCTTCTTCAGACTCACTGTCTTCCACTTCCCTCTTTTTGTTCTTTTCCAGGGCTGTAAGCCTGGCTTGAAGTGCTTCAGCAAGCTCCTTCATCTTCCTCATCTCTCTAGCATGTTTCTCCTTCATCTCCTGCAATTCCCTTGCAGTACCACTACCTTTCGGAGGCATTTTGTCAACCTCTCAATCAACACACAACACACAATTCAACTCTACCTCTGCCCTTTCGGTGACAGAATCAACACACAACAGCCCAGATGTTTTGCTGAGCTCTGATACCACTATGATGCAGAGGCATCCACACTAAAACATTGACACATAGCATGGACGTCTGTAGCCCATCATCATCATCATATTCATCCTCATCATCATCATATTTGACTTCACTGTCAGCATCATCATCATATTTCACCTGCCAACCGATATCCTCCTGCAGACAAGCCTTCGCACTTTCGCCTGTCAACTGCATCACCTTACTCGATTATCAACAGCATCATCATGTTCGACCAGTGCGAACATCCTCCTGACGTCCACTGTTCATTTCAGCGACAACTTCCGTCTTCTCTTCCTTTAGCATCATGATATTCAACATCATGATATTCAACAGGATAAAGAACATCCAGTTCCTTCCATTTATCCTGACGATGACAAAACCTTAACTCCTCGCACCTTTCCTCAATGCTTGCGTCACCCCGATATCCTGATGACGTAGATCCTGATGACGATGACGTCACCTGCAGCTGCTCAATATCCTGCCGCTCCGAAATATCCTGATGACGTATATCATGATGATGATGACGTCATATCCTGCTGTTGGCCAAACTTAGTTTTTTTTCAGCCCGCGATCAACTTGATCAACCTGATCTTCAACCTGATGCCGATACGCTCCTCCTCGGTCCTCCTGATGATGATCACCCCGACGCACTTGCACTTCATGCACTCGAAAGCATCATGCTCATCTTCACTTATCCGGATGACGATACCCAAACTGACTGCAGGATATTCACCAAGATATCCTGATGATGCCGTTTTGATGAACTTTCCGCCTTAGCGAAATTTCACTTTGCCGATCCTCCAGGGACGACCCGATCCACTCTCAGGGTGATCTTCCACACTCTATCTTATCAGCTTGACCTAGCACATACCCATGCTAGGGTCTTCAACATCTCTCGACGGCGATCCTGCACACCTGCATGTAAACAGAAAACAAACTACAACCTAACCTACTGTACATCGCCATTCCACCGATCAGACGGATCAACCGGTGGAATGGATCAGTAAATCCATGAAACCACCCAAACCCGCAAATCGATTACACAATGGAATCCAACCAGAGGAAGAACACAAACAGGATCACTTTATTTGATTTCAAAAGATGTAAATACAATGATCAGTTTCTCTCTCTCTGCCTCACTCTCTGTGCAACCTAGCTCGATCGATGATATCTGTATCTGTCTCTCCAATATCAAACGATCCTCATGCTTAAATAGATTATCCTACGAGTACTACTGACCCGACTCCAAGCGGCTGGGAACTCTCCAAGCGGCTGGGAGATCCAACCGATCATACATCATGACAGCTGTTCTAACAAACTGGCTAAAAATAGCAAAAGCATGGTCAGCATGATCTTATCATGATCAGCCTGACCTTATTACATGCATTTGGTCTTATCAGACCTTCTTGGAAACATAAACAAGACCTAAAACTAGTAACTGCCTTATCAAGACCAGCTGTCAGGTAGGTGCTCCTGCACCAAAGAAAATAGAGGAATGGAAGATTAGGATGGACGGACTGGGCAGTATAGGTATGCAATGGATAGAAGGATAGGATAGGAAATGGAATGGAAGGAACTGATAGGATAAAGAGTGATATGCTGATGAGACAAAGTGCCCCCAAGTGTAGGTGACATAGAAGATCAACTTACACATGAGGCTTGTTTGCTAGGTTTTCATCATGGTACTTATCCAAGGCGCCTATTTGCCAGGTTTTCACCATTGGACGAAAGGATTTTTCTTTACTTTTTTCTCTCTTTTTTTTTATATAGGAGAAGGTGGACGGATGTTGTCACATGAACTATGTCAAGTGTTCTCACATATGTTGGTAGGGGATTACATGAAAGTGATATGGCATAGGTAGACAGTGGATTATGATGCAAAATATGGAGGGAAGGCTTATGCAAAAGCATGGACCATAGGAATAGGATGAGGAAGATATGTAGGAAAATAGTGGAAGGAAGGGGAGATGGAGGTATATGGAAATGTTGTGGAACGGAAGGGAATCATGACCAATGGTTGCACATACCAGGATAAACATTGAAGCTAGTGATGGGAAAGTAGTGTAGGAAGAAATGGAGACTTTTTCTTGTGGATGAATGACGTAGGCATGTAGGGATCCACATAGACTGAGTATTGTCCTAACTTTTGTTTGTCATGTGGGATGGAAGAATTTGAGACCTATGGATGGAATGGGAGAAAGTGGATGGTTGGGGTTCTTGAAAGGTGGATGCCTCATGTAACTTGAGGGCTTTTTGCTTAGGTACCCAAACCATTTTGAATTTAGATAGTACCTATGAAGGTATGGGCTTGGGTGTAGGCAGCTTCTTCAAAGATAATTATTTGTTGGGGACCCACACCTTTTTTAGTTTTGCATATAGGTGTGTGGGTGCATGCAGCTCTGGAGAAGGATGTTTCTTTGATTCTTGGATTTTGTATCACAGGTCATGAGGACTCTTAGGATTTTTGATTTGATAGGTAGAGGTATCCAAATGTTTGTCGTTGAAATCTTTTGGGATGGTGGAAATAGAGTTGGTGGAAGCTCTTTGCTTAGACAACATGTGCATCTACTGGTCATGATTTGGATTATTAGAGAATTCATAGACGGAAGGATAAGGTGTTGGAAGAAGTGGTGGTAAAATGTATGGAGGGATGTTAGGAGTTGGAAGTAGCAGAGGTAGATTGGATGGTGGAAGGTGTATGGTTACATGCTTATGGGATGTGTATGATAAGGGAGGTGGGATGGTGACGTATGTTTTGGGGATATGATGGTTTTTACGATGGAAAGTGGGGGATTTAGGAGGCATGGAGGAAATGCCAACATATTGAGTTTGTTCACCTTGGGGTATGTATCCAAGGCCATATGAATGAGGAGGAACATTGACATGGACGAGTTCCAAAATACCTTGTTCGTGGAGGCCTAGGCATTTACCTTGATAGTTCATATGTTGGAGCATACAGTGGATAGCGGGATTATGTATGGGTGGAACACTAGACACAAGTTCCTTATTGGATGGAGAAGGTGAGATAGAAGATAATGTTTGTTGGTGTTCTAAGGAGGAACACTCAGAATGAAGGTGGTAAGACCAAGGATATATGGGGTGATCTACAGCATGGTTGAAAATGGGTGGTGGAGAATTATTATTGGTATGATCATCTATGCTTGCTTGGGAGACAAGTGTCTCGAGGAAAGTGGAGGTTGTTAGATCTTAGATAGGGCTAGATAGGGTTATAAGCTTAGGACCATGGAACACATAGAGTGGACTAAGAGGATCATCATGATCTGCTTGATCATAGATAGGCCCTTGATTGTAGGTGGGATCTTGATCATAGATAGGTGTTAACATGATGGAATTAAGGTGCTCTTGTGTAGATTCTTCATCAATGACAATATCTTGATCACCAGAAGGATAGAGGTTATGGAGAGGTTGGAATTGGATCCCTTGCACATGTATTGGATCAAGTTGCTCATGGATAGCTTCTTCATGAAAGATAGTATCCTGATCATGGAAAAGATATAGGTTATGAATGGTTTGAAGTTGGATTTTTGGCTCATGTATAGGTATAGGATCAATGAAAAGATAGAGGTTATGCATGGGTCAGATGGGAGTGCCTTGATCTTGATTTAGACAAGGGGTTGATGTTTCCACATGCTCTAAAGTGTGCTCTTGACATAATGCTTGAGGTGCTTAAATTGGAGTGGAGGTAGAAGACTCTTGGATAGGATGTTGGTCAACAATATGAAGGTGTGATGGACCTTAACTTTGATTCATGGTAGTAGGTTTTTCAACATGCTCGAGTGGTTTCTGATTACACGATGAGGTTGTAGGATTTGACATAGCATTGGAAGAATCTTTGGTAAGGTGAAGGACCGAAATTTGGGGACATGGTTGACTCTCTACTAGTAGCCTTTGGATCACATCATTGGTAGGTGTATGGGTAGGTGAATGAGGTAATGGATGAGTGGATTTGGAGTTCTCCATAGATTTTCTTTTGTTGTATAAATTTGGAAACACTCTTTTCCATAAATCATCTAAGGATTCCTTGGTTGGCAGTTTAGAGCTTGGGGAACTTGATGGCAGTGTTGGCATAGGACTGGTATGTTTTGGAATATGTGTCTTAGAAGATGGTGAAGGAGGACTAGTAGACAAAGTGGTATACGATTTCCAACTTGAGGTGGTGCTTGCCTTGTCATGAGCATCATTAAGATGGGAAAAGGATGTATGAGTTTGGGGTGAGGTGTAGCTAGTACTGGTCTGTTCATCTTGCAAGATTACCATTTCTTCTTGTAAGACTTGGAGCTCTTGAGCAATTGCTATACAATCTTGGGGTGAGGGAGCTAAGGTTATTTGTAATTGTAGGTATTGGAGTTTCTAAGAAAGTGCTTCTAATTGGTTTGTCATATTTACAGAAAATGATAGAAGGCTAAAAAAGCTTACTGTTTTGGATGTGTAACATCAGATGCGCAGCTGCAGAAGGTAAATGCACAACAAGTTGAGGTAAATGCATGATTCTGGTAGAGGATAAATGCATAGTTCTAGTTTCTTTGAATGATTTTGCAAAGTTTTTGACATGTTTTCCAGTGTTTTTTTGTTTCTTCATTGCAAGTTAGTCTTTTGATCTGATTTTTCTCAATTATGGCAAGAAGACACAGCAAACACAAATAATTTTTTCATGGTTTTTGAAATTTTGACTCTTTTTGACTAAAAGAAAGCATGTACAAATCCTAGGCTCGCTAGGACAATATAAACTGAATTCTCACTATTTCTAGTTGAGGCATCTTCAGGAGGTGATAATCACCCTTCCCTGGATTGGCTTATAAGGTTTTTGGCTACTAAAATAGGGATGACTAGTAAGTGCAACGGTTTGAGTGGTTATACATGCGGTAGCACTACTCTCCGTTATGGAGTTTCCTAGCCTTCAAAGGTTGCACCTTGGAGGGTTTGGGGGGAGGTTGGTTGTCGGTATAATACAACTTCACTTGTTGTTGAAGCTTTCACTCCAAACATAGTTTATTTATAGTGGATTGGCAGGGCTTGGCTTCAACCTGTTACCACTTAGGGTCGTTCCCACTTGGATAGGCGGGCATCCAAGGGCAGGCCCCTCTAAAGGTTATAAATGCAAAATGACAAGTCTGGCATTCTGGTCACCCAATAAAGGGGAGAGCATAAGCCTAATATCATTCTGAAGACACAATAATTAGTGGTTTATTTAAAATGAGAAAAACTATATTCATTATTCTACTTGGGCACACACACAGTTGTTAACTTTGAAGTGATTAGGAAATAGCAATGATTCTTTCCTTTGCAAGATAGCAATATGGCAATAATTTTGTTACTACCCTCCTAGTTAAAAACTATGTGAGATTTGCATGCATATTTTTACTTTCCTAATTAGAGCTAGATTAAAATTGTATGCAAGTTGCATGAACAATGGTTTACTCCTTCCTAATTAGAACTAGATGAAAATTGTATGCAAGTTGCATGAACAATGGCCAAATCAATCCTATTCAACACTTAGTGGAAAAAGAAATGATTGTCTTCAGTGGACGTTTTGCACCAAAATTGGATTGGTAGTCTCCTGATATCCACCTGTGGTCCATGAAAACAAAAATGAATCAAGAAGTTTGCAAATCAAATTTTTAGGTGAAAAACACATAATCTAGAAAATTTCATGAAAATATGATTTTTGAAAGGAAAATAGATATGAAAATCAGAATCTATGCAAAATTCTATGCTATTTAAAAAAAAATTCATGAAAATTCCTCAAAATATGCAAAAGTTATGGTCATTTGAAGTTTCTCAAGAAATGGGGGGTTTGACTGGTTATACTTGATGAAATTGATCAAATGGTCTAAAAATACCTTTAGCACTGCGAATTTTGTCGAATCACCTTTCCAACGACTATAAATTTGTGAAAATCTGATGTACTTGCAAAAAGTAATGCTAAAAAGAAAAAGAAAAATGCCTATTTTGCCCACATTAACATTTGTTTTAAAAAAAAATAAAATTAAATCAACAAAATTTAAAAAAAAAGATTATTATTTTTTTAACATTAAAATTTAAAAAATAAAATTATAATATTTAAAAAAAATAACCCAACCCTAATTGTTTTGTCAACCCTAAATTTTTTTTTTGTGTTCATATTGTTTGACTATTTTTTATGTAATATATATTTTTTTGGTGTGTGTGTGTGTGTAGGTGGTGGCTGGGCAGAGTTGTGGTAGAGCAACACTAGCATTACAAAGGGACAGTAGATGCAGAGGGTGGCATACAAGAGGCGGACATGGGGTGGTGCTCAGGTCATCCTATCTAGGAAGTGGTGGCGAAGAGGGGGAGCAAGGTTTGGGCGGGTTGGGAGGGAGGTGCACAGGGGGGAGGGCAGAGAGGGGTGGGGATGAGGGAGGCTGAGGGGCCTGGGGAGGGAGCGGGGTTTGGATGGGGGTTAGGGAGGGGTCAGGGGTGTTGGGGAGGCTGCAGGGCCTGTGTGCATGGGCTTCGGCCCCCGTTAAAAGTTTTTTTTTTTTTTTAAAAGTTTGTTTAAAGTTTTTTTTTTGTTTGTGTTTTTGATTTTTTTATTTTCTGTTGGTTTTTTTTTTTTAAAAAAATTTTGCTTAAAAACAAAAAAAAATGAAATGCAATCTTTAAAAAAGTGCTGTGTATATTTTTTTTTCTTGTTTTTTTGTCTGCTATTTTTTTTTGTATTGTTTTTTTGCAAAAATAGGCCAAAAAGTAAAAAAAAATTCAAAATTTTTCACATAACAAAAATTAGGCAAATTATATGTTATTTTTCACCTGTGAGGCCTCCCGAGCTCAACGGTGAGGTCTAATTGAGCATAAGAGGTTGTGTATGAAAGTTGATGTCAAGATTTGTAACAAAACACACCTAAAGCTGTGACAAAACACACCCAACAAAGCACTCAGAAAAAAAGTTGGGTTAGATCATGGTGGGAGTCAGAATTTTACCAGGAAATGTGGTTAACAACATAAAATTATTAATAAACCAATGAACATCAATGAAATATGCAAATAACAAGATTGAACAAATAAAACACAAACCTCACAAACCTTGTTATCCTGCGGCTTCTATTTTTTATCAATCTTTTGTGATGAAAGTTGCCCTCAGGAAGCATACTTCCTTGCTTCATTCTTCAAGATGATGATGGAGAAATGGCTATGCTACTTTATTGCTATGAAGATGAGATTCAAAGCAATGAGGGTGATCTCAAGCAAGTAGGTGATAGTGGGGGTGCCAAAGGCGTGTTGGTAATTTGACAGAGTAATTCTACTTAAATCTTGGATTGATTGAAATGGAGGAATAAGGTTCAATTTATAGACTTGTGAGCAATATGATCAATAGTTGAGAAGAAATGAGAAGATCAACGGTTGAGAACGGTTGAGGAATGTGCGTGAATAGAAAAAGGACAAGGGTCCAAGCTCCATCATGCAACAAGGGAGTTAATAGAATAGATTGAAGAGTTAATAGAATAGACCAATCAGTTAAGTGAATTGATTGGGGAGTTGACTGAATAGATTGAGGAGTTAACTGAATTGACTAATTAGTTAAGTGAATTGATTGATTAGTGAACTCAAATGACTAATTAGTTAATAGATTTGATTGATAAGTTAACTATTTTTGACTAGAGGATAAATAGGGCATGTGGGTGAGGGAATATTAGCTAATTAAATATTTAAAATATTTAATTACATGTGCAACATGGTGAGGTGGAAAAGGTGAGGTAGAAGGTGAGGTGGATTGGTGAGGTGGATTTATGGAATTAGGACTTAGGATAGAGGAATTTAGGATTATTTAATTATGTGATACATTAGAAGAATTTAGGGAATTTAATTAAATAAATTAATTTTTATTTAATTATGGGATAATGAATCAATCAAATAAACTTAAAATTTTTATTTAATTGATAGAAGAAAATAAGAATTAAAATAAATATTAAAATATTTACTTAATTCGACCTGAGCCAATTTTAGGTGTATACAATGCCAAACCATACACATGGACATAAACCCAACACAACTAATTTTTGTTATTTCAAAAATATGATTACTAAAGTTACACTACTCATATTAGTGATTTGTGCACACTCGACATCATTGCATGTGCAACAAGATGAGGGCGCAGTACCCAAGATGAAGGAATCAAATCATAAGAAATGAGAGAGGTGGAATCCCAATCAAATACCCTAACAAATGGAGGCAACCTAATAAGGGAATGTTTGTACATTACATCTTAAGGAAGAACTCCCATGAGTAATCTCTCCTTAAGATTTCTAGGCGAAAGTGATAATTGGATGTCCATACAACATGATCAAAGAGTGTGTAAGGTGATTCACTTCAACAAAATCTAATCCATAATTAAATATAAAAAGAACTAAACAAATAAAAGAATTGTCCTAACTTAATATACTCATTTGTGACCAATTACCCAAGAGAAAAAAAATCTTTTACTAGAGGTTGAAGGCCTAATCTTTTTTTTTGAATTTAAATAACTTTCTTCAATTGAGTAATAATAATAAATTATCTACATCTAGGTACCTCTATAACAAAGAAATATGCAAAAAGAAACTTAATCAAATTAAATTTGAATTCAAAAATATCGTTGGTATCACATCAATACAAATTTTTGGAACTAATGTCGAAAAAGCAATTAACATTTTTTAAAAACAAAATTTTTACATTTTTCTACCCCTTTACCATTATTATAAAATCATTTAAAATTTTTAATAAAACTAAAAATATATTAATCCCCAATTTTATTTTATTTTCAATTTTACAAAGATACAAAATTTAAATTAAAGATAAAACACATTATCGCCTTTAACCAAATTTCTCTTAAACCCCATTTCAATAAATAAATTTAACTATCCACTAAACATTATTTAATATTTAACTTACATCCTCCAATATAATAACAATTATCTTAAAATAAATGAATTAAGGAAACCATTAAATAAAAATAAATTTAATGAAATATTTTAAATGACTTTTAAATAGAACTAAATGGATACTAACTAAAAGGCAATATTAAATACAATTGCCCACAATATTGAAATAATAATAGAAAATTAATATAATTTAGGGCAATATTATTTGTGTGTGTGTGTGTGTGTGTGTGTGTGTGTGTGTGTGTGTGTGTGTGTTATGGGGAAAATTGGATAATCAAATGAATAATAAAAACCCAAACATCAATGGAATATGAAGATAAAAGGAGATTTAAAATAGAGAAAGATACTTACAACCTTTTACCTTGCGTCTTCCATTGTTCACCTTTTCTTTCTTGATCTTGAGGAATCGAAGCAAGGAAGCAAGCTTCCTGAGGGCCCTCTTCATAGTTCCTGCAACATAAGTTTACTTGAATGATGGATCTATGAAATGGAAGGATAGAGGGGTATTTATAGGATTGTGTGAGAGAGGATCAATGATGGAAAAGAAATAAGAAGATCAAAGGAGGAGAATGTTCGAGAGAACGTGTGCGAATAGAAGAAGGACATGTGTCATTCAAAAATACAAGGACCAAAACACATCAAAATAATTTTTAACAATACTATGGCAAGGAAGCACATCTAATGCAAGAATGTTTTGTGGAAAGGTTAAGTTAGAGAGTCTTGATTTTTGTTATTATGTCTTTCTATGCTACTCGAGGATAACAAAAGCTAGAGATGCTATGATGGGGGCATAATCATTTTTCTTTGTCTGTTGTTTGTGGATCAATCTTTAGTAGTGTGATGACTTTTGTCTAATGACATGATCAACAAAAGATCATCGAGGACTTCTAAGGTCTAAACATGAAAAGGGGCAATCCTTGTCTGCTGAAATGCAAGAAATACTCAGGTCATCTAGATTCAATTTTGACTAGATGTTTGTATTAACTTGCTATATCAAAATCCATGTAAGTAATACTCAGGTCATCTTGGTTTAATTATACCCTGATGCTTGTATTTTCTTATAACATAATAAAAGCCCAATGATGAAATAAGCACTTCAAAATACTTGCAATATCAAGATGGAAAATCTCGATATCCATAACATATCCAGAAAGCATTCCTTATCCATATCCATAACATATCCAATTACATCTCATATCTGTATCCATATTCATATCCATATCCCATGCAATAAAATTCTATGCAGAGAATCAATGTTTACAAATAAAATCTTGTGATTTCTTCTGTTGAGTCATTCTTCTATCGATCAAATTTCTATCTATCTTCATATCTCTCATCAACAGTTCTAACTATCAATCCAAGTAGT